>JAYRCH010000356.1:0-1200000 GCA_037179445.1 Phengaris alcon alcon
CCGCGTCGCGCTTGCGTTTGTCGGCAAAAACAAAGGATACCGACAGACACGAGCCGTGCTGTCAAAGGATGCGGCTGCCGCCTCGCATTTACAAAGAAAGCTAAGCGTAAAAATGTTTATTTAAACTTCTCGATGTCTCGACTTTTCTCGAGCTGAATTTCCCGGGTACGAGACCGACCGATTTCCCGGGAATTCCCGGGACGAGAATTCCCGGGAACAGACCCTACCAGCGAGCAATCTTAAAGGTCCTTCTTAAATTGCCCCTCAGACATTCAACGACTGACGTATACGCCAAAGCGGATGTCCTGTCGGTGAGAAAAATATTCGTTCTGGAAATGCTTAGGAGATACCATAAAATAAGTGTACCATACCTACCTCCTTCATCAAAGAGACTTGATCGGTGTCCGGTTCCTTTTGCACGTACGACATTCGCGCGTCAACAATATAATGTCTTGGCACCATTTATATATAATAAAGTGCTAAAATTAAAACTAATAGATAAACACTATACAAAGTACACCTTTAAAAAAGTAATAATTAAATGGCTTAAAGAAAATACTTATGATGAAATAGAAAAATTGTTCTTGCCTGCTATTTGTTAAATAACATAACATACCCAAGTTATACCTATTTACCTATCCAAGATTTACACATAACCACACACAGCCACACACACACACACACAACCAAACACACACAACCACACACACACACACATCACACACTAAAATTATTATTTTGTTCATTGTGTAATTATTGTTTGGTATCATTATTTTTGCCTACATTCTAAATTTAGCGCACTTCTAAGACCTACATGTTGTTAGTCAAATAACTACATTTCATATGTCAATAATTGATATCATTTGTCTTCTCGTTTCTATTTCTTTTAAATTGTTTATATCTCTATTGGCATAACATGTATCTTCATGGGCGAGGACACTGGCCTCTGCAATACAGTTTACACTAGTGCAGGGGTCAGGGACTTCAGATATGTAAAACTCCTCTGTGTCAATAAAGAATTTATTTATTTTATTTATTTATACTAAGCAATTGTATGTAAATCGTATTATTAATTAAATAATGATTTATAGTGACTGTATAAACTAATATTCTATTATTAATACTTAAAAGTTGTCATTCTGCTTACAAATAAAAACACATGTTCCTGTTAAGATATTTTTAGTATAGTAAATAGCTCAATTATAGCAACAAATGTAATGTGATAATTTTATTATTAATTAATTATGAATTTACAACTTATTTTGATATTTTGATTTAATATTTCTGGCAGTCAGAGGTGGGGCAGAGTGGTGGTGTTAACATATTGCTTTTTAAAGGCGAGCTGTCCCATGGGAGGGAATTTTTTCGGTTGGAGCGCCGTCTTGAGCACTACTACTCTGCCTTCTATCAGTAATATCTGATTAAGAGTACCAATTCGTCGGATAAAAGGATACTATAAGATAAGTACATAACTTAAGTTGCTTATATTTTAAATTAACTGCTGTTTATGTTATTTACATTATTTAAATTAATGGATTATTGCTATAGATCATAGCAGCCTAGAGTTTAAACTGATTAGTAAATTGATTTTACTTACTATATTTCAATAAAATTGTTTTCTTTACAATATGTTATTATTTTTTACTATTTAATTATAATAGTCTTTACACCACTTTTGACATCAGAAGTGGGATTGGGCTTATCGCTATCCGATTTAAATATTTTTATTTTTTTTCTTTCTCCCAAATTCCAGTGAGTACAAAATGGAAGCTGACTTGGTAAAAAATCTTTTGGGAGCAATTACTATGGCAATTAATTCAAATTGACATAATGATGACATCGCCCTGCCAGTAGCTTACAAATGGTTGCAAGGGCAGGTAAGGCCCTGAAGGGCTCTTCCTTATCGTGGTTTGAAACATGGGAGCCAGAGACTAGACACTGGGAAACTTTGAAATCGCATTTGATTAATATGTATCCTGCTAAAAGAAATATTTCCGAAAGATTGACTAAAGCTGTCATGTACAACTCTGATTCCGCTGAGTCATATACCGAATATGCTCGTGAAAAGATTCTGCTTTTGAAACAGACTATACAGACACAGACAGGGTATCATTCACGGAAGCTCAGTTGGTGGAGCTTGTGTGTGGTGGACGTAGGCGTATACGCGACATAAACGTTCGTTTGGCGTCTTTTAATAGTTCTGTCACTAGTACTAATGAACTGCTTAAATTGTTTTCAGCGTATTCTAAATATTCTCGTAAAAGATTTGTTGAAAACTCTCCAATTAGTAATAACTGTAAGTATGTAAGTGACTTAGGTCCAAGTGCTGCTAAAAAATCTCGTTTTAGTCATCCCACAGATAGCAATAATAAAACTTGTTTTCTTTGTGGTAATAATGGTTATCTCCAATATCAATGTCCTATGAAAACAAATCCTTATAAATTGGTTAATGAATCTTCTGATAAAACATATTCCAATAACATGGCTTCCACAAGCAAACAGTGTAGCTATTGCAAGAAAGATGGCCATGATATAAATAAGTGCTGGAGTAAACAACGTGCTGATCGTATGAAAAAATAATTCTAAGCCAGTGAATTGTATTTCTCAATCGGGTTTGCATCTTACTAAAGTTTATATAAATAATATAGCCGTGGACGCCTTGATTGATACTGGTGCTAACTGTTCCATAATTAAAGAATCCATTGCATCTCGATTAGATTGTCACTTGGCACCGTGGACCGAAAGACTAGATGAAATTGGCACAGGGTGTGTACTTAGTTTCTCTAAAATTATAGTACCGGTATGTTTGATGAAATTTGCATCGAATTAGAATTACACGTTGTAAGGGATGAACAATTTGTGTATGATTGTATAATCGGCAAAGATGTTGTCAAACATCCAGATATTTCCATATTGACAAATTTTTCTGGTACCAAATTAATTAGAAATAAAGTTATGAATCTTGCCGAAATAGATCAGTCGCAGATCCTATTAGAAAAAATTAAAAATCTAGATCATGATTTGCAAGATAAAATTAAGAATATTTTTTTCTAATTATCCCACAGTTTTGCCATCAGCCGACTATATAGGCTCCAGAAACTTCCCAGAAAGTTGTTTGTCCGACGGTACTGAACGTCACCAATAAGTTTAATATTCGACCACCAAGGGCGAATTTGGAGGGGCAAGCCGGAGCATTGAAAAGAGGACAAAAATCCAAGGAAAACGAGCCCAAACTCGGCTTTAATACCTTTAAGGACGGCTGAGAAAACCAAAATCTAAAATCCAGGCAGAAAAAGCGGCGGCCATCTTGAAAAAATAAAAACCCCGATATCTTGGCTTCTAGACGTCCTAGAGTCACGGGGTTTTCTCCACCAGCATCTGCACAACGAACGCAATCCGGTCGGGGGAAAACCGAGCACCTGCAAGGTCTACCTCCACCTGGAAAATAAGAAAATCAACCTCTTCCGCTTCTGTAGGTCGCAGAAAGCAGCGGTTTTCGGGATCCAGCGCCGGACGAAGTAGAGGACGCCACACCTAAAGTACCGGAACACCTGGACACCTGCATCACCTGGAAAATCGAAAAATAAGAAAACCCTTATTAAGCACTTACCTGAAAGAAGCCGCCGCGGCCGCATCCATTGCATCACCACCTGAAAAAAGCCTAAAACTAAGGTACAAAGATTGTTACTGTCCTGGACCAGTAGTCTCCTATTGGAGCTACTGCTTATATTGTAAATTAGGTTAAGACCAACTACACTATTTTTAGTGTAGTTGCTAGTATTAGTTTTATATTGTGTGCTTAGGACTCAGACACACTACAATATATTTATCGTAGCTAGCTTATGTCAGTTAACCCCCTATTGGGGAAACTGTTAGTTTTAGGAATACAATTAAAATAAATGTCAAATAATAAAATGTCAAATACATTTTATTATTTGACATTTATTTTAATTGATATATTATTTTTATTGAATTATTTTATTGACATATTTTACTATTTCAATTGAACTCTATTTATTTTACAATCGTATTTTATTGCATTTTTAATTGACGTTTTAATTTGACGAGTCCCCGTAGTAAACAATATGTTGCGTACCCCCCGAAAGAGTAGTGGCACTTTTATCATTTCCCCGCCAACAAAAAACAAGGCAAATGAGGGCAAGGCACTCTCGCAACCCGAAAAATCTTCTGCAGTTAGAAAAGGCATAGATAAGATCGAAGCCTTAAGCCTAGAAGCCATATCCCCCAAGCAAAGTAAGCAGAGTAATGATTCACCAGCACCCAAACACAAAGCTAAAAAAGCAATTACAATAGAGAAGCCTGAAAGTCCTTTAATTCAAAATAGACCCATGACGAAAGAAGGTAGAGCCTGTCTAGAGTGTGCAAAGTACTGTATAAACAACTCTAGAAATTTTAAAACAGAGTTAAAAGAAGGTGATTTAGCAGCAGTAGACAGGCTGTACCAAATTATAAAAGAATTGGAGACGGAACTCACCAGTGTGAAGGCAGGAACCGGCGGAGAGCTGGGGAGGGACCCTTTACATCCCCCTCAGCTACCCGTAGACACGACGAACGCAGCAGACGATGCACTGATGAGGGACCTGAAACAGAAAAACATGTTAATGTAAAAAGGTATGAGCGAAGGAATGAAAGAGATGATGAAGAAGATGGATGAAATGAAGGGATGTATGGAAGAGAGTAGAGTGAGGATGGAGAAATTGAGTTCGCTCCTGGAAGACAACACAACTGTTGCCAAACCGGCGAGTTATGCAAGTGTTGTCTCAATAGGGGTCGCTGAGCGAACCCCCGAGACAAGGGCACTGCATTCAGTTGTGGTGTCTTCCAAGGATACGCAGGACTCGGGAGATGAGTTAATGGAGAAGATAAGGAAGACAGTAGATGCGAAGGATGGATGGGTCAAGGTGGAAAGAGTAAGAAAGGTTAAGAATAGAAGGATAGTCGTCGGCTGTATAAACGAAGAAGAAATAAGGTTAAGGAGAGACTGGGAAAGAATGAGGGATTAGTTGAAGAATAAAAACCCCCTTCTGGCCTTCATGGATGTAATGAAGTACGACAATGTCGACTTCGTTACTGCGTTCAACATCCAGAACGCGGCCATCCTTGAAGGCCTGAAGGGGGAGGAGAGAAAGGTGGAGGTAGTGTTTGGGTTGAGAGCGAGGAACCCCCTACAGAACCACCTTGTAGTTAGAGTTAGCCCACAGGTATGGAAGAGGTGTGTGAATGTAGGATACGCCCATATAGGTATGGGCAGAGTGAGAGTGGAGGACCATAGTCCATTGGTACAGTGCTTCCGCTGCCTTGGCTACGGGCACACGAAGAGGGTGTGTGAAAGAGGAGACGGAGCGATGCAGTCACTGCGCCGGTCCACCGCTTGCGACAAGTGGCTGCGGAGAGAAGAGCCTCAGTGCATCAAAAGCACGAAGGCCAAGAGAGGTAGCGCGGAGCACAGTGCCCTTGATAGAGAGTGCGCAGAAAGGAAGAGGTGAGGTGGGGAGGATCTGCCCCTTACGAGGGACGGTGAAACCCTCGACGCCCGAATCTCTGCGGAATGGCTGGCGGAGACCTTCTACCCCGAGGACCAGGAAAGTGATGAAAGTGAGGAACATCGGCGGACGCGCCGGCGGGCGGAGTCCTTGGAAACCGAACCGCCGGCGGGTCCGGACGACCTTCATCATGGAGGAGTTGAAGAGAGCCGTAAGGTCTCAAAAAGGCCAAAAAGGCCCCCCGGGCGGATGGACTCAGGTCTGACATTTGCTAACACGCTGTAGAATGTAACCCGGAATGGTTCCTTGCTCTGCTGAATAGGTGCCTCACTGTCGCCTGCTTTCCCAAACAGTGGAAGCAGGCGACCGTGGTGGTGCTAAGGAAGCCGGGCAAGGAATCGTATCGGGTACCAAAAGCCTATCGACCGATCGGCCTCCTGCCTGTTCTCGGCAAAATCTTCGTGAAGATGCTGGTCGCTCGACTCAGGTTCTACCTGCTGCCCAAGATCAGCCCTAACCAATATGGCTTCATGCCCCAAAGGAGCACCGAAGACGCCCTCTATAGGTTGGTGAACCACATCAGGAAACGGAGGGAGGAGAAGAAAATTTCTGTTGTGGTTTCGCTGGACATAGAGGGGGTCTTCGACAGTGCTTGGTGGCCAGCCATAAAGGTTAGGTTAGCTGGGGTTGGGTGTCCGGGGAACCTGATGAAGAGTGAATGTAAGGTATGCGGGTATGGAAGTGAGCAGGGAGACCAACAAGGGTTGCGTGCAGGAATCCATAGGTGGACCAATCCTGTGGGACCTCTTGTTGGACCCCCTGCTATATATAGAAGATATGAATGTGAGGAACCAAGCGTTTGCCGACGACATTGTGATTGTGGTGGATGGGGATACGGCCCTAGAAATAGAACAGAGGGCAAATAGAGTGCTGAACAGTATAAGGGAATGGGGGAGAACCAATAAGTTAAATTTCGCTCCCCACAAAACATATGCCTTACTTTCAACTAGAAAGTTAAAATATGATGTGCCTCGACTCTCGATGGGGGGTGTCGATGTAAAATACTCGAAATCGATAAAAATATAAGGGCTCACCATAGACCTTACATTTAATGAACATTTAGTAGACGTTTGCAAGAAGACCATAACACGCTATAAACAACTAGCTAGAGCAGCCAGAGTAGGTTGGGGGCTTAACCCCCAAATAGTTAAAACAATATATACAGGGTGAAAACCATTTAAAATGACCATTTTGACATCCTAACTTGTCCATACGCAATATTTAAAAAACTATTATCTTGTCTCAAGCAATGAGAGCTTACTATGGTAAAATGATACATTATCTAAAATAATATTGTGGTTTTATGTACCTTATTAAAAGTATTCAGGAAATGCAATTCTATTTTCAGACTGAAACCGGATTTTGTCCATACAAAATAATTTGTCCTCTTCATGACTAGCGTAACAAAAAACATTTTAAAAAGAATAGTAAATATTATATGGAAACGTGTGATTATTTTTTGTATTTAGATAATATGATTACTTATAGTTATTGGGTAAAGCTATCTTAATTTACTTCATTTGTATATATAAATACTTGTTTCCAAACAAATGTCCATTATTTTGTTCATTTTTGTTATTCCTTTTTCTCACAAGCTAATTTGGTAATATTTTATATTTATCAAATGGCAACACTCACTCTTTAAACGAGCCAATCCGATGCCAGAAGCGATACCTTGTCGGCCATTTAGTTATCGTATGTCAAAGTGAATAAATGCGTGCTTTTGTGACGGCGAAGAAAATTACAACTTCAATTCATCATTTTTGTTGTCTACTACACTCTACAGGTAAGAGAATACTTATATTTTTAATTCATTCATAAACACGGATTATTTTCATCATTATTGAAAAGTAAGGTGCTTTAACAATAGTGATTATCTTGTTTGATTTAAAATATTTGAGGTTATGTTCCAATTGTAGATTTTGATCATTTTTGTTACAATTTCGTCACGTTTTTTGTCACGTCACAAAAATGATATAACAAAAATGAACTAAAGACGCATTCACAGGTCTGGTTTAAATTGTATTAATTATGGGGTATATTAACTTAATAGCTCATCTGTCAAGCGCCCAAAATGGGCGTCTTACCCTAAAACTATTCAAAAGTTCTTCTTCTACTTTGCAGACCACCGATTTAGTATTTTGTTTCAAATATATAACTACATGTGTATTTGCGATAATTATATAAAAAAAATATATATAGCTTTCATGGAAATTTCTTTAGATAATTTAATCAGTTTAATGAGAGTAATAATTGAAATTGAAAAATTTTCGAAAATAGTTTGGACAGTTCGTGACAGATGAAAGTTAAATTAACCTAACCTTTTTTTTACCCGACTGCGTAAGAAGGGTTATTTTTGCGTATGTTTGTATGTATGTAAGTATGTATGTATGTCCATTTCTTTGACACGCCCTACATCCCAAACGGCTGGACGAATTTTGACATTTGAGGCTCGACCGGGGAAATACCACGCGCTCACATAGACGTGGGACAGCCATGCTTCGGCACGAATGGGCCGGCTCTACCGGAGAAATACCACGCGCTCACAGAAAACCGGCGTGAAACAGCACTTGCGCTGTGTTTCGCCGAGTGAGTGAGTTTACCGGAGCTCATGAAAAGGCCATTTCAAAAATATAAAAATCATATCATGTTTTAACACAATTGTCAAAAAAGTGTAAAATAAAATAAATAAAAAAATTAAATAATAAACTTGTACTAAATAAAAATTTGTGGTGTATAATAGCCTTATTTTTCTTTTTAGAATGCCGATGACAGCAGCTGAACGTCAGCGACTGTATAGACAGCGATTAATGGAACAAAATCCACAAAAATTTGAAAAAATGAGAGTAAAAAATTTAAATAGAATCAAGAAGAACTATGTGAAAGTTTCTAAATTAACAGAAAATCAAAAATTGATTAGAAGGAAGAATTGGAGAAAGCTTAAGAAAAATCAAAACAAGAAACAAGACCCTCATGAGAAAACCAAAAAAAGTTCAAAAGATTATCAACGTTACTACAAACGGCTGAAAAAAGAAAATAAAAAACAAGAAAAACTAATTAATCAGCAAAGAAAAAAAATACAAGCACTTAAAAAGAAAGTCTATCGACAAAAAATTCTCTTTGATTGCCAAATATCGACAAATGCCTCAGAGCTTTCACATCCTTGTATTCAAGAACAACCAATGTCACCAAATTCAAAATCAAATGAAATTGTTCAAACCATGACTACTCTTTCAGAACAGGACAAAAAGAAAGTTAAAAAAATTGTACAAGAAAATTCTGTTCTAACAGAAGCAATTAAGCAGGAATACAATGTGAAAAATAAAAACAAAAAAAGTTTTGAGAAATATCTTTACGTCTCACATTGTACGAAAGTATAAAATGCAATCAAATTTGAGACGAGTCATTGGTTTAAAAAGCAGAATCCGCAATCTTTCAAAAAGTGTTATTCCTAAACGAAACAGCAAGTTGGCAGAAAAAAATCGACGCTTTTACCTGCGCGACGATGTCAGTCGTGCTTCAGCAGGCAAAAAAGAAACTAAGACCTATAAAAAGCAGAAACATCAAAAACGGTACCTCCTCGATACCATGTCGAATTTACATAAAAAGTTTAAGGAAGAAACTGGTATCAAAGCTTCTATCAACACATTCCGCAGGCATAGGCCTTTTTATGTAGTCAAACCACGACTCTCAGACCGTGAAACATGTGTTTGCAAAATCCACGCAAATATCGAGTTTAAATTTCAGGCATTACAAAAACTGAAGGTCTTAAATCTAGGTGTAAAATTAATGGATATGTTAGAAGAGATAGTATGTGACAAAAAATCCAAGGAATGTATGTATTCAGAGTGCAATATTTGCAAAACGGCGACTGTAACTTACAATTTTACTCGAGAGAGGAAGAAATGACAACGTTACCTGGTTTGAGTGGACTACGAAAGAAGTGGAATATCAAAAGAATAATGAGACCAAAAAGACTAAAAAAATAGTTATTGAATCAAAGACTGAAAAACTAGAGATCCTATTAAGCCATTTTGAAAAAGAACTTAAAAAGTTTAAAGAGCATTATTTTAATATTTGGCATCAATATAATGTATACAGAAATCTTAAAAATAGTCTGCAAAATAATGAGGTCATGGTTCATTGTGATTTCTCAGAAAATTACAGTTGCAAATTCCATCGGCAAATACAGGCTGTCCAATTCGGTTCGCAAAACCAAATTTCGTTGCACACGAGTATGATGTATACAAGGTTCGAAACCTCAATCATACTGCACCCTATCTGATTCAACGCATCATTCACCAGCAGCAATATGGGCGCACCTAAAACCAATTCTGATAGATATCAGAACAAAACATCCGGAAATTGATACTGTTCACGTATTTTCAGATGGGCCTGCCACTCAATACAGGCAAAAAAAGAACTTCTATTTGTTTAAATTATATCTTGAAGATTTGGACTTCAAAAAAGGAACTTGGAACTTTTCAGAGGCATATCACGGAAAGGGGGCTGGTGATGGAATTGGAGGAGTAATCAAGCGTCTTTTAGATACTAAAGTGTCGCATGGAATTGATGTTTTGAACACCTCAGTAGCCTACGCTGTTCTCAAAGAAGACACAAATGTAAATCTTTTCTGAATTAAGGAATCGGATATCAGCGAGATAAAAAGCAGAAATCAAACAGCATTCGAAGCTTTAGTGCCAATTCCTGATACCATGAAGATACACCAGATACAAGCCGATTCAGAAAACTGCTCAAATGAAGTAAAGTATCGAGTTTTGAGCTGCTTTTGTAATAGTTCAAGCTTGAGAGGGTTTTGTGACTGTTATAATACTAGAAAACACATTCTTATAAAGCCACGTCCCAAAAAGCGGTTTAGGCTGATTTCCTCATCCGATTCAGAAGATTTTCAGTCTTTAGTATTTAAAAAACGAAAAGCCAAACGAGAACTGATTGATTCTTCTACTGTCATTCAGAAATCTAAGTACAAAATACCTGATTCCTCTAGCAATAAGTCAAAAATCATTCCAACTGTACCTGATGTCGATATTGGTGATTCTGATTCAAATGGTTCTGAAATATTCAATATATCACGCGTTGTTAATAAAACTACACTGCCTGATACAAAGACGCCTGTAATTAATAAAGAGCCGCCTGTGACTATTTTGTCAAGCGTTAGAGTTAATTATTCACTTACTGATTTAAAGAAAATGATTTGTACAAAGAGGCAAAACGTACCTTCATGTGGTCTAAAAAAAGACTATCCTAAAATGTTAAAACAACCAGCAACTGCACTGGCAACAAAGATAAAAAATTTTTTTGGTACTTCTAGTGAAAGTGAGTAGGTATTCCATTGGTTTTTGATGCCGATTTTCTATTTTTGACAAAAAATAAATAATTGTTAAACAGTTAAGATTTACTGCCCATTCATAGTAAAAAAACTAACAGGTGTCAATTCTGTAAATTGAATAAAAATTAGATAGAAATAATTAACCATTATTGTGTGAATTGTAAACAGACCCTAAGTTTTCATTTTTGTTACTTTTTTGTTACGAATTTCATTTTTGTTACGGTTTCATTTTTGTTTCATTTTTGTCACATTGGTCATTTTAAATGATTTTCACCCTACAGCAGTTATAGAGCCGACTATTTTGTATGCATCAGCACCGTGGGCACCCACCGTGGAAAAGATGGGGATCCAAAAAAGGCTCAACTCCGTTCAACGGGGTTTTGTCCAGAAGATCTGCAGAGCATATCGGACCGTCTCCCTGAACTCTGCGATGCTGCTGGCTGGGGTACTCCCTCTTGACCTCAGAATACTCGAAGCATCGAGGCTTTATGAGATTAAGAAAGGAGTACCACACCCGGTGTTGAGGGACAGGGAGGTGGAGCGAATGGCTCTAGCGATTGAGGACCCACATCCGGTAGAGCTGAGGTTCGGGTTGGTAGACGAGGACTCATATGTAGACGTGGTTAACAGCCACGTCCATAGGATCTATACGGACGGCAGCAAGATTGAGGGTTGAGTCGGAGCCGCACTCTCCATATGGTAGGGTGAGGCCGAGACGAAGGCCGTCAAGATTGCATTGCCGCCGTATTGCACCGTCTACCAAGCTGAGCTTCTAGCGCTCCAGAGAGCAGTAAGTATAGCCTGCAAGAGTGGAATGGCAAAGGTCGGTAGCCTTAGCGATTCCAGATCGGCTCTCCAGGCAGTCACTCTTAGTTCCCCTCATCCCCTGGCAGTGCAAACTAGGGCGGCCCTCCGAAAAGCTGCATCGCAGAGGCGGGAGGTCGCTGTTTTGGATTAAAGCGCACGCAGGGTTGAGAGGGAATGAGAGGGTTGACGAATTAGCCAAGGAGGCCGCGCTGCGATTGAAAAGGAGGCCCGACTACGATCTGTGTCCTGTTTCATTCGTCAAGCGTATCTTAAGAGAGGATACGATTGAGGAATGGGACAGGAGATACGAAGTAGGAGGGATGGCCGGAGTTACGAAGCTCTTCTTTCCAAGCGCTGCTGCTGCATACAAGATAGTTAAAAAGATAGACATAACACACCACACCCCACAGATCCAGACCGGACACGGCGGATTCGCCTTCTACTTGAACAGATTCAAGCTGAAGGAGGATCCGTCGTGTTGGTGTCAGCCGGGAGTTGAGGAGACGGTTCCTCACCTGTTACTGGAGTGCCCAATTTTTGCTAGCAATAGATATGATATTGAGCAGAAATTGAGCACATCTATGACGGGTGAGAATCTTGCTTCCATCCTGGGGGGAAAAAAGAGGGATATCTTCCTGGCTTTTTGCAAGAAGATAGTGGGAGTAGTAAATAAGAAAAACTGTGATAAACTTGTGTGATATTAGTGTAGGCTCTAGATGTAGGATTAGACTGTGATAGTAGGGTTAAATTGAATGTGTGTGCCGTAGTTTTATCTTTTTTAGTATCTTTTATCAGTGACATATTGAATTATATTATATTAGTAAATTTTATTGGATATTATTGTATTTTATAGGATTTTTATTGAAATTTTATTGGTTTTACATTTATATCTCTGATTTTTTACATATTGCTCTTTATATTTTTGACATGTACCTAGTACTTCACTACAAATAATGTATACAGGTTGACCTGAAATTCGATACATTCCTTTGAAAGACAGAAAGTAGACCTTATTTACAGTAATATTTTTCATGGCATCCCCTATCCGAAAGTTGATATTTACAAAGTTATTGAAATTTCAATGTGTGGTTTACAGTACACACAGCGCGTCTACATCCATTTCACTAACGTTTGGCACTCGTCGATTCGGAAAACGTTCAACGTATGTTCTTCGTGCAGCAGCAGCATTACCATTACAAAGTCCGTAACAAAACAAGATGTCAGCGTATTCATCGTACTCAAAAGCAGCCATCGTGATACAAAAAAATCACAAGTAGAAGTAAGGTTGTAGTTTAAAGCAACAATACGTCCGTACACGGCAATAGTTGACTTAAAACTAATATTAGCTACTAAATTTGCTCTCTAAGCCAGTCGGTAACTCATTGTCAAAGGGCCGCGACGACAGTAGCCGAAACATCCCGAAGTTTGTACAAAGGAAACAATTGAAAAAAAAGGTCGCCTCAGGTAGAGTAATTCTTGAGATAACGTTACCTGATGATTGTTTTGTCTTTGTTTATTACATGTTCATATTTTTATGTACATATTTGTACCTTTTTTGGAAGCTTATGAGGTAAGAAAGTTATTTAAGGTATTTGTACGCATTGTATCATACAACTTTTTAAAGAAAATGTGTTTTTAAGAAAAATGTGCATTTTTCTTAAAAGAAAATTCTGTTTCATGTCTCATAATGAAAAATTCTCGCTTAGTTTGTCCCTATTTATTCCTTAAAAATAATATTTGACTCATTGACGGTTAAAATACCTAAAAAAACAACTAAAAAGACAAACATTTTTAAAAATACGTCATGTCAAAGTCAAAAAGTCGAAAATAAAGAAAAATTTTTTGAAATTTCAATAACTTTCTAAATATCAACTTTCGGATAGGGGATGCCATGAAAAATATTACTGTAAATGTGGTCTACTTTCTATCTTTCAAAGGAATGTATCGAATTTCAGGTCACCCTGTATAATGAGATAAGAAAAATTGTAAAGTAGATGTAAGACCATTAAAAAAGAAAATAGAAAAAGAATTAAAAAGAGAAAAAGACTCAAAAAGAAAATAACAAGCCCTGATAATGTTAGGGGGACGGAAAAAAAATGTTTAATATTAATGTTATTAATAAACATCCTCATGGTTAGAACAGGCCCAGCAGAGAAACCCTGAAACTTTGTTTATAATAGAGAAAATTAGAACAGGAGATATTCATACCAATCGATACGTATTTAGGAATAACTTACTTTATTATAAATGTTCTTTAGATCAAAAATGGAAGCTCTATGTGCCTAAATGTTCTCGACTGGGTATCGTAAGACCGTTGTTGATATTGTAAATATCAACTTTCGGATAGGGGATGCCATGAAAAATATTACTGTAAATGTGGTCTACTTTCTATCTTTCAAAGGAATGTATCGAATTTCAGGTCACCCTGTATAATGAGATAAGAAAAATTGTAAAGTAGATGTAAGACCATTAAAAAAGAAAATAGAAAAAGAATTAAAAAGAGAAAAAGACTCAAAAAGAAAATAACAAGCCCTGATAATGTTAGGGGGACGGAAAAAAAATGTTTAATATTAATGTTATTAATAAACATCCTCATGGTTAGAACAGGCCCAGCAGAGAAACCCTGAAACTTTGTTTATAATAGAGAAAATTAGAACAGGAGATATTCATACCAATCGATACGTATTTAGGAATAACTTACTTTATTATAAATGTTCTTTAGATCAAAAATGGAAGCTCTATGTGCCTAAATGTTCTCGACTGGGTATCGTAAGACTATTCCATGATAAGAATTGCCATGTCGGTCCAGAAAAGTCATTCTGGTTTCCCGGTATGAACAAATTTGTTTCAAAATATATTTCGCACTGTTTAGTTTGCATCAAAGGGAAGTTTCGCAGCGGTCCTCACCAAGGCCTTTTACACCCAATAGACAAGGTCCCCATCCCATTTCATACCGTACATATTGATTGTACAGGTCCTTTCACTGTTTCCAATGGGTTCAAATATGTTCTTATTGTAATTTGTGCTTTTACTAAATATTGTATTTTAAAACCATTGAAATCCATGAGCGGCGAAGAGACCATAGACGTATTACGTGACAGTGCTACTAATTTTGCAAATGAAGCTCTAACTAATATTTTTTTAGACAATGGAATGTTTAACATCATTTGATCTCTAACGGCACTCCACGTGCCAATGGGTAAGTGGAGTGTTACGTTACTACTAAATATGCTAATAAATATGCTGACAATCACTTGTAATAACGAAACAGAATGGCCGAGTTGTCTTTGTAAAGTCCAGCAAAGTTTAAATACTACTGTTCAGAAATCAACTGGTTTTTCTCCAATGAGGTTACTGATAGGTCGCGATGGTAATATCCCCTGCATTCAGGCTCGTCTATCTGATATCGGTGAGCCAGCTCTCCCCAATTCTGGGCACGTGAATGATACCACATCTGAGGATAGACGAAAGGCGTATGATATGATGAAAATGGCTTCTAAAAAGAGCAAGTCTCGATTTGATACGACTAGAAGATATAACAAGGAATTTTCGATCGGAGATACAGTGTACGTCAGTCAAGACCACCGCCGCCATAGCAAATTAAGTCCTTAATATAAAGGCCCTTATCAAATAATTGAAGTTATGGACAATGATCGATTTAGACTTCAAGGCAGAGGACGGTTCCATGATATTACAGTTGCGAAAGAAAAACTTAGACTCTGGCCAGGCGAGTGGACAGAGGAGAATGTCCTCATAGAAGCAGGTACGTTCTAAAATATAGATATTTTTTTATTTTTTTTGCGATTGTTAATGTCAACCTGGTGGAAGATTCGGTACTAATGTACGTGTAGTACGACGGATCTATCACGACAGGTGTGACTAGATGTGTGAGATGTGTAATTGCTGTTGTTAGTTAAACTGGTGTGATGTCTGGACATCACGATACAGAACGTGGTGGGACAAAACACGACAGTTGAACATAGATGTTACTGCCTGATCGGCCTGGTGAAAAGTCTAGACATTACACGGCAGTATGTAATGGGATTGATCACAACAGCCCGATGAGATTATAAGTATTACATAAGTGATTAAAAACACTTCGAGAATGAAGTGTCGTTCAGAATGGCCGTGTGAGATCTCGGATAATCAATTGATTGATTTAAGTACAAATAATTATTTAAATAACATTATTAAATTAATTTATGATTTATAGTGATAATATGAATCAATTTATGATTAGTTTTAAAGTTTTATCATTTTGTTTACAAATCAACACATGTAAGTTTAAGATTCTTATTACATTGATTTATACTAAGCAATTGTATGTAGGTACATCGTATTATTAATTAAATAATGATTTATAGTGACTGTATAAACTAATATTCTATTATTAATACTTAAAAGTTGTCATTCTGCTTACAATTAATAAAAACACATGTTCCTGTTAAGATATTTTTAGTATAGTAAAAAGCTAAATTAACTGCTGTTTATGTTATTTACATTATTTAAATTAATGGATTATTGCTATAGATCATAGCAGCCTAGAGTTTACACTGATTAGTAAATTGATTTTACTTAATATATTTCAATAAAATTGTTTTCTTTACAAAATGTTATTATTTTTTACTATTTAATTATAATAGTCTTTATACCACTGCTGACACATGAATTTTAGAACCCCATGGGAAATGAAAAATTATGTATTATAAAGAACATGAGTTTGACAAAAGGAGGAGGATCTCCGTCTTGATTCTCTATCTAAAATACAAATCAATAAAATAAATTTAGGGCCTAACCAGGAATATAAAAAAACCTGAACGTGTTTCATTTTTTATTGCAGGAACACTACGAAAATTTGGTATGTGTTCGGCCTAATCTCGAAGATCTGTTATTAATTATTATATTTTTAAGTTAATTTAGTGCATATGGCCAAGTTTTGTATATTCCCGCTCAAGCTACAAAAACAGTACCTTATAGTTTATACATAACATTAAACAATTGTAAACATTACTAAGTAGTGGCTGTAGGCTGAGCTGGTGATGATCTCTCAAACGAGATTAAGATGTTTCTTTAAGTTTTTTAAGGGGCATCATATATGGCATAGATAATTTAATATTTTATGTTTTACAATATCGCTTGCTGTAAAGTTTATACAAAAATATATAAAGTTTATATTTATAGTATAACTATCACAGATGGCGAAGATAATATATACTTTCAACTTGGCGATAACGCGCCCGCGCTATCAGATATTACAGTACACTTCATATAATCTTCAGACATCTTAAAATAAAATATCACAGTATCTTCGTCATCTGAGACGCCTTTAATGGTAATTAGATTTTTATCTATCATATAAAACTTATGGGAAATAAATGACAAATAAGGGTATAATATATTCCTTATAACGTAGCTCGTACCATACAGGGATATAGGTTAAGTCAAAGTTGATCCTATAAAGGGATAAGTTCCCAACATTTTTTTGTATTTTATACAAATCCAAAGAGATTTTCAGAATAATAGCGGCATTACTAGCATTAAAAATAATAATAAATCTCATTAGCTAGATAAAAACTATTTAAAAAATAGAGAAGAGAGAAAGTTATTAATTTTTATGAAAAACTTAAAAGTAAAAAATCTCGAAAAATATTAATTTTTATAGGTTAATATAGTTTAGTTTAGGTAGTATAGGTTTCATTGTAGACTAAATTGGAAATATGGGAAATTCAACCTTTTAAAGGATCAACATCGACTTAACTTGTAACTCTGTACTCTGACCAAGGCCAAACCAAATTGGACCAAACCTCCCCATGACCTCGTTCCCGCGCCATCTGCAGCCTATTTGCAGTGCATCTTGCACAACGCGACATCTCTTCCTATGGGCGGCCACGGCCACGGCGTCTTCGCCATTCTCCCAAGCAATGCTTATTTTTGTCCCATATTCGGGATCCGATCCTTACTTTGGCTTTGTTGATGCTTGTTTTAGTACCCAGAATTTCATAGATTGATTGACATGTTGAATTCATAATACTGAAAAATAAAAAGCAGTGGTTTAGTGTACGAACTATTAAGTAACTTGATGGTTTTATGATATTATTTAAAAAATTGCATGGTGCTAAAAAGAAAAATGATACCTAAATCTTGACCCTTGTTCAGGGCTTCTCAAACTTATTTTAACGGTTTAAACCCAGCCTAAACTAATATATGTATTACCTATTAAGTAGTTGTAGTTTTAGTAGCCTTATACAGGTGTATGCAGAGCAGTCCCGATAACTTCGTGGGCTTACAAAAGGACATGAGATATATCCATTGGTACAAGTCAATGGTCATTTGCTTTTTTTTAATCGATTGTTATTTTAAAAGAAATTTAAAGAAGTGTCAATAAAAATATCGGTATTTATTATCTAGTGTTAAACAGGTTAAGTTATTAAACAATAAAAAGCAAAAGGAAGTGGCTCAGTGATGTTTATTCGTAAACGCCTGAACAAACTTACAAGACTTATAAGCAAGTACGCTATTAACTTTTTTATATTTTAACTCAGCCAAGTACTTGGCTAGTAAGACAACAACAGCTTCTATTGAGCAGTTTAGTCATAATAATATGACTTAATAAAACACCTTGGAAAATTTCCAAATAATAATTTAAATTAACCTGTAAGACAACAGAGGAAGTCTCTAGCATTGTAGGTAGGTACCTATAAGTAATCATGAAAATAATATTTTAATTAAAGATAATAAACTATGTAAACTTACGCTGGTGCATCAAAACATACAAGGTATGTCTAGTAAGGAATTAGAAATTGAGTTGTTTTTAAACAATAATTTAGACATTTGCGGGCTTCCATTGGAAGTGGTAGCTTAGCTTAGTGCTTACTATCTGTATGCTGAGTGCGAGTTTTTGTCTGCGACGACTACTCGCCGTGAGGGAGTTAACTACAATTTGTATGGAATTAGTTACGTACCATTGTCTGCCACTAGCATGCCATGCAAATTGAAGTTAACTTCTTCAAGACGAGTAGTGAAAAAAACTCGTACTCAGCACACTGACCGTTGTTATATATGTTCATTTACCGATCTTACTTCAGTCAAAAAATAAATCTGCATATACTGCTTGTGCGTTGATAAGCTGCGATTATAACTCACCATCAGATAACAACAGTTCGGTTATGGCTTACAAATAACTAGATTGTTTTTAAAAGTTGGGTTATACCCAATTGCGTAAATCATATATAACCCATGTTACCCGGGCTATTATGAATCTATGAGACCATTACGATGGTTTATTTATTTATTTATTTAAAGTTAATTAAAACGGGTGACCCCAATTACATCAATTAACTAATAACTAAGTTCTTATACAAAATTAATAATAAAAATTAAAATAACATTAATATTATCAACAAACAAATTACAAAATAACTTTACAATGGAAAATACAATTACATTTTTTACCTAGCTATAGAAGAGACTCTTTCGTACTTTCCCTTACAAAATTTCAAGCATACTTTCTTCACATCCATCCACTTATCAGCAAACACATCACACTCAGGATTGGCAGACAGAAGGGCGTTGATCAGGTCTAACGCACGGTACAGTGGTGACTCATCTCTCGCGACAGATCGACATGCCGGCGGTGTGAATAATTTGGGCCGACGACTAGGACGGTGTCTCAGGAAGTTCTCGGGCACATACAAGCGGCAAATCAGAGTCTGAAGTTCCGGACAATCTATATCACCACGAAGTGCTTTTATAATTTTCAAAATTAGGTCTACACCTCTCCGGACCTCCGGACCTCCGGACTCTCCTTTATGTATAACTGAACATTGGTTTAAGAAAAATGAAATTATGTTAAATCTTGGTACTTATGCACCAGCTGGCTAGTTCTTTCTATAGAGAAAAAGAGACGGCTCACTTATATTAATTAAGAAGAATTTAAAATATAAAGAACGTAAAGAGATAGTAGATAGTAAGCCTCTCTACACAACGAACAACTGAAATAGCCTGTATAGAGGTGGGACACTTTATTAATAATAAAGCGTAGCGTTAGCGTATACAGGCCTCCTTTAGGGTTATACGATTCATTTGAAAAAATAATGGAAACGTTATTAACTATGATAAGCGTATCTAACAAACATATATTATTGTGTGGTGATTTTAATAAAAATATTTTAGATAGTAATTCCACCACTGTTAGATTTACTTCATTGTTAAAATCATATAACTTAACTCATATATTCTCCGAACCAACAAGGATCAGTGACAGCTCTGCTACATGCATTGATAACATTTTTACCAACATAGATCCATTAAATAAAGAAGTCATTAACATACTAAGCTCTGATCACTGTGGACAGCGGGCCATTTTCCCTATAGATAATAATTGCAAACAATTACACAAGGACAGAAACACATGTATACCAATAAATGTCAAACATATTGAGAAGTTTAGAGGTGAAATTATAGCTAATATTGGACATTTAGAGTATTATAGTAGCCCGGATATGTCGTTTGGTAAATTGTTTAAATTAATTAAATATAAATTTGATACTATTTATACCTCTAAGACAGTGAGAACAAACAATAAAAGTAAATTCAGTGAATGGGCAACTTTAAGCCTATTCAAAAAGAAAAGTGACAACCAAACTTCACGTAAATAGAAATACCCGAAATAAGCATAAGCTTGATGTACCAGTGACGAGACTTAGTAAAGTAAAGAATTCGTTTAAAGGCCAGTGTATACGCCTATACAATAAGATCCCAGAAAGCATCAATAGATTGAAAAATTTTGCACGCTTTCGCGCTTGAAAATTTTGAACGCACACACAGAGCACAGTGCTTTTGGATCCAGGGTTATACCTTGGTGCCTAAAATCTTATTTTTTGGTAGCATATTCTTGTGTTACTTCAGAAAAATCACTATATGTGTGCATATAAATTTCGAGGAGTTCCCTCGTTTCCTCGTGGATCGCATTATCAGTTTTCCACTTTAGTGACTAAAGGACCAATTTCGAATTATACCCTTTACAACCACAAAATAATTTTGTAAATAGGTCCATAAATGCCAGAGTAATGTTCAAAGATGTGTCGGTGTAAAATACTATGAGGAGTAAGTACCTTTTATATCATCTTTTTGTGATGATGTATGGTGTCATGATGGTGGTGATGATGATGATGATTACTCTAATTGACATAGTGGCATATGCTTGCAGTTCTTAAAACAACGCCGAAATCCCCAAACATGTATCTATAAGGAGTCAGAAGTTCTGTTCAGTACTTTGGATCCAGGGTAGAAAATCTTACTTTTCCGTAGTATATGCCTGGACTACTTCTTTAAGTCAAAATCATATAAGTGTCCATATAAATTTCGAGGAGTTCCCACGATTCCTCATGGATCCCATCTGGATGTCGGTTAATTGGTTAACGTAACCAAAACGCGTTAGTGAAAACCGCATTCAAATCGGTTAAGCCGTTGACATCGTACGCGCAAAAACAAATATCGCAGGAACCGTACATTTTTCCGCAATAAAAGTAGCCTATGTCTTAATCCAGAGTCTAAACTACTATCATACCAAATTTCATCAAAATCCGTTCTGTAGATTCTGAGATTAGCGCATACAAAAATTCTAAAAATCATTGTTTTGGGTTCTATGTCGTTCATAAAGCCCCCTGTAATAGCTTTTCTTATATAATATCTTTCATGTACAGACAGCGACCAGTTACGATTTTATTATATGTATAGATTTGTTGCTATAGCGGCAACAGAAATACATCTGTCTAGCTATCGCGGTTAAGGAGATACAGCCTGGTGACAGACGGACAGACAGCAGAGTCGCAGTAATAGGGTCCAGTTTTTAACATTTGGGTACGGAACCCTAAAAATTATTGTAAAAATCAATAAAAGGAATGTTTGTTTTAAATTTTTTTCTTACCGACTGCAATTCATACAGGAATATGCCTCCTACTGTAGAAGAGAAAGATGATGTTGCCTAACTAGTAGCTGTTGGCTATGAGCCCCGACAGGCTGGAGGGAATCTCGAAACGCTTTTCGATGGTCGTGATCACCGAGTTGATGTATCCCGAGCTCAACACTTGTTGTAACGTCACAAGGATTGAAACGAAAAATATGAATACTTGGAACAAAATATAATCTCAAATGCACTATCTATATATAAGTATATATTGCCGTATCTCAGTTATCAAAACCTTTAGTTGATACGGAGGTACATTGTTTGGAAATTACAATTAGACTACCTTTTAACTGTTGTTGTATAGGTAGTCATGTTGGGCTCTGGCCACCCAAAGCTTAGAATTATAACTTAGATAAGCACTTTAAGGATCCCAGAGGTATCCATTACGAGGGATCGTCAGAATAAGTTGGTAGGTCTTCGGGGCATTCGTTCAGAGCATACAACTCTGCTCAGACGTGTCATAGTTAAGTCTTAATTGTAATTAACTTTAAGTTTAACTTTAATAAATGTTTATTATTTTTTAAAAAAGTATTTACCGCTCCCCAAAGTTTGACTGGCGCAGCCGGAGCGGATTTTTCCGTAAAAAGTACGACCTTCAAAATTAGGACGGCATAAGGAAAATCCGGAACCATCAAATAAATTTTGTCAAAGTGAGCAGCGGGAACCGAAAGCGATGATTGCAGCGGCGGGTTGGTGAGTACAACTTTTCACCTTCCTTTCCTTTCATTATTTTCGGAATCGAACCTTGTCCGTATAACGTTATCTGGTTTTAAATTTTAGATTTTAAGTGATATAAAAACGTAATGAAATAAATAAAATTAAATGAATTAATGTGAAGTAATAAATATAATATGTAATTGTGTTAAATAATGAGAAATAATTTCCAATTTAAATAATAAATTAACATTGAATTAAAATTATTCCTTGTTAAATTAAATGTTATGCAAAGATTAGTTATAGTTACTTAATTGAATAATTATATTTTTAATTAAATTGAGCCACTATATATCGTTACGTTTTATAAATAATTTTTGTGTTATGTTAAGAAATTTTATATTTTAATATTGTGTGGATTTTGTGTGTTAAAAATCGTTCTCGTATTTTCTTTTTACATTTTAATGTTTTAAATTTCTTTTTACAACAATGGAGCAAATTACTTTAATTCCTGGCGAATTTCTAAAATTAATTCCTCTCTTCAATGGTGATAAACGTCACCTTAATCTTTATTTAAGAAAATGCGAATACGTTATAGATAAGTTTAAGGGCGGCGAGGCTCAGAATCTATACTTAATGCAATGTATTATGAGTCGCCTGATAGATAGTGCAGCTGCACTGATTAGCGAGCGCGAGGATATAGTTACATGGTCTCAGTATAAAGAAATCTTAATACAACATTTTGGTGATCCTAGGAACGAAGAGTGCATTGCTATAGAGTTAGAAAATTTGAAAATTAAACAAGGGGAAAGTTTTCTTGATTTTTGCAATAGAATTCAAGCCGTTCGTTCAATATTAATATCCAAGGTAAATCAAATTACGAATGCTGAAATTAAGCAGAGTAAAATCATTATATACAACCATACCGCATTAAATGTATTTCTTTATAATTTACCCGAGTACATGGTGAGAATAGTTCGTTTAAAGTGTCCGGATACATTAGAAAGGGCATTAAGCATAGTTTTAGAGGAAGTTAATTTTAACGAGCAGTACAGTGCGAAAAATAAATTATACGCTAGTACAAAACCGCAGTTACAAAATTCTAATTTTAAAAATTATAATGCAGTTAATTTTCCTTTTAATCAAAATAAGTCGCAACAGCAGATTCCTAAATTTAATTTTGGTATACCCCAGAATAATTTTAATAAGCCACAATTTAATAGCTTTGGGGCTCAGCCTGGCCCATCCCAATTTGGATATAGGCCTAGTTTTAATACGAACAACCAATTTGGATATAAGCCGAATTTAAGCAACTTTAATAAGGGCGGTTCGTTCCCTACACCCAAAATGACACCACAGCAGTTTGGTCAAAGACCACCACAACCGTTTGGCTTTAGACCACAGCAGCAATTTGGTTTTAGACCACAGCAGCCATTTGGCTATAGGCCTCAAATGAATTATGGTTTTAAATCTGCAACAAAGCCTCAGGATACAGATGTGTCAATGAGGACAGCACCTTTTAATAAGCCTCATCAATTAAATGAAATTCATTTTAGCGAAGACCAGAATATTGATCCTTATTTTAATAGTGAGATAAATAACTATGATCCTAACATATGCAATGAAAATTATGACTTAAATTACGATCAGAATTTTACAGATTATGTTAGTGAAGAAATTACAGAATCAAATCATGAAAATTTTAATGAAACCCAAAACAATCATGATAGTGTAGAAAATTTTCACATAGTAGCCTCAAGTTGCCTACAGAAAAAATAGAAATAAATTGTGACCCTAATTTAAAATTACCGTATATTTTTATCCCGGAAATTAAAGCAAAATTTATGATTGACACAGGAAGCACAAAATCTTTCATTAAACCGGAATTAGCATATCACTATTTTGAACCGTATATACATAATGAACCATTTGAAGTAGTTAGCACACATGCATCCAGTAAGCATAATGAAGTCATAGAAATACCACCGTTACCCACACTTAAATCTAATACATTTCAAAAATTTTACGTTTATAATGTTGATTCTAGATATGATGGGTTAATAGGCAATGACCTGTTAAAACAATTAGAGGCAGTCATAGATCTAAGAAATAAAATACTTAAAATTAAAAACGCACAAATTCCCATTATATATAATGACTCACAATATAAAATACAGTTACCACCACGTTCAGAACTAAGGGTATCTTTACCTACCACTCAATATTCAGGAGATGCTATTATTAATTTTACAGAATTTTGTGAAGGTGTACGCATGCCAAGTGCAATAGTTAAATGCATAAATGGTTACGCTAAAACAGTTATTCAAAATTTATGCGATGAAGAAATGACTTTAACAATAAAATCTCCTTTTGTAGTAACTAAATACGAAGGTACTAATTGTGAGGTTAATAAAATAAATACTACAAGTGAATTAAATAGTAACATAGAAATAGATAAACTATTAGAAGAAAATTTAAATAAATTAAGATTAGAACATATGAATAAAGAGGAAAAAGAGAAAATTTATGAGTTGTGTAAGGAATACAAAGATATATTTTATTGCGATAGTTTACCACTTACCTTTACTAATGATATTAAGCATTTTATAAGAACCAAAAACGAAGACCCTATATATGTTAAGCCTTATAGGCATGGTTTTGCACAATCTGAAGAAATAGAAAGGCAGGTAGAAAAACTTTTACATGACAATGTTATTCAGGAATCCTTTTCTCCATGGAGCAGGTCCATTTGGTCCCAAAAAAAATGGACGCATCAGGTGAGCCTAAATATAGAATGGTTATCGACTATAGACGCCTCAATGAGATCACCATAGACGACAAATACCCTTTACCACATATAACGGATTTATTTGACAAATTAGGCAAGAGCACTTATTTTTCAACTCTGGATTTAGCAAGTGGCTATCACCAAATAGAGATTAATGAAAATGACCGTCAAAAAACTGCATTTAGTACCCAATCAGGACATTACGAATTTAGTAGGATGCCGTTTGGCTTAAAAACTGCCCCGGCAACGTTTCAACGCACTATGAATAACGTCCTGAGAGGACTTCAGGGCATTCATTGTATGGTATATATCGATGACATAATAATTTATTCAAAAAGTTTAGCAGAGCATATAGATAGTTTAAAAAAGGTTTTTGATAGATTGCGGGCCACAAATTTTAAAGTTCAATTAGATAAATCCGAGTTTTTAAGGAAGGAAGTACTGTACTTAGGTCATACCATCACAAAGGATGGACTTAAGCCAAATAATGATAAAATTAAAGCCGTATTAAATTATCCTATTCCTAAAACAGTTACCGAAATCAAAAGTTTCCTTGGCTTGATCGGTTATTATAGGAGGTTCATCAAAGACTTTTCAAAGGTTACTGAACCCTTAACATCATGCTTAAAAAAACGTAATAAAATTGAAATTAACGAAAATTATATACAAGCGTTCCAAAAATGTAAAGAACTTTTAGTAAATGCACCCATTTTACAATATCCGGATTACGAAAAGCCTTTCATATTAACAACTGATGCATCTGGCGTTGCTTTAGGAGCAGTGTTGTCACAAGGCCCTCTTGGTAGCGATCATCCAGTTGCATATGCTAGTAGAACCCTCAGTGATACAGAAAAGAGATACAGTACAATAGAACGCGAGTTGTTAGCCATTGTGTGGGCTGTCAAACACTTTAGGCCTTATATTTTCGGAAGGAAATTTACAATATACACCGACCATCGTCCATTGGCATGGTTATACTCTATAAAGGAACCCAATAGTAAACTGACTAGATGGCGGCTTAGACTACAAGAATATGATTTTGAGGTAATATACAAAAAGGGAAAACAAAATACTAATGCAGATGCATTATCACGAATTCAATTAAACGCTTTAGGCTCTGATTCTGATGATAGCTACGTTTCAATGAAAGTTAATGTAAATGATAAAGATAAAAAGAATCGGAAATTGCAGAAATATCTTGATGAAGTTACAGGTGATATAGCAAAAATAGCAAGGAAAAAGGAGAGTGAAAATGATGAAATTATATCAATTGGTTCCGATAGCGATAGCAAAACCCTAACTATCTCTGATACATCTAAAACTATTTCAGTTAGCCCTAGGAAATTAGATCAATTAGAACAGTACCCCATACCATCCATATCCAGTCATACAGATACTATACATTCTGATATAGAGATGGATAGTGCTGGAATACCAATTTTAAAGGAAGCAATAGATACAAAACCAAACCAAATTTTAGTCTTCTCGTGGTTTAAAAATGAATTAAACGTTAAAAACTTATCTACCCCTAAACGCAAAATATTGGAAGTATTTTTACCCCTTCAAAATACCGAATTAGTTAAAGATTTTCTAAAAGAATATATCCGTCCGAAAATTAAATACTTTATCTACTTTGAAAATATGGAACATAGGGCAGATTTTGCCAATATCGTAATTAAATTATTTAAAAAGGATACAATTAATCTGATAGAGTGTACAGAAAGAGTAATTTTTATAGATGATGAAAATGAGCAAAAGGCTATAATAAAGAAATATCATGAAGGCAAGACGTGCCATCGTGGTATCAAAGAAACTACAGTTAGGATAAAGCGCAACTATTTTTGGGATAATTTACAAGAAACCGTAACAGCTGTATTAAATGCTTGTGAACTTTGTAAGAAGATGAAGTACGATAGGAAACCACTTAAACCCTTAATACAGCTAACTCAAACACAAGAGGCACCTTTTCAAGAAATTTTTATAGATTTATTCAGCATTGAAGGAAAATATTACCTTACTATCATAGATGCTTTTAGTAAACTAGGGCAAGCAATTGAAATTAGTAATCGCTCCACACCTGAGGTAGTGCGTGCTTTAATTAAATATTTTTCATTTTATGGCATACCAAAAAAAATTTCAAGTGACCCAGGTACCGAATTTAACAATACATTAATGCGAGAATTAACCGACATGTACAAAATAGAGCTTCACATTTCTACACCAAATAATCCAAACTCCACAGGAGTGATAGAAAGGTTCCATTCCACTTTAATAGAAATATATAGATTGGCTAAGTATGAGCAAAAATTTACAGATGCTGCTTCTGTTATGACATACGCTATAATGGCTTACAATAATACAATCCATAGTGTTACTAAGCACACACCATTCGAAGTAGTTTTTGGGCACACTGATTCCAATAGCACATTTGACGTAGATTTTAATAAATACTATATGCAACAATTACTCACAGATCATGCAAAAAGAACAAAATATTTGTATCAATATATTTCAAGTAAATTATTAGACTCTAAGGAAAAAGAAAGATCAAAAAAAGGCGGTGAAAAGGAAATCGAATTTGAGACAGGAGATTCTATTTATGCCAAAGCAGTAAATACTAGGAAGAGTAAGGATAAGCCGTTATATCAAAAAGCAAAAGTTAGTGGTGCAATAGAAAGAAACGTAGTTCCAATTCAAGTAGGAAATAGAAACACAAAAGTTCCTATTAAAAATATAAAACGGCCTCCACAGGTGGTGCGTCGTAGTCCTGGCGATGATGCAGGAAAACCAGGCTCTTCAGGTTACGAAAATAGAAGAAAATTCGGGGCTTCTACCACTTAAAATAGGGAATGCATACATGCAAACAGATAAGTGGGTTATTATTAAGATATTAGACTTAGAAAGAATAGCAGATAATCTAGTATATTATATAAATAGTTACAACGAATTCAGTATGTTAATAAATACAAGTAAGCCGTATCCTAATGAATTTAGTAATATAAAAGATCAAGTAGAGTATATTCGTGATTCGACAATAAATAAGATTAAGCAAATTTTTCCTTTACAAAAATTCAAACGCGGACTTTTAAATCCCCTTGGATCCGTCGTTAAATCGATTACTGGCAATTTAGACCATGAAGATGCACTTCGTTATGACAGTCTTATTGAAAATTTATATAAAAAACAAAGTTCTATACAAAATAAGATCACCTTCATTACCAAAATTATTGAGCACCATGTTAATAGCACTGAGGTACTGTATAATAATTCTTTAATTTTTAATGAGCGTCTTAAGAGGATAGAAAGAATGTTAAAAGAAATTAATACTAAAGAAAATAATTCAATTTATTCTACTTATGTTTTAGGTATGTATACTACTTTTATAAACAGTTTTCGCATTTTATATGTTACTATTAATGAAATAGAAACCGCTCTAGCATTAAGTAAGGTTGATGTATTGCATCAATGTATAATTAATTCCACAGAATTATTTCAAATATTGTCACAAGTCGAAAAAGTTCATAATTTAGTTTATTCTGTATCCATGAATAATTTAGTTAAAATAGAAAGAACTATAACTGTTAAAGCTTTTATTAAAGGAAACCAGATCACGTTCATATTGGAGGTCCCGCTTATTAGTAATGATACTTACGATTTTTATAAAATGTTTTCTTTACCGATGTATGATGAGCAAAAAAATAAAACATATATCATTATTCCTGAATACCCTTTCCTTATGGTGAAAAGTTCAAAGTACATATCACTAATATCGCCTTGCCAGCAAATCTCGGAGAATGATCAGTACCTGTGTACCGAAAAGGAAATAGTCTCCTATGTCTCTACAACATGTGCGGAGCAGATGATGGAGTATAGCAAGGATACGTCTCTTTGTATGCCAAGGGCCGTACAAATAGAAGACTTAAAGTTACAAAAACTTCCCTCGTCCCGATATATTATGTATTCCAGAAATAAGATTGTAATTTCCGAAAAGTGTGAAAACGAAATAAACAAGACGCCGGTAATTGGTACTCATATTATAAAAATAGAAACCGGATGCGAAATTATTATTGGGAAAATTCATCTGCGCAGCGAGCAACACGCCTTAAGAGAAATAAATTATCAGATAATGCCACAACTACATTTCCCTAAACCAAAGAATGAAATTTCTCAGAACCTGCCATTGGATATAAAAGGCGTTAACCTGGATGATCTGAAACACATGTCAACGATAATCAAATCGCAAAAGTTCAGCGATAGTGATGAAGTGCAAATAATAAAAGTCAATAGTGTCAGTGTTGCAACCCTTATATTGTATGTTATAATTTTGTGTTTCTGTGTATCCCTAGTGTTATATAAATTTAGAAATAAGTTAATTTTACTAAAAAATCGAAACCCTCAGAACTCAGGAAATTCGTCTGATGGTTTCGAACTTAAGGGGGGAGGAGTCATGTTGGGCTCTGGCCACCCAAAGCTTAGAATTATAACTTAGATAAGCACTTTAAGGATCCCAGAGGTATCCATTACGAGGGATCGTCAGAATAAGTTGGTAGGTCTTCGGGGCATTCGTTCAGAGCATACAACTCTGCTCAGACGTGTCATAGTTAAGTCTTAATTGTAATTAACTTTAAGTTTAACTTTAATAAATGTTTATTATTTTTTAAAAAAGTATTTACCGCTCCCCAAAGTTTGACTAGGTACAGAGTTTTGTTTCCAAAACCCTAAATTGTACTGGTCTTCCATATTCCGGATCATATAGCCCCAGCCTATGGGCATATAATACATGTCGAAGCAATTCCTCAGTCCCATCAAAAGATTATACAATACACACAATCTCCAATACAGTCTGAAAAAATGAATTATTAAAATAAATCTAATCACAAGAGAATAATTTCATTCTGGATTGTGCATATGTATATAGAAATTTAAAGCACATATGGACTCTCATAAATATTCTTTCATAACTGTGAACATAGAATATGTTTTTAAAGTTCTTCAAATGTTATGGCTTATTTTAGCCTCCTCCTCCTCAAGAGTTTTATGCATGATATATAAGCATGAAAGTTACAAACTAGTACCTCTTATGCCAGTGCACAGTGGGATAAAAAATGGATCTTTAATAAAAATCGTCACATCTAATTAACCTCGCCATTAATTTATATCTAAGCCTATTCGACAATACCCCACATAATGGGGTAGAATGACAAAACATCCCCACTTTACAACCCACCACTAAAATAAAATTATTATGTTATGATTCCAAAAATTCAATTGTATACATACACAATGTATAGTTTTATCTACAGAGTAAAATTATAAGGGTTCCAAGTGGTAAAGATACTTACCAGAAGCATAATAAACTTCTCCGCTGTATGGTATAGATATATCATGAACAAGCCTACCCCAAGTACCTGATAGAAAAATATTTGGTTTTAAAATATATAATCTTTGTATTATCCACTCAATACTACGAGGGCGGCACTGAAAATTTCTGGAATCAAGGAAGTGACACAACATTACTATTTAAAAATGTATTTATTGCTTTTCGAAGTATTCTCCGCGAAATTTGACACATTTTTCCATACGATGGAACCAATCATTGAAGCAACCATTCCATTCGGAAGTTGGGGTCTCCAAAATGGCCGTTTTGTAGGCGTCCACAGCTTCTTCAGGTGATGAAAATCTCTGACCACGCAATTTATTCTTTATTTTAGGGAAAGTATAGAAATCATTAGGGCTTAGGTCGGGGCTGTACGGCGGATGGTCTAATAATTCTATGATTTCTTGCTCTAAAAACTCTTTTGTTCTGTGCGCGGTGTGAGAACTCGCATTGTCGTGATGGAGGATGATACGGCGGTTGCAGTTCTCTTTACGGAGTTCAGAAACGACCTGTGGCAAACAAATGTTAGCATACCATTCTGCATTAACCGTTCTTTGTGCCTCAAGAGGAATAGTCGCAACATGGCCGGTTTTGGAGACAAACGTGGCCACCATTTTTTTTGCAACACTCCGTGAACGAACAATTTTTGTTGGCTTTAACTCATTTTCGAACACCCAAACTCGTGACTGGTTTTTTGTTTTGGGTTCGTACGCGTATATTCAGGATTCGTCACCTGATACGATGTTGTATACAGCATTTGAGGATCCTGCGTGGAATCTTTCGAAAGTTCTGACGCACCAAGTAACGCGAGCCGCTATTTGCTCTTCACAGAGCAAATGCGGTATCCATCGGGAAAACAACTCTTTTATACCTAATTGTTCATGCAAGAATATTTGTATTTGACTCATGCCAATGTCTAAGGTTGCCTGAATTTCGCGGTATGTCACATGTCGATCTTCCTCAATCAGCTTACGCACAGCATCAACGTTTTCTTGGGTGACTGCAGTTTTTGGACGACCTTGACGGGGATCATCACTGAGCTTGACACGTCCACGTTGAAATTCAGCAAACCAGCGATAAATTGTGGTTTTGGATGGGGCTTCATCACCAAATGCAGAAATCATCCGGTCAACACTGTTCTTGTGTTAAACCACTTCGAAAGTCATAATAAATCATCGCTCTAGAATTTTCTCGAGTCAATTCCATTTTCTCAATGACTAAACAAGTTTGACAAGACCTTGTGACAAGACCGAGAATCTTTTTTTAAATAAATAAACGGTATTCGATTTTTAAAACCAAGGAGTTTTAAATTAAAAATATTTTAATATGACAGGAACAGTGGAAATATTTCATTCCCGATACTTTTAGTGCAGCCCTCGTAATATGTCACTTACAATAACTATGATAAATATCTTGTGTATCTTAAATTATTTATATATTTTTTCTTTATATTTAATAATATTTATATATTATTTAAATTATTATAAATTTCTATTTCTACATATTTGTATCAGCAATATTATTATAATATTCACTACAATACATCTCTTCTGTAATAAACAGAGTACATTCAGTAAGTTGACGACCTCTGTGGCTCAGTTGTTATAGTGTCAACGCTTAAGGCGGAGGTTGCGGGTTTGAATCCCTCTGAAGGGACAAAAAGTTTTTTGTGTTCCTGGGTACTGGGGATGTGTATTATTATTAAATATACATATGTATAGTATAATAAAAATCTTATATATATGTATTGTATAAAAAGCATTAAATATACTTCCGCTGTCTGGTACCTGTGATACAAGTTCTTCCGTTACTTGGTACAGGACCAGATTGACGTGGCGTGGAAGCGTCCACAGATAATTATTATTGTAGTAAGCCAATATGAAGGCAAAGATGCATTACATTATCTTTTGTGTGTGTGTGATACTTAAAATTACTATGTAAAGCTATACATCCCAGGATGTAATGATATAAAATATAGCTGCCGTCTCTGGACTCCTAGATAAATTATAAAGCCTTACCTATTTGACCAGGAAAGTCCAATTTTGGAATTGCAAGCCTATTAATATGCCTACTCCATGTGTACCTGTCATTTTCTTCAAAATATCGATCACATACCCTGTACTTGAAATAGTCGAAAGTTTTCTTTATTGAAGTCGATAAGGGAAACGATGTACAACCTGACCCTAAAAGAAAACTTCCAACCTACCTAAGTCTTAACTGTACACCTCGTGTCATGTTTTTGGATTGTATTAAAATAGCAAACAAGCAATGCTTTATTACTGTTGTGTTTTTTACTACTTTAATTTGACTTATTATACTTAAACAAAATAAAATCTAACTATTTTTCGTCGACTTACTATTTTTAGGTTATGTTCAATAGATTATATTGAATATGTTTTATATTTACTTACTTTATGCTGGTGGGCAGCCAAAAATGCATCTTAAGCTCATGGTGATTTCCTTTCTCGACTTTCTTATTTATATTAAACAAGAAAAACCAATAAAATTATAGATGTTAAGTACTATTCTGTTTTGTAAAAATAATATCGTCGCTAAAGTTCTAACACTACGTATAGGTATCAAAGATAGTCACTTTGAGGAGAGTGAAAAAACCGAATAATTTGAACGTATACTATTACAGTACTATTTTGTATACACCTCTCATAATAGATTTAATTTTAAAAACTCATTAGTTTTTTATAAAAATTGGTAATTTAAACCTTTTTTGTGACATACTTTGTGTTTTCCTATTGTCCAAGCTAGCACGTACATTGCTGACTCTACATCATTTCTTTGCATTGCGCGGCAAAGTGCACGCTGTCGGGCCCAGTCCGTATCAAGCAATCATACCGCGCACTCATAATCATTTTAGCAATTAGTATTCGTGTTAATAAATATCAATATCATATCAAGGACTTTTACTTATCAATATCATCAAAAGGTGTAGTTGAGTAAGCAGCTCCTACATCCTTTTTGGTCCTTCGAGTGACTTTTAATCAATGAAATCAGTGACTATCAATTTATCAGTGACTATTATAATTATCATTAGTGACTATTGACTATCAGTGTATAACAATCATCAAGCAGCAGTAGTGATCATCATCAACATCATCAATCAGCATCAACAATCAGCACAGTCATATCAAACGTAGCAGCACACAAAGTAAGATCTTTCTATTTTTACAACACCTCGTTTTCTCGATTCAATCATATCGAGCGTGGAGGAACTTCTAGCAAACCAGCAGCAGCTGGTAAACAAAGTAGAACAATCATACACGAACTTTAAAAAGGACGGCGCGGACCGTAAAACGCCGGACTACATCCAAGCAAAATTACACACCCTAGATCAATATTGGGCTGAAATTGAAACCAATCATAAAAAATTATGTACGTACGAGTTTGCCCAGTCCTTCACGTATTTTAAAAATTATCAATTCGAGACAGCAAAAGAAAGATTTCAGCAGATTCGGTCTGCCATAGCCAACTATCAGCCGCCGGCGCCAGCGAGGGCTGGACCATCCACCCCGCTGATTAGGCCTGCGACACCTCTGGCTGACGCAGCAGCGTCACGCCAGCCTTCACCATTGCCAGGAACTCAATCTCATGGCACAAATAGTAGAACTGACGAATCATTAAGGCGTCAGAATAGTAATTTTAAAGCTTTTCGCCATACAATAGCAAACATTGCTTTAGATATGATCAACGAAAAATGGGAATTTGAACATTTGCTCCGAAATATTCAGTCTCGCTGGACAGCAATAGATTCTCTACACTGGGAGTTAGACAGTGAGCTAGGGGAATATGGAGTATGAGCAGACATTTTACCAAATAGAAACAGAATACAACGACGTAGTCAAGGCTATCAACCGGAAGTTATGGTCAACTTCTCATAGGGAACAAGTAACTCCACATATAGAAATTCCTGTTTTCAATGGCACTTATAATCAGTGGACTTCTTTTAAGGATTTATTTACAGAGACTATTCATAGTAACCCATCATTGTCTAGTGCGCAAAAAATTCAATTCTTAAAAACTAAAGTTGGGGGGAGGCAGCAAGTCTCATCCAACACCTTAATATTTCCTCAGATAATTACACTATCTGTTGGAAAATTTTGAATCATCGGTATAATAACAAAAGATTAATTTTTAACTCTCACGTTGATATTTTACTTAGCATGCCAGTTGCTCATCATTTATCAATAAATAATATTAAACGCGTTCATGATACCGCTTTAGAGACTCTAAACGCTATAAAAAATATAGAAATTAATATCTCATCTTGGGATCCTTTACTAGTCTATCTTTTGTCGCAAAAATTAGATTCAGAACTACATAGCGAGTATTTAGCATCGGTAAAAAATCCACGTGAATTGCCAAATCTTGAAGATTTTTTAATATTTTTAGAGAGTAAATTTACTACTTTAGTCTTCTAGAAGAAAGTATGATAATGGTGCATCAAATTATATAATCGCTATATTTCACCTAGTAATAAAAATACGATGGTACATAATAATTCTAAAAGCTATAACATGCATAAAAACTTTAACATAAAACAATCATTTCCAACGCAAAATAAAATTTCGCAATCGTTTTCGCATGATAAAAATGCTTCAACTGTCAAATTGCATAAATGTCCCGTATGTAACACGAGCGATCACGCTCTTTTTAGCTGCCCGCGCTTTGACGAAATGCCGCCTTACTTAAAGCGTAAAATCATTAAAAAGCATGACATATGTCAAAATTGCCTTTATTGTCATAACAATAAAGCTTGCTTTTCTATTAAACGTTGCAGACAATGCAATGAAAAGCATAACACTCTTTTACACGAAGCGTTTGCGCAACAAGCGGCTTCTAAACACGAGCCAACGCAAATGAGTTCTCACGTTTCACTGCAACGTGGGATTCCAGAAATCCTTTTAGCAACGGCCATCATCAACGTGCGAAAATTAGATGGGACTTACGTTCAAGTGCGTGCTTTAATAGATCAAGGTTCCCAAATATCTCTAATTACTGAGCATGCCGCTCAGTTGTTAAATTTACCGCGAAAGAAATGCAAGGGTATCATATCTGGTGTCGGTGCCAAGGAAAGCAGTTGTAAGGGTGTAATATCTCTTAATTGTGCAGCAGTAAATGGCGATTTTAAATTTGAAACGGATGCACTTATCATGAGGAGTCTTGTTAAAAATTTACCAAGTTTTTCGTTTGATAAGCCTTCATGGCCATTTTTACAAAATATTTCTTTAGCCGATCCGAACTTTAACATAAGTCGCCCAGTGAACCTGCTGCTGGGAGCCGACATATACGCTCTTATTTTATTAGACGGTGTGCTTAAAGTAGATAATTTTACACCCATTGCCCAAAATACATCCTTAGGATGGATACTTACAGGCAACATTAAAACTATTCAATGCAATGTAGTTTTAAACGATTTAAGTCAAATAGAAAAATTTTGGGAAATTGAGGACATTTCCGAAAATTGTAAATTATCAGTTAACGATCAAAAATGTTTAGATTATTATAATGAGACCACAACGCGACAAGAAGACGGTCGTTATGTTGTTCGGATCTCTTTTGAGCCTGATTTCGAAAATAGGCTAGGGTTGTCAAAACCAAAGGCCGTTGCTCAATTCTTATCATTAGAGAAAAAGTTTTGTAAAGATTCTAACATGCATCAGAAGTATAAACGATTTATGGAAGAGTATTGTAAGCTAGGTCATATGAAACCTGCGACAGATAATTTTATATCATCATATTATAATACTCATCACGGTATTCAGCGTGATGACTCAACGAGCACACGCTTTAGGGTAGTTTTTAACGCATCTTGTAAAACTACATCGAGTTTAAGTATCAATGATTTAATGGCGTCCGGGCCCAACTTACAGCAGGATCTCCAGTCTCTTATCATTAAATGGAGACAGTATAGGTTTGGATTTACTGCTGACGTAGAGAAAATGTACAGGATGATATGGGTCCATGATGATGATCAAAAGTATCAAAAAATTGTGTGGAGAAACGCTCCAAACGAACCTATCATAGATTATCAATTAAAGACGGTGACGTACGGTACCAAGGCCGCACCGTTCCTCGCAATGATGACGTTAAAACGGCTAGCGTCGGATGAAAAAGAAAACTACTTAAACAGCGCGGCTATCCCTGTCCTTGAGGAATCCTTTTATATGGACGATTGACGATTGATCCGATATTTGCATGGTCAGCATAATTTATCAGTCACTAGGCAGCTACAGCAAGACCTTATCATGTTATTGAAGTCATAGTTCCAGATTCCACCTTAGAAAGTGGAAATCAAATGCACCTGAATTGTTAGCAAATGTCGACACTGAAACCGCCCCTGGTTTCTTTTTTAAGCAAGAGCAAAGCAAAATATTAGGTTTAAGTTGGAACCCAAGTCATGATAATTTTTCTTTTCAATCAAAGATTGACTCTAATATTTCGAGTAAAGTAACAAAACGTACATTACTTTCTGAAATATCTAAACTGTTTGACCCTTTAGGATGGCTCTCACCCGTATCAACAAAACTCAAAATTATTTTTCAAAGTACTTGGCTAGCGGGCATTAAGTGGGATGATGAGCTACCAGCCGATATTTACGCGGAATGGATTAAAATCAAGGTCGATTTATGTAACATTAATAAAATAAATTTACCACGGTGGATCGGTACTAAAGAAAACGAATGCATCGAGTTACACGGGTTTTGTGATGCGTCAACAAAGGCGTACGCTTGTGCAATATATTGTCGTATAAAACGAACTGAAGGGTCCCGTATAACATTATTAGTAGGTAAGACGAGGCTCGTGCCTAGTATCAAAACAATATCATTACCCCGATTAGAGTTATGTGGGGCACTATTACTATCTAAATTAATGTATAAAGTTAAAACTTGCCTCAGCAATTACAATATAAAAACATACGGTTGGGTCGACTCCATGATAGTTTTAGGCTGGTTAAATGGAAACCCCACGCGATGGAACGTTTTCGTGGCTAATCGAGTTCGCGAAATATCATCAATTATGCCAATTGAATGCTGGCGCTATGTAAAATCAGATGAAAATCCAGCAGACTCAGCAAGCCGTGGACTGACTGTATCACAGTTAATTGACCACTCTTGTGGTGGCAGGGTCCAAACTGGCTCTCTAATTTCTGTGATCAACAGACTTATCAACCAAATTTAAAAAATTAGAACATAAAGTTCCTGCATTAGTTAACTTAGTCACGCAGCAATACCGTGACAGTTGTATCATATTACAATTACTTATGAAATATAGTTCTCTAAATAAAGTAGTTAGAACAGTAGCATATATATTAAGATTCGCAACATACAAAAAATATAAAATAAAAGCAAAGCACTTATCATTATCAGAACTAAGTAAAGCAAAAAATATTATCGTAAGAAATATACAGTATTTAAGTTTTAATAGAGAAAGAGAAAATTTAAAACATAACAAGAAAATTTCATCTAATAGCATAATTTATAGCCTTAATCCTTTTCTAGATGAAAATGACATTTTAAGAGTGGGTGGTCGGTTAAACATGCCAATTTAAATCCCGACATGAAACATCCTATTTTAATACCTAATAATAGTCGTTTAGCAGATCTTATCATAGACCAGGCCCACGAAAGGTGAGGTCACGAGGTCCACCGTGAAAGGTGAGCCCTTTCACGGTGGACCTCGTCTGACGTCCGCGTTTATGCGTCAAAAGTATTGGGTGATCGGTGGTAACAGGGCTATCAAAAAACGCCTTCGACTATGTGTCACGTGTAGAAGACACAACCCTAGCAAACATCAACAGTTAATGGGCGACTTACCAGCAGCTAGAGTCAACCCTTCTAGGCCTTTTCAATCAGTAGGGGTAGACTACACCGGTCACATAATGATCAAAAGTAACAAGGGCCGTGGCATCAAAACCAGTAAAGGTTACGTAGCAGTTTTTGTATGTATGACTACTAAGGCTGTACATCTTGAGGTGGTCTCAGATTTAACTACCTCGACGTTTTTAGCCGCTTTACGTAGAATGTCCGCTCGTAGAGGGACGCCTCGTAAAATTTTTAGTGATAACGGTACAAACTTCTTAGGTGCCAGTAAGTTACTTCAGCAGGAATACGTCGAATTGCAAAAAGTATTTATGGATAGTAATCTTTATAGTGAAATCGCAGAAATGGGTATTAGCTGGCATTTTAATGCCCCGTCATGGCCACAGGCTAGCGGTCTCTGTGAAGCTGCCGTCAAAAGCCTTAAGCATCACTTAAAACGAGTAATTGGCTACCAAAAGCTGACGTATGAAGAATACAACACTCTTTGTACCCAGCTGGAGGCGTGTCTCAACTCCCGGCCCTTGTGTCCGATGACCGAGGACCCGGAAGATCTAAATTATTTAACTCCATCTCATTTCCTATCGTCCGGACCGATTTTAACTATTTACGAAACAGAACATGATTTAAGAACTAGATGGCATTTAACACAAAATATTTTTCAAAACATATGGAAAAGGTGGCAACATGAATATTTAATTAATTTGTCAGCACGTAGTAAATGGAGACAGCCTTTAGAGAATATTAAAATTAATGACATTGTTATCATCCACGACAACAACCTTCCAGCAGGCAAGTGGGCATTAGGTAGAGTAGTGCAATTGCACCCCGGAAGTGACGGGTACGTTCGAGTCGTTACTCTAAAGACAAAAAATGGATATATGAAACGTCCTATAATCAAATTATCAGTTCTCCCGGTTAATGAGTCTCAAAATGATCATTTGAACTCTACCGTACCGTACTCTATCAGAGCAACAAACTCCGAAATTTATAGGTGATAGAGTGAAAATAAGCACCAGAAAAAGAAATAATTTGCCTACTATCATATCAGCTTTTTTGTTATTTTTTATGACCCTCATTGCTTCTTCCTATGGCTCATTTTATAACAATACTCCTTTAAATTATAAAGCACTTTACTTTGATAAAATAAATAACATGCATGTAATTAGAGATGATTGGCGCCTTGTCGTCTATTATAACATGCAGCCGTTCTGGGAAGGCGTTGCGGCATGCAAAAAACATATTGTTTATCTTGACAGCGCGTGCGCGGAGATAAGTACAGTGTCTCATTGCGCCAGTGTCTTATTACAATTGAATCACACCTTTAATGAGTTGCAATACTATAATAGTTTACTATTAGATCAGCATTTTGCTGCGCGCACTAGACAGAGAAGGGGACGAACAGTTTATTTGGTGTCTTAGATCAAAATTTCGCGGATAAATATGAGCAAGATATAAGCATAATACGACAAAATCAAAATCATTTAGCATTATTATGGAAAAATCAAACCTCTCTAGTAGAGGCAGAATTTAATTATATGAAAAGAAGTGAGTCTGTAATGGAAAAACAACACAAGTCTATTTTTAAGAAAATAAGCGCCATCGATAACTCTGTTAACGCTTTAAAAGGTAACATACAAAATATATCTTATATTAGCGACTTTATTTTATCATCTTTAACAGCTAGTAACTTGATACATTATTTACATTATATACAAGACAACTTACTTGATACTATCACTAATGTGTACGACGGAAAATTTAATGTACACGTATTAACGCCTGAGCAGCTTAAACTAGAATTACAAAAGATATCATCATTATTGTCTAAAGACTTAACTATTCCTTTCTATACCAATTTATCTCAATTATATAATTTGCTAAAAGTGAGAATGCGAATTAATACTAATTATTTACTATTTGAAATAACTATTCCATTGATAGCCAGCGACTCTTACGAGTTGTATGGAATTTATCCTATTCCTCAAAAAGCAAATAACGCGATGAAATGCATTACTCCAATTGGAAAATATTTAGCAATTAATTTAAAGAAAGACACATTTATAATCATGACTGATACGGAGTTGCTTCAATGTTTTAACCAAAATTCCGAATCGTTGTTGTGTCGCTTAAGCAAACCGGAATATCAGCTGAAGGATAATGAAAGTCTATGCAAGCGAAATAAAATAACTGGGACTCGTCACTTCATCACCGATCAGTGTGATAACATATGGGTAGATACTCATAAAACCAACACGTACTTTTATTTTTGTTGTGAAAACTGCTCATTGAAATTACTTTGCGATGATGAAATAAATGCAATTCAATTGTCTCAGTCTGGATTGATTAGCGTTAAGCAAGGATGTATAATTAAGTCAAAAGACTTTTCTGTTCACTCGCATAAAGAAGACACAAGCATATTACATGTAAAGCAGGTTTCCCTCGGAGATATTGCTCCTATCAATAATATTTTTAATATGTCGTTCCCGGAAACTTCATCTATAGCGCTCAATTACAATGAGTCAGCTGAACATAAAGAACAATTAATGGTATTACAGAAACAACTTGACGACTTAAAGCAGAATGATCCAACTCTAGAAAACTTTACGTATCATGACATACATCATTATACCGCTATCTATGTTATAGCAGCATTAATTTTGATAATCGGATCATATTTACTATGGAAATGCAGCACAAAGATTGTTAGATCAACACCTCCCGTGGTGGAAAGGGAAGCTGGAGGAATAGAAATGATTTCTCGCGGTGATATCGTGATGCCTCAGTCACCAAAAAGTGATCAGTGTTTTAGGGAAGTGTTACAAACACTCAGTGACAACAAAGTGTGGCCCTAGCAGGCAAAGTCACTTCACCCATACTTCACTCGTTTGTGACAATTGCCGACAAATAGTGTTTATCATTAAGTTAGTTTAAGGACCTATTGTCTATCACCTTGTATCATGATCCTCATCATACGGCCCGGGAGCATGTACAAGCTAGCACGTACATTGCTGACTCTACATCATTTCTTTGCATTGCGCGGCAAAGTGCACGCTGTCGGGCCCAGTCCGTATCAAGCAATCATACCGCGCACTCATAATCATTTTAGCAATTAGTATTCGTGTTAATAAATATCAATATCATATCAAGGACTTTTACTTATCAATATCATCAAAAGGTGTCGTTGAGTAAGCAGCTCCTACACATATTTTAATATCCGTTCGGGCTGACTTACGTCTTTTTTACGCAAAATTGAAAAATAATAAATTTTTAACCGTTTATTTATTTATTAAATAGCCTTAATTTATCCTTAACAGTAAATACTTTACGTTTAATTACACTTTTTATAGTATATAATCAAACTTATTATTTACTGAGATCCATACTAATTAGGGAATCGAAACCAGTTTTACCCGAAACAGAAAAATCCGGTTTTGGAGCTATATCAAGAACGGGTTCTTAGAATAATACGAACCTGTTTTTGGAGTCGTTAGGATTAAATTAAGAAAATGCGTGGGATTATCTAAGCATGATAATATCTTGCGTTTGATTATTATTAAAAAGAAATTGATTTGATTATTATAAGACCGATTGCTTAAAGGATAAAAATTATAACTGTGATCATAAATTGCCTGTTTTCTTTTTACCATATTCTATAATTGTTGACTTTATTCAAACAATTCTTATATATTAACCAAAGAACCGAAATATCTGAAAAACTCGGGTTATCCAGCTTTGGAGTCAAACTGAGTCCGAAAACAAATGGTTTTTAAAATATGTCCGGTTTTCGATGCCCTAATTAGGTACTCCATAACACTACGTAGCTCCCAACGTGTGATAGAATCAACAACACGTAAGTACAACAACAAGTAAATACATTTTTAATACGATTAACTAACCAAAATACACTATTTTATTATAAAAAATGTCAAATTTAAAGAGTAAGAATGCCTACAAAATAACAAAACAATGTTTTTTAAAGTTTTAAAGTTTTTCTTACCTTATTTCTATTAATTGCCAGTAGCGAGTGGCCGTTGTCAACAGAATTACGTAAGTCAGTTTAGTTCTTTATGTACAACTAAACAGCGGGGCTATTATGAACTTTAACTTTGGTTGGTAATGGTCATCATTTTGACATCACAACTTTTTAAAGACAATTTAAAAAGTCAAAATGTCAAAAAAGATTGCGCAAGCCTACAGGCATGTCCAACTAAATAGTCCGCCATTTTGTCCTTCAGATAACGAATGAAACGCCCTTTAGACCAATCAAATTGTGTAACGTAGTGAATTTTGACATAAGCCATGAAATGAGAACTGTCAAACGAAGCAGGGACCTATTGTGCTCTCGGCTTCGACATTTTTAATCGACTTCCAAAAAGTCGAGGCGGTTATCCTATGTAGACTTCATTTTACTAGGTAATTACTAATATTAATAATTATTATTAATCTGTGCTTCATAGAAAGGTACCTCTGTGAGCCCCGTCGATCGCAAATATTCTTTAAATAGGTCCGAACATCGAAAAGAATCCAATAATAATAGGTCTTTACCTATGAAATTGCGGTTCTGCAGTACTGGCAATTTCAAATCAAAAAAATTTTTGTTTTGCTAAGAATTATTATTTCAAATTAATTTTATTTTAAAAACATGGAATTCTTTTTCCAAAAGTAGTCATTTGTTTTTTGGTTAGTGTTACATTTTCATCGCATTTCAATCTTTTTCGTCATCATAGATACGTGAAAAATTCGAGTAATTGTGGAATATTAGTACCGTCGTGGCAGCAACGCGGCACAAGCGGCACGCAACATCAACGACGTTTACGGAGCTAACACTACAAACCAACACACCACCTGTCATTAGTTTGCTCGCTTCCGTTCTGGAAATTTCAACCTGAAAAATGAACCTCGCGGTCGTCCGAAGATTTTGGTCGACAATGACGATTTAAAGGCGATTGTGGAAGCTGATGATACACAATCTATGGCTGAATTAGCAGCAGCTTTCGACGTTAGCGTCAAAACAATATTAGTCCATTTGCGTCAAATTGGCAAGGTAAAAAAGCTTGACAAATGGGTGCCCCACGAACTCAATGATCGCCAGCGCGAAGTACGCGTTGAGACGTGCCTTGCACTGCTCAACAGACACACAAATGAAGGAATTTTGAACCGCATTGTTACCTGCGATGAAAAATGGATCCTGCTTGATAACCGCAAGCGCTCAGCAAGTTGGTTGGATCCTGATTCAGCACCTAAACAATGCCCTAAACGAAAACTTACCCGTAGAAAAGTGATGGTCACTGTTTGGTGGTATAGCGCCGGTGTGATTCATCACAGCTTCTTACCAAACGGGGTGAGTATTACTGCAGATGTGTACTGTGAAGAACTGAACACAATCATGGAGAAGCTGGCACATCTCCAACCAGCATTGGTCAATCGCTCGTCTCCGCTGCTCCTGCACGACAACGTGCTACCTCATACTGCACAGCAGACGGTCTCCAAGTTGCAAGAACTGGGGTTGGAAACTCTCCGTCATCCGCCCTACTCACCAGACCTTGCGCCTACAGACTACAACTTTTTCCAGAATTTGGATAACTTCTTGGCGGGAAAAAAATTCAATACCCGAGAGGCAGTACAAAATGCCTTTGAAGAATTTGTTGCCTCCCGTCCAGCTGATTTGTTTAAGAAGGGCATCAATAAACTGCCACTGCATTGGCAAAGATGCATTAATTGCATGGGTGATTACTTCGATTAATACAAATAAAAATTACATGAAAAAAATTCGTTTAAATTTTTTCATACAAAACGGCAATTTCATAGGTAAAGACCGAATATCAAAACTTACTTACTTACTATAAAAATCTAAATTTATTAAACTTATTTTTAAATGCGAAAATGTTTAACATATTCTAGGATAAGTTATTGTTTCGCATGGTTTATAATTTTGAAGTTTGTAAAGTGACAAAATTTTGTTTCGATATTACACATGACGGCCTTTTTCAAAAATTATATAAATTGTTTTAAATATGAAATTAAAACATCGGCGGTGTTTTAAAGTACACAATTTATTAGTTTTTATAATTAATTAATAGCATAAAATTTAAATAGATTACATGGTGCTAATACACACAACAAAACGCAAATTTCGAAACAACAATAGTTGGACTCTTCATGACCAACATTTGATAGGTAAGTACATATTTGTGTAATACCCCGACATCAATTGACTGGGAGAATTCATACAAGCATTTACATGAATTCCAACGAAATTAGGTAATAGCCCTGTTGATTTACGTCCTGTTTCCGAGAGATTTCGACCGATTGGTGGATATTAATCATATGGAGTTATTTTCACTTGTTTCTGATTGGCTGAAACAGCGCGTCTTTCGATCCCCTAGTGAGTGGCATTAAACAGTGAAAACCGCCAAAAAAATTACTAACGTGGTATCAGAACTTATGCGACGATGTCGGTCAAATCGACCACTGTGCATTGTCATAAAATGTTTTTTGTTTCTATATTCCAGTATGTATGTGTAGCTGCATTTTGTATAGAAACATGGCCTTTCTTTGCTGCAATCTTAGTTTAAGTACATCAAATTCAGTCTGCAGGGACGGAGCTTTATTTCTTTTTTTTTACGTACCTAATTAAAAACTTTCCGCCATTGTTTAGGAGGTAAAATTCAATAAAAAGAAGGATTAATAGTGCGGTAATTCCCCGATGCATATATGTGAGCGTGGAACCTACGTTTACACGAAGTGTCCTACCCCTGGAGAATAGAAAAAGTGTCCGACAAAAGTAATTAAATAATAGTTCCAAAACTGGCCATAATGGCGCTAGAGTGGCAAGGGTGTGTGATATGAAGTTAGCAATAAGAGATGAAGTAAAGTCAGTTGAGTTTAGTTATGTAAAATTTTTGACGACTTTAGTAGATTAAAAGTAGTTAACTCGTATAGTCAAAAATATTTTTATATATAAAACCGAAGAAGATGCTAAGATTTAATTGTACGTTTAAATTTTGCCGCTTTACTCCGTCTGCGTCTGTAGCGCCCCCTATTTAACGCTATTTTACGGACACTTCATGTATAATGGAGATGGTACTCCTTAATTCTATTCTCCATGCCCCTGATTATTTACAGCTATCAAATCTGATATTTGACACACGGCACTTTTTTATTTTTTATTTATATTTATGGCATCGGCTTATAACCATTTGCCAGTGTCAAGTTAAAAAGGCGGGAAATAGAACTTTCGTTTCAATTTTCAACACCGTATTCCTATATCGTCAAGTCTAAAGTCTAAAGTAAGGCCAACGAGACGAGATAAAAAACGTAAATAAACGGACTGCTACTGAGTTGCATTATGAAAGTGAGTTAATATTATATCTGTCCTTATCACTCGTATGCAATAATGAGGTCAGTTGGTCGACGACAGCTGTCGTAGCGTGTTTCGTAGTACAGGAAAGCGGCCAGTGCCGCAGTTGTCAACATTTGGTCCGCCAAACAATTGTGAACAAGTTAATTCCTGTTTGGATTGCGTTCGAAGTGATACATATTTTTTCGTCTCCGTATTTACTTGGTTTTTTGTTGTTATTATAAACACAGCTGAATCGGACTCTTCCGACGAATCATCTTTGTCTAGTACAGACGACAGCGATTTAAATTCGAACTTTATAATAATTTATTCAAATAAAAATGTTTTGAACCCCTGAAAATTTGTTTATCTCGTCTGGTTGGCCTTAATTTAGTCAAAGTCCAAATATATAGTCAGTACAATCTATGAGTCATGTCAGTCGATTCAGTAAAGTGGTAGAAGCTTTACTGAAAGTTCCTAGGGAGTTGACGGAAAACACAAAATAGCACAATTTTAGAAGTTGTCCAGTGGTACGTGGGCAAGTGTGCCCACACTTGTGCACGATAACCAATATTTAATGGTTAATATTCTACCAATATTACACATTAAGAACCGAAATAACACAAATTTATGAAATTTTACAAATTCCACAACATCATCCATTAAACTCCCCGGCAAAACTCCCCACATCATCACATGGTACTTCAGTCTTATGCGCATTTCACAGATTCATAGACACAGATTTTTCTATTGTAGTAGGTACCACAGGGCATAGATTGTTGTTTAGTAACGTCCGAAATGTCAGTTATCTATGGACATAGTCTATAATCTATGTCTAAACAATACGTCTATAGAGATATGCATATCACTAGAGATCCGCTCAACAATGCCTCCCTCACTTCAAGAATCAAAAAGAATTGTGTTTCGGACATTAACCTCAACCCAAATTTTTCTTCACATTCCACGGTCAAACATAACATCGTGAAAACTGTGGAAAATAAAATAAGTGAGGGAGACATTAAGGGTGCAGCGCGGCTCCTGTTTTCCAATGACACGGTCGCCCCCGACTGCCCAGAAACGCTCATCGCCCTGGAAAACAAACATCCATCACAATCCAATCCTTTCACAGTTTCCGATGACGCATTACCACCACTACAAACGTCGAAAGAAAAAGTACGCGGAGCCATCATGTCCTTTCTTCCGGGTTCAGCTGGCGGCCTCGACGGTCTCACCCCTCAGCATCTGAAGGACCTCACCAGCGGTTGCTGCGGGGAGGCCGGCGAGAAGCTCCTGCATGAACTTACGAATCTGTGCAACCTGATGCTACGTGGAGGGGTCGCATCAGATATCGTAGACATTCTGTATGGAGCTAACCTCTGCGCCTTGAGGAAGAGAGATGGTGGCATTCGTCCGATTGCTGTCGGCTCCACATACCGGCGCCTTACAGCCAAACTAGCTTGCAAATCGGTAACTTCCCTCGCGTCATACTTCCAGCCAAAACAGCTCGGTTTTGCCTGCAAAGGAGGTTGTGAGGCCGCCGTTCACTCTTTCAGGACAGCTATCCACAATCAAGGCGATGATGTGTTTCTGAAGGTCGATATCAAAAACGCTTTCAACTCAGTTGACCGAGGCGCCTTGTTGGCCCAAATTAAATCTAAAGCACCTGCCATTTTACCATTTATGCACCAGTGTTACAACGACCCCACCAAACTCATTTACAAAGACCACCTCATCTCATCCGAAGTGGGCTGCCAACAGGGCGACCCTCTAGGTCCAGCAATCTTCAGCCTTGCTATACACCCGGTCATCGAGCTTCTAGATTCAAAATTTAATGTTTGGTATTTGGATGATGGGACCCTTGGAAGCGATGCACCCACTGTACTATCAGACTTCCGCACTCTGATCTGCGAGTTCCAAAAAATAGGTCTGCAGCTGAACCTAGGTAAGTGCGAACTTTTTGTGCCAGACCGTTGTGGGGATAGAAACGCGATTATATCCAGCTTTAAAGAAATAGCTCCACAACTGTCTGTCATTGACAAGGATTCGCTCTTCCTTTTGGGCTCACCTATTTTAGACGAATCTCTTCCGGACTTCTTAGATAACAAATTACAAAATTTTAATGAAACTTTAGACCGCCTCCTCCAAATTAACTGTCACAAGGCCTTTACCCTAATCCGTTTTTGCATTTTCGTACCTAAATTGACATATGTCTTACGGTGTTGTCAACTGTGGAAGTTCCCTCAACTTCTCAAACAGTTGGATGATACCATAAGACAAACGCTCTCCACTATTTTGAATACAAATTTCGATGACCGCGCATGGACTCAGGCAACGCTTCCAGTTAGGTTCGGTGGCTTGGGTGTTCGAAAGCCCTCTGACATATCGCTTCCGGCCTTCTTGTCCTCAGTCCACGCGAACCATAGTCTTATCTCCAAAATACTACATCACCCATCCTACTCCAATACAGTTACCTTTCTGGACGAGGCCAAGGACGCCTGGAGAATAACTAGTGCTTGTAGCGAATTGCCTGACAATACTTTTTCCCAAAGGCTCTGGGACGAGCCACTCTGCAGACTGGTACGGAATAATCTTCTTAATACGTCCACCAGTCCTGTGGAGCAGGCTCGCCTCTTAGCTGCGGAGAAGTGGGAGTCGGGCCTTTGGCTACAAGCATTACCGTCTCCCAATACGGGCACATTGCTGGATCGAACAGCTTTCCGGTTAGCTACTTCCCTGCGTCTTGGCACCCCCCACGTCGTCCCCCATCGCTGTGTTTGTGGTGCAAATGTGGACAGCCTCGGACACCACGGGCTGTCCTGTCAACGAAGTGCCGGCCGCATCTCCCGACATCACTGTCTGAACGATCTCATCCGTCGGGCACTTGTCAACGCCGGAGTGCCAGCTGTGCTGGAACCCTCCGGTTTGGCGCGCGACGATGGCAAGAGACCAGACGGTATGACCCTGGTCCCTTGGAGAGTGGGACGGGCTCTTGTATGGGACGCTACTTGCGTCGATACACTTGCTCCGTCCCATGTCCAGGGCACCTCGAGTTCTGCAGGTGCGGCCGCCAATCAGCCGGAAAACCTCAAGCGGCGCAAATATGAGAACCTTAGTGGGGATCTCATATTTGAACCGTTTGGGGTTGAAACCTTAGGTACATGGGGTCTGGGTGCGCACAAACTTTTCGGAGAAATCTCCAAAAAACTCATTGAGGCCACCCGAGACCCCAGAGCCGGCACCTACCTGGCCCAGAGAATAAGTATCGCAATCCAGCGAGGAAACTCTTTGAGCCTTCTAGGTACTCTGCCTGGTGGGGATGACCTGGGAGATTTCTTTTTTTTGTAGCATTTTAAGTTTTGGAGTAGTTATTATTTTTTTAGTACTTACCTACTTTTATGGTACAATTGATTTTGTTATCATAACTGATAAAATGTATATCATATTGTAGTATTAGTGAGTTTAATAAACGTATGTATTAATAATAATTATTAATAATAACAATACGTCTTGTCAGTTGTCAAGTTAGGTTCGGAAATTCGGAAATAGGAATTTTCAGTTTTCGGTCGCCGATTCGCGATCTCGTTTAGTAAAATAATATGTTTATTTTATTGTGTGGTTGCGTTAGAAAACTAAAATTAAAAATATGTTAAGCATGTTTTTATATGTGCCATACGACAAATATACCAGACAGTTTGATTTTGAATTTCTTGTTGAATAAATATTTACAATTTTGGGTGTGTAACTAGTATGTCACTGTACTATTGATTTGTTTTACTCTGCGATCGAAACAATAATTAAGCGCTCAATACACAAGTTATTCAGCAAGATTTTGATATTATAAGCATTTAAATAAATACGATAATGTAACAAAAATGAAAACTAAAAGCTTTCTGTTATTTTCGACGACAGTTTTTGCTGTTAGTATTTTCCTCATAATATTCCACTCTCAGCCGCCGCAGTCCTTCCAAACCATTGTTACACAAACGCATCAACATATCAAGGACTTTCAGGTAAATATTATTATATTATATTATTGTGGCTTGGACGATTTACACTTATGTATTCTAGGTCCTAGAATCTAGGTGACTATAATTATAGCTTACCCATTGTTTAAAATAAATCAATTTTAAATAAATATAAATAAACGAACATGCTTGATGTAACATAAACCAATTGAAAATACTGTAATGCTCAAGCTATAGAAATAAAATTAATAGTTAAGTGCTTTGTTGAAATGCAAAATTTGTTGTAAACAATCAATTTAGATTTGAATAAAGCGATTCAAGTACATAAAAGTCGTATTATTATTGCATTATTATACTAAAATTGTTTCCACAATTTTTATTGAAGTTTTACTATAGTTTACATTACTAAGTGAAGACAATGGCACTATTCTAATGTTTATATCTATTTTTTGGTAAATAAGAATGGTAACTCCTTAAAATTACATTCCAAACTTCTACTAAAGTAATCTAATTTATAATAAAAATATTCCCCTTATTATAAAAGTCTGGAATTATAAAAGGCAATATATTTAATACTTTAATATATTATAAAAGTATTAATTCTATATTTCTTGTTGTCTGGTCCCCGTAACACAAGTTCTTTGGGTACTTAGCATGGGGCCAGATTGATGTGAACTGAAGTGTCCATAGATATTATTATTATTACATGTATAACCTATAATTATACCTATTTTTTTCACCTTTACATTATCTTAAATGTGTAACTTTTAATTTTTATTCAGGAATATCCCATTCAATAACCATACCATAACGTCTTTAGCCCATTTATTTTTCTTGTTTCTTTTCGTATGTACCATCCATTTCCACTTCCATTTCTTCACTGTATATGTTCATATTCTGTCACCCCAGTTTTTTCCATAATTCAGTTAGTTAAATTTTGTCTTTCAGTTTGTACACTTAACATACTCCTCATTGTAGTTCTAACTTCACTTTCTATTATGACTGGTTTTTTTTTCTTCCTCTATTACATATTCTATATATTCGTCTTTTTTTCCTGTATATTACCTATGAAATTGCCGTTTTGTATGAAAAAATTTAAACAATTTTTTTTCATATATTTTTTATTTGTATTAATCAAAGTAATCACCCATGCAATCAATGCATCTTTGCCAACGCAGTGGCAGTTTATTGATACCCTTCTTAAAGACATCAGCTGGACGGGAGGCAACAAATTCTTCAAAGGCATTTTGTACTGCCTCTCGGGTATTGAATTTTTTCCCCGCCAAGAAGTTATCCAAATTCTGGAAAAAGTAGTAGTCTGTAGGCGCAAGGTCTGGTGAGTAGGGCGGATGACGGAGAGCTTCCAACCCCAGTTCTCGCAACTTGGAGACCGTCTGCTGTGCAGTATGAGGCCTGGTGTTGTTGTGCAGGAGCAGCGGAGACGAGCGATTGACCAATGCTGGTTGGAGATGTGCCAGCTTCTCCATCATTGTGTTCAGTTCTTCACAGTACACATCTGCAGTAATGCTCACCCCGTTAGGTAAGAAGCTGTGACGAATCACACCTGCGCTAGACGCAAATGGATATTGTTTTGACGCTAACGTCGAGAGCTGCTGCTAATTCAGCCATAGATTGTGTATCATCAGCTTCCACAATCGCCTTTAATTCGTCATTGTTGACCAAAGTCTTCGGACGACCGCGAGGTTCGTTTACAGGTCGAACTTTCCAGAACGAAAGCGAGCAAACCAATAACAGGTGGTGCGTTGGTTTGTAGTGTTAGCTCCGTAAACGTCGTTGATGTTGCGTGCCGCTTGTGCCGCGTTGCTGCCACGACGGTACTCATATTCCATAATTATTCGAATTTTTAACGTATCCATGATGACGAAAAAGATTGAAATGCGATGAAAATGTAACACTAATCAATAAACAAATGACTACTTTTGGAAAAAGAATTCCATGTTTTTAAAACAAAATTAATTTGAAATTAGAATTCTTAGCCAAACAAATTATTTTGATTTGAAATGGCCCTTGGTACTGCAGAACGGCAATTTCATAGGTAAACACCTATTATTTATATAAGTCTCTGTAAAAAACAGAAATAGCATTTCTGTGATATGATGTCTGTTAGTTGTCTTTTTCTTTTCCTTACTTTTCATACTATTCATTATATTCACATTTCACACTTCATGGATACCAAGGTATCCATGACGTGTTTCCTTTAAGTTGCTTGAGAGCTTTCTTTAATCCTCCTGTCTTTTCTATGTGATATTGAATTGTTTTCTTTTTTGTGATTCCTGATCTCGAACATTATTTGTTTACTTATTTTTGCTATATCTTTTCTATTTCTTTCTTTATATTCTAGTAGTACTTTCCTGTTTTCCATCAACTGTCATGCTTCTGTACCTATTTTATCTTTTTGACTTGCTATGCAGCTTACCTTTTTTGTTATTTATTTCAGTCTGTCTATTAATATATCGTATGTTTTTCTTGTATGTCTTTTTTGATATTTTCTAACTCATGTTCATCTTTTAAAACTTGTAAGTTCCTTAGGTAGTGGTGACGGTACTACTTTATTTAGGTCTTACATTTGTTGTGATGCGCTTCCTTCCTTCTCTTGACTTTTTCATGTATACTTTGGCTCTTACTATTCGATGATTTGTATTGAAATTAAGTTAGTTCACAGTGTCAATGTCAGAAATGTATCGAGGTTTATTTGTGATTAAGTCTATCTCATTTTTTACTTCTCCATTGAATGATATCCAGGCCCATTTTTTATTTGTTGTCTTTTAGAAAAAACTATTCATTATCTTCATATTGTTTCTTTGTGCTAAGTCTACTAGACATTGTCCGTTATTATTTCGTTTTCCAGTACTATATAGTCCCAGTACATTGTCCTAATTTATTTATCTATCTCCTATTTGGCTGTTGAAGTCCCCTGTCAAGGATGTTGTTTTATGGGATGTTTCTATCGTTGTTTGTAATTGTTCATAGAATAAGTCTTTTTCTTCTTCATTGGCGTCTTCTATAGGAGCATATATTTGTATAATGGAGATTGGTTCGAATCCGGGTAGTTGTATATTAAGTTCAGCTATTCTGTCTGATATTCATTTACAGGCAAGTATGTGTTTCTTGTTATGGGTTTTTATAAGGAAACCCACTCCATACATGCCTGGTATATTCCCAATGTGGTAGAGGATGTATTTTTCATGTTCTTCTATTTTCTCACCTACTCTTCTGACCTCGCTTAGTTAAGCGGCTTAGCTAAGCCCTATTATATCCCAGTTGATACTTTCCAAGGTATAATCCAACCCATTAGTACTTCGTGGGTTCTTAATTTTCTTGTATTGAGTGTTGATATATTTAATAATCTGCTCTTCCTTGTGCTTCTCTGGTACTGTTTTTGAGTTAACATTTAGATTTAGGGGGTGGTTGTTGCCGAATGTTACTTAGGAATAAATATGCCTAAATGAAAAAACCTTTAGAAAAAGAAAAACCGATAGGTTATAGGACCTTATTATAACACAATGTTCGAATTATTCCTAGTTTCATTAAAGTTGATACTTAAATCAATATTTGATAAAGTTTTTGAACATTCCCAAATGCCATTTCAACAGAAGCCAGCTGTTGAGTTTGTTTATAAAAGACTTGACAGTTAGTGCAGTGTCAACATCAATTTAACTATGAAATCCCAGGTGGCCCTGTCCGGCGAGCAACAGCGGGAGGAGGAGCCGGGTCCGGAGGCAGAGGCGCGATGGCTGGCGGCGGTGGGGCTGTCGGGGGCGGAGTCCTGGCACAACACCACCGTGCCCGTCATAGTGACGGCGGCGCGTGGGGACCAACACGCGCGCGTCGTGGCCTTCGTGCGCGCCGCTGCTCGCCTGCCCTACACCGTGCTCGTATACAACATCGGCCTCAAGCCCTACTCCCTAGCCGTGGTCAGTACATTTTCTGATTGCATTTACATGCTTTTTTTATAAGGAAAAGCTTCTACTAATTAAGTAAAAATAAAACACCTTCTACAATTAGTCTGTATTCAATAGATACTGTATCTACTGTATACTTTAACAAGCAGACGGGTCGCCATATTGTGTTAAACAATAAGGGCCTATTTCACAATCGCCTAGTAAGTGTCGAATAGCTTATTCGGAAGTTAAAAAGCGGCATACTGAAGGAGAAAAACAAAACATTAAAATATGACTGCTATGAAATATGCTATCTGACGCTTATCAATTTAATAAAGGGAACATGCATTTGTTTTAAATCAGCAACATTCTTATATTAAAGGCAACGTAAATATGGACCGGAAAATGCAAAAAGTACAGTATTATCAATTGCTAAATTAAAAAGTTACTGGACTATAAAGGACCAAAACGTTTTTTTTTGCTATGATTGAAATCCTTATGTTATTATCGAAAATTACTGTTCCTACAAATCCTTATGTTATTTCATATTTGTGACATGTTTTGTTAAAACAATGATTATATACATAAACGCAGTATTTAAGATAATAAATTCAATTTTGTATTTACATTTTCAACTGCTGTGACGTCACTCGTGCATCATCTTTCGTATAGACTATAGAGCGTTGTTAAGGGTTGAATATACGGTCCGGTTTTCCTTCAATTCGGCCTGAACGGATGCAAAATCGTATCGTCTGTGTGCAATTTCGAGATCGCATCAGTCGGCCGGATGGACTGAAGAGATTCGTTCCAGTGTTGCCAGCTCTGTTCTTGCGAAACTACTAAACTCGTGTAGATTTCTACTAAAAACTACTAAAAGGATACTGAAAACTATCAAAAAAAGGTACTCAACTTAGGTATCCCTAAAGCCTCCAAAAAACCACTGCATTTTAGGTTTTGTTATATTAAAATTTTATTATTTACTTATTGAAATATTATATTATAAATTTTATTGTTAAATTAAAATATATACTACGAAATATTACGTATATAGTAATTAAACGGGTAGTTTTAAGAAAATTACGGACGAATGCTACGATGTATTATTATGATAAGGTGGATTTTTTTTTTTGTTTTTTTCGTCCGTAATTTTCTTAAAACTACCCGTTTAATTACTATATACGTAATATTTCCTAGTATATATTTTAATTTAACAATAAAATTTATAATATAATAAAGAGCCAGAGCTCTTTCCTGCTAAAACACCACTAACAACTAAATTCCTACTAAGGAGGGAATAAAATACTTCATTTAGTAAGTAGTAAAACTTTGTAAAATAACTAAGTTGGCAACATTAATTCTGGACTGAACGGACCTTGTGTGACAACTCGCTTCAGTTCTCGCCAGAGCCGCAGCCGTGCGGGCGTGTATCGTGTACAAATGTAGTGAGTTTACAATTAATAAACACAACCGTAGATCGCGGCAAACCAGAACGAACTGATGCGATTTATCCGTGTGTGTGCTCGAATCCGTTCAGGTTAAAATGACGTCAGTTGGGTCGGATGCGATTTTTTGCCGCGATCTAGGCAAACCAGAACGAACTGATGCGATTTATCCGTGTGTGTGCTCGAATCCGTTCAGGTTAAAATGACGTCAGTTGGGTCGGATGCGATTTTTTTCCGTGTATGTGCTCGAATCCGTTCAGGCCGAACTGACGTCAGTTCTAATTGAAACGATCGGCGTCTCGTCTGTGGAAGCCTTAATGCTCTCCAACGATCTCAGTTTAGATATGCCATTGCAAAGACAATATTTCCGGACTCATTACGTACTTTTAGAAAAGCTAACAAAAAACACTATGCATGTTCCTCATTGTGAAACAGACCCTAAAGCCCACTTGCGCAGATCTGGGTTAAAGTTAACCCTGGGTAAAATATCGTGTTATCTCTCTCTTTCTTCGTATTTATGAAAGAGAAGACATGATATCTTAATCCAGGGTTAACTTTAAGCCAGATCTGCGCAAGTGGACCTAAGACTACTAGGGCAGTGTATTTCCAAGCTTCTGCGTCGCTGAATGAAAGTTTTCTGTGACTTTACTAATATTATAAAGAGAAAAAGTTTATTTGTTGACGAATCTACATTTAAAAGAGACGGTTATTTAAACTTACACAACCTTCATGAATGGCACGTCGAAAATCCGCATTTAATGCGTGAAGACCGATCCCAATACCAATTCAAAGTAAATATGTGGACTGGAATTTTAAACGGACGAGTAATTGGACCATTTGAGCTAACTCAAAATTTAGATGGCGCCACCTATTTGCATTTTCTTCAAAACGATTTGCCAAATTTGTTAGAAGACGCACCGCTCAGTATTCGCAGAGAAATGTGGCTTCAGCAAGATGGTTGTCCGGCGCACTATGTTCGGGCTGTAAGGGATTAATTGAACGCTGATTATCCTGACAGATGGATCGGACGCGGTGGCTCAATTTTATGGCCTCCTCGTTCCCCCGATCTAAATCCAGTTGATTTTTTTTACTGGGGATGCATAAAAGAAAAAGTCTATTCGAAACCAATACAAAATCTATCAGAACTTCGCCAAAAAATTGATGCAGCGTCAGAAGAAATAAATTCAAGAAATTTGGCACGACTGGTGCAAAGGTCTTTTGTAAGGCGTTGCAGAGCCTGTATTCGTGCCGGAGGCAAACAATTCGAACATTTACTGTAGTTTAAGGACAATAATTAAATAAAATTTTTTACGACGGTTCGTTCATTGTTTTATTAATTATTATTATGTTTTTTTTACAATAAGATTGGTTATTAACTGACTCAATTACCTCTTTACTAAAAATAATAATTTTATTTCAGACCAGAAACAAAAAATAAATTTTAGTAACAAAAATTCCTAATGTTGAGTTGTTCAAATTGAGCTCAATTTGAAAAAAATGAGAAATAAAAATTTTAATGGCAAGAAAAGTGGCTAGTGTTGCACCATTTTTAAATCTTAATTAAATGCGCCATCTTTTGAAATAACTTGCCAAAGGTAGTGTAGTACATTTTTTTTTCAAAATGAAGTGTCAAAGTTAACTAACAATATTTTTGTGAACCATGACTCACTAAAACTTAACTTATTTTATTAAATTAACAATGTTTTATGCATTAATTCGTAGTTGCGATTAATAGCATCGTTAATGAAGATCTCGAAATTAAAAAAATCACAGCGAAATTGTGACATTGGTGATCACAGGACTTGAAAATGCGACCAAGGGTGTCGAATTTCGACGTTTTTACAAAATTGTCTATTATCGCTGAACTGAGTGATATGGAATTTTTATTTTATTTTTCCCGGAACTGGTGTAACTTGGCCATTCATCCAGTCCCAGATTATCGTTGAGTTTTGGGACATTCTGTATATTATCGGACAAGAGCATCAGGGACTAATAATAAAATAAAATTGGGTTACTCACTCTCCACTTTCTTGTTTTCTTTTTCAATAAGAAATAATATTTCTCACATTATTAGAATGTTCAGCAATACTCAATATGTAACATGGATCTAAAAACGCACCATGCTGCTGAATCAATGAATCACGCAATACCATAAAGCTTGTTAATTGTATTTTTCAGTTTTACATGTTTAAAAATTATGTTAAAGTTTAGAAAATGTTAATTTTTAGATTAGCAGCTATAAAATACTTTGTTTTGTGCACAATATGAGTTATTTAAATATTTAAACCATACTAAAGAAGTCATGATTTTGTTGTCCGACATGAGTACAACTCTAGTCATTCGAACTTCATCTCGAAGCTCACTTCACTTCGCAAGTGCTAAGGTTGTGTTTACAGAATATGAAAGTAATGTGAGATGAGTTTGCTTTCGAAGTGAGTTTGTTCGTCGTGAGTCTCGAAAGTCTCGCGTTTAACAGAATCACATTACAGGTGTCGAACTACTGCAACTCGTCCAAGTGTGCGGTGATCGACTTTGACCTGAGCGCGTTCCCCTCGCACATCAGCGACGAGAGCATCACGGCGTACCGCCCGCTCATCATTCAGGTAAGTGATAACAGATATCACACAGGTACAGTTGCCGACAGAGCTGATGTTCTATATTTCTATACTATTATGACATAATTCCGGATTTGTCCGCGACTGTAGAATTCCTTGGACCCCTATTTCATCTCCTTTAATAAATCTAAAGTTTAGACAGTCACTCAAAACTTATACAGCAAATATTATAGTAGCATGATTTTAATCAAAAATGTATGATGAGTGATGATTTGTGACTATCTTTTATGTGGTAAACTGTGCATGTAAAACTTCGTCTTCGTCATGGTCAAGTCTAAGGGCCAGCACAGACGGAGAGGAATAATCCTCGCTCGGTCTCGGGCATTATCTATTTTATATCGGGCGTATCTCTTGTCTATGTCATCAATATCATTTTCGTCTTCTCTTCTATATAATAACCTAACTATTAGGTCCTTACATATGAAATTGGCGTTTTGTCGTACTGGCCACTTTGATCTCAAATATATCTTCTTTGGTTAGGAATTCCAATTTCAAATTTATACCGCTATTTACTCATGCATTTATGTTTCGAAAACCGTAATTCATTTGTTTTTTCCACTTTTGGTTTTTTCTTTGCGTCACTCTGTTTACAAAATGGAAAACTTGAAATATCGTATTATTTTCGAGTACGAGTTCCACCGTGGCACCAGTGCTGCAGAAACGGCTCGAAGGATTAATGATGTGTATAGCGGCGGTGTCGCAAAAGAAAACACAGTGCGTTTTAGGTTCCAATGTTTTCGTTCTGGAAATGTCGACCTGCAGAACAAGCCCCGTGGACGGCCGGAGACCAAAGTTGATAATGAAAAATTGAAGGCTATTGTGTAAGCGGATCCATCGCAAACCACGTCCGAGCTAGCTGCAGACTGCGATGTTAGTGATAAAACTGTTTTAATCCACTTGAAGCAAATTGGGAAGGTGATAAAACTTGAAAGGTGAATGAATTGAGTGCAGCAAACCGACAAACGCGCGTCGACTGCTGCGTTACATTACTCAACCGGCACAATAAAGAAAGGGTTTTAGATCGAAACATTACCTGTGATAAAAAGTGGATGTACAATAATCGGAAACGCTCATCGCAATGACTGAACCCTGGCGAACCAGCCAAAGCCTGCCCCAAGCGATAATTTACTCAAAAAAAGTTACTTGTGAGCGTTTGGTGGACTAGTGCCGGTGTCGTTCGCTACAGCTTTCTTAAATCTGGCCAGCCGATTACGGCAGATGTCTGTTGCCAGCAACTGCAAATCATGGTGGAAAAGCTAGCTGCTAAACAACCGAGGTTGGTCATTCGCTCTAGGCCACTGCTGCTTCAGGATAACGCTAGCTACCACACACTGCACAACAGACGGATATCAAATTAGAGGAGCTTCAATTGGAATGCCTAAGACATCCACCGTACTCCCCGGACCTTGTTTCAACAGTATACCATTTTTTTCGAAATTTGGATTACTTCTTGAAAGGGAAAAAATTCAACTCCGATGGGGCAGTCCAAAGCGCCATCAAAGATATTATTGGTTCCTGTCCGAATGGTTTTTTTAGTAAAGGAATCAATGAACCACCCATGAGATGACAAAAGTACATACATAACAATGCAATGGTTATACCAAGTATATATACATTGATTAAATAAATATATTATGTTATGTAATGTAATTTATGCATGTAAGATGCCAAAACCGAGGTAAATACACAATCTAAAACTATACCGAATTTCAACCATTTATATTGACAATCACAGAAGTTAGAAGGGCGGACAGAGCGAAACTATAAGGGTTCCTTGTAGTACTACGGAACCCTGGATACGGAAGTATTACGGCTGGACCGATTTGGCTAATTTTGATCTCAAAATAATTGTGGAAGTTCAGGGAAGGTGAGAAATTTGGAATAATACTAGAAGTTATAATTCAATTTCCCCCATACTATACCCATCTGTTGTTCCGTCGGTTGCGTCAAATCTGGCATCCAGTGTCACTTAACTGTCGAATATTTATAAGCGCGTTCAGTTTATCTGTTTGGTTGTACTGCAAAAGCAGCAAAACTTCCAGAAAAATCGACCGACCCCTGTAAGTTATAGGTATACCCCCTTACTGATAAAACTATTTACACAACGGATAACTTAAACAACGTTGCTGTCTTTGTCTGATGCGTTGGAAATGTCTTTTGATAGAAAAATATAGAAACGTTGTTTGAGTTATCCGTTGTGTAAATATTTTTATTAGTAAGGGGGGTAGAATGTAGATAGTAGGTAGTTTTTGGTTTAAAATAGTAGGTGTATGTGGGCAGATATTAGATATGTAGGTTGGTAGGTAGGTGTAGGTGTAGTTATTTATTTCCGTTCCGTTCCTTCGTGTGTCGGGACTCGGGACAGCTAGTAATAAAAAACCAACATCATGATTTTATAATGTATAGGTAGGTGCCTATCGAAATTGTTTTGAGCCTTAGATTAATAATGGTTTGAACTGTAACAATCACTGCATTTGTGATATGTACTATTTATAAGTAATGATCATGCAGCAGTTACAGAGGTACTTAATGGGGCACCTTTATAAATCTTCATGTGCTCTTTTTTATTGTTGTGTTAATTGTTAACCAATGTTATTCTTATTCGGTATATTGTGATCGAATATTATTGTTAATTCATAAATGTTCAGAATCAGTATCAGATAACCATAATAAATAATATAACAAGTGATGGTTTGAAACAGGATGTGGAAGTCTTGCGCCATGGAGGCCCGGAGTATATATTAGAGTATTGTATCAGGAAAAGTCTGTCTTAGTCGAAAACAATAAAAAATCATCATTGTTCAAGGTAACACCAGTTTTATTTGGGTCACTAGGTATAATCTAATACATCCGAGTGCTAACCCCCGGTTTCTGAAAGGCTAATCAACGCCAAAATTAACTAATCATCAGTCAATTTCTTGTCAAGTGTAAATTAAGTTGCTAAAAAGCTTGATCAGTCAATTGATTTGATCAACGTGTTAGTTAACAAAACTAATGTCAAACCCATGGTCAAACCTGTTTCCGGTTTCCGGTTTCTGGTAAGCTATTTAAGGCGTAAATGTGTGATGTCAAGATGAACAATGATTAGTAAATTTTTCACTAATCGGCGTTTCAGAAACGGAAATTGATTTAACAAGCCTTTTAACTCAACAACGTGTTAGTTCATCAACTATTTGAGTAGCCGTTCAGAAACCGGGTGTAAGTGTGAGTTTTTTATTTCGCATTCGATCGTGAGCGCGTTTGGCGTTTACTAGGAATTTGTATGTGTTTTGATCTAGCTGTCGCATTTACAACTAGGTGGCGCTGTATCTAATATAAAAATATAATCACATACAGATTCCTAGTAAACGCCAAACGCGCTCACGATCGAATGCGAAATAAAAAACTCACACTTAGCACTCTGTAGCGCATTGTCCACTTTGCAAATGTCATTCTTTTATTATCGACTGAGATGACTAGACTTTCCTTAAATGTTTGGTGTATTTTTAAGATAATAACGGTATACGAGCATGGCAGATGCTACACCTGGTGGTAAGCAATTGTCACCGCCCATAGACACCTACAACACTAGAGCAGTTGCAAGCATGTTCATACCGGTGTAAAACCAACCAATTCTTGGCCCGGCAGTAAATTCGCTAAATAGGAAAAACACAACGAAAGCGTTATTTCATGGCAAATTTATGCGAGGCCGCTGTACGTCTCCGGTCTCGCTCGCCCATTTGTGCCGAAAATTTAACTATCGTCTAGGTGTATGCGCGTATTAATGGTATTAAGTGCAGTGGGCTTGTAAAGACGTACCTACAATATTACAACGACACATAGTCGCTGGTTCCAGTTAACTGTTACAGTACAATTATTATGTACTCGGTACTCGCGGCCTTGCTAGTGAGTAGTTCGCCTAAACAACACACTCATATAGGGTTCTAGGATTGTGCATAGAATAGTTTAGATGTGAATAGAATAGTTACGTGAACACGTAATAGATTCGTATGCAGAAAGATATGCGACAGAAAGGTGTAAGAAAAAAATAATCTGCATAAATGTCAAGTTAGGTAGGTAGGTACAATTTTTTTTATGTGTAACATCTTTCCTCTCGCTTTCTTGCAATTTGTGGGAGCAATTTCGTGAAATGGGACGGAAGTTTATTACAGGAAGTCGCGGAAGCGAGCGCTATTTGAATTGACGAATGAGCGCGCGGTGGTAGAGTTGGCCATCAGAGAATAAAATATTTCAGTATTAAGCTTTTTTAAAATTTGACGTTGATTTCTAGCACTTCTTAGTGGAAAAGTTTCCGTTTTTTTTTTATCATATTAGAAAATCGTACTAAGCATTGTTTTTTCTTTTGAAATATTTTCATAAAATGTTGCTAGCTCGTTTTTTTTTTATTTTTTATTGATTTTCTTTTTTTTCTTATATCTTATAACGTCGAAATTTGCGTCGAACATTGAGAACACACAAAACGGCGTCTTATGTAAAAATACTTGGCTCAGTTGTGAAACTTCCCGTGATGTCGGTTCGCCAGCCAAATGTTCTGTCACTTTTTCATTAGTTTGCGCGATGTTTATTAGAAGTAAAAATGTAACATCCTTCTAATCGTTCTGTCTGTGGGCAGTCAATACGCAAGGGGCATTTGCCGCTCGATGCCGGATGCAATGCGATGCGCAAACGAGCGTCATCCCTGGTGCGGCGCATGGGGGGGGAGCGCCAACAGTGTGTTGGCCGCGCTCGCGTAACGTCCTGACACCCGCATATAACCCACCGCTTGTAGCATGCACTCGATGCGCAGGAATAATATATACTAATATTATAAAGAGGAAATATTTGTTTGTATGTTTGTTTGCATTGAATAGGCTCCGAAACTACTAGACTTATTTTGATAAAATTTGGCCAGATGTAGAGTAAACTACGGGGAAGGACATAGGCGACTTTTTATCAAGGCAAAATGTACGGTTCTCGGGCTACGTTAACTAGAAAATCTGTATACGTTATTCCTGATTTGCCTTATATAATATAAAATTCTCGGGTCGCAGTGACAGTAAGTCCGTACAATAGATAACTCGTCAAAAAGTGTTTTAAAAACCCAATTTGAATAAATAATTGTACTATTGACTACTCGTTGATACTCGATAGCTGATACCTGATAGTGATAGTCATATGGATACGATAACGAAGATATTATAGGTACTGATTACAGCTCTCTACCTAGTGTAGCTGTATGTCCGTAAACAATCTGATTTACGAGGGCAGGAATTGCCTGATGGTGAGTGAATACTGCCGACATGGGTGGGTACTGGAGTGTGCTGTATTCGAGTTTTTGTAACTGCTCGCCGTGAAGAAGATAACTACAACTAGTATGGCATCGAAACAACGCCCCTAGTGGCAAACAATGGTAATTCGTTCGATGCCATACAAATTGTAGTTAACTTCTTCACGGCGAGTAGTGACAAAAACTTGCACTCAGTACATAGGACACGCATGCACCGTACCGCAAGTGGGTTGCCAGAGTGCAGCGTTTTAATATAAGCCGCTAATGACACTCTATACAGTCAATAAGGTGCCGTAGCGCGTAGAATAGTAGTCGCTAAAGACTATAGACAACATAGTTTGGGCCACCTAGAGCCTAGCGGCAGTAAGTTGTTTCCTACCCATAGTTTAGTTGTAAACTGTTCTATTGTTCAATATATTTTATGCATTTGAAGGCTTTCAAAGCCTGATAATAAACTTCAATATTAAAAAAGTTGTACCACATAACTAATCATCGGAGTTCGGACTAAAATCAAACCGTTTTTGATCGTAAGGAGCGTCGGAAATGATTCATTAAATAACAATTCGAAGTTCTGGCCCAGTTATCTATACACCGTACAAGGTTTAAATCGGTCGGTGATCTATCATCGCATCGTAGTGATCGCATTTCGAAGGATTTCGTCGATAAGGTACAGTCGCGACGCGCGACGCTGTCCAGGGACAAATGTAGTAGTAAGAGAGCTGGTGGCAGTATTTAGGTATATGATTTCATCGTCATTGATACAAACGGTCGCATTCAGAGACATTTAATTCTTACCAAAGGAGATACATAATACTGAGTTTGACATAAAGTCCATACAGGTTCTGTCAAAATCTCTAATAAGTGACTCCTTAAGTAAGCGTTAAATTTATCTGAATGCGGCCGTTAGACTTAACGTAGTTTGTCTATGTGAACTAGATAAAATGAATGACGAAGTCAGGTATATTATATCTCTAATAAAAAAAACGAGTCTGTAAATATAAAAAAAAAAAAAAATTATACTATCGTTTCTGTTATTTGTCTATACGGTATACCTACCTTACTAAATTATGCTTGTGTTTCTAATCTAAAGCCAGTATACTGTATATGGCCAGTGCATCTGACGTCTCGGTAGCTCATACTGTTGTCGCGTTCCAAAACCACTGGCCAGCAGTGGCGTTGGGTTCCTATAACTCCATTCCGATCGACTTCACTTACCTTTCGAAGACCCTCATCCAAATCCCTATCTATTTATACAGGCTAGGGCTTCCCTGTAAAGGAGAACCAGCCTTCGCCACTACTGGCAAGTAGTGTTGCCAACTCTGTTTTTAATACTAAAAAAGTAGGTACTAAAAGAGATTCAACAGCCTCCATATTTTCGGTTTCATTATCTCGTTAATATAATAATTTTACCGTTAAAAACAAAAATAAAAAGAATTTGTGGCAAATATTAATTACATAATACAGTATATTGAAAATTAAACGGCCAGTTTTACGCGACGCCTGCCATGTTGTGTTATCAAGTTAAAAAAATTATATACCGAGAGGTAGGTATATACTTTCTTTTTTTGGTTTTGTGGGCCTAATATAAGACATTTCGCGTAGTACATATTTTAAATTATTATTTTACTTAGTACCTCCTCTAACACTGCCGCCAGCTCTTTGGCTATAATTATTATTGATTTTAGATTAAATTTATATTTTCGAAACGCGATAGCTTCGTATCATATAAATACCCGACTACGGCGTGCCAAAAGGAAGGGTAATAATGATTTGTCAGTCTATGTAATATGTATATTTGTTCCATCGTAGCGCCTAGAAACTTCTGATCCGATTTGGTGGATCCGAGGTGTCAATAATATCAAATATCAAAATATTTATTCAAATAAACAACTTGTGCATTTACAATGGATTATTTAAAATACCTAATGACTATCTTATGGACTAACAAGACATATGTATCTGCCTGAACTTGGTTTACCTGCAATTCAGGCGATAGGGGCTAATAAATAGGTTAACTTATTCACTGATTAGACTAAAGCTAGCATAATATATTACATTATTATTAAATTAAAATACTTGAAATAAATAGTATTAACTTAGGAAGAGAGAGCAATTAATTGACTACTACCTAGCAGAAATAACAAAAATTGAAAAAAAATAACATTTAAATACAGTTAAAATACTTAACACTTGCTACTTTGTTTATTTATAAACTGATAATAACTTCCCAGTGTCATACATAAGAAAATCTCATCTCATCTTTTCGAAATTCTAATATATCATTAAAACCCCCTACGAGAAATACAAAATTTTTTGACTCTTCATTCACAGCTCGTGCAGTCAGTCTGTGGAACAGATTACCAATTTCATTAAGACGCGCTCAATCTTTGCACGTATTTAAAAATGGAGTTAAGGAACATTTTTTGTCACAATGAACATGGTGATCTTTACTATAAGTCCATAATTTGTATGCATTATTTCTACTTTTAATAATAGTATTTATTTATTTATTCTATAGTACGATATATAAGTATTTGTGTATGTATTAACGAATATTATAAAGTAGTTTACCTAAATAGTATATATCATATAAAAGTATTATGAAATCTTAAATTACAATATGTATTAAAATAATTTTCTCTTTACGTGTCTATAAAGCCACCTATCAGTATATTACATGTAAACATGTGTCATGATTATAAAGGTTGTCTGGCAGAAATCGCTTGTAGCGATAAGACCGCCTTTTGTGCTTTTATAAGTTTAGTTTTTCTATGTTCTGTATGTCCTATTTGTTTTTGGTGCAATAAAGAGTTTTTCATTCATTCATTCATTCATTCATTCATTCATACATAAGACATACATTGTAGAGTGTCGGTTAGAGTATTTTTGCAATTGCTATAATTTTGAGAGTAAATATTTGTTAACGCATTAATTCTGTTATACAGAAGTGGACCTAAAATACGTAGAACTTTGATGGGAAAGCGAATTTGGTTACTACGTTGTACCGACAAGCTATATCTTTTCGTCTTCTACTTTCATGGTTAGGGTAATAAGGAAGAGGATAGTGTTGTTTTAATATAAAACAAATAGCTGCCGGACTGTACTGGAGCACTTTGCATGCGGAGAAAAGCTGGTTAGTGGGATACAGGAAAGGGTGGAATGAAGAGCTACCTTAAGTATAGCTCTTTGTGCTCTTTCTACACTAAGCAGCAGTGTCATGCCTACGCCACCCCATGACCTAATGCAGTACGTTAATATTTATTGACAGAGAGCAAGGTATACTTGTCTTACTAATGTTTGATCTAGAACATTGCGAAGGATTTTGAAGGTGAAGATAAGCTTACGTAATCTGTTTGCAAGAGTCATAATATGTTGTTTAAAGGAAAGGGTCTTGTCTAAAAACACCTCAGCATTTTATTTTGTTTACAGGTAGGATGTAAGGGCATGTACCTACATTGAGTATTGTTTATACAGTAGGGGGCGCATATAATAAATCAGACCGGTCGCGGCTTGATGATACCTTACTCTTCGTGAACCGAATAAGTTTAGTTTTATCGGAATTTAATGTAAGTAGGTGAACATTAAGTCACTTGTTAACTAAAGTGAGCCTTTCTGTAAAAATTTATAAACGTCTGTTTTCGAATCAGCAGAGAAAAGTAGGGCGGTATCGTCGGCATAGGATATGATTTAGAAATAGCGTTGGCCCTAGGACACTTCCTTGGAGAACACCGTAGCTAGTATTTGTTAGGTCAATACTGATTATATCATCTATTTTAACACACCGTGTCCGTTCTTCTAAGTAACTTTTGAAGGTACTGAGTACCTCATAAACCGATAGCGTCTAATTTTCTCAAAAACATTGGGATAGATACTGTGTCAAAAGCTTTAGAGAGGTCTAGAAAAATGCCTATAGTGTGATAGTTCTTGCGCCAGATAATCCGTTAGAGTATGAACCGCTTCCGCAGTGGAAACGCCAAATTGTGTGTTGGACAAAACTAGTTTATCCTGTAGGACTTAGGTATTTGACTAGTCTAATATTAATGACTTTTTCTATCGAAATAATGGCTAGGGTAACATAGGTTAGATAGTTTGCGTAGTCGGGCTGTCTCAAAATTTTTATTATCTCTAAATAATAGGTCTTTACCGATGAAATTGCCGTTCTGCAGTACTGGCAATTTCAAATTAAAATAATTTTTGTTTTGCTAAGAATTCTAATTTCAATGTAATTTTATTTAAAAAACATGGAATTCTTTTTCCAAAAGTAGTAATTTGTTTAATGAAAAGTGTTACATTTTCATCGCATTTCAATCTTTTACGTCATCATGGATACGTTAAAAATTCGAGTAATTATGGAATATGAGTACCATCGTGGCAGCAACGCGGCACAAGCGGCATGCAACATCAACGACGTTTACGGAGCTAGCACTACAAACCAACGCACCACCTGTTATTGGTTTGCTCGCTTCCGTTCTGGAAATTTCGACCTGAAAAATTAACCTCGCGGTCGTCCGAAGACTTTGGTCGACAATGACGAATTAAAGGCGATTGTGGAAGCTGATGATACACAATCTACGGCTGAATTAGCAGCAGCTTTCGACGTTAGCGTCATAACAATATTGGTCCATTTGCGTCAAATTGGCAAGGTAAAAAAGCTTGACAAATGGGTGCCCCACGAACTCAAGGATCGCTAGCGCGAAGTAAGCGTCGAGACGTGCCTTGCACTGCTCAACAGACATACAAATGAAGGAATTTTGAACCGCATTGTTACCTGCGATGAAAAATGGATTCTGTTTGATAACCGCAAGCGCTTAGCAAGTTGGTTGGATGCTGGTTCAGCACCTAAACAATGCCCTAAACGAAAACTTACCCCTAGAAAAGTGATAGTCACTGTTTGGTGGTCTAGCGCCGGTGTGATTCATCACAGCTTCTTACCAAACGGGGTGAGTATTACTGCAGATGTGTACTGTGAAGAACTGAACACAATGATGGAGAAGCTGGCACATCTCCAACCAGCATTGATCAATCGCTCGTCTCCGCTGCTCCTGCACGACAACGCGCGACCTCATACCGCACAGCAGACGGTCTCCAAGTTGCAAGAACTGGGGTTGGAAGCTCTCCGTCATCCGCCCTACTCACCAGACCTTGCGCCTACAGACTACTACTTTTTCCAGAATTTGGATAATTTCTTGGCGGGAAAAAAATTCAATACCTGAGAGGCAGTACAAAATGCCTTTGAAGAATTTGTTGCCTCCCGTCCAGCTGATTTCTTTAAGAAGGGCGTCAATAAATTGCCACTGCGTTGGCAAAGATGCATTGATTGCATGGGTGATTACTTCAATTAATACAAATAAAAAATACATGAAAAAAATTCGTTTAAATTTTTTCATACAAAACGGCAATTTCATAGGTAAAGACCTAATACTTATTATTTATTATTATTGTCTCTAAGTACCTTGATATATACAACAAAACCCCTACATTCGTACAATTGGAGATAATTCTATAAGTTAATATCGCCTCTATATCGCTACATAAAACCGGTATAGTTTTTTTGAGGTTTCTTGGTAATTGGTATCCAACCGAGCAGTCCCCTTTTCTATACGACGAACCATCGGACGATACCTATCAGGTTGGCCCTATACCTATTAATAGATGTTTCCCTTTTACATGTTAATAGTTTAGGGTTTTAGGGTTCCGTAATACATAAGGAACCCTTATAGTTTCGCTCTGTTCGTCCGTCTGTCTGCCTGTCTTTCCGCGCTTCTAGCTTCTGTAGTTATGAATATAAATTGATGAAATTTGGCATAGTTATATATTGACTTTAGATCTTGGTTTTAACATCATAATAATAATTTAATATTTTAGGGGTGGCTCTCCATACATGTGAAGTGGGGATGAAAAATATTTTTTATTTGGTTTGGTTTTAATTTAAGGACTTTTTTTACAAAGTCGACCATTTTCGAGTAATCGGCCTAGAAAGTGGTTTATAAGTTGCCTCCCCCCTGGCATTTCTAAACTGCTGATAGATCATGCTAAAAACTCTTTAGGTAAGTTATTTTGAACGAAATCGAACAGTAACTTTTGAAGTAATTTGAAAAAAAAAAAACCCTATCACGCGTTGATAGTTACGGAACCCTCCTTAGACATGTCCCGACATGCTTTTAGTTAGGTTATTTCTGTATTACATTCAGCTTTGACCTTACATATAAAAGAGTCATAAAAGTAATTAGTGGAAACCATCAAACGTAATAGACCGAAGTTCGTGACACTAAATGAGCTATATAGGTCTCGTAGCGCGCTCGTAAATAATACGGCGCGTCTGGCGTCTGGCCTACGGCACAGTTCTCAGCTGCGACCTTTTGCTCTGACACCGCCACGTCTGCCGAGTGCCGACCTACCGGCACACATTCTGTGGGAAAACACATTGAGCGTTTCAGGAACTTTATTAGTGCACATGGAAGGCTAACATGCCTATGCTATGTTGACTGCAACCTGAGTTGCCGAGACAAATTTTAACGTAGGCTATAGCGTAGCCACCATCTAGCTCCATGGTAGCCACGAATTGTTTGGTCGGCTAATTTAGGAAGACCAAAACGCTCGACCTTCTATAAAAGCTCGGTTACACAAACATTACAAATTTTTTTTTACCTCCTAACGTAGATAATATTATTTGAATAATGTATTAGGTCATTACATATGAAATTGGCGTTTCGTAAAGGAGGAACATAAAGTAGTTTTTGTAGTAGTTTTTAAACATAATATATTTATTTAATCAAAGTATACCTAGTCTTGCCATAAATACTGAAACAAAGAAAAAAAAATTCTATTGCAAATAACATTTATTACTTTTACAGTGTGTTAATTTAATACATAAATATAAAACAATTTGAAATATAAAAAGCTTATTCGTTATTATTGCTTATTATTATAAAAAGCTTAGTTGCTGGCAATAGACATCTGCCGTAATCGTCTGGCCAGATTTTAAAAAAGCTGTAGTGAACGACACCGGAACCAGTCCACCAAACGCTCACAAGTAACGTTTTTTGAGTCAATTTTCGCTTGCGAAACTGAACCCTGGCGAACCAGCCAAAGCCTGCCCGGCTTTGGCTGGTTCGCCAGGGTTCAGTCATTGCGATTAGCGTTCCCGATTATTGTACAGGATCCACTTTTTATCACAGGTAATGATTCGATTTAAAATCCCTTCATTATTGTGCCGGTTGAGTAATGTAACGCAGCAGTCGACGCGCGTTTGTCGGTTTGCTGCACTCAATTCATGAGGTACCCACCTCTCAAGCTTTTTCATCTTCCCAATTTTCTTCAAGTGGATTAAAACAGTTTTATCACTAACACCGCAGCATGCAGCTAACTCGGACGTGGTTTGCGATGGATCCGCTTCCACAATAGCCTTCAATTCTTCATTATCAACTTTGGTCTCTGGCCGTCCACGGGGTTTGTTCTGCAGGTCGAATTTTCCAGAACGAAAACGTTGGAACCAAAAACGCACTGTGTTTTCTTTGGCGACACCGCCGCCATACACATCATTAATCCTTCGAGCCGTTTCTGCAGCACTGGTGCCACGGTGGAAAATAATACGATATTTCAAGTTTTCCATTTTGTAAATAGAGTGACGCAAAGAAAAAACCAAAAGAGGAAAAAACAAATGAATTACCGTTTTCGAAACACAAATGCATGAGTCAATAGCGGTATAAATTTGAAATTGGAATTTCTAACCAAAGATATATTTGAGGTCAAAGTGGCCAGTACGACAAAACGCCAATTTCATATGTCAATGTCAAAGTCAAATTCTTTTATTCAAAATAGGTATTTTTATACACTTTTTGAACGTTGAAAAAATATAAAAAAGGCATATATAAAAATGTTATGACTATGTAATTTAGAAGTAGCCTTGCAGAGGGTCACCTCATTCCCAAGGTGTGCTATCATTCATAAAATCATTAACTTTATAATAGGCATTAGCACACAAACGTTCTTTAACTACCTTTTTAAATTTATTGATTGAAAAATTTTGAACGCTTTCTGGGATTTTATTGTATAGGCGTATACACTGGCCTTTAAACGAATTATTTACTTTACGAAGTCTAGTCACTGGTACATCAAGCTTATGCTTATTTCGGGTATTTCTATTGTGGTTGTCACTTTTCTTTTTGAATAGGTTTAAATTTTTTTTAACATATAAGGACCTAATACACACTGGCGGACACATAAACTGCATCATAGTACAATATTACTTTCAATGAAATATAATTAGTGAAAGTGCAAACTATTTTGATTTGTTAGATAGATAGATAGATAAATAATGTTTATTTGCTCAAATAAGGTACAATTTCAAGGTGTTACAATTGTAAATTCTGTTCTTACTTATTCTGCCTTTGATGCGGCGTGCAAATGTTTATATTTCAAAGATAATGCTAAGACTGGTTCTTAATCTGATAAAAAAATCAATTCATGTGTGTATAGGTCAACTTTTCTCACTAAAAGAATCAAATTACTCTGTTTACAGCTTTTTGGAATGAAACAGTGAATAGAAAAAAAACAACGGCTTTATTATGAAAATTTTACAATACTAAGGAAAGAAAAAGATTTTTTTGTTTTTAATAATTAATTTTTAATGTATTACCTCCTCTTGCCCTTGTGGGAATGTGGTGGCAAGCCCCAAAGGGAGATCTCCGACCGAGCGAGGTGCTATGCTCGGTCAGGCCGAAGCCCTCTTGTATGAATTTTAGATGTCGTATATATAGTGCCGATCATAGAAAACTTCGATAGCGCGATTCAGGATTGTGGCGCTAATTGTTCCACCACACCCTAATAACTGAAAGTCGGTTTCGCATCGACCTGATCAGTGTTTTTAAAAGATCTTGCGGAGTATTGTCCCATTCTTGTGACAATGCAACTCTGAGCTCCGTAACCGTTGTTGGCACCAGATTTCTTGTAAATACAGCTCTTTTTAGGTAGACCCACACGTGTTCTATCGGATTGAGGTCCGGGCTACGTGCTGGCCAATTCATGGAACGAATCTCAACCTGAGTAAAGTATTGCTCAACTTGTCTCGCTGCGTGCGGACGAGCATTATCCTGCATCAGAATGAAGTTTTCGCCTATAAATCCGCTAAAAGGTACCACATGAGGGTCCAATATCACCGTTATATAGCGATGTGATGTTACACCACGGTTACCACGGCCATGTGTGTCTGCGACAATAAACACTAGTTCAGTTCGAGCATCCATCGATATGCCGCCCCAAACCATGTAAGATCCGCCTTCCCTCAATGCAATGGAACCCTCTCCTCAATGCAATTTTGAGCATATCGCTCTCCTCGTCTACGGTAGACTAGTCTGCGACCATCAGTACAAACAAGTCCTATACTCATCAGTGAATAATACGGAAGCCCATTGCTCTTCAGTCCAATTTAAGTGTTCACGAGCAAATCTAAGTCGAGCTTGCCTGTGAGCTGCAGACAATTTTGGTCCATTTGTGGTTCTGAAAGGTGTGATATCACGCTCTTTTAGCCTTCTTCTTATGGTTCGTGCACTAACTGCTACGTCACGTACCTGGTGAAGCTCATTTTTAATGCTTATAGACGTTAAAAACCGATTTCTCATGGAGGTGTCACAATAAACCTGTCGTCACGAGACGTTGTCACCCGAGTTCTGCCGGTTCCACGTCTTATTTTGAATGAACCTGTCTCCATAAACCTTCTGTAAATTTAAAAATCCGTAGACTGGTTTACATTTAAATCTGCAGCAATTGTTCTTTGGTCTAGGCCTTGCTGCACTACAGCAACAATTTGTGCGGCTTTTTCGGACGATACGTCCATATTCGTTACAGAAAAACGTGTTTAAAATGAAAACAGACTAGCAATTAAACAATTCGTTACAACATGTAACAAAACAAAAAAAAAAACCATCAATCACAACATTTACGTAACAACGATTAATCTTTAGTAAATTGACAAGATTTCTTCTATAGAATATTTTCTTTCTTTTGTGACAGTACCATATTTAAAATTGATTTTGTTTTTGTGTTTATAAACCAGCCTTTATTTTCCAATATCAATAAATGTAAAAAGTTTGCATATTTCTTATCTTTTATTATTTTTATATATTGTTTTATTGCACTATGATGCAGTTTATGTGTCTGCCAGCGTATTATATGAAGTGTAGCGAGTTATATTACAATATGAGTAAAGGTTAATTGTCAATAGTTAATATTATTAAAACGTTATTCTATGGGGTGTAATGCGGTGTTGTGTCTCGTGCAGCACGCGCTGAGCCGGGTGGGCGGCGTGGTGTACAGCGAGGCGCAGTGGCGGTGGTCGGGCACGGCGGCGATGCTGGCACACGCGTGGTTGGGGGCGGGGCCGCTGGGCGTGCGCGCCTGGCCGCGCCGCGCCGCCGTCACGTCTCTCACGCACCCGCGCATGTTCGGCCACCTGCACGCCGCGCTCGACGACTTCCTCTTCGTGCAGCAGCTGGACGCCGAGCGCCTGCTGCTGCGTGCGCGCGCCGCAACCCCTGACGTCATGCGCGCCTGGGTGCGCTGCGCGCTCGCGCTCGACTGCATCATGCCCATCGGTGTGTATTCAGCCGTTGACTAAAATGTGGCAGGATTATAATGTATGTCGGATTACGGTCGTTTAAATATTAAAATTTGGTGTTTGCAGGCGCGCAGTCCGGCGGCTGCAAGTTCGACAAGAAGCCACAGTACCGGTACTCGGGCTGCCACGGGCAGGACGCGTCGGCGCTGAGCATCATCCTGGGGCTGCGGTCGGGGTTCGAGGAGGGCGCGTACACAATGCGGGGCGCGCCGCCGTGGCGCCGCGTGGCGGACGGGGTGGCGCGCGCGCTGCTGGCCGGCCTAGAGCGCAACACCACCACGCCGCGCGAGCTCGACGCCCGCACCGAGCCCGACCCGCCCTGAGAAAGTCCCGCCCACCCACTAAGGCGCGGCACGTGATCCCGCTATATTCTAAATCTCTCATAATTTTGTATGTCTGTTTACGGCTATATTTTGTGAAGCGTTGTATCTTTTCAAATGTTCTCTACTGTAATCTTTACACACAGTCATTTTCGGCTCTTCGCTTGCAAGAGACGTCTCACCAGAGCGAGTATCGGCTTCCTCAGTCAGCCGTCAGCTGTCGGCGCGCGCGCCCTGTACATATAGGGTATCCGGCGCGCGCCGCCCCGACGCCCGTTACTTTAGTTTAGTTCGTATTTATTTATTTGTATAATATTTTTGTATCAGTATAATGACTGTGAGTCGTTGTCGGCTGTGTTATATACATAATATGAGTAGTAGTTAATTATTGTTATTCGTGATGTGACACGGAGTGACGTTTCCTATGTTTGTATGTAAATTTTCGTTTCGTTAGCGTAGAACGTTTTTTTCGTACTATGTGTGATGGACACGTTTGTATATACCGGGCGACTCGCAAGGAACGGAACGTTTTTACTAGGCGCCAGTCGCGGTCGCGCCCGGTCGCTCGCGGTCGCGCCCGGTCGCGCCCGGTCGCGCCGGCGGGCTACGCGTGCTTATTCTAAACCAAATATTATTTAGGGACGTTTTTGCACAAATTTTTAGGTAGAATTAGGCGTAGCAGTTTAGGTCGAATTCGAATTTTTATCGGATAAATAATATCTATAATTTTGGGCATAATATTAATTTGGAAATTATTTTTCATAGTTCTGTAGCATAATTTTTCCAAATTTAATTTTAAAGTTATAACGGTAGATAGTATTTTAAAATTATTTTCGGTTCCTATTTATATGTTGACGGTGTTCGCAATAACGAGACGACTTAGCGTAATGAATGATCTCACAATTATTATTAGCTCTAACGTAGATGTAACGATCAAAAGATTTTATTTTAATTTTCTACTTATCGGAAAATAGAAAAAAAAAAATTCCCTGCCCGACTAAAATAATACATTTTTTACATACTTTTGTATAATTATTTTTTAACGTTGATTCACAGACATACTATAGATAAATACAAAATGTTTGTAATAAGTAATCGACCGCGGTGTCTGCGCACGACACAGGTGTATCGGTCCTTCGAGAGTCGCGACTGCGGCGGCCACGTCTCGACCGATACTTGTCGACAGTCTAAATTTTACCGATTAAAACATTATAGACGAGCATTTTTGGCCAAACTTTGTACTTTAAATTAATTAATAGAAAATAAGATGATTGCATAATGTATGAACGTACAATGTTTTGGTTTTACAATTTTTTGTAAACTTTTGCTACGAACTATATTATTATTTTTTAAACTAAAAGCGCTTAAACGATCGACCGTTCTGGACTTGCTGTCGTCACTGAATAAAGGATGTGTCGCCACTTTAATTTGAAGAGATTTCAAATCGCGGTCGGTCGTGTGTTGGAGCCCTTACGATCGCTACGGGCAACTTTCCCAAGCACATTTTCCTTTGTAAAGGGGCTCCTACTCGATACAAATTTTTGTGCAATAATATGTGAAGTAATTTGGTGCATTTTTAAGATAAAAAGTATCTTCATCGAATTGGTTGTAAAATATTCTCTTAAAGTATTTGGGGTTGCCGCGAGTTAAGAATCTATTGCAACTCTATAATCGATTAGATTTTTCCAAATTTGCGCAATTGACATGCTCGTGTAGGAGAGCTTTAGCAATATGTCTACGCGATAATAGCTCCCCGCACCGATTTCGGTGACGGTGGCCGGTTTCATTGAAACCAGGCCAGCTACGTTGGAGTAATTTTATAGTGCCCAAGTGTGTGCGTAGTACACAAGAGCACTCTCTCTTCCTTTACCATAACCCAGTGGGACGGATAACCGACACGACCGGCGAGAGATCGGGCGCAGGTCCGACTTTTTACATGCCCATCCGACGCATGGATCATCTCTCTCGTCAGAAAATCAGGTGATCAGCCTGCATTGTCCTAACCAAACTTGGAAACAACATTTGTTGTTGTTCAAATGCGGGAACGACCTCCGAGTCGAGAGCCAAGCTCTAACCACTAGACCACGGAGCCCGTTACTTTGTCAGCACGATACTTACCGAATGTAAGCGAACAATAATATATTTATATTTATTTGAGCTTGACCGCGTCCACCAGAGTGACTTAAGCCCACGTCCTTTGTGATAACTTGTATAATGTTCTCGTAAATTATTATATTAATAATTATGTACTCTCAATTGTATAATAACTTTATTATATATTGGTGCGACGAGCGATTTGCCAAATCAATAAATTCTATAAGTATTCGCAATTATTGTAATAAATATATAATAATAATTAATGTTCCAGTACAGACATTGTTTCTTATTGCAAATAACCTATTCGTATTGATAATAATAATATAATTTATAAAACCGGTTACTAAATGAATGTTTACTAAATTATAGAACTGTGGCCTTATGATAACACCAATTACATAAATATATTAAAATAATCTTACTTATTTAATTTTTATAATTTTATATATATTCTAAAACTTTCGTCCGTATTAAAAGCAAACATAAACACTGACATATGAATTTAATAAGTGACATGTATGCACCGTGTTTACTGTGTAATTATGTTTGTATAAGCCTAAGCGCTGTTGGACACCTGTATTGTACCTTGTTTTGTAGCCGGCACTTACATTAAAATATTTTGGTCAAATTGGCGAGAATGTTTCAATAACCAGTAGCAGATAGCATGAGTGAATAAAAACTTCGTGTACGTGTGACTGTCGGGTGTAAGACGATACTTGCTATGTTGAAATTATGAAGCTCATGCTAGTTCCTTTCTACCAATATTTCTACTTCGTTTGGTGAAACGCTCGTCGCTCAACGACATGGGTGACGGGACAGTCAGCACAATGAACGTACAATTTACGAGTAGTCATCAGTATTAGTTAGGGGTTTTGTAAAGAAACGCTTAAACTGCGCATATCTAAAAATCAAATGAGTCATAATTTATTAAATAAATTTCGATTCAGACGTTGTTTTATTATCGTGACTTACCCATCATCAGTAGGTATGTACTGGAAACAATAATATTAATAATAATAATTTTATATTACCTAAAAATATCAGCATTTTTCACTTCTGCAGTGTGTGGCTGACCAATTAGCGCCACAATCCTGAATCGCGCTGTTGAATTTTCTGTATATATATGTCGGAGGAATTCATGAGTCGAGTTGCATCTTGATTGCTACTGATTATTTTCATACTGATTATTTACAATTGAATTGCCCTTAAATTTATTTCATTACTTTTAAATTCGTTTTTTAATTAAGGTAATTTGTAACATTTTTATCTCACGTAAAAACTTAATTAAAATTATATCGTAATTATTTTGTTAACGGCCAATCAGAGCAGAGCGCGCGCGGGCCTCGAGTGGGGTCGAGACGCCATCTTTACTTTAGAGGCGCGGACAGTGTTTGAAACACTTTTGAGTGTGATCTGTCGATCGAGTTGGATCGTGGTTGAGAACTATATTTTGTGTTTACTAGTTAAAGTGAGATCGGTGTCCTGAACCCATTGCTCGATCGTAAATTATTTTAAAATTACTGTTTTCTTAAATTTGTGATTAGTGAAAATACTGTTACACACTGAATAAATTAGTATTAACCAGTGGTCATTGTGTTTTGTGCCCGCATTTTACCCACGATGACGCCCACTAAACAAGCAACCGCTACTGAAAATGATGTTGAGGACAATAATTTGTCTCCGACATATACATATATATTATACAGGTGTCCCGAATGTCGACATCAAGCTGATACCGGATTACTGTATAGTAATCAGAAGAATAAAAATAAAGTCATGTATTTTTCAAATAATTTAAATTTTTTCTGTTCCTACAAATGTTTACTTGTATCAAAAAAAAAAATCTTATGTTATCCTGAATAGTGATTCTGTGTAGTTATTAATTTAAGAACACCTTAAATTAATAACTCAACTACTCCAGCTTGAAAGTGAATGTCATTTATTGCCGAACCATGTATTCAAAAATTATTATTCAAATTAAAAGTTGGCCCATATAATAAATATTCTAAAGTGGTATAACACTTACCACATTATTGTTACATTCGGACCAAAACTATATTTTTTCAAAAATATAGTTTTGGTTGAGTTCTTTTAACTTCTAAAAATTGTTCCTAAAATAATTTTTAGTACCCAAAGTATGCTAAAGACCGTATCTGGTTTGAATAAGACTGAATGAGTTATTTTAAAGTCTGAGTGAGACAAATAGTGATACTTAAAAGTCACAGAATTAAATAAGACGAATAAGATAGACCATTATTTCTTACATTGGACAAAAAATGTTTTAAAAAGAAAGTCATTTCTGTTTTCAAGATTTAATACATTTTTTTACAAAAGATGTTCACACTGCTTTCCTTCAGCCGTGATACAAGCACGACATCTTCTTAAAAAAGATCTGGATATCAGACGAGCGAATCTTCTGTTATTCACAAATTCAACTGCTTCGGAAATTCTCTCCCGAAGCACAGCACAGGCTTTGAGTAAACTTTTTCTTTTACCGCTCCACAGTAAAAAAAAACTAAGGGATTTAAATCAGGTGAGCGGGCTGGGCTGGCCACGAGATCGTATCAGACCGCCCTATCTATCTGCCCGGATATTCTTGCATCTAGATATACGCTAACTGGGCGGCTATACTGCGCTGGGCAGCCGTTCTTGTTGGAACCACATCTTCCTGAAAACACTCGGTGGCACATCTTCCAGTAAATTGGATAAATGGTTTTGTAGAAAATTCAAGTAAATTTCAGCATTTAATACCTCTGGCAACTCAAAAGGTCATATGACTCTTCCGTTTAAAATTCCAGTCCACATGTTGACTTTAAAACGAGATCTATCTTGTGGCATTAAATTCGGATTCTCTACGTGCCACTCGTGTAAGTTGTGAAGGTTCGAGTAGTCATCTTTTTTAATGTCGATTCACCCGACCAAACTTTTTCGTAGGCAATTTGAGGTTCATAATCCTGAGGTAACAGAGTTTGTAGGTACTCGCTGTACATGATATGGGTGGAGCTCAATTTTTTTAAATATTCGGTGAGCTGTAATTTTTGGCACTCCAGTGCTTCACTGAATTGCACGTACCGAAATACTTGGGTCTTCATCAACTGCTCAAGCACAACATCCTAGTAAGGTAATGAAATTCTACCTTCACCATGCACTTGATTTGGAAATCGGCCCTCGGAGAAGAGAGACGGTGCACATTAGTAAAAACTCTATGATCTGGATAACGTTCAGCATTAGAGTATCTCTGGCTATACAGTCTTGAAGCAGCACTAGCATTACATCTGCATTCCCCATAAATGAGGTGTCAGTACAGTGGGGCTTCGGCCTGACCGAGCTATCCACCCGCTCGGTCCCTTTGTTGCTTTCACGATCCCACAAGTGTATTTTACATAATATTATAATGTTTAAAAATTTAAACACATATGTACTTAAAAATTGTAATTTTATTTAATCATCTCAAAATATCAAATCAATACAGAGAATGAATTTAGTTAAAATATCTTTTACATCACAATTGGTAAAGCGATAAACATCATATGAAACATACCATTCGAATAAATGCAAAATACATTCACAAAACAATGACTAGCGAAACATTTGAACATAATTATTGCTTCAGTTAAATATTTCACACAAACTACATACATAACACATGATGTGTCCAAAATTAACTGGTAAACATTAACATACATGTATGCGAGTCAACTTTAAAACGCGATTATATTTTAAGAAATATTTTCTATGCGATTATTCTTTTACTAATACGTAAAAGGAATAGTATATTTTGTAGATACTGCATAGCACCGAGGAAGCTGCCTCAATTAAATACTTTAGAATAAGACAACAGACATAAACAGACATAAACTTTAACACGAAAAAATACTTATTGCTAAAAACGTGGCAGGTAGCCCCTGTTAATCTTTACCGTAACTTAAATTATTTGCTGTTGAGATTAATACTTAATTTCAGAGCAAGATTTAATTTGAGTTTCGATATTTTTTCCGATAAGCACTATCTAGTGATTAAAAAGTGCTAAAATTAACAATTTTAAGCAATGAAATACTTATATTTGAATTTTGAATGTTTATTACAATTTAAGTTCATCCCTTTGCGTAATTGATACAGTTTGAAAAAAGTGCCACATTATATTTTAATAAAGATTTCCTTAATCCTAGTCAGTAAAGTAGAAAATTACAAATAGTAAATGTATACAAAATACATATCAGAGTTGCAGAAAGCCTATGTAAAATAGATTTGTGCACTGTATATAGAAAAATTGTGATTATATAAAATTTCATAGCATGATATAATACTACTCTCGTAATATCGATATTAATCAATACATTACAAAGAGCTACTAAATAAGTACCTTTGTGTATTTCCACCATAATAACCATAATAAATTAACCTCCTTTAATTATAGTTGCGCTATAAAATTTAGTTATATTAGCCTACTTTTTTAATCAATCATAAATTTACTAAAAGATTTGAAGCCAATAATTTCAGGATAACGTAAGCCTGGTGCAAGAATAATTGGCAAGACCGTTTGTTTGACTTTACAAGGCCAATAAAAACACTAGAAGTCTAGACCATAATAAAGCTACCTTCTAATCTTTATTCTTTGATAGTGTAATGGCGATTGTAACAATAGTAAAAATTGCAAGCACACATTACCATTGTCGGAATATTTATTAACTACAACTGTTATGTCCTACTAATACTTGTTAGGTCTCGACCAAACTAACTCTCCTTAGCGTCCTTCTTCTCGTCGTCCTTGAATAGCAGCGGCGTCATGCCGAGGAAGCATCCCAGCGTGATGCCCAGCACGCGGCCCTGTAACACCACAACCGTTTATGAGCCACTGCTTCTTATACAATAGTGTAGAGTGTAGACTATTGTTAATTCAAATGCGCAACTGTTTTGAGCTTATCTATAGACGGCGGTAATTAATTACATCAGTTTGACTGTCTCATCTGTCTCATATACATTTAAAACATATTAGTGTACCTACTATCTTGGATATACAATATGTAAACCTTTTTGGTGTTATTTCGAAACCTCCAACTCTCCGAAAATGAAATCGTCACATTCGGTTTCGATGTCTACCCAATCTCACGTGAGATGATGTACCATGTTGGCGGCGCGGCGGCTGGCGGGCATGTCGAGTTGCACAGGCGACAGCGGCGGCGCGGCCAGCCCCAGCAGGGCAGCGGCGCGCTCCACGTAGTACGACGATCCTATCCCCACCACATCGCTGAACGTGTTGCCCAGCGCCGCCGCCGCCATCGTCGACAGCGTGATGTACGCGCTCATGCTGCTCTCGATGCGGTCGCCCTGCAGTCACAAACACATGCTATTCGTATTTTTGGCCCTATGTATTAATGATTATTAATAATAAAATATTTAATGCTACACTCAAACTTATCATAAAAGTATTTACAGTCGACTCTCATTAATTCAAGCCTGCGTCAATTCGAACCTCTCTGTAATTCAAAGTTATCACGAGTTAATTTTTTTCATCAATACATTTTTATGCACTTCGAATTACCGAACCAACAATCATCGCTACGTTAATTCAAACTCATCGGCGTCAAACACTCGACAATTCAAAGTTGCAGACAGAAAGATTACAGAATTTGCAGAGGTACACTCGAGTACATTTTGAGACGTCAAATTCATATAAATGTGCATGAGCCTTTGTTCTGCCTTCAAAACGAAAGTAATGAAAAAGCATTTCAGGCACTTTTTCTATTAAAACAAGTTATTGAGCAGTCTGAGCAGCAGCAATGTTCTTGAAGCAAACCAATATAACAGAGTTCTAACGAAAGATTCATTTATTCACATTATGAATATATACCTCTAAACTTAGGTCATTGTTAAAGAATAGCAGTTAATTATTAATACATAATTGATAATGAACACTACAACAACAATAACTCAAAAGTTTTTTTCTTATCTCTCAAAAATTTCAAACCATTTGATATTTCAAACACTCAATACTCTCAACTCTAGTATAATAGTCCCCCGAGTTTCAAATTAACGAGAGTCGAGTGTGTCTGAAATAGTGCTGTGCCAAGTTGGCACTGTAACAACAGTATGACTAGCAGCTTTTTTTATTTTTACATAATGTTATTGTTAACTTTAACACATTCCATCCGTCAAGTACAATATACTGACGCTCTAAAACTGACGGAAAAGCATATGATTGGCCCAGACGTATTGATCGGTCATTCCTCTGGACTAGGCAGACTATGTTGTGTGAATGCCATATGTGCTTGGGTAACCATACAACATTTAAAAACCAACTCTCCCAGGCACTTCAGTATTTCAAGAGAATACTGTATAAAGCATCCAATAACGGATGAAAAGGCCCAAGTTTTTTAACACATTCCAATACTTTCTTGGGTTGTTTATTGCTTCGTAATTAAAAAACTGTCTTTACTTATAATTCTATAAAGTAAAAAGTTTTGTATTAAAGAAGTAATACTTACAGCAATTATCATTATAAAGTTATCAAGAAATCCAAAGCCAATAAACGGGATAGAATTTGCCAGTGACACTGAAATACATAAATTATTTATTTTATATGATCTGGTAATTTAGAAGTTGTATTTAAGAATTCAAATATACTTGGCTTGATATGAGTTTTTGTTGACAAAGTTGTAAAGCCAAGATATCAAAATAGTAATTGTAAATCATAATCATACAAGGTAAGTATTTCCAAATACAACACTTACAGTGAAATAGCTCCTTTGTTGTAGGCTTTGGTACTGTGGCAGCTGAAATTTGTAGATAAAAATTGTTGACTTATATTAAAAGGTTTTCCAAATATTCTTATGAAAACTTCATAAAAGATTCTAATCATATATATAGGCATAAGTTACCATGCTGCATAGCACTTACCATATTTTTTTTTAAGCCAGTCCTCAGGTACAGGACAGTACGAGCCGGTGGGGTCAACGTCCCCTAGTGTGGGCACTTTGCTGGGCCTTCCTAGTTTACTTCTCCACCGTTGCCCGGCTAGTTTGTCTACAATCAAGCGACACCAATATAATACATATCCCAAAATAAAAATAAAACCGATATCAAATTATCGACTGTGAACAAACCTTCGAACTCCTCCTTGATCCGGTTGGAATCATATTCCTGCAAAGCGGTAAATAACATTTTCCTCTCTTCATCGTTGAGGTGCAAAACGAGCTCTGTTGCGTGTGCTTTTGTCAATGGTCCTGTTATTTGTGAAGGCTCTTCGAAGTCCTTAGACGTCGGGCCTAACCCCAATTGACGAACATTTAAAAGGAGTGGAACAATCTTCTTGTAATTTTCACATACCACCGTAGTACTCAGTCGAACACGAAGTGTCGAATTTAGTAAATGATTATTTACATTCGCTGTCGCAATACTGTATAGTTTATTTATACTTCGCGCCGTCCTCATTTTAAAGATACGGATGAGTTTATAAACAAATTATAATAAAAGATAAAACAATATTTTACGTTTCGAAAATCATATTTCTAATTTCATTGAAAAAAGATTGAAAAATGAAAGATGCGTTTCATTTTACGATATATATATTTAATTTAAGTGTCTTATATCCTTTTAATGTATTAATGTAATACAGCAATGTGAAGTAAATACGATAATTTTATTTTGAATTCTAATCTAAAATCAAAAATTTTAATCTGAATTTAAAATTATTCATCCAATGTACAATTGACGGTGTAAAATTAATGATCTATAATAAGTATTTGCATAGAATGAAACTTTGAAAGCGAATGACCTATTGACGTTGACACATATGTCAAGAGTTCAACTTCAAGATTATGTCATTTCATAAGAAAAAGGAATGACCGGAGGCTAAATTATGAAAATCTATAGAAGTCGACGTAAATATAGTAATTTTACGATTCCCTTGCAATTTACGTATAAAAGTGATACAATATACACTGCTAAGTGATTTTAAAAAGGTTCTAGTACTACTACCACGGTACAGTAACTAGAGAAGTCTGATATAGTGAAGTAGACAGTGCGTGATATTTAATTTCTGTAAATTAAACAATGCACGATGTTGGAAGGACTAGTTGCTTGGGTGCTCAACAATTACCTCGGAAAATATGTCGAGAACTTAAACACCGATCAGTTGAGTGTTGCTTTACTATCTGGTAAGTTTGTTAGTCCACAGTAGCAAGAAGGATACTTAAAAACATAACAACAATGCTATATTTTATTTTTGCTTGCATTGAAGTATCTGTTTATAAAGTGTTTATTTTATACAGGTAAAGTAGAACTTGAAAATTTGCCTTTGAAAAAGGATGCACTCCGCCACTTGGGGCTACCGGTGGAAATCCGAGCAGGCTTTATTGGCAAGGTTCAGTTGCACGTCCCTGTACGACAGATACGGTCAGCCCCCTGGCTCATAGCTATTGAGAAACTTTATTTAGTTGCTGCACCTGTAAATTTAGATGAGGTATGCTACTTTTTATTTGAATTCTTTAAAATAAATTGCATCTAATGTAATGTAAAAAGACTAGGGCAAAGGTCAAATCATAATTAAAATTTAAGATAAAAATATAATATAATAATATGTTCACTACATATAATATATAAACAATGTACAGTGTTGGTTTCAATATCTAAAATATAAGCTTAATAAGATTAATTTACAATTTAGTTGATTTGTTATTTACTTTTATACTGTAAATGTGTGTAGTAATAATAATTTGTAATTTTTTGTATCATATTTTATATTCATTTTATATTCTATAATATATTCTAAAGTGTAAACTGCATGAATTACGTGATTTATTTTTGTAAACTTGTCAGACTGTAACTGAATCACTGTTATTAGTGGGATAGTGCAGTGGAAGCAACATATGACCATGAGCGAAAAGTAGCTCTGCTCGATGCTCTGGAGGCGCAGTGGCGAGCAGAGCATGAAGCTAATGACGCTGGCTACTATGCTACCTCATACTCCTCCTGGCTCAGCTATGGAACAGGCTTGCTTGCAAATATTGTAGAAAATTTACAGGTATGAGTATTTTATTGTGTATATTATGTGCTTATCAATCAATCATTATTTTATCTTGTGAAACTTGGAGATGTTTCTAGAATGTTTTGTTTATTTTATCTTGATATGTTGAATACTTTTAAGTACCTAAATATTTAAAATATTAAGTTTAGGGCTATTACTAAATTACTAATCAAAATAATTATCATACATTATTTATTTGCTTTAGCAGTATATAATATTTTTGGTTGTTTTCAGCTCAAACTAAATGACGTGCATATTCGCTACGAAGATGCGATCACATGCCCAGGCCAAGCGTTTGCCTGTGGCCTCACAGTGGAGTCCCTGGTGGCGGAGTCGTGTGACGCGTCGTGGCAGAGAGGCTTCACACCCCTCGATGATCCATCCTCATTCAAGCTGCTGGAGCTACAAAATCTCGCAATATACTGGGATCCTATGCAAGTGCCGACAGGGATGATGTCGGACTGTACCATCGCCGAACTCACTGTGGGTTGAAAATTATTTAGGTTTTGACATGTACGAAACATTGTAATGTGTGTGAAAACACGTAAACAAGCTATATAAATAATATTGATATTTTTCGCGGCAGGATCGCATGTGCGGCACGTGGAAGAGCTCGCACTCGTACGTGCTGTCGCCAGCAGGCGCGAGCGCGCGCGTTCGGCGCGAGCGCACCGACCAACCGCTTCGTGACCGCCACCGCCCGCGGCTCGCCGCGCACCTCACGCTCGCCAAAGTGCAGCTGCGTCTCACCTCGGTATGAAAAAAAAACTATGATAAATATTTGCACCTATTAATTGATCATTACAGTATCGTTTTAAAATGCTATGTTCGGAGTCTGATGCCTGTGCACTGTCGGTGGTGTCCACAGCGGCAGTACGGTGAGGTGTGTGGGTGCGCGCGTGGGCTGGAGCGCCTGGCGCGTCTGCGAGAGGTGCGCGCACTGCGCCCGCCAGCACCTGTACGGGATCACGCGCGCGCCTGGTGGCGGTACGCGCTCAAGGCGCATGCACCGCATCACACCTGTGAGTTCGATTGCTTATAAATGTGGTTATCTAAGGCATAAGCATTTACCTTCTGATCATTATTTTTATTGTCTGTGAAATTGTATAATTTATCAAACATACTAACATTTTAAAACATTGTCCACAACTACTTGACTCTGTTTAGATCCTATTTAATCTAAAACATATTTTTATTTAACTTATTCAAATTTCAACCTTAAACCTTTACAGGACCTTAATCTAATAAAAAATTTAAATTTCGATCAAATTAATGTATTATTGTATTTCTTTGTTACCTAAGTGACACTTCAATTGGTCACTTCAAAAAAAAAAGCACGATATTGTGTATTTGCTTACGCTTAGATTAAAATAGATCTGAATGCTCAACGCAGTATAAAACCAGTTCCAGCTCGAGTAGGAAATTGAAGATTGTGTTACTAAGTCGTTTGCCCTTGTCGTCCTCACAGGGATGGAGCCGAAGCCGACGTGGGAGTCGTGCGGAGAGCGAGCGCGGCGCGTGCGGCAGTACGTGGACATCTGCTACGACACGCTGTGTAACCCCGCTGGCACGCTGCCCGCCGACCGCAAGGCCGCCAAGGACGACTTCGAGTGGACCACGCCGCTCGCCATACTCAAGCCGCTTCGAGAGGTGAAGCGCATACCCGACGGCTTTCCGCAGCATTGCGCCATAGTATTTTTTTTTTATTATATACCTGAAATATATACAAGAATGCAAATCGTTTGTTTTAAAACAGATCGCCATGAGGAAGGTGCCGGTTTTGACTCCGGTGTCCACCCCGGAGCAGGTGAGCTCGGGGCGCAGCGTGCTGGTGCGCTGGTTCCCCCAGTGGTGGGGCTGGTACGCGCCCCCCGGCGAACCTGCCCCCGCCCCCGCGCCCGCCGCGCCGCGTCTCGAGGACGAGATCCTGGACGTGATCGCGGACTCGCTGGACGACAACACGTTGCTGCGTCGTGACGCGCTGTTCGGCCTGTTCGAGTTCACGCTGCATCGCGGATCGCTTGACCTCTGTGATGACGACGCGCCAGAGTAAGTTTCGTGCTCTAGTGAGTGTCCTATAATAATTATTTAACAGAAATATAAACGAAAAATAACGATGATTTTTTTCGCCTGCAGAGGTGAGGCGACGGATGGGGAGGCGCACAGCACAGGCGTGGAACTGCAGTTCTCACTGGTGCGCGCGCGCTTAGAATCGCGGCCTCGTGCGGGCGCGCACTCGCTGCACGTGTCGCTGGGCGGGCTCGCGCTGCGCGAACGCGTGACCCCGCGCACGCTGTTCCCTGTGCTGGTAGCGCCGCAGGGGCTCATCCGCGACGGGCTCAGCAATGCTGCCTCCACCGCGGCCGGCCCGCGCTGCCCGCCGCTGCCGCCCGCACCCGCCGAGCCGCTCTTCCAACTTAGCTACGAGCGCCGCCCCGCCGGCCACAGCTGCGACTACAAGTCAGTATTAGGCCACTATCATTACGTCAATATTTCTTTTTATTGAATCCCCGCCGATGACTATGAACGTAATCGGCAGGCTGCGCGTACGCTGCACGTCGCTAGAGGTGGTGTGGTGCCCGGCCGTGGCGCAGTGGGCGCGGCGCTGGGCGTCGGCGGGCGGTGCGAGCGGCGCGCTGCAGACCGTGCGCACGCGCACACGTGCCACGCTTTCGCACTGGGGCCGCATGTTGCACGCGCCTACAAGAACGGTGAGTATAGAATAAGATAATGTTTGTAAATTATGTATCATTTTTTTTTTCTTCTTTATTTAAAGGCGTAAGATTAAGTCGGCCTTAAAACATTAATAATTACAAAAAGCTTAGATCTAAATCCCTTAAATACAATGAGTGGATTACATAACTTAAAAATATATCACTGCATTCAGCCTTAAAATTAGATGACATAATGTTATGAACAAAAAAGAACAAATCGCTACATTTAGCATGTTGTATAAGTTCAAGCCTGATACCTTCGTTCCTCCCACATTCCATGAGCATGTGATAGAGGTCCTCGTATCGGTCACAAGCGGTACAGTTGGGATTGTCCGTTTTCCCCATAAGATAGATAAAATTATTCAATGGAATGTGGTTTGAACGGAGGCGGAAGGAGAGAGTTAAATCTCTTTTATTGAGATTGGCGTCTGCGAACCAAGGACGTTTCGGTGGTTTGTCTACTAAGGTCCTATACCAAATACCCGAATTTACAGATTTTTGTTGAAAATATTGGTTCCACATATCAAAACATTTTTTCTTAATAGTTCCTAAATAATCATAGCAAAAAGGTGTCACAACAATAGACGTACCGACGGATCGTGCCGCACTCGTCAAAGCGTCAACAATCTCGTTTCCGGAAATACCTACATGAGAGAGCACCCACTGCAGGCGAACATTAACCCCATTACGTATTAGATTGTAAATACATTTAATAACGAGGAAAGCTTCGGGCCTACCCGTGCTACCTTTACTACAAGACATCAAATGTAAAAGTCCACTCTTAGAATCAGTAACGATGACGACACGTCGATAGGTAGTAGTTTCTATGTATTGCAATGCTTTAAGTATGCCTATTATTTCTTCTACACTCGTGATCGTAATGATATTATTGTCAATTAAAAATTGACCTTTGGTCTTAGATTTAGAGTCGTAAAACGCACAACCTGCGAAGTCAGAAGATTTCGAACCGTCCCGTGTAAATGTGTACGTAGTTACAGTATTTAGTGGACAGTAGCTCAACACTAGCCGCTTTAAGTTCTATCGGGGACATTAACTTTTTAGCCCTATGTACGAGCGGAACTTCGGTAAAACATACGTCCTGAAATGGAATATCGTAACTATGTATATCGAGTTCGTATGGAGGCCAAATGTCGTATCTCGAGATTGATAAGTGATTAAGATTCTTGTAACTTTCGACGATCACAGGAAGACCGTTCCTGTTCCAATAATGAGTTCCGGAATCAATCTCACTTATAAAATCGACCACAAGTTCTATCAAATAATCGTCGCGGCGCGAAAAAGTTTTAATAAAAATTTTGTCAGATAAAAATTGTCTTCGAGTTCTTAAAGGAGGTATGCAAAGTTCGTTTTCTAATACGTGAACAGGCGTAGTCTTGATAAAACCACCGCATTGCCTCAGTGACTGGTTCTGAATAAGATCCAATTTGCTAAGAACGTTCCGATTGGCGTTGGCGAATACGACACTTCCATATTCTAGTCGACTCCTGATAAGACTTATATACAATTTTCTTAGGTGAATGGTATGAACTCCCCATTTGAAGCCACTGACACAACTTAAAATATTATTGTACTGTAGACATTTTTGGTGCGTCTCGTTAATGTGTTTTTTCCAATTCAATCTATGGTCGAACCAAATACCTAAAAAATTTACAAACTTAACAATCTCTAAGGTAACATTATACAATTTAATTTCGACAGAGGGAACGCGATATTTTCGGGTGAAGATGCATATTTTAGTTTTACTGAGTGACAACTGTAAACCGATTTCGTTTAAGAGTTTTTCAAAACTATTTAGAGTCTCCTGCATTAGTGAAGCACATTCGGTGATTTCTTTACTACTGCAATATAAAACAAAATCATCCGCATACTGGCCAATTTTTAATTTCGGGGAAGTCAAAACTTTAATTTTAAGTGATCCAATATTAAATAAAATCGGGGACATGGGGTCCCCCTGTGCCAAACCGTCGCGACAAATTCTCACGATCACCTCACCGTTCATCAATTTATAGACAATAAACCTACAACTGAGAAATTCTCGTACATAATTGCAAATATGCACATCGACACCGAATTCGACGAGACGCTCGGTGAGCACCTCGACCGATACACAATTGTAGGCATCCGCGATGTGCGTAAATGCACACAAAAGGAATTCTTTTTTATTAAAACTGAGTTCCACGTCCATGGCGAACCGCGCGAGGCCGTCCGAACAGGAGCGTCCTCGACGAAAGCCTATCATATAATCGGGAAAAAATTTATTTCTTTCGAAAAACTGTTCCAGTCTTTTGGTAATAATTTTATTAAAAATTTTGCAAAGGCAATTAATCAGCGATATCGGACGATACTTTAAATCGGTACCGGTGCGTTTAGGTATAGCGATGACTTTAATGTTTCGCCATTGATGTGGAATCGTCGAAGTGGTGTAAATCGAATTATAAATTTTTAACAGAAGATGTTTAGCGATACCTGGGAGGTGATATATCATAGAATACAGCACACCGTCTAAACCGGCAGAAGTATCTTTTCGTTTGATTACAGAAATCAGCTCGGCCATTGTGATAAGATAAAACGTTTGATCCCGGGAATTATTAAAAACTGATTACGCGGCGGGGGAGCCGCGCCGTCGGGAGTTAGATTTCTCACGAACTGTTGCGTCTCCTCCTCCGTTAACGTGTTCGTTCTACTAGAATAACCCTTGATCCATCGAAGTTTACGCCACATATCGGTGTACTTCGTTTTATAATCGATACTTTCACAGAATTTCTGCCACGAATCTAATTTGGCCTGCCGTATTAGTTTGCGGGCTACGACCACCTTCTCTTTGAAAGCTAAATATTTTTCTGTCGTACGGTTTTTGCGTAGTGTTTTAAGAGCGAGCCTCCATTCCGCTATCGCTCTCGACAGATTTTGATTCCACCACGTCTTCGGTATGAATTTAGAAAGAGGACCTGCGCTAATTCGTGTAGAAGGTATGAAAGCATCTGCTGCACTACTAATGATACCGAAAAGGTTATCGTAATTTTCCTGAACACTATCACTAAAAATAAACGTGTTACATTTCGATTCAATGTCCGATTCGTACCCTTCCCAATCTGCTCGTTTAACGTTTCGTTTTGAAAAATTTTTACTCTAGCTGGAAGTGAGACATGCACTAAAATAATCAAAGCACCGAACCCGTCATTTCGATCCTATCTGAAACAGCAGTAGCCCGATACGTTGAAATTTCTATCGCTAGAAAGCCACGTTTCTGAACAAATACATATATGAACACTTTCCCTGCTCAGAAACGTCTCCAATTCAGCTTTCTTCGGTAAAATACTACGGCTGTTCCATTGTACAATTTTAAGATTCATGATGTTAATATGTGCTAAGTTTTTTAATCATACGAGTAATCCGATTTTTAACTTTTCTTGCCGAAATTTCTTTTATAACTTCTTTTAAAATTTTAACTAATTGTCCAATATCATCCGTGTACGTTAAGCTTATCTGTAGAATATTTTCTTTACCGTACGATTCATCTAAGAAACTCATAAAATCTTTAATCGACATGGGGTAATCGCCACTTTCCAAAATCTTTTCAATTTCTGTAATCTCCGAGGGTTGTATATCGATCGTCCGTTTTTGTTTTTTAACAACTTTCTTAGCCGGGTCAGTGTCGTCGATGAAAACTTCGCTCGAGTCGGACTCACTCGTAGCCTCGCTATCTGACAATAATATTTCTGTAGGAGCGGGCGCGCTTTGCGACGATTCGGTCGTAGTAGGCGGGTGCGGTCTTTTGAAAGTTACGGGCGGACGGAAATTATTAGGGACATTCAAAATATCACTAACGTTGTTAGCGGGATTCGAATTCTCATTCGACTTTGTATTGCCTGAACACTTATTAGCGACGTGACCTTCTTTTTTGCATAAAAAGCACGTCATCGAGTCTGAGGACACGTAAATCCAGTAGGATGTACCGTCAAAGTCCACCTGAATACGTATTAATGACTTCCGGTGGAACATAAGCCTGCCGACGAAAACTGAGTATGTGATTAAATCCGGGCTCAGTGATACCGGCCCGGATAAAAGATACCGGTGAGGCCAATTCTATCTTCGTCTCGGTTAACTTCGCTTCGATTACATTGTGCGGTATTATCGGACATGCGTTAGACAATATGATGCGTTTATTCCTCGTTATCAGAGGACGAATCGGTACTTTCATATTGTTTAATACGATACACTGATGGACGTCTGTTAACTCTTCGGCGACTTCCTTAGTTGAAACGAATAGGCATACACGGTTATTAGACATCCTACTGAGGAATCTAACTTTTGCGGGATCGATAATTTTACCGAAGGCGTAGGCATAGTCTTTTATTTGCATGTCGTCTATCGCGTCTACGATCACTGCTTGTTCTTTTGTCGGGAAAACGAACGATTGGGTAACAGAAGAATAACTTTTGGGTTCCATCGTTCCCGTAGTCAGAAACGATGAGCGACGACTAGTGAGTAAACACTCGGACCGATAAGCGCGGGCGCCGGGCGCGGTGCGGCGCGCTCGTAGGTAACACGCGTAAATGTAATTACTAACAATAAGCGCACGTGTAGTCTCAGCGACGTATCGAAAGCAACTGATTATGTATCATTATTTAAATTCAAAAAATGTATGAGAAAATAGTGACGTAATGAACGTGGTATGTGTGCGGTTGCGTGCACCAGGGCGAGCGCGGATCGTGGCACGTGGAGCTGGACGTGAGTGCGCCGACGTTGCTGCTGGCGGAGCAGCTAGCGGAGCGAGACGGCGCTGTGCTCGTACTGGACTTCGGCCGCCTGCGCCTCGCGCCCGTCGCAACTGCCGGCACCGCACCACCTGCCCCAGATCGCGTGCCTGACGAAAAAGACGACGATGAAGGTACATTCATAGATTTTTATCCATAAAATCTTGTTCTTCTAGAATTTTTTTTATAAAAACAGGCAAATAAATAGCAGTCACATAAAAATAGTTTTGTCATTGCGATATAAGTAAACAATGTACACGTGCGCAGAGATGTTCATGACGCCGTGCTCGACGCCGCCGGGCAGCCTGCTGTCACCCGCGTCTCCGCCCGCGCCGCCGCCCGCTCCGCACCCGCTCGACCCCGCGCACCTCCACACCAGCCTCTACGACAGGTACGCTACAAACTTGTTCATCGCTTATCATCAGACGATCCGTACGTTCCTATTCTTCTTGATTATTCCATCTTAATTACGTTATGTTCATCAGGTATAAGATAGAGCTAAGCGACCTGCAGATCCTGGTGGGGCGCGCGCGCGACAACTGGAAGTACGCGCACACCAAGGCTACGTCTGCGCTGCACCTGCTCGACCGGTTCAGCATCTCGCTTCAGGTTCGTTATGTTTATTTAACGTCCAGTCGGCGGCTATGGCTACAATTTTTACAAAAGATTTTTTGTAAAATAGAAGTTACGTTTCGAAAAATCAATGACAGGAAATTTGGGCATATGATTTACTGCTTTCACAAAATGTTATATAAAGTAAGGAAATTCCTAACAAATAGATTGCTGCTCTGTATACATAAATAAGCTGTAAATTTCCGTGTCGCAGGCGGAGCGGCGCGTGGTGCAGACGAGCGACCCGCAGTACCCGGGCGCGGCGCTGTGCGGCTCACTACCCGCACTTGTGGCGCACCTCAGCGAGCACAAGCTGGCGGCGGTGCGGGCCGTTCTGGCGCGCGCGCTACCCGCCTCCGCGCCACGCCCCGCCCCCCCCGACGAGCGCGACGACGGCGTAGCCGAGGACGACGACAGTGGCTCCGACGACACCGAGCCCACCGACCTCTCGCTCCACCACAATGCCACGCTCTTCATACTCCAGTTCGCCATCGACCAGATGTCGCTCGAGGCACGTAAGCAGACGTTATATGAGACAAAACTGAACTTACTGTCGAGTAACGTTTAAAATGTTAACGTGAACGAGTGGTTTACGATCGCAGGTGCAGTCGCGCGGGCGCAGCATCGCGGAGGTGCAGGTGTGCGGCGTCCGCGCGGCGCTGTCGGTGCGGCCGGCTGATGTTGCGCTGTCGCTGTCCGTGCACTCGCTACTGCTCGTCGACGCGCTGCAGACCTTCGGCCCCGACTTTGAGCTGCTCGTCGCCTCGCACAGGCATCTCGGGTACTTCACGAACGACAATTTAATATTTTTATTTTATAGATATTTTTATTTAGGCTCGTGTTTTTGTACAGAATGGACACGGCTTCGGGCAGCATCCGCGGGTCGGAGCCGACGTCACCCACATCACCGGCGTCTCCTGGCGCGCGCGCGCCATCACCGCTGGCGCTGCACCGTGCACTGCACTCGCTGCACGCGCACGAGCATGAGGGGGAGCGCACGAGTCTCGGCCCATCCTTGCCGCCCAGCGACTGGGGCGGGCCCGGGGCCGACTCCATCTGGGGCGCGGACGTGTTAGGCTGGGGCGGCGCGGACGCGTGGTCCTCCTACGACGTGCAGTGGGGCTCCGGCTCTGGCCCCGATGGCGGCGGCTGGAGCGCCCCCGGCCTCGTGGACACGGAGGCGCTCATTGCGGTTGAGCTCTGTCTGGTGAAAGGAGAGGGGGACTCCGAAAATCTGCGGATTGCCAACATTTTATTCAATAATTTGGATATCATCGGTAATTCTTATTAGTATTTCTTATTAGTATTCACTCTGTTTAGAATATTTACTTATTGTTATATGTTAATGTTTTCTGATTTTTATATTGGTTTTTGCATGAAATATTATTCAATACCGAATAACATACTATTCGAGTGTACTCACACAGCTAACCAGGAGACGATAGTGGAGCTGATCGGGTTCGGTCACCGCGTGTGCGGCGCGGCGCCGGCGCAGTCGGACGCTGTGGTGGGATCTGCCGATGTGTTGGACGCGCCCACCTCACCGCCGCCACGCAATCTCAAGGTATTGACTATTTGGACTAATCAATATTTAGGACTTCTCATAGATTTTTTTAAAACATATTACATCTCTCTATTCACAGCGTACTCGTACGGAGATCACGTTCGATTTCCACCGGCTGGGCGTGCTGCTACTGCGGGCGAGCGTGCGGGACGCCGCACCGGCTGCGCACAAACTGGCCACCGCCACCGTCGGTGACGCGCGCATACAGGCGACGTTAGGTTAGGCACATTCGCATGCGATATTTTTATTTATTTATTTATTTATTTTGTTCAAGGAAAACTTACAGCTAGACGGTGCAAGACTATTTACAGAGTAACAGTAAAGGGCCAATTACAAGTTTTCACGATTAACTAATAATTATAATGTTGAAATTGAGGTAGACATTCAAAGGACGAGCAAAAGGAAAAAGATTTGACTTAATTGTAAATACAGTATTAGCAATTACTATTAAAGAAATGGTATGTAAGAGTTTTTCTTACATTTTTCACACTGGTGTTGAATAAATCTATGTCGATACTCCGAGACGCTGCATTGTATGCTCTGCTAGCTCGCACGATGTACGAGTTCTGACGGTAGGTGGTGGAAGCAAACGGAACGTGAAGGAGTTGGTATTTCCTAAGCGAGCCGGTAGGTACTCTAAACTCAAACTTGCTTACTAGTTCTAAGCAATCGATTGAACCATTGTATATCTTAAAAAGGAGCGACAAATCGGCAATGTTACGCCGTTCTTCGAGCGGTAGCATATGGAATTTTTTGCATCTTTCGACGTAATTAGGTGAGTAGGTCCTGGACTTGAACTGGATATATTTTAAAAACTTTTTCTGGATATTCTCAATGCGATCAATATAGGTAGCGTAGTTAGGATTCCATATGGGCGAGCAATATTCGCCCATATGGAAATAATTATTCCCCATAATTATTCGGCACATTTAAATAGAATTGTATAAATTCAGCATTATGTTATTGCATCGCTGGCTAGCTCTTAGCTACTCCGCGCATTTTTTAATTTCTGGACCTCACATTGCACTTTGCTCGTCCGCAGACGGCGAGCGTATCGAGGTGGTGGGGTCGCTGGGCGGCGTGCAGGTGGTGTCGCTGTGTGAGGGAGCGGGTGTGCACTCGCGCGTGCTGCAGGCGGGCCGCGTGCCGCCCGCGCCCGCTGCACCCGCCTTGCCGCCGCCGCAACACACCGCGCACGACGAGAAGGCGCTGCAGTTCACTATAGCCCGCTCTGTCACAGAAACGGACGAAGATGACGATGCAGGTAAATACAAATGCAAAATAGTAACATAGTAATGGAGAAGGATCGCGCTCCATCCAAGTTGGGGCGGGGCTATGGAGTGATTCGAGCACGATTTTGATAAGAAATAAAAATGCATATTTACTTTTTATTTAAAAAACGATTCCTCGCTAGGAAAATGCTTACTTTCCAGAATTTGTTTCTTATCAGCAACACTATCAAATGGTGCAGTAATACAGGTGTGTTTTTTAAATACCAACAGGATCGATCCAATCGACACCCGGAACATTAATAAAAAAAAATTAGATCCCTCCCCTTTATTCTAAGAGAAGTTAGCAAAACTAAAAATTAAAATTATACGTCAGAGGTCGAGGTGCGCGTGAGCGTGCACGTGGCGTCGGTGTGGTACACACACTCGGGCCCGCTGCTACGCGAGCTGCGGTCGTGCGCGGCTCAGTTTCGGCGCTACCTAGCGGAGCTGGCGCGGTCGGTGCGCGCGGCGGCCGCCGATATGGCGCTGGGGCTGGTACAGCCGCGCGACCCGCTGTACGCCTCCGCGCGCCTGGCGCACTCGCTGGACGCGTTGGAACCGCGCCGCCGCTTCGCCAGCCTCAGCCTCGAAGACGACTCGCCGCCGCCCGCCATCGTGCTCAGGTAACCGCCTCGACGACACCGTTGTTACAGTTAAATACAATGTTCATCAAAAATTACCGGTTCGCTTAGGAAATACCAACTCCTTCACGTTTCGTTTGCTTGTACCACCTACCGTCAGAACTCGTACATCATGCGAGCTAGCAGAGCATACAATGCAGTGTATACATACCGACATAGATTTATTCAACACCAGTATAAAAAATGTAAGAAAAACTCTAATAGACCTATTTAAGCTTTAATAGTAATTGCTAATATTGTACTTTAAATTAAGTCAAATCGTTTGTGAAATCCTTCACTTGTGCTCGTCCTTTTAATGTCTACTTGTCAATTCAATTCAATGTCAATTTCAACATTATAAGATTAGTTAATCGTGAAAACTTGTAATTGGCCCTATACTGTTACTCTGTTGTTAGTCTTGCAACCTTCTAGCTGTAAGTGTTTCTTTAAAAAATTTTTTTACCGCAATTCATTGTTAGTATTTTATAATACGTGATATTGTGTGTGGCAGCGTGAGCGTGGAGCTGGAGTCGCCGGTGGTGGTGCTGCCGCGCGCGGCGCGTAGTGCGCAGGTAGCGGTGGCGCACCTGGGCCGCATGAGCTTGGCCAACCGGCCCGGCCCGCCGCGCGACACCGAGTACAGCGTGCACGTTCGCGACATTTCACTCGTCGCGGTCAGTACTTAGTACTTATTACATACAATTTTTGTTTCCAAATTTATTGTTAAAATAAATGAAATTGAAAAAATGACATTTTTATCGATTTTTTATACAGGTGTGATATCGTAAAATCGTTGTCAGCCTAAAAACAACTACATAAAACCATTACCCTAAAACTGTGTTGCATAGCTGGACATAAGCGACAAGCTGGTGGGCGGCGCGCTGTCGGCGACTGACGGCATGTCGGAGATCTACGACGTGTCGCGCGGGCGGCCGGTGTTGCACGAGGCGGCGCTGCGGCTGTCGCTGTCATGCGCGCCTGACGGACCGCATTTGCTGGCGGGCGCCGTGGTGGGTGGGCTGCACGTCACCGCCAGCCGTGAGCAGTACGAGCAGCTGTTGGAGACGCTGCGCTGGATGGCGGACGCGCCGAGCGAGCCCTCAGCGCCGCCTGTGTCGCAGCCGCAGCTGCCTGTGGAGGCCGGCTCGCTGGCCGAGGGCGCGGTGCCCACTCTGCGCCTGGAGCCCGCCCTGCGCGCCTCATTGCAGCCGCCGCCTCTGCCCGCTCCGCCCCCTCCCAAACATTCGCCGCTTCTAGGTAGTCATGTCTAATGCTGCAATAATCATTAAAATGAAACACTTTTATTTTAAAACATTTCACTGGTATTTTGTTGTCGCAGTGACGTTCGAGGTGGCTAGTTTTACGGTGGAGCTGCGCGCAGACCTGGGCGGAGGCGAGCGCAGTCTCGTGGCGCTCACTTGCCGCGAGTTTATGCTGCGCCATGACCACCTGCTGCCATACGAGACCACGCTGCAGGTCGATATGAAATACTTGCCTTTTATCTCTTGTTTATTAATCTGTATTTGTAATTTGCTGTATCTTGCACCGATACAACAAATTATGCGCCGATAGCTTTCTTATGGCGAACAGTGTGCTGTGTGCGAGCTTTTGTCACTACTTAGCGGGTGGGAGTTTGCTGTCAAATAAGACGGATTGGTGTACGCAGGTGTCGCTGCACTCGATCACGATGGAGGACTTGACGCAGCCGCCGGAGTCGACGCACCGCATGCTAATGGTGTCGCATTCGCCGCCGGCGCCCCGCAAGGCCGTATTCGTGTCGGCGTCATGCCCAGACTTCGTGAGCGAGTTGCGCGCGCGTCCGCCGCGACGCGTTCGTGCGCGCTCACTGCCGGTGCACCCCGCCTGCCCAGCCCCCGCGGCGATCCCCGCACCCGCTGCCTCACCTACGGAGCAGCGCTGCGGACCTACGCCGCCCAGCTCGCCCGTGCGCGCCGCAGACGACAATCTCGTGTGGGTGTGTGTCCACACGCGCCTGCGGCGACACGACGCTACCGACGCTGAAGCAAAGGTGAAAGAAATTACATATACAGGGTGTTTGGTAGAACGTAGACAATTACTGATATGCAGATCCGGGGGTGAAGATAAATAAAGACCGATATGGGAACGTTTCTGTGATCGAAATATGTGGGTTACAGTAACTTCTGGAAAGTCTGTACCATACTTACCCCCACCACCACCACCACTAACAATACCACTATTTCATGAACAAATATATTCACTTACTAGAGCCATTGCAACCGCGTATACTCAGAGGAGGCATTCTGATTGTTGGGGATTTTATCACCTGCCAGATTTCATGGATAAAACTACCCCAGACACAGCAAAATAGCATTGAAACAGTTATTGGACAATAATAATTCGTGGGCAATTCTTTTGTTACGGGCAAATTAAAACCTAAAAGATTGAAACCATTTTCAGTGTTCTATTATGATCCAAACAGGTCAGAACACACACTATTGAGGTATTATTTAAAAACGACTAATATCTTAGAAACAGTTCAATATCGGCCATACATATGGGGCAAATTATTTATCTTTACCCACCGGATTTCCATTTAACGGAATAACTGCGTTCTATACGTATGTTGTTCGTTGGTTGTTCTACATATGATAAACTTATATACTTTTTGTTTCCTACTATTGAATGTGATACCTAAATTTAAATCGAAATTATAAAATACAGGTGTCTAAAACGACAAAAGTGGATTTCAACTGTCTCAAGTTGGTTCTGAGCATCGACAGCTGGGTGGCAGTTTTGGACTTTTTCGGTGTGGCCGGCGACGAGACCGAGCCTGCGGGACCAGCCGACGGATCGCAGTCCGGTACATGTTATTACGTTTAGCAAATAAGTATGTTGGTATGCTCGTTCCAGTTTTATGTTGATGCGTTTGGCTCTCAGTTCCCAGCGAGTCGTCGAGCGACGCGGGCGAACTGGAGGTGTGCGTGCGATCGCTGTGGGTGGTGGTGGTGGGGGCGCGCGGTGACGCGTGTCGTGCGCACGTGTCGCGCGTGCGCGTGCGCTCTACCACCACCGGCGCCAGCCGGCTCGTACGCGCACATTTAGGCGCGCTCACGCTGGCTGACCTGGCTCCGCGCGCCGTTCTGTGGCGTGACCGGTTGCGTACGCGCACCGCCGACGCCCTAACACTGAACTACCACAGGTACCTGCCATGATTTTTGAAAACAAATTTAATTATATATTTCATTAAAGATATAATTACACAATTCCTATGTTAAACTTTTTTATTACCATTTACTGTACTGGCAGATTGTAAAACCTTAAAATAAAAATAAGCGGATTTTTATTCGGATAAATAGACGAAGAGTCAATAGTATCTGGTAAGAATCATTAAATAAAATGAATATATTGAAATACTGTGAAGACGAAATTATATTGCTTGAAAGAAGTCTTAATTAACTATTCCTAGTTTTCCTAATGTGAAGTCCTAATTAATTACAAAATTAACTATTCACAATAACTAACTATTCAGGTATTAAATTCTCGCGCGAACACATCATAAATGACTTTGTGTAATGAATTATCGATAGGCTTAGTCCGTCGGAGGCGGCAGCGGCGGGTTACGAGACGAGCCTGTCGCTGGACATGGGTCCGCTGACGTACGTGCACACGCGCCGCTTCGTGCTGGAGTTACAAGCCTTCGCCACGGACTTCAGCCTGCTGCGGCGAGTCATCGCCCAGGCGCGCCGCAAGGTACCTCCGCAAGGTGTCTCTCAAAAGAACTCATAAGTATAATAACCTGCAAAATTTTATAAAAGGTCAAGCCGTTCAGGAGTAGTTTTGTTACAAACACTGTAACACGAGAATTTTATAAAAAAATCACTCTCTCACTCTCACTCACTCACGGCCCGTTTCAATAACCTATCTATCTATAACTATTTGTTGAAAAAGTCGTCATTCAATCTTTGACATTGACATTTTGAGTTTTTTGCGAGACAAATTTGACGTTTCTAACAAATAGTTATTGGTAGATAGGTTATTGAAACGGGCCATTAATCAAACACACACGAGATGGTTATCTCGACACTAGCTAGCTGATATAAATATATTATAGAAATGCCACGTTGTAGGTTTCCCGTGCAGTCCGGCGCTCGAGCGCGCCGCAGCGCATGTCGCTGTCGCTACGCTGCGCTGCGCCGCTGATCGTGCTGCCTGTTTCGGGTCGCAGCCGCGCCGCGCTCGCCGCCGAGCTGCAGCTGCTTACGCTCACCAATCGCTTCTGCTACGCCGGCGATCCTGATACCATCAGCACGCTAAGAGACCCGACGTCTGGTACGTCTTTTCGAACCGCACACTTGAAAACACTGCGCCCGCGAAAGATTTTCGGTGTATTGCACAAATCTTGTGCAATACACCGACTTTCTGCTTAATGTTTTGGATGCCGGCCATCAGGTAAATGTCCTGTATACAGATTTCTTGAAGGCGTTCGGTAAAATCAACCACTCCACCCTTTTAAAGGAGCTTGCCAAAGTCGGTATTGCGGGCACAGTGTTTGACAAATCCTGTGCAATACACCAACTTTCTGCTAAATGCTTTGAATGCCGGCCATCAGGTAGATGCCTGGTATACAGATTTCTCGAAGGCGTTCGATAAAATCAACCATTTCACCCTTTTAAAGAAGCTTGCCAAAATCGGAATACACGGCGATCTGTTGAGATGGATCTGTTCCTATATCGGTAACCGCAGCCAGGCAGTTGCATTGAAGCGTAGTATTTCCGGCTTTATTAGAATTACATCCGGAATTCCCCAGGGCTCGCATCTCGATCCGTTCCTGTTCAATGTGTACTTGGATGATATTTGGACTTGTTTCAGAAATTCCCGAATCTTACTTTACGCAGACGATACAAAAATTTACAAAATTATCGATTCGTTGGATGACTGCGTACATTTATAGGAAGATTTAAAGTCTTTCGAATTGTACTGTGTAAACAACCAACTTTATTTAAATACTGATAAATGTTGTTACATAACTTTTACAAGGAAGCATAACCCGGTATCTTATGAGTACAGTATTTTGGGAAATCCAATTAAGTGGCTGTCGGAGCTTCGAGACCTCGGTGTCTATTTAGATACAAAACTACACTTCAACTTACATATTGATAGGATTGACGAAAGCATTTAAAACTTTAGGCCTTATTATTCGCCTCAGTAAGCCTTTCCGTAAGGGTAACACTTTAAAAACGCTTTACACGTCGTATGTACGTAGCGTTCTCGAATTCGGTAGTGTGGTCTGGAGCCCAGATATGCCGTCCACGTTCAGAGGTTAGAAAAAGTACAAAAAGCGTTTATAAAATACATTGACTATCACTCTGGACGCGTATACACCGATTACAAGGAACGTATCTAAACGTCATAGTATGATGTCTCTGTATTCCAGACGTGCACAAAATTGTTAAAAGTAATATCAACTGCCCAGATTTATTAAACATGGTACATTTTAAGGTTCCCCGTTCTACCTCCTCACGATCCAAGGACACCTTTCTCAAAAATACATTTCTCAGGCGTTCTTGCTCATATTATAATAAAAATTTAAACGAAGTTGACATATTCTTTTCAAAGTTGTGCAAATATAAGAAACAAGTGCTTGAATTGTTCGAATTGTAAATCTGTAAATATTTTAATTATTTGTATTTATTCAATATTCATATTATGTAAAGTCGTTTTGTTGTTTGTGATGGAGACTGTTACTTCATCCTTGTGCGATGTTTTTCGAAGTATATAAATATTTGTACCAATTAATGGTAATGTAGGTAGTGTTGTTATCAAATTTGTAAACATTTTTGTAAAAAACTGTTTTACCTAAATAAATAAATAAAATATAATTGCCAAAATATTAAAATTATTAAGTTCTGTCAAAAAATAAGTAGCGAGTAACGTGTCAGAGTCCGGCGAGCTGCTAGACGTGCGGAGCGTGCGCGCAGAGGGGCTGTCGCTGTGGTGCGTGCGTGGGGGCGCGGCGGGCGGCTCGCTGCGTCGGTGCGGCGCGCCGTTGCTGCCCGCGCCCGCCGAACTGTGCCTGCAGATCGAGCGCAACTGCAGCGACACGCACAATGGTACGTGACAAACTTACCTTAAAAACGTAATGGAATAAAAATCCTAACTTCTTAAATCTAAAAATAAAGTTAATAAATAGTACTATGTTGTTTCATTTAGTAAATTTATTGTGTATTTGTTTTTATTGTAACACATAATGCATTGCGTAAAATGTTATAGACATAAAATTTATATGTGTATATATTAACCGTATGTCACAGTGGCGGACATGAGCGTGCACGGGCGTCTTTCGACTCTGCGGCTGGCGCTGGACGCGGCGCAGTACCAGCTAGTGCGTGGCGTGCTGGGACACAACCTCGCCGAGCCGTGCGACGAGTTGCTGCCGCCGCCGCCGCGCCCCGCCGTACACGACCAGGTCTAGAAAAATACTTTTACATGATTCTAACTCATCACAAAATATCTAATCTGAATCAAATATTAAACGCAATGTACATTTCTTTTATAATATATAATTGGGTATTTTCCTAAATGTAAAAAATTTTTTTTTTTTAAATAAATTGAGAAATAATTAGGTATTACAACTTGATAAAAGCAAAAAGAATCAGGATTTTATGTGTAGTTTTTTATTTATATGCATAACGAAGTCATAAAAAGTTGAATTTTTTTTTTAACATTAGTGTATAAAATCTACATAATTAGTTTACTTACATCAAATACAAAAAGGTTTACTATGGTATGTATCAAGATAACCGCGCAAAATTACGAGATATCAGAAATTTTGAGCATATGGCCATACATTTCGTAGCAACATTACTAGCGTGTGACGTCACCTACTAGTACGACTTTTATATGGGGCGTTTTCACGAGATTCACAAAAGTGCTTCAAACAATCCGCAATATCTTTGGAAATTTTGATTTTTAGTATACTATTCGTTTTGTAAACTGACTTATTTTTCAGAGTACTATTCATTTATGTAATAAAAAAACACAGGAAAATACCGTATTGTTATTTGTTTTTTAGGTGTGGACGACGTGGTCGCTAAAGCTCGAGCTGCAGGACGTGATCGTACAGCTGCGAGCGGGCGCGGGCGGCAGCGGCGCGGAGGGAGAGGCGGCGCTGGCGTGCGTCAACTTCATCAAGTCGCGGCTGCTGGTGGAGTCGTACTCCGACCTCAGCCAGGATATCGACCTGGTGTCGGCGGAAATCCTAGTGAGCGACACGCGCTACGCCGCCGAGCCCGCCAACTGCCGCGCCAACGTGTTCAGCCACATCGTGGCGCCGCTGCCTGAGCAGCGCCACAGTGTGCAGGCCGAAGTGCATGCTAGGTGAGATTTTGTACTTAGGTCGTACTACTATTTTAGGCTGACATCACACTAGCAATTTGCTAGTGAGTGAAAAACAAGGGGAGCTTACCGCGCTCACTACGGATTCGTAGCGAATTCGGCAAGTACCCGCCTTGCTTTTAACTTATTTACGCGAATAACAAGTCTACGTCAAAATTTCCTTCTACATAAAAGGGTATATGACAAAAGGGTATATGTAAATTTGGCGTTTTCCAAGGGTACATGGAAAATACAATGGAAAATGTACATATGTTCCTACTTTGTATGTAACCCTCGATGGGCGAGTCCGACTCGAGCCTAAAGAAAGGCCAACGAGACGAGATAAAAAATAAACGGACCGCTACTGAGTTGCATAATGAAAGTGAGTTAATATTATATCTGTTCTTATCACTCGTATGCAATAATGACGTCATTTGGTCGACGACAGCTGTCGTAGCGTGTTTCGTGGTACAGGAAAGCGGCCAGTGCCGCAGTTGTCAACATTTGGTCCGCCAAACAATTGTGAACAAGTTCATTCCTGTTTGGATTGCGTTCGAAGTGATACATATTTTTTCGTCTCCGTATTTACTTGGTTTTTTGTTGTTATTATTATTATTATTACATTTAAATTTGAAGATGTGAAAAACTGCTACAAGAGGGGATCCAACGTGTATCTGCTGATAAATAGCGAAATTGTGTGGATCATGTAATAAAAGTCGAGGACAATTTTTATAGCAATATTGACAACATGATTGATAATACAATAGATAGTTTTATCATAAACACAGCTGACTCGGACTCTTCCGACGAATCATCTTTGTCTAGTACAGATGACAGCGATTAAAGTTCGAACTTTATAATAATTTATTAAAATAAAAATGGTTTGAACCCCTGAAAATTTGTTTACATTCTTTATCTCGTCTGGTTGGCCTTACTTTAGGTACTCTAACTTCTAAGTCGTACTCAGCGATTTGAAAAATATTAAGAAAAATCAGGGTAGTTTCCTACCTAGTACTGAAACCTGCGAAAAAAATAAACCCGAAAAAAAAGGAAAAATCTTACTTAGACACACTAAATATTTTGTAAATATTTTGAATTTATAAATTTCAAGTAAATATTTAAAAATAAATGGGGATATATATTTTTCGATTTTAAATAATTATACTAGTCCTATACAGTTTACAATTTTTTCATACTTGTCTTACTTTGTATATGTTATATATATGTTTCCGTATTTACTAACTCATAATAGTATAAAAATTACGCATTAAATCAAAAGGCATACAGAAATATTTTTTTGTGGGATGTGACAGTGTTATCAGCTTATGTTTATATAAAAGCATAATAAAAAAAAATCCCAACAAGCCGTGGCTGTCCTCAGAAAACGGCTGGAGTCGTCCGCGTACACGATCCTCATCAACAACATGCGGCTGATGGCCATCCTGGACTGGTGGGAGGCCGCCAACCAGTTCATCATGCAGGCGCCGCTGCCCGCCTCCGACCCCGATCTGCAGCACCTGTGAGTACTAACACTATCACCGATATATACCATATATCACCATATATATTGTTACTAGATTGCATAAATACAGTACCCCACAGGAACACTGTGTACTTTTTCGGGATAAAAAATAGCCTGTTTTAATCCAGAGCCTAAACTACTACTATACCAAATTTCATCGAAATCCGTTCAGTCGTTTTTGCGTCCATCCATACTCACAAACTTTCACATTTATAATACTAGTAGGATGTATATCGTAATTGATGTGCAACATCTTTACTCTCGATTTTTGCAATTTGTGGGAGTGATTAAACACATCAGGGACATAACACAGCCAAAAGGATTACAAACAACCCGGAATTTAAAACACTTACTACAACATAAAATCAATTCTATGTTGTCAAATCAAACTAAGATTAAAGTAGTTCTGGAAAATAGTAAAATAATGTCTTGTGTCAGGGAGGAGGGCGGTGTGGGTTGCGGGGAGACCGGCGCGCTGGCGGGGGGCGCGGGGCAGGGTGCGCCGCCTTTCGAGCTCAAGCTCAACGTCACCGACTCGCAGCTCGTACTGGTGGAGGACACTGCAGTATGGGATACCAACGCTGTCATACTCAAGGTATAATGTACATAGGATGTAGTGATAATGTTTAGTTTAAATATATGGTTCACTAATAAAAAATAATATAATGACAAAAAATTATATAGATGGTCAGAACTTTAAAGATAAGAACATAATATGTTACGATACTTATAATTCATTACGATTAATTATTTCTATGAATTCATACACATTATTCTATAAACCAGATTACAAAATGGCGTGTTGTTCACGGTGAATGTTTTTAATTTGTGGCAGACCAATAAGCGCCACAATCCTGAATCGCGCTATCGAAGTTTTCTAATATCGGTGGTATATTACAACATCTTAAATGCATACAAGGGGGCTTCGGCCTGACCGGGCATACCACTTCGCTCGGTCGAATATCTCCCTTTGGGGCGGCCACCATATTCCGACAAATTTGATGTTTAAACATATTTTTATAGTGTAATTATTATACAATCAAGGGTGCTCCTTCAAAATTCCGGTGAATGTGATGCTAAGTGCATACAATAAGTAATTCTGTGAGAATTTTGGTGAATTACGTTAGGGTCAGAATGAATTGGAATAGAGTATATTATAGTTTCATTTAACATTCAAGTCAAGTCAGTCAAGTCTCTCATCTAATGGATGGTTACAGTGCAGCACGGTGGTGACGTACCGCGCGGCGAACGCGGCACGGCCGGTGGTGTGCGAGCTGAGTGAGCTGGAACTGTTCTCGTGCGTGTTGGGGCTGGAGGAGGAGACAGCCCTGGCTATCCTTGACCCCGCCGCCGCGCACCTCGCTCTCACCGCCAACAACCAGCTGCAGGTATAAAAAACACATACAGGCAGTGGCAGAGGCCACAGAATATCTTGAGCACACTTCATGAGCACGCGGGAGCGTGACGAATGGTGAACTAAGTTACGACCATATGAAAGCAAATCCACTACTGCCTGAAATTATATAACTACTTTTATGTATATAGATAGCGATGGGCGCCCTGAATCTCCGGTTATCGTACCACGACATGCGCATGTTCGCGGCCATCCTTCAGTCGCTCCCGGTTCAAGCTCGGTTGGCGTTGTCGGGTGAGTACAAGAAACATAGTACGGATCATAGTCGTCTTTTAGTAAATGTACTTTTGTAAATATGGTTTATGATCTAATAAAAGGTAAATCGGAGGAAGAGCCGCCCGCTAACAAGCCCGCCAACAGCGTGCACATGCAGGCGGGCGTGGGGGTGGAGGCGGGTGTGGGCTTCAACAAGGGGGCTGGGCTGGGGTTGGCTCGCTGGGCGAGGGACGCGCCCACGCCGGTGCGCCCGGCACCGGAGCCGCCGTCTCGCTCTCTGCGATTAGTGCAGGTATTTTTATTTTAAACATTATAAAAAACATACAATTTACCGACTTCATGCAAGCAACTCTGCTTAAAACTCATTCGTGCATATGTATTCAGGTAAGCGCGGAGAGTGTGACTCTGTGCGTCATCGACGACTGCCTGGACTCCGATGTGCCGCTGCTGGAAGTGACGCTCGCTGACCTGCATCTCGACCAGGTAGGTGCAGGTGCACGCGACTGTACGCGTCCGCACTCGCGTGGCACTGGGTAGTGACGTTATCAAATCGACAGGACTTGCGGAAGGCAGAGGAGTCGTTCGAGGACCCGCTGCTCGTGTCGACACCGAGCGGCGGCGGCGGGCTGCCGGGCGGGGATGTGGCACGTCGCGGTGCGGGTGGCGGGCGCGTGCGCGGCGTGCTGAGCGTGGACTACTACAATCGCGCGCTGTCGGGCTGGGAACCCGTGGTGGAGCCGTGGCGCGCGGAGGCATGGTGGGAGTACACGCTGTGCTCGTCGCTGATGCGCGCGCGCCTGCAGTTGGAGTTGAGCTCGGCCGAGCTGCTCAACGTCAACATCACGTCCGCGCTCGTCGATCTGCTCGCGCTCGTTCGCACCAACTGGACCGCCGATTACTACGCGCCCCAGGTGACTATTCGCTTTAAACGATTTACGATTTTCTCACATTAGAAGCGTTTTACGCATCGGTCTATTTTATGTATCGAATGACAGGCTCCTCGAGGATCTCCCAAAGGTAGCCCAGCTGGGCACCGAAGACGCTCGCCGTTCGTGCCGTATGCGCTTCACAACCTCACAGGCCAGCGGCTCTGGTTTACCACGCTTACCACTGCCGTAGATGTGTGAGTTATTTGATCCAAAACATTATTTGCTCCTTAGTTTTTTGTGCCTCTTAGTATAGGGTTTGAGTGTTAATCTTGTCAGGGTGCGAGAGAGCGGCGAGACGGAATCGTGGGGCGGGCCGGACGACACGTGGGTGATGGTGCGCGCCGGCGACACGGAGCCGTTCTCGTTCGGCGGTCGGCGGTCGCGTGCGCCGGCTGCCGCGCCCGCCGCTGCCGCGCCTGCGCCTCTGCACCGCCTCGTGCTGCGCCTCGACCACTGGACGCCGCCAGACCCCGTCTGCGTCGACCGCGTCGGCGTCTTCTTCCGCGACATCACGCACATTGTAAGTACTAAGTATTATTCTCTATTATATCCTCTCTTTCTTTGTTGATGACATGAAGATCTTATGTTTAGTCAAAATTATTGTCGACGCTGTAAACATTCAAAAATATCTAGATAGTTTTCACCGTTATTGTGTCATAAACAAACTAGATTTAAATGTGTCAAAATGCTATGTATGCTCATATACCCAACCCAACACAACACAATAACGTATCCATATAAGTTTTCCAATATTATTTTAACAAGAGTCTATTAGGGATCTAGGTGTCACATTCGACCCTAAACTTTTATTCGAGTCGCATATTGATAACATTATTAAAAAAGCCTGCAAAGCGTTGAGTTTCATATTTAGATTATCTAGTAAAAACAATAAAACTTCTTTAAAAAAAGTTTTTACCAGGACTTACTTACATAATTACGTCGAAAGATGCATAACATTTCATATTCTACCGCTTGTCTAGCTGTAAGTTTTCCTGAAAAAAAAAACCGCATATTTTTTAATGAAATGAACCAGGAAACGAGCAGACGGATTGCCTGATGGTAAGCGATTACCGCCGCCCATGGACACTCGTAACACCAGAGGAGTTATACTTGTAACTCCTCTGATGTTTGCAACTTGCGTTCCTGGTCCTTAAAATCCCCCCCGTGGGCCTCCGGTAACCTCACTCACTCGGCGCAACACAACGCAAGCGGCGTTATTTCACGCCGGTTTTCTGTGAGCCCATTCGTGCCAAAGCGTGGCTCTCCCACAGTTAAATATGTACAGAAATAAAACGAATTGGCACTTACTGTAATGTAAATATAAACAGAAACAGTTTTAATTTATTCTGTTGTTGTTCTCACGCAGCAGTCGGGAGGCGTGGCGCGCGTGGTACTGGAGGTGTCGCTGGAGGGCTCAGCGCGCAAGCTGGTGACGGTACGCTCGGCGCTGCTACTGCACAACCGTTTGCCGCACCCCGTCGAGCTGCGCCTCGACCGCGCCCAAGCACCGGGTACGTCCATATCTAAACTAAGCAATAAGATAATTCAACGCTCATTAATTAAATCACACGTATACCGTACTGGTAAGAACGACCGCTTAAAGCGACGGAGCTTGCGCGTGTGGCGTGCAGTACTCTGGCGCGGCGTGGCGTCCGTCCTGTGTACTACTGCGGCCGAGATACGTCCGTTAGACGGTCTCTATACGGTTAATGAAAATTTTAACTAAACCTGTTGCAAATGTTCAAGTTAATAGAATTCCGACCATTTTTAAATATATGCTATGTAATAAAAAGGTGTTATTAGTTATTTTGTGTAGAAATTATTAGTATAAAGCGCCTAGAAATGCGCCTAGTATTGTATAAAATATTATAGTACCTAAAAATATAGTAATTTTGCAGTGTCAGAACTACGTAGTACAGGCCTGGCATGTCTTTCCTGAACGTAAAAATATTTTATCTAATTGTATTCGTTGCTTAGGAGCATGGGGCGGTGCAAGCGGCGGCGCGGGCTCGGGCACGGTAGTGGAGGCGGGTGCGCGGTGGGCGGCGCCGTTGGTGGCGCGAGCGGGCGCGGTGTGGGCGCGGCCAGTACTGCGCGCGCGCCCCGCCCCGCCACCCGCCGCCATCGACTGGCGCGCCGCCTCCGCCGCGCCCGACCACGCCATGCTGCTTCACCACGAGTGCCGCACCGCCAACGACCAGTCCTACAGGTGTGTGCATCACAACGTATGTTTGAAATCAAAGTATTTTTCTGGGGCCTTAAACAAAGTAAAAATATTAAATCATTAACGAAGTTAGACTATAGTAAAATGTATATTAAATGAAAATGTATATGTAATATTGGCACAGTTCGTCGCTAGTTAACACGTTATGAAGCAAAGTCTCGAAAATTTGAGATTAACGACGGCTGTTCATGCGTCACAGTGATCATGGAGATGCAACTCAGCAGAGGAGAAACTGGGACAAAAAACTTCGGAGATCGTCGCATCAGTAGTTGCCATTCATCTGTACTTTAGACTTTAGATTTTCTGATGAATTGTAAATACACAGTAGTATGTAAGATTGTACATATACACACACACACACACACACTTAGGAATAATATTGTATAAATAATAAGATAAGTTATAAATAAGCTCTTTACTTTTGGACACCGACGCTGCTTTAGTTAGCATACCTATTCCGTTTTCCTCTCACTGTGATTAAGACACCTTAAACCATCATTACGATGAGTCGTGTGAGTCTGCGCAATTGGCAGTGAGAAAATCCATCCTTATACCCATATCCTTCCAACTTTCCGTCTGTTACCTTAGGGATCACGGTGCAGACATCCCGCACTTATTATATATATAGGGCATTTTAGGGCTCTTAGCGTTTAGGATACAGCTCTCCCCCATTGTTTATAGTAAAATTAAATCCTTGATTTTGCAACGGCTTTTAATAAATTCTGTTTGTTTCTAATTTTGTTATCGTTTCGATGTTGTACTTTCTCTAAGCCCCTTGCACAGAGAACGGGGAAGAGTGTTTTTTATTTCGCTTTCTTATTTTGCTACACGTGTTTCCATACAAAAAGCGTGATTAATTTTTATGGTAAGTTGTTGGTATACTAATTGTTCGTTCGTAGATTCAGTTGCGCGGTAGTGCGCGAGCGCTTCCCCTTGGAGCGCGGCGCAACGCTGGCGGGACACACGCTGACGCTGCTGCCGGCTCTTCGACTGGAGAACCTGCTGCCGCTCGAGATACAGTACCGTGCCGCCGTCGACACCGGCGCGCTTCCACCTGCGCACACCCATCCCTTCCACCAGGTATCCGGAGTAAATACTATATTATGTGCCTTTGATTTTTTGCACAGAAAACGTCCTTAAAACAGAGTGATTTACATTTGATTTTTAGATGAACGCCCTTCGTTTGTGCAGGTTAATGTGGAGGAAGGAGTGGAGGTGAGCGTGAAGCTGGAAGGGTTCGGGTGGTCGAGCCCGCTGGCGGTGGGCGGCACGGGTGCGGCCGGCTCCTTCTCGGCACGGCTCAAGCTGCGCGACCAGCGCGGCCGTCGCCTCTACCTTAACGCGCGCGTCACCGTCAAAAAGACGGATGGAATCAAAGTGAGTCGTTTTACTCGCTAGTTCAGAAAGTGATTTTTTTTTATTGTTTCAGTTTATTATTAAGTAAGTTTTTTTTACTCAGGAAACAGACAGTCGTGTAGAACTTTATACTATAACAATACTTAAAGACTAAGAAAGCTTATACACGCGTCGCAAATTCCGCGGCGGCAGCGGCGCGCGTGATATTTGTATGGGTTTTGTGCCGCAGCGCCGGCGGTGAAACGCTGCGAGACCGGCGACGCGCGGGAGCTACGACGAAAAAATCCGTACAAATGTCGCCGCTGCAGTGCGTGTGTAAAGGCGGCAAGAGTTCCATAGATTTTTTACAAAGAATTGTAATAATACGGTTTAGGAAGCTATTACTAATGTAAATTGACTTATGTAAGAGTACCAAGTCAGGTATTCTCAATGAAGTGAAACAATTTAAACATTTCCTGTACCGCGTACGCGCAGGTGTCGGTGTCGGCGGCGTACTGGCTGGTGAACCGCACGGGGCTGCCGCTGGTGTTCCGCGCGGAGGGCGGCGCGGAGGCGGCGGGGCAGTTCGCGGAGCACGAGCTGGCGCGCATGGTGGCACCGCTGCCCTTCGCCTTTGCCGACGGAGATGGACCCACAATCTCCGCGCGCCTCGGCAGCGCGCTCTCGCCACGTCCGGAGGTAAAGCCATCAGTTTCATACAAAATCTAAAATACTAAATTGTGTAAAACGCATTTTCTTCTTAAAACTTGTTGTTAATATTTTATTTTTATAGTAAATAAAACCGGATTAAAGTCATATTTACTAACTTGCATTGTCGTGTCCCCAGTGGTGTTCGCCATTCGGTCTGGGTCCGGGCGTGACGGTGAAGCGGCTGGAGAGCGCAGGTGCGGGGGAGGAGCGTTCGTACTCGGTGGGCGTGCACGTGCGCGCCGGACGCGGCCGTCACCGCCGCACCAACGTGGTAACGCTCACGCCGCGCTACCAGCTGCACAACAACACCTCGCGATGTCTGCAGTTCGCGCAGAAATGCACAGCCACCACACTCGTCAGTAATTAGATTTTATTATTATAGCCAAATATAAGTCTAAGAATTTTCAGATTTATTATATATGGTACGTTTTATGGTTCCCCGTTCTACCTCCTCACGTTACAAGGACACTTTTCATATCATATTATAATGAATATATAAACGAAGGTGACATATTCTTTTTAGAGATGTGCAAATATAAGAAACAATTAGTGCTTGAATTGTTTGAATTGAAAATCTAAAGTTATTTTAATTTGGGTATCTATTTATATGTAAAGTCGTTTTATTCTATTTGTGTTGGAGACAGTTACTTGTGCGATGTTTTTCGAAGGACTTAATTACATGTAAAGTAAGGCCAACGAGACAAGATAAAAAACGTAAATAAACGGACCGCTACTGAGTTGCATTATGAAACTGAGTTAATATTATATCTGTCCTTATCACTCGTATGCAATAATGACGTCAGTTGGTCGACGACAGCTGTCGCAGTGTGTTTCTTGGTACAGGAAAGCGGCCAGTGCCGCAGTTGTCAACATTTGGTCCGCCAAACAATTGTAAACAAGTTCATTCCTGTTTGGATTGCGTTCGAAGTGATACATATTTTTTCGTCTCCGTATTTACTTGGTTTTTTGTTGTTATTATTCCGCTTCGGTTAGTTTTATTTTTGATTTTTGCTGTTATTGTGAGTGGTTTGTTGTTGATTTTAATTATGGAATCAGAGCCTGGCGGCTCTAGACAACCTTTGAAAGAAATCAATTCACCACGCAAAAAGCGTCAAAAGGTAAGTTAATTTATTAATTCATTTGCACTTGAACCATTACCATAATTTTGATTTTTATGGTTCCATACCAAAAAAGATTCTTTTTATATAATAATAAGAAAATAGTCTAAAATTTACCATTCCTCACATTTTTTGCTGACTGACAAAGCTGACTCGGACTCTTCCGACGAATCATCTTTGTCTATTACAGACGACAGCGATTAAAATTCGAACTTTATAATAATTTATTCAAATAAAAATGTTTTGAACCCCTGAAAATTTGTTTACATTCTTTATCTCGTCTGGTTGACCTTACTTTAGCAATTAATGGTAATGTAGGTTGTGTCTTATTTGTAAACTTTTGTCTAAAAATCTGTTGTTAAACCAAAACACTTTATTGTTTCCCAGAACGATCCGGGCGCGGTGGCGACGCACGTATCGGCGGTGGCGGGCTGCTACCTGCCATGGCATTGGGCGCGCTGGGAGCGCGAGCAGCTGCTATGCGTGCGCGTGCTGGCCCCGCCCGCTGCTGCCACTGGACCTACGACAGCCGCCGTCGGCCCCGAACCGCTCACGGCCTGGTCCGGCGGCTTCAGGATAGACAAAACGCGCAGTCTACATATTGCCTGCAGGTAAAAAAAAACATTTTAACTATTATCTGCGTTATTTATGGTAGGTTTGTATCATGTATGTAATAAAGAAGTTGACAGAAAACGTGTAAACAAGTTGCAACTGGAATGATAACTTTATATAATACTTCTTAAAATTTAAACAGTAAAGTTTATGTGTGTTAAGATCATCCCAACTCTGTTTTTTTGCATTTACAGGGAAAAAGGCGGGTCATACCAGGTGCTGCGCGTGGAAGTGGTGCCGGCGGGCGCGGCGCTGCTGGTGGTGCTGACGGACGCGGAACGCGCGCCACCGCCTCTGCGCGTGGATAACCGCTCGCGCGTCGCTGTTGTGTTCGGCCAGGCTGGCGGCGCGGAGGAGTGCGTGGCGGGCGCAGGCGCGGCGCCACACTGGGCGCTGCCGGAGCCCGAGGGCGCGCAGGCGCTGGCGCTGCGGGCGCCCGGCGGTCCGCGCCTCACGCTGCCGCTTGACGCTCTGCACCACACACATACGCTGCTCTACCAGAACTTCCTCTACGTTGCATTCACGCGTTCCAGGTACATTTATGAATTCTATAAACTTTGTTATGGTAACAAGTAAACTAGTTTTGTAGGACATTTCTATGATATTATACTACTTTCCCCTAGGGAGAGTTCTCTGACGGACTCGCAGTCAGGTGCGTCGGACGACAGCGTGCTGGTGCTTGAGGTGCCGATGGGCTCCACGCGCGTTGTACTCGCGCGCAAACGATACGGAGACAGGTACGTTTACTAAAAAATTAAGCTTAATAAAAAATAAATAATAATTAATATTTCAGATTTAAAGTACATCCATAAGTGTAAGTATTCAAATTAGTAAAAATTCTTCCGACTAATAAAAAATTCAATTAGTACATATTATTATTGCTACATATTATTATGCTTAATGAAAAAAATATGAGTGTTAAAGTAATGATATAGTATGCCTAATTCTTAATATGAGAAATAGTTTAAACTATAGTCAAGATACGAACAGATTTTTTGCCTGCGTTTAACCTTTCGCCCCGACTTGTAATATTATGTATTGTAAATGCGTTAGGTCGCAGCTGTGGCGGCGCGGGCCCAACGAGCAGCTGGTGCACGAGGGCAGCTCGCCGCCGCAGCCCACCGACGCGCTCTCCGACGACGCGCCGCTGTCGCTGCACGCCATGGTAACACGCCACAAACTGATCGATCGTCCAGCTAAAGTGTAGAATAACTGTTCTAAAACTACATAAAAATAACATAAAAATTAATAAATCTTAATGGCACGCTAGACAGAAGTCAAAAAATTAATATTTTGTTTGTACTGGCGCACTCACTAGCAAGAGAGGTAGCTTTCATGACATTTGAGTTGTTTTCGCTACCAATACGATAAATAAAAAAATAACTCTTCACGCCGATTTCGATGACGGTGGCCGGTTTCATTGAAACCGGGCCAGTTACGCAGGCGTAATTTTATAGTACCCAAGTGTGTGCGCAGTACACAAGAGCACTCTCTCTTCCTTTAGTCTCATAACCCAGTGGGACGGATAACCGGCACTACTGGCGAGAGATCAGGCGCAGGTCCGACATGCCCTTTCGACGCATGGATCATCTTTCTTGTCAGACAATCAGGTGATCTGCCTGCGTTGTCCTAATCAAACTTGGAAAAATATTTTTTGTTGTTCCGACGCGGGAATCGAACCGGCGACCTCCGAGTCGCGAGCCAAGCTCTAACCACTAGACCACGGAGGCTGTGATGCGATAAATATGCGATATATGATTAACATTGTATAAATAAACTATGTAATTATATGTACCAGGTGCTGGACATAGAGGAGGCGGCGCCACGGCCGGGGCGCGCAGCGGCGCTCGTGTTGCGACGGGCGGACCCGCGCCGCGCCTCCACGCAGGCTTGGCGCCTTTTACCTGGTGCGCGTATGGCATGCGCGCACGCCAACCTGTGCGTGCAGCCCGATAACGGCCTGCTGGGCCTCACTCCAGGTCGGTTCTTCTTTATTTTTTCATAACCTAAGACCGACCAACTAATAGACAGAACATTATATCATATAACTCGTTTAAATAATTACAAAGACTGACACAAATAACGACTAAATAGTATTAGTTCACATATCCTATGTAGTCGTTATTTGTCTCACTTCCTGTTTTATAATACGAGTTATACCACAAAAATTAAATGATTCGTCTGTGCGTGAATAATTATATCGGTAACCGGAGATATACGTGCGTTACGTAGGTTTTTAACTCCCATCCCTTGTGCCCCTGATTTCGATCTGAAACATTTCACGCACGCATCTATAAACAACCATTCTCGATGCATATTTATTTACCTTCTTATAATTCGTTGATGTGTACAGGTAACCGAGTGGTGCTGGGCATGCCGGGGTCGCCGCGCGCGGGCGCCACGCCGCCGGAGCAGGCGGTGGAGTGGCACACGCTGCGGCCCGGCTCCGGCCGCCTCGCCGTCGCGCTCAGCACGGACGGGCCCACGCGTCTCGTGCGCATATACGACCAGAACGACCCGGTATGTATCTCACAAACAAGTTTACTATTTCTTGGGGACCTCGCTCACTAGGTGCAGAAATGTATAGTGTTAAGGATGGTGGCTTTTTTGCGATGTCCGCTGATGTCGCCATTAATTTGACGACATAGGGTCTTGTTTTATTCTCCATCGTATCCTGAGGAGCGAGAGCCCTTAAGGACCTGAGTGCCAACACAAATAAAAGCTGCACCTTTTCGCCAATAGGGTGTTGCAATGGCTTGTGTGTGTCAATTTATAATCTACTAATACAGGAGGCGCAGCGGGCGCTGGATGGCGGCGCGGAGGAGGTGGCGGGCGGGCGCGAGTGGTGCGCGGGCGTGTCGTTGGCGGGCGTGGGCGTGTCGCTGGTGGGCCGAGCGCCGCCCGCCGAGCTCGTGTACGCGCAACTGCTGGGGCTGCGGCTGGAGCTCGCGCGCCGGCCCCGCACCGCGCGTGCCGCGCTCACCGTACGCGATATGCAGTGGGACAACCAGGTCGGCAGTAGAAAAGATGCATGTGTCTCAAATCAGTATAATTTGTAAAAAAATAATAATTTACTTTTCAATTATAAGAAATGAAATGAAATATATATTTTATTATAGTATAGGCGTTTTTCCTGTCCTCGAATAATCTTTATTATGTAAGGAATGTTCTTGTCTCTCGTCCTCTCTCAATCGCTTCAACCTTGTTGATTGTTGATTGTAGATATGCCATTGCGAGGACAGTGTTTCCTAGCTTATATGATGTACCTAATTTTATTTTAACATGTTACAGATTGATTTTAATCAGTTGATTTCGATTTTTTTAAGTGTAACTTTCCTTACAATTATATAACATTTGGCTACGCAGTTGACGGGCACGACGAGCCCGGTGCTGCTGCACAGCTGGGGCGGCGCGACGGGCCCGGCGCTGCACGCGGCGCTGGAGCTGCAGCGCGCGCCGCCGCGCAGCTACAATGCTGTGTACTGCAACCATCTCGTGCTCGCGCTTCGCCCGCTCGCCGTGCGTCTGGAAGAGAGGTAAGGGAAAGAGAGAAAAAAAACTACGGTACCCTAAAAATAAGAGAATGAATTTCGCGATACGTTATAAACTAGACCTCGATCGCCGGGTAGTTTGAGCGTAAATTAAATTCGTTTATCCGTTGGGTATTGGACATTTTGCGTCAGTGTAGCCTATGTGGGATACAAATTATATTTGTGTTATATTCATATTATATTATTAATACCATATTGTATTCATATTGTAATTGTTTTGATTGCTGTATGTTTGCCTAATAAAATGAAATAAAAATAATGATTCTGATGTGTGGTATGTCAGACTGATCCTGCTGCTGTGGGCGTGGGCGGGCGGCGGCACGGAGGAGGGAGCTGAACAGGCGGACGAGGCGGAGTTCGAAGCGCGTCGCGTGCTGCACGAGCTCACGGCTCTGCACGCGACGCGATACTACTTCGCGCTCGTCAAGGTCATGCCCGGACAGGTACGTGCCAAAACGCTTTACATTTAAGTGACTATCACATTCTCTGATGACATATTTTTTACGTATTGTAAACAAGTGCCTTCTTTGCGCCCGAGCACATTCGGGCCTTGTGGCGTGTCTTTCACATGTAAGCGCCACAAGGTCCGAATAAATATTTAGTGTTTTGTGTAGTGTATAATATTATGCTTGCCTGCTGCTGCGATATCCTTACTAATATTATAAATGTGAAAGCGTGGATGTTTGTTACGTTTTCACGCAAAAACTACTGAGCGGATTTCGATGAAATTTGGTATGGTAGTAGTTTAGACTCTGGATTAAAATATAGGCTTCTTTTTATCCCGAAAAAGTAGCGTTCCCGAGGGATACTATACTTACGCGGGCGGAGCCGCGAGCAACAGCTAGTTGCTGTAATAATAGTCATTTTAAAATATGATCCCTTAATAGTTCTAATTAAAAATGTTCCCATTTAATGCTAGCATTCAACCCAATATGCTGATTGGTACACAATTTGGCAAAATAATTTTTGTTAAGTTCTGGTACTATATTTTACCATTTTCTTTCTTTCCGCTCAGATCCGTCTGTCGATGTTCACGGCGAACAAGCTGGAGGGGTCGCTGAGCACACTGAAGCGGCGGCTGGGGCTGACGCTGATCCGCTTTGAGGACGCGGCGGTCGAGCTGGAGCCGTTCGTGCGCGCGCACGCCTTCGACACCGCCGCCACACTCGCTCGTCAGATGCTGCAGCACTTTAAGGACGTACGTCATCTACGTCATCTGCGGACATTTTTTTAAATGATTTTGTATCAACGATTGAATCACAAAATTCACAACAAGCGAGTTACAAGAGCGGTCGCCGGTTGCCGATCTTTTTTTCGGCGTAGTCACTGTTTTGGCGAAACATAACGCTTCCTTATCCACGACCTCAATGTCATTCGGCAATCGTCGTTTTAAGGGTTCTGTACCCAAAGGGTGAAATGTGATTTTTTGTCGTTCGTGTACTCGTTTTCATACATCTTCATTCCATAGAAAAACGAAGATTACCGAGGGCCATTGGCAACATTTAGTAGTAGTAAAGTACACAAAATAAATTATTTACCCGTGATGTAGGAGCTGAAGTGGCAGGCGGCGAAGATCCTGGGCTCGGTGGACTTCCTGGGCAACCCACTGGGGTTCGTGGCGGACGTGTCGGAGGGCGTGTCGGGGCTACTGCTGGAGGGTAACGTGGGCGCGCTGCTCAAGAACGTGACGCACGGGCTGTCCAACTCAGCCGCCAAGGTGTCGGAGACGCTGGGCGACGGCCTGGAGCGCGTCGTGGGCGACGATGCACACGAGGAGACCCGTCGCCGCATCCGCGCCGCCGCCGCCGGTGCGCACCTCGCTGCCGGCCTGCGCGGCCTCGGCCTCGGCCTGCTCGGTATGTGACAGACATTATTTATACATATTCTAAGTTGTAACTATATACAGTGATGCATATTTACAAAATGCCACTACTTTTTATTATCTATTAATTATTTGAAGTTTAGATTTTATCAGTCGATAATAATTTCGTAGGTGGAATGACGTCGCTGGTGAAGCACAGCTACGAGGGCGCGGCGTCGGAGGGTCTGCCTGGCTTCATCACAGGTGTGGGCAAGGGCCTCGTGGGCACCGTGACCAAGCCCGTGATCGGCGTGCTGGACCTGGCGGCGGAGACGGCGGCGGCACTACGCGACACATCGCGGCGCGCGGGCGCAGAACCGCAGCGCGCGCGTCCGCCCCGCCCCGTGGCCGCGGACGCGCCGCTCGCGCGCTATTGCCCGCGCGCTGCCGAGGGCGCAGAGCTACTGCGCGCGCTAGCGCGGGACGCGGATGAGCGGTTCCTTGCGTACCGCATCGTGCGCGACACGCCGCATGACATCCGCGCCATCCTGTCCGATACGCACCTGCGCATCTTCACCTGCAAGCACGGCGCGCCGCAGCTTGTGCTGGAGGCGGGACTGGGCGCGCTGGCGGCGTGCAGCGCGGTGTGCGCGGACGGCGCGTGGTTCGTTGAGCTGGCTGTGCGCGGCGGCGGCGCGGCGGGCGAGGGCGGGCTACGGCGGCCGCGCGTACAGTGCGACACGGCGCAGCTGGCGCAGTGGCTGGCCACGCACGCCGCGCACGCGCGCCGCCTGCACCGCGACAAGCAGCACACGCTGCCGCCCAGGCACGCCTAGCCCTAGTAATTATATAATGCCAAATACTTTGTTATTCGAGACTGAAACGATCCTAAATGGATTAAAATTTCGACTTAAATGCAGAGGCTGAATTTAAGAAAAAAACACATAGAAGTATTCAGTGCACTGTAATAGTAGTAAGGCCTATAGCATCTACCTCTACACCCCTTAGTGGCATACTGGCAGCAGAAGATTTACATTCGAAATTGCCGTAAATAATACGTACCTACTGTAAACTATAGTATATAACGCGCATCAAATATAGTAATAAACTACGATAATTGTAACATAACAAGTTAAAAAAAGACATTTTGTTAATACTTTTTGTATGTTAACACTAATCCATTTAAAAATTAATTTTACGCACTTCAAACTATAACTTTAAACCATACAACTTTTTAAGAAAATTTTGCGAGACATTATTACTTATTTGAATATTTATTCACAGTTCTGTTTAATAATAATTTACAAGCAGTATACATGTAAATACATTTTCCAATATAAATACAGATACTAGATAGTCGTTATATTGTTGTTGTTTTGTTAAGTTGTGGAAGCACGTATAGTTTAAATCGCTACCTCAACTGAATAGTTTTCGATAGTTAAAAATTACCTTAATTGTTAATATATTTTAAAGTTTTTATCTATTCATTGAGTTTTATTCTTAATCTTGCTATCACTTAGGAAAAAATATAAAGTATTTAGTTATTTACTTATATTTTAATGGTTAATTTTTTAATATTTCGTATCACTAAGTGAGCAACGTAGTGTGAGGAGTTCGAATACGATCAGTTAGGCTACGTTCCCACGCGTGTTATTTGTGGTCGCGACAGAAAATACTCTCGTAGGCACAAGGGCTTAGTGATATAGGGGCTGTGGTATTTCTTGTAAATAAGACGATCAATGTTTTGTATTAGTGTAACGTCCACATATCTGCATCGGACGCATCGTAGGCAGTAGGTTGAATATTATCAAAGATACTGGACGCACTCGATTGTTTTTCTATATGAAGAGCAACATATCTATTTGTTTCGATGCTCAAATAGTTGTCTAATTTGTCATAGGTTCTGTCATAGAGTCTTACATACGGACTAGACATTTTTGTTCAGTTCGAGTGACTTAACTTTTAGAGATTATGGATAGTGTAAATATTTTAAGTTGGACAACCTATATTGGTATGTAGGTACGAAGTCGGGACCGGTTTAGTGTTTAGAAGTTTTTTTTTTTTTAATTTAAGTTTAATTTCTTAGATCATGATCATTGTTGAGGAGAAACATCACAAAATATTACACGACTTACGTTATCTTACATATGAATACTTTTGTTTACTTCTGGTAGCTGTATACCTCTACCTATATGTAATTTTTTATTTTGTAGGTATTTATTTGTTAAAAGACATTATTTTAAGTGTAAATTGTAATATATAACAGCAATAAACGTTTTGTTACTAAAATGCATTATTTTATATTATTCCTCTTATCTTGACCGCCTACTTATTAATATGTTGATTTATCTGTGGCGGACCAATTAGCGCCACAATCCTGAATCACGCTATCGAAGTTTTCTAACATTGGCACTAAATATACGACATCTGAAATTCATACAAGTAGGCTTCGGCCTGAAGCCTCCACACCACCTTGCTCGGTCGGAGATTTTCTTTTGGGGCATCCATTCTTCTCACATATCCATGTAACATCACTTATCAGTTTCACCTTTCATTAGTTTTTAAAACCTTAAAAAAATAAAAAAACCCTTCCTTCTCTCTCTTAACTCGGGCGTCCCATCACCGTTGTACGGTTATATGCTTTATCCCCGTTATTGAATACTTAACTGCGAAAAAAAAAAATGTTTCTCACACACGACCGTTTCTCAGATAGATGTAAGCCTGGTGAGTGATGAAAGACAGACGGACGAACAGACAAGCCCATTCAGACCACAGACAGATAGAAGTCTCAGTAATTGGGTTCCATTAATAAATAACCTTTGGGTACGGGACCCCAATAAATTTATGCAAATTTAAACAAAGTTCAACAACCTTCGAAACATGCTCGATTGAGTAATTAATCGAAAGTATTTAACATGACTTTTATTTTGGATGTGTTGTCGGTTGCCACTTGCCACACCATAATATTAGGTATTTACCTATGAAATTGCTATTTTGTTTGAAAAAATTTAAACTATTTTTTTTTCATGTATTTTTTATTTGTATTAATCGAAGTAATCAATCACCCATGCAATCAATGCATCTTTGCCAATGCAGTGGCAGCTTATTGATGCCCTTCTTCATTCCATGATGACGAAAAAGATTGAAACGCGATGAAAATGTAACACTAATCAATAAAGAAATGGCTACTTTTGGAAAAAGAATTCCATGTTTTTAAAATAAAATTAATTTGAAATTAGAATTCTTAGCCAAACAAAAATTATTTTGATTTGAAATGGCCAGTACTGCAGAACGGCAATTTCATAGGTAAAGACCTATTATAAAAGTTTATTTTTTTGTTAAAACAAGACATCGGAGTACATCGGAATAAAACTACCGTTGTTAACCGCTTACGATTTTACAATGGAGCAAGTTCGATTCATACACGGCCGTAAAAAGTAAGGTCACTTGTAGCCGTCGCGCGGCACAGTAGCATGTTTTACTCGTGCTGGCTTTACTAATATTTAGATACAATATCAAAATCACGACGTTGAACGTACGTATACTTTGACTTTTAACCTGTAGATAGTGGTGTTAAAAACAATAGGCTAAGTATGGGTGTTGGATTTTTGTCGGTATGTCTGTGTGCAGTGTTAGAGTATTCGGTGCGCGGTGTGGTAGGATCGACCTTGAGGGACACTGACATTGACAAGTAAGTTTATCAGCTGAGCGCCCGGTCCAGGGTCGGTCATCTGGTTTTTGTATTTCCATAAATTTTACCTAAATTGATGCAAATACAAAAAGCCGCTTACTTTGGCTTGTGCCGTGCCGTTGCTAGGTTCTATGGTAGGCACTCATATTTTTACACGAACGAGAAGAATATTAAGTTATAACATTATTCTCAAATATACATATTTTTTTAACGGTTTGGCAGCGCATAAAATTCAAACACATGTTTATTTTCTATACAATATAAAAATACAACTTGAAAATCCTACTTACTGCACAAGGTTTTATTATAACCTTTTGTAGGTACAAGTTACAATAATAGATAGCAAACCGAGTGTTGTTTACTTATCGGTAACTACTTAGAATAACTCGTAAGTACCTAATCAAATCCGGTAGCAATAACTACAATTTTTATAAAAAACTGTAACTCGAATGCGTAAATAACCTATGTTACCCGGGCCATTATTACGAATCTATTGACACATCATTTATTAAAGTCGGACTAGTAGTGTAGGCGCTTCGATGGAACAAATATACATACATTCATACATAGACTGCCAACATCATTACCCTTCCTTTTGGCTTCGCCGCAGTCAGGTAAACAGTAAAAAGATGATTGTGAGTCGAGCTGTTGAGCATACCAATGTTTTGATTTCAGCATGGCGTCTGTAGATTACTTGAAGGTTCCAATCACGGAGAAACCTCTCCACCAGCCACCTCTGGAGGAAATAGTCGAAGGTAAAAAGTACTCAAACTGCAGTGAAAGCCATCGTACGCAAGTACGGTCGCCGAGAAACTCGGTCTACCACTTATTTCGATCTTATTTCTATGTCAATAAGGTCCAAAAGTGGTTTATCGGCAACTGTGCTAGTCAGGTACTGGATAACATTTGTTATAATATTAATCAACTGAATGATTTATTTAATATTTACCACTGGCATTTTTGCGGTTTTTGTAATGTCAAATATTCTAATTTTCGGATACTTTGCAACAACCGTGGTCACAGGAGAGAACTTGTACCAATCTAATGCAAACTACCCGCATGTTCTTCAAGAAACAAAATAAACCGTGATAAAAGGTAGGTACGGCGGCGACAAACTTAATTGACGTAGTAATAATAAGATCGAAAAGAAGCTGGGTCTGTCGCTGTAATCGACCGCACTTTAAACTTATAAAAAAATTGTTTGAAATAAGTATTTGAACCACTTCGATTTACAATAGCGTTATAATTAGATAGTTTGATAGTTTTCTAATGTATGTACTATGTATATATTAGACATACATTAGGCTCAGCTCTATGTATAAAGACTTTTTGCGTTGTTGGCAAATTGTGTCTCGGGTTCGAGTCCCGGTCAGACTAATTTTTGAGTTTTTTTTGAATACCTATCGCCATCTGTTATTTTTTTTCGTACTAGTTTGCTTGGTCTCTCTGGTACTAGTATATTATATTGACGCAACTGTAGACCAAAGTCGGACTAGACTGCTATTCAATTTTTAACCGACTTCCATATGCACTTTTTTTGTATGTTAAACGTTAGGAATTATGCAGTAATTAATCTGTTATTTATGCAGTTCTTAATCTGTTATTTCCAGTGCTGTCCAAAGGCCTGCTCACGAACTTCGAGGAGGTGAGCGTGTCGGCGGAGGTCAGCCCGGACCTCACGCAGCCCCCGTACAACCTCAGCGCGCCTGGTAACTGCTGTCTATTTGCGTTAAGAAGTCAGTGAAACATACGCGCAAATGTCAAAATTGACCAATGACGCATAAGCTGTGTTCACATTATACAATTAAAATAATCCATTTTGACATATGCACGCATGATTCACTGACTTTTTCACGCAAATAGACTATAGTCAAAGAATATATAATATTACTAACGTGCGTGGATAGACGTAAGTATGCAGGGTGCGCGCGGCGAACGGGACGTTACTTTTTCAAGCCAGAACTTTCGTTTTTTCAAGTCAGAGTTTTCGTTCCCGGGGCTGGGCCGCTGGTCGTTTCATGCTTTGATATAATTGAAAACATAATTTCATAATATTTATGATAGATTTGTCTGACGCAACGTTTAAAATTATTTCGGTGTCAACCTTAGGCTTACGTCAATATGACTGACATTCGCTGGTGTTCGAGGTGTCATTTGAAGAGTGTCGCCCCAGTGCTATAGTTCCTACAATTTCAGTCTACAATATTCAAGCCATGATCTTGGTAACTTTAGTTACTATGTTTTGAGTCTTCAAAATAATGTGAAGTCTGCCAACAGGCAGTAGACTTGTTTGGTGGGTAGTAGATTGCAGCCTAATTCTCCTCACATTGAGGAGAGACCGAACCAGCAGTGGGGACGTTAGTGGTTTGTGATTATTATTTCAAAATAATATACCAACTTGCTTATTTTGCTAGACGTACCTATATAATATAGACGACGCATGTTGAGACAAAAACTGTCTCCAATTAAATGGCCCTACTTTTGGAGTTTTTGGGGCCATTTTGACATTTGAAGTAAGGTGAAATCAAGATGGCTGACATTTGAGGTATGGTGAAAACCAAGATGGCCGAACTTTTTCTTGTACAAAGATTCGTTCTGTCAAATGTAGGTCATTGCCTATCTTTAGTTTAGAAATTTTTGTTATTTTGTCAATGCGACTTTTTTAACTTTTATTGCTAGTAGATGCTAGTAGCTACTTACCTACTTATAAATTGCTGGGCAGTCTGTAAACTTGAAAGTTGAATTCTTCATACCTGTAACAAATAATAGATGAAGTTCTTGTAAATATTGTCGAAGGTAATGTAAAACATTTATTTGTTTATCGCAAATTATGTAATTGACGCAAGATGTTATCTCGAGTGTTGACTGTTTAACGCGCGGGAGCTGATAGCTCCTATCACAAGTTTACTGTACTAACTCATACGTAAACATAAACTGATGATGATGCAGTTTTACATGTTATCTTCGGTTTATTTTTTGGAAAATATTTAATATTTTTTATCAACTACAAAAAGAATAAGTAGCGAAAAATGTCAGATTTTGAATTTTATAGCACCTGCTAAGTGTTACATTTAAATCTATTATATAAATAAATACTTAAATAGCATTTAAACATCATTTAGAACAAAAAAAACAATGAAAAAAGATAACTGAATTAAAAACTACGGTCTTTAGCTACCATTTAAGTATGGATCACCGCAAGATCTCCGTCGCGTGATAGTTTTCTGCCCTCTAGCTTTTTGAATTTGGAATATTAACTGCAAAGTTTTTTTATTTACAGTAGAAAATGCAAAGCATTTAAAGCACGTGTCCACACATATTCTGTTGTTCAGGTCTGACAGGAGACGTGAAGCTGGTGGAGTTGGGTGGGCCGCCGTACCTGGTGCCGTCCGTGCGCCGCGACAAGCTGTACGGGCTGGCGGAGCTGCTGCGCCACCTGCGCCGGGATCCCGCGCTGCTCGTCGGCGCCGGCGCCGGCCCGTGGCCTTATCTTGGCGTTAACTGTGAGGTACCTACTCCATGTAATCTTTTTAAACTTTTAGAATTCTTCTGAAAATTTAAATTTTAAAATTGAAAGCGATGATTACACTGTTAAATGCGGTTAAATTTCATTTCATACAACATTGTAAAGTGATGGACTACTTAAAAATATACATCAGGTATTTTCTAAGTGCGCCACTTAGCATTAAGGCCCTGGCGTGCACCAGGCAGCCAGGCTGGGGCAGCCAGAAAACATAATATAATATATAAATAATTAGCTTTCGATTTGATTGCACTACTACAAGCATACGTCCACGATTGCGTGAAAACTTGTGGGCCGTTGAAAGGGACGTCAAAGTTTTCAAATTTGCATCGTTCTATGAAAGCTGTTTCTCTAATCTCTGTAAGTAAGCAAAGATTTCAAAACTCAAGATAGGCTATCGCGTACATTGACGGAACAAATCTTCATACAAGAAAAAGCTACGCCATCTTGGTTTTCACCATGCTTCAAATGTCAAAATGGCCTCAAAAATCTCAAAAGTGGGGCCATTTAACTAGATACACTTTTTGCCTAAAAATGCCTCGTCTATAATATTATAGACGAGGCATTTTTAGGCAATTTATATATATAAGTATTAAGTATTCAAATTTTCTACTCTGTGTTTATGGTGTGCACGGGCTCCCATACGCCGTCAAATGATTTACGGAATAGTACGCGCCCGGCCTAAGTCGCGTTTTCTTATAGGATGTTACTTGCACTGTATTATTACTATTATCCAGGGCATCATAAACCTCTTCATGAAAGACGGCGAGGTAGAGCAGGGCACGCGCATCGTGTCAGTAGACCCGGTCGGCGCGGCCAAGGGCAGCAGCAGCTACAAGCAGCAGCGCCTGCCCAACACGGAGACCCGCACCGCGCTGCTCGGCAACTACCTGCTGGCGGAAGGCAGGTCTGGGAAGGTACCAACGGCCGAATTCCAATAATAATATATTCACACCACGTCAATCTGGTCCCGTGCAATGTTCTCGGAGAACTTGTGTTACGGGTACAAGACAACGGAAATATTCAGGATGCTCGGTTAGTAAAAATAGATATTTAAGGAGCGTAATCAGCGTTCGATTATCGTTCTAAAAATATAACTTGTGACCTTAAATTTTGACCAGATTATCCAAAAAAGTACTTAAATTCTATTCATTCACCCGCGCCCGAACAACTCGAGGACCTTGAAGCCGGCGGCGTTGTACGACAGTGTGGTGTCCATGCGTAGTGCGAGTTGTCAGGAAATATTAATTTTATTGTACACATATTTAATACACATCTGACCCAGGAACACAGAAAACTTTTTGTTCCTAAGGCGGGATTCATACCCGAGAGCGCCGGCTCGAGCGCCGACGCGCTAACCACTGAGCCACAGAGGTCGTCGTTTTCAAATGTTACTTAGTATACATAGGGCGTTTTGACCCGCTGTTTAAAAAAGTGGTGACCACAAATCTAAATTATTCTAATATTAGATTATACAATTTTCATTAAAATTTCATTTACCGTCATTATTTTAATTCAGATCCATGGACAAGTGGAGTTAATCAATAAAATGTTAATCATAATATCTTATATGAATGACGGAATGTTGTGACTTGAGAGCCTTTTAAGTGGGGTTTGATTAAGCGAAAGCCGTTACCTGAATAACGCCTACACATCTCAGATTTTTACAAAACATACTTAGTTACTTACCTACTTGAGATGAAATACTTATTTCTTTATTTCTGAACCATAACATAAAATGATATATCCGATACAACATTAATTTTACATACTACTTAAATTCATAGACGTATATTAAATGACTAAATACAGAATTTGAACAATTTTGAATTAGGATAAGTGATAGTTCGCCATATAATATTGCAATGGACCCCAAACTAGCTATTTGAAATGGTACCACAGCTCACAGCTACAATGATATTCTTGTTACTTGCAAAAATAAAAGCTGAAGAGATTTGTTATAGAAATCGACAATTTCGGTTGTAGGTAATTAAGGTGGTGGCTAAGAAGCGTATTGGACCCGCAAACTTCATCACCGCTATCAGAGAAACTCTAAAGGAACACTACGGGGATAAAGTCGTTGGTGAGCGTTACTATATCATAATTAACTAACCTTGAGAGACTTGTAATTTTGTTTTTCATCGGACATGGGCAAGTACGTTAACTAGATACCATAAGTAATAGCAAATTTGTGGCGATGAAAGTGACCAGCCTTTTAAGTCCTACATTATTTTTACTATTCTCTATCTCTATCTTAACAAATGGCGATTTACGTAACATGCTACGTACCTAAACGATGTATCATGTGTTAGGCCTCCCCCACATTAGGCGTGCGCGTTCCTCGGGCGTGTCAGCGATGCGCCTGCTCGCGCCACTTACACGCATGAGGAACGCGCACCCCTAATGTGGAGTCAGCTTTAAAATCACACACACCACAATTAGTACGTACCTTCGTCATACAATATTGTCTAAGTTCCTGCTCGACCAGTTTCTATTCATTTTCCCTTGCACTAGGATGCCTCAAAATATTTTAACCGCGTGACCATATCGTCCGCAGACGTGGTTTAAGTCCGTATTTACACGTATAGGTGCAGGCGCAGGATTCATCGGCGCTGTTTAGCGATTTTGGTCTTATGCCTGGTCGAGCGGCGACTAGTTCTATAGTACTTACGTACTATGACAGACATGGCGCAGCGTGTATATTTATCACTAGTATGGCTCAGGCCTGGGCGGCACGTTCCTGCTGCGCGAGGGCTCGGTGAAGCACCACGTGATGCCGGACTTCTCCGCCGCGCCGCTGTGCTCGGACGCCGACGTGGACGGCTGGCTGCACTACTTTGACATGCGCGCGCCCATCGTGCACGTGGGCACGCTCGTCACTGGCGACTTGGTAACTACACTTTGACGTGAATGCGTCTTTAAAGCTTCCCAGCGTCGTACGGTCAATTCGTACTAGCGCAGAGTTGACGCGCAGCGTATAGCGAAATTCTCAAAGCGTAATATATTATAAGTACTTAAAGCAAATTCACGCTTAAATAATGAACACATTCCTTCTGAAATAGAAAAAAAAGTAAGGACGCTTTCACATCACGCCAATCAGGGTCCCGTGTTAATTCTCGAAGAACTTGTGTTACGGGTACCTACGGGTAACTTGTGTTACGGGAAGTATATTTAATACTCATCCATGGCCCAGGAATACAGAAATACCACTTAGCCACAGAGATCATCAAAACAAAAGAAACGATGATCGTGCGCAGGCGCGCTAATTCGCGCGTCTTTTTATCTCAGAAGAATTTTAAGTTGTGGACATAAGGATGAATTTGCTATAGTATAGGTACTAGCTACGTCATACAAAATTAATTTACTCCACTGGATAGCTAAAGCATTAAATAAATAATACATTACGCTAAATAAGGACTGTGGCGAATCGCGTCGAGGTATTTTTTACGTAATAACTATTTATTAATCTGTGGTATTTTGCTACGACGTTAATGTGCTAAGTCGTCTCGATACGTACATGTATTCACGTTACTACATTACTTTGTCTTGCATTTACTCAATCTCACCCTTCGGCAGGGCCTGGATTTGCGCGTGCAGCACTTCCACGGGTTCAGTGCGCATGGCGACGGCGGGCACTACCACTACGACACGACGCCGGAGCGCGCGCACTACGAGGCGTACCTCGCGCTCGCGGCGTCCATCGTGCGCGTCGACCCGCCCGCAGACACGCACGCCATCGGCCGCGACTAGACCGACCGGAATACCTACTAATTTGCATGAAACTTCATACAGGCATTTGTAAATATTACTCATGGATAATATAAGATCTTTATTGTTACATATTATGTTGTTAAATAAAAATATTATTTAATTCTCTCTAATTTTCTTACAACTTATCATAAAGGTAGATCCTATATGTATTTGACTTTTGATGCCCACTTTAAGTTGTGTTCAATGGACAGTTGCTCAATCCATGGCTTGTGAATCTAAGGAATTCCGTGAAAATCTTACAAAATATAATTAACAATAAACACAACACATCAATTTAATAATTTTATTACAATAAAATATTCTATAACTTTATAACTTCAAAGTTTTTATTATTACAATAATACAAATTACACGCTATATGCGGGTTTTACACGGGTGACTAAAGCCGCACGGCGAAAATAGACCGCCTAAATAGAAACGACGGTACATTTTCCCGTTCGGAGGAATTCGTGCGGCATTAGTCGCCCGTGTAAATACCACATTACGCACAAATACAAGCGATATCACATTAAATAATAGTTCATTTTGAAATGAAGTTTGTGATGAAAAACAGTACTAGCAATTCCCAAAAAGAAAAAAAAAAGATGTTGGAATATCATTTCACAGGTAACTATTGAATATTTTGTTATTTTAAATAGTATTTACGATTTATCTTTGCTGTTGTCGGAACACAAAATGTCAACATCATTTTTTTTTATTTATTGTGAGCTGTTAATTGTGTTATTATGAGTACGACTGTAAAATATTTGTGGGGTACTATTAGTTTCGCCATTTGATAATAATGAAGACACGAGTGAATATAAGCTATTACTTATATAATCTCAAGCATAAAATTATATAAGTTTTTATTACCTAACGTGTTTATCCAGGTAATCTAGCAGCTATTTCAGATTACATTAAATTCCTTCTAGTAACATAAAATATCGAGCTTAAGATGCAGTTATTGCATGCATATATATACTCACTCAGTCCCAGTCAATATTTTTGTTTTCTTGGGACAGAATTAGTCACAATAACAAAAATGGCGAATGGAGTATTTTTTATAATAAAATAATAATTACAGCTACCCTACTAGCTGTAGCACAATTCGCCGCGATAAGGGCTACAGAAGTGTTAAAAAGACACCAAATTTACAGCAAGCAAAACAGTGCATTGGTGTCTTCTCGATTCTCCTGCGTTTGGTGAATTGTGCGAGGAAGGCAGGGCGTCGAGATCTAGACGTTTTACATAAACTGGGCCTAAATTGTAGTAGGCTTTCTATCACATCTGCCTATCCCGTGTGATAATATGCAACTATGCAAAAGTTTCTACATGACGGGCTTCGTTCTATGCTACACCTTCCTACATTATATTTACAAAGCTAATATAATAATATATATTAACGCTTATGAGCTTTTAAAAAACACAAGACAATTTTCATAAACTTTGCAGCTTCTTATTAAAACAGATTGTCTTATTTTTAAAACAGATGTGTACTCGCTAAAGTTACATGACATACTTTTGTAAGAGACATGCCATTTTATTCAGCTAGTGAATAATATTTCTTGGAAAATATTTCAATGTTTATTTAACATGCTTGCAGGTGTTTTTTTTTGTAGTTCCTTAAATAACAATTATACGAAAATAGTTTCTCAAGGTATTATAAGATGCAACAAGAAAACGTATTATACAAGTCTTTATTCTAACTCTAGGATAGCCTATCCCCTAAAATTATACAATTTTCATGAAAATCTGTGGCTTCAGTAGCATTCAATATCTTTACTATGTAGCATGGCAACGGAGACTCACTTATCTCAATTAAATTAAGACAAAAATCTGCAATGTTTTGGCAAAATTATTGCCTTTAGTAGACTAAGCCTCACTTGCACAGATCTCGGTTAAAGCTAATCCTGGGTTAAAATATCATGCCTTCTTTATCATAAATACGAAGAATGCGAGAGATAACATGATATTTAACCCAAGGTTAAGTTTAACCCAGATCTGTGCAAGCGGGACTTAATGTTTATCTTTATATAGCTAATAAAAATTCTAGCATAAGATTATAATGAACATTAGCCTACTAAGAGGATATATTGAAAAGCGCAGACCACATTTACAAAAACAGAGTAATAAGATTAAAATTGGGTACTATAACATTGTAAAAATATTATTTATTAGGCCGTTAAAGTAAACCTTAATCACCTGAGATTGCTGATGATCTGATACTAATAAGTGATAATCCAACCAGCTTGTAATAAATGCTTCAAACCCTATGACTCAAAAGCGGTGAAGTAGGACTCACAATGAATTAAAGCAAAACGAAATTAAGGACAAATGGAGTAAAAACAGAAATAGAAGTAGAGGGACCAAAAATTGGATATGTCAATGAATAAACCTGGGCCAGATCATTGCACCATCGGAAGAAATGCAAAAGGAAGTAGATTCAAGAAGGAGCAATGCATAGAAACAATACTGTTCGTTTAAGATAAGTGTTTTAAAATCTACAAATACCAATAAAATTAAAAAGTAAAGTTTTCAATACAAGTGTCTTGCCCTGTTTAACATACGGCTGCCAAAGATGGGCACAACAGGTAAACAAAAACATGCCATACAAATATGCCAAAACAAAATGAAAAGAAGTATGCTTAACTTGAAACACACTGACAAAATAAGATTAGTGAATATAAGACGAAAGACAAGGTCACTGATGTTGGCTACACTATCAGGAAGCTGAAATGGATAGGTCGCATCGTGTGAAGCAAAAAAAGTGGTCAAGAGAAGTAACAGTACGGTACCCTTGACGGCATGTATGGTAACTGGAAAAAGAAATAGAGGAAGACGAAGTAAAAGATGGAGTGACAACATAAAAAATAATGCAGGCCCAACCTGGACCCGAGAAACACAAAATAGACAAAAATGGAAGAAGTTAGGGGAGGCCTATGCCAAAAGGCAAGCCAATGAAAGCACCAGAGATTGAAGAAACAAATCATTAAAAAGAAGAAAAAAAAAGTAATTGGAAGCAAGAGCTAATAATAAAAAGTAATACCAATGTGTAACATCAACACTATTATCATACTTTTAAACCCTGTGATAAAGTCTAGAATGTACACAACGGCAGCTATTGTCGATGTGACTTATGGCCAAATGCTTAAACGTTGCTTATGGGTCTGTTCACACTGAAGAGACAATATTATTTTTAAGGTAGCTATTCAAAATTGAACTTTACCTACTAAACAAAAAGATACATGTCTCATATGACATCATACCTACACTGCCATTCGCTGTGCAGTGCAGTGCAACATGTCATTCAAACTCTTACATGTATTTTCTTGACTCGCGAATTGACCCTAAAGCTAGGTATTTTTATCATGGGCAGGACAGCATCTGAATTGGGTGTTTTTTATCTTAAGTGGTATTTAAGTATTCAGCCATAAGATAATATATTACATTGGTAAAATTTATGTCAAAGGGCGTTAAATAAGTGCCTGTTTGTGGGAAAATCCATCACTTTTATGAAAGCAGCTTTGCACTGAAGTACGTAAAGTACGACCACGACCTCGAATGTCTTTCAGCAATCGTCGTTTTTCATACAGCGCTTGTCATTTCCATTCTAGAAAAACGAAGATTGCCGAGGGCCATTAGCAACATGTAATAGCTGTTGCAACATTTTATGTTTTTATGTTGCTTTAAAGTCAACCTTAATGTTCTAAACGAGTTAGAATCGTCAAAAGGTAAGCAACACTTTGTTACAAATAATGGTTGCGCAACAACCCAGTTTTAAAAAATGATTCTTACGTACCAGACTTAAGAAATTCAATGGTTCTGAAAGGTTATATCATATCACGGTTTTTTATGTCCAGTTGAAATAGTCAACGCTTTATCTTACTTTCTCGCGTTTCATCATACACATTCCCGCAGTCTAAACGATATTTGAGAGTGGGTTACTTTGGAAACTGTACACGGGTTGCATAGGTACAGATGTGGGGCTTTATGTGTTATGTGACATGATGAAACCAACGGTGCCACGGGCACCATTGTATGAGCGCGGGACAATACACCTTACGCAGCACAACAATACACCTCTCGGGGGACAAACCACTTTACGCGGCACAATACACCTCTCGGGGAAAAAACACTACGCGCCATAATACAACCCTTGGGGGACAAAAAACTTCCTCAGGAGCGGAAGAAGCGCACAGCACGCACGATGTACTGCCGGCATATGGGGCACTCGGCCAGCTGGCGCGAACACGCCGTGCACGCAGCGATGTGCCCGCACTCCAGCAGCACGCACTCAAGCGGCGCCGCCATGCAGATTTTACAGCACTCCTCCATGGACAGGTTCTCGATCTCTGTGGAAGATGGCACGCATCAATAGCACGATCTATGGTATATACTAATATTATAAACAGGAGAGATTTGATTCTTTGTTCGTTTGTATTGAATGGGCTCCAAAAGTACTGGACCGACTTGATGCAATTCGACCTACTCTATAGTACATAAAGTAGATCACATAAAGTAGCAGTCAATATCTAGTATAATATATAGAAATGTCTTTTGTTCAGTGTTAACAGGTTACAGAAGTAAATACCATTCAAAATTCGAGTTTGATGATTTGTCACGCGATTAAACGCGACTATAACAATATTCAGTGTAAGGTTTATGTAACGATACATGGAGTTTGACCATTTTAAAGGTAGGTAAATGAAACAAATCAAACCTTTTCGACTTTTTAAGGGCGTCATAATACGGAGTGTCGTTACAAAGAGTTTTCATTGTATATTGGGGAGTAGGCAATGTGTACTACTAACCGCTTCTGTACTTGTGGTGGTCGGCGTACAACAGGCGCGCGCGCTGCAGGAGGTCGGCGCGCTCGACGGCGCCGCGGTAGTCCACGCGGTTGCGCACCAGCAGCTCCTTCAGCTGACGCACGCTAAGCGCGTCCAGCTCGCCCGGGGATCGCATCTGTTCCAGGTTTGTGTGCAGGGTACCTAAAAAAGGTATACAGCGAGAGAATAAAGTGACTGTACGTACGCACAAAAATCCGTATGTCACGCAGAAATCGTACATTTAGCCGCCATAAAGAGTAGGACATGTCCTTCATACGGCAAAGTTAAGTAACTTTGCCGTACTAATTAATGGATTTACAATATTATTATTAGTCAGGATAAGAAAATTCGGATTGATGTTCATAACACCCTCAGTGGTATTATTAAATAGCTATGTATGTATTCAGTCACATGACATTAATTGACCCTCACCGGCAGTTTGAGGCGCATCATAGCTGAGATCGCTGTGTGAAGCAGAGCGCGCGCGGGGCGGCGACGCAGGCGGCGCGAGGTCGCTCTGCAGGCTGCCGCTGGACGACGCGGCGGGCGGGGAGCGGGGCGAGCCGAGCGAGATTGGCGATTCTGGCGACGCATCCGCCCCTAGCGACCGCAGCTCCAGCTCCGACGTCGCGCGCCGCGGGGGGGAGCTCGCCGCCGCCAGTAAAGCCTCCGAGTCTGTAATGATTTACAGAAAGTTTTTTAATTGCAAAAAACTGAGCAACACACCAATACATACGCCAGCAAACATTTGACATATAAAATTCTTGTGTCACAGAGTTTGTTAGAGAACTCCCCCGAAACGGCTTGACCGATTTTTATCAAATTTTGCATGTGTATTCGGTAGGTATGAAAAAAGGTTGTTAGAAATTTTTATCCATAGTCCATATCCATTGTGCGTGTACTGACCGTTGGGTAGCGGGTCAGCGGGGCGCGTGACGAACTCCCAGCCGGCGTCGTCCTCGTCCTCTATCTCGTAGCAGTCGTGCGTGTCGACGCGCGGGGAGCCCGCGCTCGCGCTGCTCGGCGTCTCCGGCGTCGGCAGCGGCACCTCGATGTCCGCCTCTCCGCCTATAAGTAATACGTGTGCAAAATTTCAAATTTCTAGCCTTAAGGTTTTGGTCTGTGCATTGCTACATCAGTCAATCAGCTTTGCCTTTTATATATTATATACATATTAGGATGTCCCAGAAATTTCAAGTTCGATATTTTTTACGCATACCTTCTTGAAATGTTCGTATTGACCCAGTATAGCCTAGAAAAAAATATTATCGCATTTTATGAACGATAACCCGTGCCGACTTGCGATTTTAATTTTCCCATACAAGCTACAAGGGGACAACCCTATGACCTGTAATTAAATGTTTCATTTGTCGTTTCATACGTGGTTTTTTAAGATTTCTTGTGCGCAATTGTTTAATGCGTACCTAAAGATGTCTGTAAAAGACAAGAGGGTAAAAAATACTACCTAGCCACCAAACAAATGGTGTAAAATCAACACATAATCGTCAAGTTTTGGCAGTCCCATTATATTAGGTCATTACATATGAAATTGGCGTTTTGTAAAGGAGGAACATAAAGTCGATTTTTTTTAAACATAATATATTAATTTATTCAAAGTATATACCATTGCTATCTTTGCACTTTTGCCATCTCATAGGTACTTCATTGATTCCTTTACTAAAAAAACCATTCGGACAGGAATCAATAAAATCTTCGAAGGCGCTTTGGACTGCCCCATGGGAGTTGAATTTTTTCTCTTGCAAGAAGTTATCCAAATTTCAAAAAAATGGTAATCTGTTGGAGCAACTATTGAAGCTCCTCTAATTTGGTAGCCGTCTGTTGTGCAGTGTGTGGTCTAGCGTTGTCCTGAAGCAGCAGTGGCCTAGAGCGAATGACCAACCTCGGTTGTTTAGCAGCTACATTGCGATGACCGTTTCCGATTATCGTACCGGATCCACTTTTCATCACAGGTAAATTGATTGTTGAATTTAAAATCCCTTCATTATAGTGCCGGTTGAGTATTGTAACGCAGCAGTCGACAAGCGTTTGTCGGTTTGCTGCACTCAACTCATGAGGTTTACACCTTTCAAGCTTTTTCACCTTCCCAATTTGCTTCAAGTGGATTAAAACAGTTTTATCACTAAGCCCCGGAGCCTGCAGCTAACTCGGACATGGTTTGCGATGGATCCGCTTCCACAATAGCCTTCAATTCTTCATTAACAACTTTCGTTTCCGGCCGTCCACGGGGCTTGTTCTGCAGGTCGAAATTTCCAGAACGAAGACGTTGGAACCAAAAACGCACTGTATTTTCTTTTGCGACACCGCCGCCATACACGTCATTAATCCTTCGAGCCGTTTCTGCAGCACTGGTGCCACGGTGGAACTCTTACTCGAAAATAATACGATATTTCAAGTTTTCCATTTTGTAAACAGAGTGACGCAAAGAAAAAACCAAAAGAGGAAAAAACAAATGAATTACGGTTTTCGAAAGACAAATGCATGAGTAAATGGCGGTATAAATTTGAAATTAGAATTCCTAACAAAAGAAGATATATTTGAGATCAAAGTGGCCAGTACGACAAAACGCCAATTTCATATGTAAGGACCTAATATTAAGTGTATTTTACATTATCTATGAAGTCAAACTGACTGCCAGTTAAAATAACGTAACATTAATTAGATTATATGCTTAATAAAATTATAAAACATATTCTGACAACTTGAAAAGGATTACAATAATTGAGGAAAACAAATAATTTTCAAAGAAATAAAGAGAGCAAGAGAGCAAAACTCAGGTGGTTTAGACAAAATATTTGCGGAGAATGAAAATAACTTAGACAAAACAGATTACAAGAAGAAGAAAGTTAACTTCTTGTCCTTTTTTTTATTTTTTTTTTGTCTAAACCACCTAAACAATAGTTTCGTTCGACTTGGCTACGATTGTTTCTTTGAAAATACTTTTTCTCTCTCAATTCTCATCTTTTGAAGGCATTAGGATGTGTAATATCAAATAATGTTTTACAACAAAGAGTTATTAGTTGTTATTTCTACGTTTTCAGTTAATAACATGGAATATTCAAAAGATTTGGTCTTAGAACAGATTCTGAGTTCTGGAAGCAGCATGCCAGACAATATTTTCTCGTCTATGTACGAATCCAGGGCAGAAGCAAACAAAATGTCTTACAAAATAAATTTTCTGAAGTAATCTCAGTCTATCAGGGTGGAAAACTGTTACCTAATTATTTGTATCGACGAAGTTGAAAAGAAGAAAATTTGCCAATGATTGAGCAACATTTGACGATAGAGAATAGTTTCTTGGACTTAAAAAAACCAGGGAGCTTATCAGTAAAGATCATAATTTACTGATAAGCTAAAGACATTTAGATGTCTTTAGCTTATCAATAAAGCTAAAGACATCTAAACTGCACTCTTTGACAGGAATCTTTATAAAAAGTACGCAAAAAAATTAAAATATAGAAGATTCTTGTTGTGCTGCGTCGTCAACATACAAACTTGTATCAGGCCTTTAAAAACTGACCTAAGGAGAAGTTATCCAAACTGGTTGTTATTATTTTACGAGTTTAAATAAGTATTCGTGTCAGCCTTGTTTTATTTAAATCCTAATTTACCTAATTTTTGCACTTATATTGGTGTTGTAGTAGAAAAAAATATCTGTACGGAACACGATTTTTTGTAAACTTTGAGACTCAGTCGGCACGGGTTGCAATCATCCTAGAAGGATAAAAATCATTTATTTATTTATTTTATTTCTATAGAAAAACTTACAGCTAAACATAACTTTTAGCAACAAAATTGAAACAGATAGCCATTGACAAGTTTTTACAGATATGTAACAAATATTAAGATGAGTGCTAGCTTTATACAAAAGAAAAAGAAAAAGGGAATGAAATAATCAACGAAAAAACTAACAAAAATATTCGAGAAAAATTCAATCAAACCTTTGGATCACTGAACTGATCACACATACCTAATTGATTACAATTAACAGAAATATTCTGTAGTTACAAGTCGTTTAATAGAAGAAGATTCAATCAAGAAAGCATCTGCATTAGAGTGATCGCGTAGGAAATCGTTAAATTGTGTGGTAGACCTACAGATAAACGAATTGCGACGGTAATTAGTATTATAGGGTGGGATGTAAAGTGGGACAAAAGTGCGGAAGAATCTAGAGGGTACATTTATTTTAATTTTATTGTGTAAATCCGGGGAGTCTATGACATTTTTAATAATTTTATTCAAGTAGATCAAATCTGAGATGATACGACGGCACTCTAAGGGAAGGAAATGATATTTTTTACATCTAGTTTCATAACTAATTAGATTATCACCACATTTGTATTGTAAGTATCTAAGAAACCTTTTCTGTATTGATTCAATCCTATTTTTGTAAACATCGTAGGCAGGGTTCCAGACTTCAGAACAGTACTCAAGTACACTACGTACGTAAGAACAGTAAAGCACTTTTATAGGTTTGAGCGTTCTAAAGTCTTTGCAGGACCTGATTACAAACCCCAGGGCCCTAGAGGCCTTTTTCACTACATAATAAAGGTGTTCATCGAATAATAATTTGTGATCAACAATTACACCCAGGTCTTTGATTTTATTTTTATGTAGCAGGGCATGATTGTTAAGGGTGTAATTGTACTTAATTACATGCGAGTTTACGCGTAAAATTCACTACAAAGCATTTTGAGACATTAAGATCTAGTTTATTTTTACGGCAATATTCACTAAACCTATTAAGGTCATCTTGCAGTAGTTGACTATCATCACTTGAAGTGATACGTTTTATTATTTTAGTGTCATCGGCATATAATAAGAAACGAGCATGATGAAAACAAGATGACACATCGTTCAAAAATATGGCAAATAGAAGAGGCCCGAGAAGCGAGCCTTGAGGAACTCCAGAGGGGGCTGACATCCAGGATGATACGTATCCGCTTAATGCTACTGCCTGAGATCAGTTATTTATATAGGAGGAGAACCACCGAAACAGGTTCCGTGAACTCCTGCTTGTTGGAGCTTCTCAAGCAGAATGCAATGATCGATACGATCAAAAGCTTTACAGAAATCAGTATAAATAATGTCAACCTGGTTGCCTGAGTCCATAGAAGAGCTAACAAAGTCATACGCAAGGAGAAGATTCGAAGTGGTTGAACGTCCCTTCAAGAAACCATGCTGCTCTGGGATAAACCAAGACTGTATTGTAGCATAGACCTGCTTATATACAATTCTTTCAAAAATTTTGGCGAAAATACTAAGTTTAGAGATAGGCCTGTAGTTTTTAATATTAGTATCATCGCCATTTTTATGTATTGGAGTTATGAAAGCAGCTTTCCAAGTGTTTGGTACGTAACCTTCATCCAATGAGCGTTTAAAAAGTATACTTAGTGGCGTGACAAGGCTTTTGGCACATTTTTGAATGAATATTGGTGGAACGTTATCAGGGCCTTTGTTTAAGTTAACAGATTCTAATAGTTTAAGGAGCTCGTCAGTATTAATATCAATATCTCCTATATTCAAATTATTTATTTTATTTAAAACGGGATAGGTGAGGTTGGAACTAGGGCTGGGTTGAAGAAAGTTGGCATGGAAATAAGAAGCGAATAGATCGCAAATTTTGTCTCCAGTTGACGCCGTTTCATTCTCATGTTTCGTTTCATCATATTTAGACTTGTTTTAGCATTTATAAAAAATATGGAGGATACCTATGCATTTCAAATTTTCTAAAAAAAAATTTTTTTGCCTATATTTGGGACACCCTAAATATATTATACTTTAATACTGTTGACTTTAGATAGATAATAGAATTATTCGTACTTTGCAGAAATCCAAGCATAAAATTAAATTAATATGAAAGAAGACTATTAGATACACTTCATACCTGGTCGTGTAGTAAATCTATTGTCTGGAATTGTAGTTCTATTTGGAGATGGTTGCTGGGGTGACCGGGCTTGTGGCCTGTTGACATGGTCGTGCATAGAGTTGAAGCAACTACCTGCAAATTAATGAAAGTAACGAATGCTAATTTACGAATGTTAAATCTTCTATACAGAAAAATCAAATTGAAGTGTCTGTTTGTAATTTCAAATTAACATCTTTTTACTTATTGCATATGAATGTATATACGGTATTAAAATCAATTTTTAAAATTTTTGTCTGTCCCTCTGTCTCTCTGTCCTTCTGTCTGTCTGTTTGTTCCGGCTAATCTCAGGAACAGCTGGATCGATTTTCACGGGACTTTCACTGGTAGAAATCTGATGTTATAAGGCGTAACTTAGGATACTTTTTATACTCATCATCATCATCAAAAAATGTGGAACACAACGAAGTGGGCACAGGTCAGCTAGTAAATGCCTATAACAATGGATAAAGGCATATTTCTTTAATGGTAATATGTATCATGTAAATAAGATTGTAAGAGATTCTGAAATAAAGGTCTGCATAATATAAAGTTATAATGTACAGTCTTTTTCTTCCCTAAGTAATATGTTTATGGTATGTTGCAGGGCGCACTTACAAGTTAGACATAAATTGGCTGTTTTTTAGGTCGATTTTGCAACCAAATGAAACCAAATCCTACAAAACTAATAATAGTCACAAATAGAGCAGGCACTTCTTTATCTAAAATTGTAAACTTTGTCCAAAATTGGGGTAAAAAGTATTGTGTTTTATAGGGTTGTGTTTAAGTTTATTTTCCTGTTCTTTGTTGGTTTAAAAATACCCAAATATAGCGGATATAATCACCTTAGAATTTGATTAAAAAAATTATTTGGAAAAAGCGTCAAGTCTCCTCAAAATTTTCACTTTTAATGCGTGGCTTAAATGTTCATTTCATTTGGTTGATGTCTGGATTTATTGAACAAAACATTTCTACAGAAATGTCAGGCTGTCAAACAACACATTTTAGAAACGCATCCCTAATAAATATAATTTAAAAATACAATGGTTTACTTTATATTCAAAAGGGAAATAGTTAATAATATTTAAACACACTTCTCGTTGGTGGTGGCGCTGGCTGTGCAGTGTGTCGTATATCGAAAGCCGAGTTGATCAGTTCATTGATGTTGTTGGTGAGCCCTTTGAGTGTGCCAGTGAAGGTGCCGTTGCTCCTCGCCCCGCGTCGCCGGTACGAGCCGCTGTTCACGTGAGACACACATAGATTCACCAATTCTTCCTTCTCTGTAAAAAAAGTGTGATATTTAAAACCAAAATGCAGCTGCTTCGGCAGTCGATTCATGAGTAAAACAACATTATTAAATGTTATATAATATGTCCTTATGATTCAATGATATGAGTGTAATACACAAAAACTCATAATGGGATGACCTAAGCTAAAGGTTGGAAAAGAATTGTAGCCAAATATGTTTTATATCATATAAAAATTTACATTTCTTATCCGAAGAACAGACATGTAGAAAACTCTAATCGTTCTTAGGTAATGTCAGCTCAGTTTATGAGACAAACAATAAAAAAAAAGAACCCATGTTTTACCTGTCTCATTAGTTTTAACAAAATGGTCCACTATGACTAAAACAATTACATGAATTCTTATGTCATTAGTAAATATTGATAAGATAAAATACAAAAAAATTGGTTTATTTATACTATTGAATATCCTTTTACAATTATTAGTATACCGGAAGTAAAAGTTTCAAATCAATATTTGAGTTACTTTGACCTTTTTGTTTTTAAATATTTTAACCTTGAATTAAAGATTGAAATGTACTAATTCTTCACAAAACAAAATAAAAAGAGATAATGAGTAATAGTTTAAGACTCAGAACATATAGAGTACATACACATAGCTATGAGCACTTTCTAAGCAATCGGGTTTATGCGCTAACATGCTAAAATACTAGCTACTAACATTTTATTTGTTCATTCTAACATGAAAAAATACAAAAATTAACGATTTTTTAAAATAATATAATTTCTTCATAATTTTGAACTCGCTACCAGCCCAAACAAAATCATGAATAAATAATATTTAGAATAGAACACACATTCAAGTTGGCTGGTATTTTGAAGATTGAGTAGAGAAATAGTTAAAATTTCAGCCAAATTTAAAAGGGGAATTGTTTCCAAAATAAGTTTTATTTCATACTTTTTTGTGCATTTTTACTTTGGAAGTCGGTATAATTTTATGTTTAAAAATAATAATAATTTTTCCCTTTTTAGTGATATTTGTTAAATTATTTTTATTATTAACACATTTTAAGAATGTTTAAAATAAACAATCAAATGTATAATTGAATACGCGAAGCTTCAATTAGGTATTGTATATAAGATAATGATGGTAATTACTGTAAGTTACATAATGGCATATGCTTGCAGATCTTTTCGAATTGCAATACATCAAAAAATAATTTTGAAAATCGGTTCATAAACTGCAGAGTAATGTTCAAAGATATCCATGTCGGTGTAAAATATTATGAGAAGTACCTATCATATCATTATGAATTATGTCATGATTTATGGTGTGATGATGGTGATGATGATGATGATGATGATGAATACTTTATATATTTATATTGACATAGTGGCTTATCTTGCAGTTCTTGAAGCAACGCCGAAATCCCCAAACATGTATCTATAAGGAGTCAGGAGTTTTGGATCCAGGGTATACCTTGGCGCAAAATCTTACTTTTTGGTAGCATATGCTTGGGTTACTTCAGAAAAAGTCGAAATCACTATATGTGTCCATATAAATTTTGAGGAGTACCTCAATTGGATCTCCTTTTCCATTGGATCCTCATGGATCCCATCATCAGGTCACCACTTTGGTGAAAACGGGACCAACTTGGGATTATACCCTTTACACCAAAAGAAGAATTTTGATAATCGGTCCACAGACAGCGGAATTATCGTTGAACATACAATATACATGCATAACCACCTCCATTTTTTTCGAAGTCGGTTAATTACAAATATACACATTTGTTATAATAAATAATAAAAAGTGGATACAAGAGTAATTTCATAAACTATGATACAACTGTAAAATCACACCATATGTAACGTCATCTTGTAGCTATAATAAACTGGCCAAGTGCGAGTCGGACTCACTCACATAGGGTTCCGTACCATTACAAGTTAAGTATCTACAACTCTTGACCTAACAAAGTTATTTGAACCGTTATAGTTTTCCTTCAAAGTTCAGCACATGGAAACATGGACATCAGGAATTTTTCCAGATTTTTTGAACCAGCTGTTTAGCTTTTAGAGAGACCATTTTAACAAAAAAGCGCTTTAAAGTTATCTTGCAAAAGGATACCTAAATCAAAAAATTGTCTCAAAAATATCACAATGTTTATAAAAGACCTATCTAATGATACCCCACACTATGGGGTAGGATGCAAGAAAAAAAATCATCCCCACTTTACATGTAAAAAAGGTACAGGTACCCAAAAAATACGTTGTTCGTGACTTTATTTTAGCATTTCATTGTCGTGGTAAATAAACATATTCTTGCAAAGTTTAATCTTAGCACTTTCTCAGCTTAGCCTTTAATTAAAGTGTTATATAGTGTGATTGATTATTATTTATAAGTATGTAATTTTTATCCAATATTTTATTGCAATTGTAATGATTATGATATATATTAGTTTATTATAATATATCTATGTAAGTATTCGTATATATATGCATTCATTTATTATTATTATTGTTATATGTAAATTGTAGTAGTACGCACCATTTATTGTTACTTTTATAACTAAACTTTCCTGTATCAGGTCTGCTGGAAGAAATTCCAATTTGGAATAAGTAGCGCCTTTGTACAAAACTGTTTTCTGTTTTCAAGTTGTCATTGTCAAAGGTTTACTATGTGTACATAAATTATTAAATAAATAAATAAATCTTTCTAGCTCTAACCATTCGTACGGTAGTCCGAAAATGGACGGACACAAAACTTATGATTTTTAGGGTTCCGAAACGTGAACTACAGAACCCTAAAAAGCGTCACTAAGAAATACAATACTAAAGTAAGGCCAACCAGACGAGATAAAGAATGTAAACAAATTTTCAGGAGTTCAAAACATTTTTATTTGTATAAATTATTATAAAGTTCGAATTTTAATCGCTGTCGTCTGTACTAGACAAAGATGATTCGTCGGAAGAGTCCGAGTCAGCTGTGTTTATGATAAAACTATCTATTGTATTATCAATCATGTTGTCAATATTGCTATAAAAATTGTCCTCGACTTTTATTACATGATCCACACAATTTCGCCATTTATCAGCAGATACACGTTGGATCCCCTCTTGTAGCAGTTTTTTCACATCTTCAAACTTAAATGTAGTATTATTGCGAGCTACGTGTCCCTTTATGTCAGCCCATACGAGTTCAATGAGATTGAGCTCGCAATGATAAGGTGGCAGTCTTAGGACTTCCTTAAATTTTTTGGCGAGCTCATCCACAGCGTATCTTTGGTAGTTCGCCTTTACGTCATTCACTTTCTTTAAAAGTTCTGCCTTTACGTCTTTTTCATCATAGCTTAGTTCTTAATTACGCAGCCATTCTTGAATACTTGCTTTTCTCCATGCTCTGGTGGGTGTTTTTTCTTGGCGTCTTGAGTGGTAAGGAGCATTGTCCAGTACCACTACAGCATTTTCACCAAGTTTTGGTAAAATATTCTCAAACCACTGCTCAAAGCGGTTCGCGTCCATTGACTCGTGGTAATCACCTGTGTTTTTTGACTTAAATACATCATTAGCCCCCTCTGTGAAACCATTTTCATTTCCCATATGCACCACAATCAGTCGTGCAAAGAACCCTACTTCAAAGGGCAGACCCCTTTGAAGTAGGGTTCTTTGCACCCGTACTCAGTCCCTCCATAAAAGCTTGCCGTTTTGAAGTTATTGTAGTATCCACGTAAGTTTTTGAAACAGTGTGCCCTGAAAACGAAATAAGTTTTACATTACCAGTGATATGCACTGCCGAAAATTCTTATCGATTTCGGCTTATCGATCCCAGAAACCCAACGAGAGAACAACAAATAAAGTGACTTTTTAGTATGTGTGTCCCCTGCGGGAACCGAACCTGCGACCTCCAGATTAAGAGCCCACGCTTAGCCCACTCGGCAACGGAGGCAGTAAGTAAAGTAAGGGCAAAAGCTAGTATTTATTGACATAATAAAGGCACAATTATTTGACAAACCTGCATTTACCCATGTTTCATCCATATAGAATATAGAGCAATTCTCCGTTCGGTATTTTTTAATTTTTCTTAAGTAATTCATTCGCCATAGTATAATGTCGTCTCTGTCTATTAAAGCATTGTTTCTTTGTCGTTTTATATACTGTAAACAAGGGTCTCAGCCAATCACAGCAAGCCAGACAAGCCAGCCAATGCCATGCCTTGCCGAGGCCCCACCACTCGCCAACGCCAGCCAGCCGTGCCTCGCTGGTGGGGAGCAAGCCTTAAATACCCTGTACTCGCTCATTTTGCTGATTTTTGGTATCGAGTCAAATTGTTAAGCAGAAACTCTGCCCAATTATTTTGTGAAAGTGATTAAAGTATTAAGTAATAGTGGTCAAATTGTTACTCCACGTTTTATTTCACCCTGGTTTATCAATCAGAAGTGGGATGAAAAGAAATCGACCTCGAGAGGAAGATCGGCATTTGGTTCGGCCGCCAGGGTGGAGTGATTCATCGCCACTACGAGATGATATCCCCGACCCACATGAAGATTCGCCACCTCCCGCCAGAAAAATGCTCAAAAATCTTCTCGAGCATGAGGTGCAGAGGGCTGTTCGTGACCTCAATGCAGAATTACCCACATCTGCTAAAACGAGAGAACATCGAGCTGCTTCGTTGATTCCCGAGTTTGACCCCGACAACGAGGACTGCACAGTAGTGGCCTGGATCAGGAAAATTGAGCAGCTAGGCGAGATACACGGATGGGATGATAAAACAAAAGCATTTTACCTCCAAGACAAATTAAGAGGTCAAGCCAGGAAGTGGTATAATAGACTAGAAGATTACGATTACAGTTGGGAAGATTGGAAGCTGATGCTGATAAGAGCTTTTCCTCGTTATCGTGATTACGGAAATTTGTTAGAAGAGATGATGCAACGACGAAAACTACCCTCAGAAACTAAGACAAAGTACTACCAGGAAAAAGTTGCATTATGTTTTCGGTGTAAGTTATCGGATAGTGCAACCGTCTCATGCATTATTCGTGGCCTATCCGCATCTCTTCAAGCTAATGCACGGGCATATCAGTGTGACCGACCGGATGAATTGTACGAGGGCTTTCTCTGTGCCTTAGACGACTATAAATCGCCACAATTTTCCGATTCACGAATGTTCAATCGAGAGAACAAGAATTCGTCTGAAAAGAAAAGTGTCACTATTAATCCAGATGTAGACCCCTGTCCGCGCTGCAAAAAGACTGGCCACATTCTTCGTAACTGCCCTCAACCTGACCAGCGTACGTTTTAAATGTGGTGCTCAAGGTCACATAGCCACTCGATGTACCAGTGCCTCTACTTCAAAGCCAATAACACCTGGCGTATCACAGTCAGTCAAGGAAATCAAGATAATACAGAATTACAGCGATATTTACAAAAAGGTGGTTAAGGTCAATAACATTTTCATTAAAGCCTATCTAGATACCGGAAGCCAGGTAAATGTATTGACTACAAACATGGCACGACTGCTAAATTTGGAAATTAGTCCAACGAGCACAGTATTGAAGGGATTTTCAGGTGGTTTTGTGACTAGTCGAGGAGAAGTGACCTTTGAGCTGGAAGTTGATGGCATACCGCTGAAATGCACGGCACACCTAGCAAATGTCGACATGCAAGGAATTAATTTGTTGATTGGCCAGCCTGTTATAAATGGGAATGGTATGTCGTTAGTTATCAGCAACGGCACTGCAACACTTAAACAAGAGGACATAGATTTTATCAAAGACATAAATGCAATTGAAGAGCGTGAACGGTTTCCAGTGATCTGTGCTGAAGATGAATGTTTACAGCCCGGAACCTCCATTATAAAAGTCAAGATAGTAGGTAATGGAGACACGAACGACGTCGTCACTGCACCCCGTCACTTCGAGTTGCAAGGTGTTTCCTATTCACTGCCGGCTACACTGCTGCGTGGAGCCGACGGATACATGAAGGTGGTCAACACGGGCACCAGCAACATCACCTGGCGCCAGGGTGAGGTGCTGACGAGAGCCGACAACCATGAGCCACATAACGAGCCACAGCCAAACATTCAGGTTAGTCAATCTGCCATAATATCTGCCTTACCTTTGCCATTAGTCAGTCCTATATTAAGTACCAGTCTTGCAACCGATGCTACTATTGGTGGAGTAAATGTTTCCGATATTAAGTCAGGGCCAATAAATGAAACAGATCGTGATAAGTTATTAACTTTATTACATCGTTACAATAATTGTTTCGCATCTGCCACTAGTGATTTAGGTTGTACAGATTTGCTAAAAATGAAAATAAGATTAACATCAGATCAGCCTATTTATCGCCATCCGTATAGATTATCACACAGCGAACAGGCAGTAGTCAGGTCCAAAGTTTCCGATTTACTTGACGCTGGAATTATCAAAGAATCCGATTCCAATTATGCATCGCCAGTCATTTTAGTTAAAAAGAAAAATGGTGATTTTAGACTCTGTGTAGGTTATCGTGCCCTTAATGCTATCACCATAAAGGATAGGTATCCATTACCAAATATCGACGACCAAATTTCTAAACTTGCTGGAAAGAATTTTTTTACTAGTCTCGACTTAGCACAAGGTTATCATCAGCTTCAAATACAGGCCGAAGATACACATAAACTGCTTTTATCACAAACGAAGGTCAGTACGAGTACGTACGTGTCCCTTTTGGTTTGGCTAATGCCCCATCTGTTTTTATGCGACTTATAAACAAAATTGTCAGTTCGATTAACGTTCATAATTCGAAAACCGGCGAATCAGTGTACGATATACTAGCGTTCTTAGACGATTTACTTCTACCGTCTATTGACGTTGAGTTCTAAAAAAAATTCTTGATGAGAATTTAAAGTTAAATATGGCGAAATGTTCATTTTTACAAAACAAAATTACGTATTTAGGGTACGAAATCTCCCCGGACGGTATCGAGCCGAGTGAATTGAAGTTGGCAGCGGTTTCACAGTTTAAAGCCCCTACTAGTGTACACGAAATACGCCAATTTATTGGATTGTGCAGTTATTTTAGGAAGTTTATAAAAAATTTTGCTCTTATTGCTCGACCATTGACCGAAATGAGAAAGAAAAACGCAACCTGGGTTTGAGGCCCGCAACAAATAAATAGCTTTGAGGAAATAAAAAAATGCTTATGTACCAGGCCTACTCTCGCGTTATATGACCCCGCGCTGCCAACCGAAATTCACACGGACGCATGCAAATTAGGCATAGCAGGTATATTATTGCAGAAACAGAGCGATGGTACACTGCGCCCTGTTATGTATTTTAGTCGCGTAACAAGTAAAGAAGAAAGCAATTATCATAGTTACGAGTTAGAGACTCTCGCGGTAGTCGAATCACTTCGTAGGTTTAGGGTCTATGTGGTAGGAAAGCGTGTGAAAGTCGTTACAGACTGTACTGCCGTAAGAGCGACCATGACGAAACGTGATATCCTTCCCCGCATCGCTAGATGGTGGTTGCTCATTCAGGACTATGACATTAATGTCGAATATAGGCCTGGAGAACGCATGCAACACGTAGATGCGCTAAGTAGGAATCCGTGTGATGTAATGAATGTCAATCGTCTCGAAGTCTGCGACTGGTTTTATACGGTTCAATATCAGGACGATAGACTAAAACAAATTATTGAACAGCTGAAAGCAAATTCGGCGGATACAAGCATTACTAATAACTACGTTATTGTGGATGATAGGCTCTATAGGAAAACGCCTAATGGAAATCGTTTGGTAGTCCCCGATTTGGCAAGATGGCGAATAGTTCAAATGCATCACGATGATGTAGGCCATGTAGGGTTAGATAGGTGTATGGCACTTATAAAGAACGATTACTGGTTCCCTAAAATGACACGATTCATTCGCAAATACGTTTCTTCATGTTTACATTGTGCATATGGTAAGGGAGAACATGGAAAAAAACAAGGTTTATTAAATCCCATACCTAAGCCTACTGAGCCGATGCGAATGATTCATGTCGATCATCTAGGTCCTTTCTGTAGGTCAAAGAAAGGTTACACTTATTTGTTGGTCATCACTGATGCCTTTTCGAAGTTTGTAATTTCAGAACCTGTACGAACGGTGAATTCTGTAGAAACAATTAGAGTTCTTAAGATAATTTTTAGCCTGTTCGGTTATCCAAATCGTGTCGTAACCGATCATGGAAAAGCATTTACCAGTAGATATTTTAAGAAATTTGCTACCGATAAACAATTTAAACATATTTTAAATGCCATTGCATGCCCCAGAGCCAACGGGCAGGTAGAGCGGACAAATCGTACCATACTCGACGCATTACGGGTTACAGATTCGAGCGAAGCATCTCCTAACTGGGTTAATAGTTTACCGGATATAGTCTGGGGTATCAACAACTCCCTAAATTCCAGCACAGGTTACAAACCATATGACCTCATGTTTGCTCGTAGCGGTCGACCACGGTGTGACGTTGAAATTCCTGACAGACCTGTCGAGCCAGCGGCAGCTAGGCGGGAGAAGGCAAGTGCACGAATTAAGAAAGCGTCAGAACGTATGAAGCGTAACTTTGATAAGAGGCGTAAACCCGCTCGTATTTATAAGAAAGGGGATCTAGTGCTCTGGAAACAAGCTCCCACCAATAGTGCATCTAAAGTGAATACCAAGTTAGATGACTTATATTCTGGTCCCTATAAAATTGTAAAAGTAGTTGGTAATGACAGATATAGGATCCGCAGCATAAAAGGGTTAAGGGAATACAAAAGTTTCACTGGTTTAGTAGCTGCGGATTCATTGAGACCCTATAGAAGCGTGGCTCCTATATCTGACTCTGCCAGCAGCTCCGATGAACAATTAGAAACGGAAGACCTGATTGATCTATTAGAAAGCTAGTTGATTTGGTATTAATTGTGGCGTTCTCCCAATTGCGGGAGCAACTGTTTCAGGATGGCCGAGTGTAAACAAGGGTCTCAGCCAATCACAGCAAGCCAGACAAGCCAGCCAATGCCATGCCTTGCCGAGGCCCCACCACTCGCCAACGCCAGCCAGCCGTGCCTCGCTGGTGGGGAGCAAGCCTTAAATACCCTGTACTCGCTCATTTTGCTGATTTTTGGTATCGAGTCAAATTGTTAAGCAGAAACTCTGCCCAATTATTTTGTGAAAGTGATTAAAGTATTAAGTAATAGTGGTCAAATTGTTACTCCACGTTTTATTTCACCCTGGTTTATCAATACTTAAATTTTAAATGATTAAGTATTTTCTGAAATGTCGATCTCTTAAAGTTAGGTAATTCTTCATCATCATTGACAGCTTGGAGTACTTTTTTTAATGTATGAGTATTTTGTGTATTTTATGTAATGTATGTATTATGTATGTATGTATGTAATGTATGTATGTATTTATGTATTTTTTTAAGCTATGAACTTTCTTTCGTATGGCCTGTTTATCAAACTCGTCCACTTTTTCCGAGAATGTGACCCTTTTTTTGGTTGTTGATGGGCTTTGTACATTCCCAGTTGTTGCATATTCTTTTATAATTCTATATACGGAAGCGACACCGATACCCAAAATGCTCGCTGTTTTCTCCATTATACTTGTTTTGTACGGATATTCATCAGTAGGCCAAGTTTGCTTCACGTATTGGTGCACATTAACGACCATTCCTTTTTCATTAGATGTAAAATACGTCCGCTGTAAATAAAAAAAATGAGGAATGGTAAATTCTAGACTATTTTATTATTATTATATAAAAAGAATCTTTTTTGGTATGGAACCATAAAAATTAAAATTATGGTAATGGTTCAAGTGCAAATGAATTAATAAATTAACTTACCTTTTGACGCTTTTTGAGTGGTGAATTGTTTTCTTTCAAAGAATGTCTAGAGCCGCCAGGCTGTGATTCGATAATTAAAATCAACAACTAAGCATTCACAATAACAGCAGAAATCAAAAATAAAACTAACCGAAACGGAATAATAACAACAAAAAACCAAGTAAATACGGAGACGAAAAAATATGTATCACTTCTAACGCAATCCAAACAGGAATGAACTTGTTCACAATTGTTTGGCGGACCAAATGTTGACAACTGCGGCACTGGCCGCTTTCCTGTACCACGAAACACGCTACGACAGCTGTTGTCGACCAACTGACGTCATTATTGCATACAAGTGATAAGGGCAGATATAATATTAACTCACTTTCATAATGTAACTCAGTAGCAGTCCGTTTATTTACGTTTTTATCTCGTCTTGTTGGCCTTACTTTACTCATTGTTACTTGCTAGAAAGAGACAGCTATTATCTATCTGTCTCCGTATTACATTATTTATACAGGGTGACCTGAAATTCGATACATTCCTTTGAAAGACAGAAAGTAGACCTCATTTACAGTAATATTTTTCATGGCATCCCCTATCCAAAAGTTGATATTTACAAAGTTATTGAAATTTCAAAAATTTTTTCTTTATTTTCGACTTTTTGACTTTGACATTACGTATTTTTAAAAATGTTTGTCTTTTTAGTGATTTTTTTATGTATTTTAACCGTCAATGAGTCAAATAATATTTTTAAGGAATAAATAGGGACAAACTAAGCGAGAATTTTTCATTATGAGTCATGAAATGCTGCTGCTGCACGAATTCGGGAAAGCGGCCGTGTTGATAGAAGACGTGGCGATTCAGGCAGACCTCGTTTGTATGCTCCAGAAGAATAAAAAAGAAATTTTAACACTTCAAAATGATCCTTCTATTTCTACAAGAGCGGCAGCTAGAAGACTTGGATTGAGTCAATGGAAGGTGTATACGAAGGTGGATACGCGATACAAAAAAATCACAAGTAGAAGTAAGGGTGTAGTTTAAAGCAACAATACGTCCGTACACGGCAATAGTTGACTTAAAACTAATATTAGCTACTAAATTTGCTCTCTAAGCCAGTCGGGTGTAACTCATTGACAAAGGGCAGCGACGACAGGAGCCGAAACATCCCGAAGTTTGAACAAAGGAAACAATTGAAAAAATAGGTTGCCTCAGGTAAAGTAATTCTTGAGATAACGTTACCTGATGATTGTTTTGTCTTTGTTTATTACATGTTCATATTTTTATGTACATATTTGTACGCATTGTATCATACAACTTTTTAAAGAAAATCACCTGTTTTTAAGAAAAATGTGCATTTTTCTTAAAAGAAAATTCTGTTTCATGTCTCATAATGAAAAATTCTCGCTTAGTTTGTCCCTATTTATTCCTTAAAAATATTATTTGACTCATTGACGGTTAAAATACATTAAAAAAATCACTAAAAAGACAAACATTTTTAAAAATACGTCATGTCAGTCAAAAAGTCGAAAATAAAGAAAAAAATTTTGAAATTTCAATAACTTTGTAAATATCAACTTTCGGATAGGGGATGCCATGAAAAATATTACTGTAAATGAGGTCTACTTTCAGATAGAAAGTAGACCTCATTTACAGTAATATTTTCAAAGGAATGTATCGAATTTCAGGTCACCCTGTATTGAGATATTAAGTAAGTCCTTTATTTTTAGTTGAATCTTTGATCTCTTTGACATCAACTAGAAGTGTTACTATTTTTTTAAGTCCACTGTATGTGTTAAACAATTAGCGATCACTTTAAAAAAAAATTGTGAAGAATTAGTACATTTAAAGCTTTAATTCAAGATAAAAATATTTAAAAATAAAAAGGAACTCAAATATTGATTTAAAATTTTCACTTCCGGTTTACAATATGCAAATAATTCAAATTTATAATACGATAAAAAAATTAAAAATTTCAACTTTTTAACTATAAGAAACAAGACTTTTTGGTTTTTGTTTCAAATGAATTGATGAAAATGTTAAGTATCCAAAAATAACAGACTTCACTCTTACAAATTTTTTTAAAGCTCATAACTCAGCAATAAAGCATGATTGGATAAAAACATTGTGTGTACACATCCACGTCTACTAGAAGTATAATAGCTGACCAGAATATAAACAAAATTTACAACCTGTTTATTTTTGGTTGTCAGTTGTCTGCTTGATGTAAAATGTCCCATAGAGCAGATAATAATGACAAGTGGCTTTGTTAGACAAAACTTTATAATAAATATAAATACATGATGATAATGGGATTAGGCTTATTGTATCTCTTTGTTTAGTAGCTATCAAACACATTGTATTAAGCTTATACACATCTGAAGGTCATATATTTTATAACTAGCATTGAAAAGTTTAAATAAGCAGATCTTTTGACAATACTTGTATTTAATACATCGAATGAGGTAAGCAGTAGTCAAGAACATGAATAAGCACTCAGTGCAGGAATTCCTATATTGTAAACAACCTAACATGGTCAATGCCGAATTATCACCTACAAAAACAATTTTACAAAAGTGTAAGTCATTGGTTTTGAGAGTGCTCATTCTTACCTACACATCCTCTGGTGGAGATATTTTGTCGTTGCAGGAAGCATTGTAGGTCTCGAACTTTCAGGTGTGATATAGTTTGACGCGACAGGGGACGGGTGGAGAGGACCCTGCAGGGCCCGCACATGGTGCCACCTCCCCTGCGAAGACACTCGCTGCAGTAGTATCTCTCACAGTCGGAACATGCCCGTTTTCGTCTAAATACACTGAACTGCACAGCACAACTTTCGCACGGCATCTTAGAAAATCCGCGTCCTCGCACAAACATTAGACATAATCGCCCACACCACATAAAACCTTTAAGTATTATTCCCAAGTTATCACATTGCAGTCGTTAGAACACTATTGCTATTTGCTAAAAAAGAAAATCACTACAAAAACTTTGATATTAAAACGAAATTTGTAGTGACATTGACATTGTTTTTTTTTTTAATTTATTTATATATAGCATCGGCTTATAACAATTTGCCAGTGTCAAGTTACAAAGGCGGAAATAGAACTTTCGTTTCAATAATTTTCAATAATATATTCCTATATCGTCAAGTCTCAAGTCTAGTCAAAGTCGAAATAAAAAAAAGATTTATTGTTTCTATTTTCAACACCATATTCCTAAATCGTCAAGTATAGTCAAAGTCCAAATAAATAGTCAATGCAGTCAATGAGTCAAGCACAAATTTATGCAGAATACAAAACCACAACGTCACCCATTAAATTCCCCGTTAAAACTAGAATTACATTTATTTAAAGCAGTCAAAACTCAAAATTGTGGAAATGTCAAACCTTTTTTTTAAATGATCGTCGTACAGCATTAAAACTATTGTCAGTGTCAAGTTAAAAAGGCGGGAAATAGATCAATAGGCATGTTACCTAAAAATTTTTTTCGTCCATTCGATGTTAGATAACATGTTAATAAACAATCTAGAAACCATTTTCGTATATCTTAAAAAATAACGAAGATACAAACAATTTAAATTTACAATATGAAAGAGAGCGATATATCGGCCTATGACGTCACGAGTTGCACCCGTCATACATTTGTCATCACAAAAGTATAGTGGACGGCACGCGGCGGTAGCAACTTGTGAAATAACAACTCGTTTTGCGAGAAAGAGAGGGCAATATATTTTATTTGCTTATTATTTTTAATAGCGTCAATCTAAATACCTATTCTTTTAGATTTATACATCTTTATTCAACAATTTTAATATTGAATTTATAATAATGTGATATTTCACACTAGGCAACATTCGAGTCATGTCATCGCGAAATACAGAGTATTTCGCGATGACAGCTGGAACTAAAACACTTTCGATTGTATCATGTTTTATCTAGGTATATATTTATTATATATATATATAATATTAGATAATATTATATTAGATATATTATATATTAGATTTCAAATTAACAGCTTTTATTTTCACTTAATGCATTTAAAAGTATGATCGGTACTTACAATAAAATATAAATTGTTAACATTTTTCTGTCCGTTTGTCAGTCTGTGTGTTTGTTCCGGCTAATCTCTGAAACGGCTAGACCGATTTTCACGGGACTTTCACTGGCATATATAGCTGATATTATAAGGTCTAGCATAGGCTACTTTTATTTTAGGGTTCCGTTTAAAAAATAAGGTTCTGTTTCCATTAGTTCTATGCAAACGAAGTTGCGGGCATCAGCTAGTCCTTAATAAATTGGAATTAAATTTACTATATTTATTTGTTATAATATAATATTATTACATTTAAATTAAATATATCATACCTATCTAATAAGGATAATAATAATTATTAATGATACAGTCGAAAATGTTTTAGTTCTTCCTGTCATTGCGTCATACTCTTTTTTGCCAAGCTAACCGGTAGGTAGGATAGGTAATTAGAACATAAGAGATATTTTAGGAGGAGGTACTTAGTACAGGCAAGGTCAAGAGTGTCAAGACATAATAGCGCTATCATCATCGCTACCAAATATTAAAAGAAATGTCTATAACTTAGACAACTTATTTCTACGATGCTGTTAACAGTTCAAGTGTTCAGGAGCGGATACTCTACATCCTCTATTACGCTCTGCTGCGCCGGCGTTGCGAAGGACAGGAGTGCGAAGGCATCGCTACACGGACCTCGTGCCTCCTGTGTAACGGGGACCGGGGACAGGATGGGAACCTAAGCTGCCGGTTGCTAAGTCCCGGCACCGACAGGAATGCTTTCGGTTGTCGGAGTCTCCCCCGTTTTATTTGGAAGTCCGGTCCCACTTGAGGTAGACCGGCTGGTTGCGGGGGGTTTCCGGTGTCAGACAGATCCGGGACACTCCCTTTCATAGCGGCTGATGGCTAACCGCAGGTAGTGTTATTCGGTAAACCGGTGACTAACGTCGGGAGCCCCACAAATCCCTGATATCCCTGGGCCACCCATTCCGGGGGAGGCGTAATGTCACTTCCTCTCTTGAGTCTCGTCTGGTGTTTTTTACTTGCTAGTCATAAGATACTTAATAACAGTAGTAAATGCAGCCCTGTAAAGCAGCTATAGGCAGGGGAGCGCCAAATTTGCTGACTGCTTGCTTGATTATATAGATTTCGATGTGTATTTCGGAGGGACTCAGGTTTGACTGCGTTTATTTATTTTACCTTCAGAAACACCAGACTTGCCTTTTGAGATTTAATTTGTTTATTTTGATTAAAACTCCAGTTATTTTAATAACATTTATTTATAGGATAACTGAAATTACCACAATCCATTTTGCAAGATTTAGAATCACTTTTACACTTAAGACACGAAACTTTACTAAACTTTGAAACTTTAAGCAACAATTATAATAAAGAAATTTATTGATTCTGATGAGCTATTTTAATAACGAGATGTCGCTTGGACAAACGTCCCCACAGAACACTATTACTCCTACCGGAGAAGAATAGCAACTCCCTACAACAAAAGTTTACTACTGCCATCTATTATCAGCCCCAGGCAATTATATCCGGATAAACAAAGCGCGGGTTTTTTTGAATTTGTGCGGTAAATTTAAATCTTAAAACTTTCATGGGATTTATATTTCATAAAGGCACTCATTTCAGTTGTTAGAAAAACTTAAAAGGTAAGTAGGTACTTGCAGTTTTGGCACTATTTACCTTTTTAGTTATCCTTACAACTGAAAATCCACATTTTAAATGAGAACAAATTAATATAGAAATAATATTTATTGAAATTATTTAACATTTCCCATGAAGAAACAATAGTCTTACATTAAATTGCAACATAAATAATGATAAGTGAACTATAAAAATATTCAAACCTCAAAAATATTATTATTCAATATTCACATAGGAGTACACTCCTCGGTGTAGACTGAAGACATATTATGTACATAATAATATATGAATCAGTGATAGCTGCAAGCAAATTAATACTCGTTGCCTTTATTCGTTTGTACAAAAATTGATTTTTCTTAGTCAGCCATTTTCACAAACCGACACGAAACACCGAGTCAATATCTCACTACACAACAACACCGAGTCAATATCTCACTACACAGTTTTGAAATAGATGCAATTTGTATTATTCGAACGGAGGAACGGAAGCTCAACTCAACGTTTTATTCACAAAATACATCAAAAAACACCAAACAACACCTCGTTCGTTATGAGCAAAACAAAACGAACGCCATTTTGTTGTTTTGACCGGTGACGTAATTTTTTTTTATAAATATGCGATCATGGTGATACTAGGTGAAGGAAATTAAGTAACCTACAATATTTGTTTTTTACAAATCTTATTTTCATTTGCAGTTTAAACGCAGAAATAAAAATAAAATCGTAAAATAATTATATTTATCCAAAATAAAATCCAACAATTTTTCTCGTCATTAACAAATACACAAATAAATTTACAATTCGGTTACCCACAAAAATGGGTGTATTTTTCAATCGGTCGTACAACTCTGCCCCCGTAGGTATTTTTATCTGCCCTATAGAGTTGAACACCCCTGTACCCCTGAACGTCCCCGTAATAATGATCTTCCTCCGGAGCACACTCCCCACTTCATAGGGCGGGGCGAATCCCCACTATTTTACACCATTTTACATTACACACGATTTTACACCTGCGCCGACATATATTTTGTATATGTTTATAGTATTGTAATAATAATATATTAATATCTATGGACGCTTTCACACCACGTCAATCTGGTCCAACGACCCGAGCTAATGTTCTCGAAGTACTTGTTTTACGGGTACCAAACTACGGAAACATATTTAATACTTATTTCCCTTACTAATAAAAATATTTACACAATGGATAAGCAATACAATGTTTTGTCCTTGTCTGTCAAGCTACTTTTTCCACGTATCAGATAAGGACAAAAGATTGTATTGCTTATCCACTGTTTAAATTTTTTTATTAGTCAGGCTATACTATACATATATTTAATACTATACATATATTTACAGATTATACTATACATATATTTAAGATTTTTATTTTAAAATACATATATTTAATACACATCGACGACCCAGGAAACTTTTTTGTTCCCTGGCAGGATTCGAACCTGCGACCTCCGGCTTGAGCGCCAACGCGTAACCATTAAGCCACAGAGGTCGTCAATTATGTATACGTCAATTATGTATATTTAGATCGTGAATTTAATATGTAATATATGCTCAATTCCATATGATGCAGGCCAATTAAATTTTAAATGCAAGCGACTTTTGTAGGTGTCCAATGTACAGCACATTGGACAACGAACAATGTATGACAGTCGTGGTGTACCACTTTTGAAGCTTATTGCAGTTAGGTATAGCAATACTTTTGGACCTTTGTATCCAACAGTGTCTAAATGTGGTACTTTCGGAACGTAATTATATCAAATTGATACAGTACAGTCAGCGACAAACCCGGTAAATATTACGTCTTTACCTATGAAATTGCCGTTTTGTATGAAAAAAATTTATTTGTATTAATCGAAGTAATCACCCATGCAATCAATGCATCTTTGCCAATGCAGTGGCAGTTTATTGAGACCCTTCTTAAAGAAATCAGCTGGACGGGAGGCAACAAATTCTTCAAAGGCATTTTGTACTGCCTCTCAGGTATTGAATTTTTTTTCCGCCAAGAAGTTATCCAAATTCTGGAAAAAGTAGTAGTCTGTAGGCGCAAGGTCTGGTGAGTAGGGCGGATGACGGAGAGCTTCCAACCCCAGTTCTTGCAACTTGGAGACCGTCTGCTGTGCAGTATGAGGTCGCGCGTTGTCGTGCAGGAGCAGCGGAGACGAGCGATTGACCAATGCTGGTTGGAGATGTGCCAGCTTCTCCATCATTGTGTTCAATTCTTCACAGTAAACATCTGCAGTACTGCTCACCCCGTTTGGTAAGAAGCTGTGATGAATCACACCGGCGCTAGACCACCAAACGGTGACCATCACTTTTCTAGGGGTAAGTTTTCGTTTAGGGCATTGTTGCACTGAACCAGGATCCAACCAACTTGCTGAGCGCTTGCGGTTATCAAACAGAATCCATTTTTCATCGCAGATACCAATGCGGTTCAAAATTCCTTCATTTGTGTGTCTGTTGAGCAGTGCAAGGCACGTCTCGACGCGTACTTCGCGCTGGCGATCATTGAGTTCGTGGGGCACCCATTTATCAAGCTTTTTTACCTTGCCAATTTGAAGCAACGACCAATATTGTTTTGACGCTAACGTCGAAAGCTGCTGCTAATTCAGCCGTAGATTGTGTATCATCAGCTTCCACAATCGCCTTTAATTCGTCATTGTCGACCAAAGTCTTCGGACGACCGCGAGGTTAATTTTTCAGGTCGAAATTTCCAGAACGGAAGCGAGCAAACCAATAACAGGTGGTGCGTTGGTTTGCAGTGTTAGCTCAATGAACGTCGTTGATGTTACGTGCCGCTTGTGCCGCGTTGCTGCCACGACGGTACTCATATTCCATAATTACTCGAATTTTTAACGTATCTATGGTGACGAAAAAGATTGAAATGCGATGAAAATGTAACACTAATCAATAAACAAATGACTACTTTTGGAAAAAGAATTCCATGTTTTCAAAATAAAATTAATTTCAAATTAGAATTCTTGGCCAAACAAAAAATATTTTGATTTGAAATGGCCAGTACTGCAGAACGGCAATTTCATAGGTAAAGACCTATTAAATTAAAAAATAATAATAAATTCATAACACACGATATTACCTAAACAAATTATTTGATAGCAGATCGGAATTTTTGTAACACTTTTCATGGAAATGTTATCAGACCGATTCTTTCAGTCTGTATCAGTGACAAGCATCTTACAAGGAGATACGAGTTATCTTTGTGACGAGATGGATTGGGACATACCTAATATTCTGAGTGTTCTGAAGAAAAATGAAAAAAATAAAACAGAAAATAAGGCTGGGATTATATTATGATCTGGAAACCGGCGGGCCCGTGAAAATTCAAAGTACTGAAAATAGAACTTTGCACTCATACAATCAATAAAGACCTTGCGACAATCCTTCATTGGAGTCAATGTCATGACTTAATGGTCAATCTCAACAAGTCGCAAATTATAGTCATCGGTGGATTAAAACAGATCAATCGACCTAACTATGATGCTATCACTAGCATTATATTTGACAATGTTACATTTCCTTTCACCGATGTAGTCAAAAACTTGGGTGTGTATTTTGATTCGACCCTTAAATGGTCTTACCACATCTCTGAAGTCAGTCGTAGGTCTTTGGTGCGGTGGGGGCGCTTGGGCGTTGGAAGAACCTACTTCCCATAATGACAAAAGTCGAGCTTGCGCAGTCTTTACTTCTACCAATAATGGACTATGCGGATGTTTGTATGACCTTAATGAGGATTATCCTAATTAATTAGAAAGGTTACAAAACGTTTGCATTAGGTTCGTGTATGGAGGCGCAAGTTCGACCGTGTCTCTGAGTTTCTCAGGCTCCGTCAGGATGAGCATGTTTTTTTTTTTTCATCCCCCTAACGTAATCAGGGCTGTTTGTTTTCTTTTTATTTTGTTTTCGTTTTTTATAATTTTTAATTATTTTTTCTTTTCTTTTTACATTTCTTTACATTATTCTTCACGGTTCGTTTTTTAACAATTTTCATGATTTTCAGAATTTAATTTTAACATTTAATATTAATGCAATTTTACAATACAGATAAGTTCCTTATTTACATACCATTCAATAAAACAGTAGTCACAAATAGCATCAGTTTGATTCATGTCAATAAAATCAATAAAATCCATAAAATAATAATTCCAATAAAAGTTCAATAACAATACAATTTAAAAATGTCAAAGTAAAAACGACGACACAAAATAAAAGACTAACCTAGTATCACAGCTAAAATATTATACAATAGAACCTAACTAACATCACACAAGTTTATCACAGTTTCTTTTGTTCACATATACGGTAATATTCTTACAGTATGAGAGGAAGATGTCCCTCTTTTTGCCCCCCAGGATGGAAGGCAGATTCTCACCCGTCACGGGTGTGCCCAATTTCTGCTCAATATCATATCTATTGCTAGCAAAAATTGGGCACTCCAGTAACAGGTGAGGAACCGTCTCCTCAACTCCCAGCTGACACGAGCACGACGGATCCTCCTTCAACTTGAATCTGTTCAAGTAGAAGGCGAATCCGCCATGTCCGGTCAGTATCTGTGTGATGTGGTGTGTGATGTCTATTTAATTGACTATCTTGTATGCAGCAGCAGCGCTTGGGAAAAAGAGCTTTGTGACTCCGGCCGTCCCTCCCACTTCGTATCTCCTGTCCCATTCCTCAACCGTATCCTCTCTTAAGATACGCTTGACGAATGAAACAGGACACAGATCGTAGTCAGGTTTCCTTTTCGATCCCAGCGCGGCCTCCTTGGCTAATTCGTCAACCCTCTCATTCCCTCTCAACCCTGCGTGCGCCTTAATCCAAAACAGGGAGACCTCCCGCTTCTGCAATGCAGCTTTTCGGAGGGCCGCCCTTGTTTGCACTGCCAGGGGATGAGGGGAACTAAGGGTGACTGCCGTGAGGGCCGATCTGGAATCGCTAAGGATTCTTCGCCATTCCACTCTTGCAGGCTATACTTACTGCTCTCTGGAGCGCTAGAAGCTCGGCTTGGTAGACGGTGCGGATGAGCATGTTCTTATATTTATGTTTAATGTCCTATTTAACCCTCGCTCTCCCTCCTATCTGAAGGAGTGCTTTCACTATCGGAAATCGGCATTAACAAAAGCCGTGCACTACACTCTGGATATAATAGGAAACTTCATGTGCCATTTACAAAGTCTGGTTAATTCAGGGGTTCTTTCATTGTAAAGGCTGCGCTCATGTTGAATGACCTACCACGTGACATTAGAGAGTCAAAGTCTCTTGCTATATTCAAATCAAAACTGCATAGCTATCTGCATAAGTCGCTCGCTAAATTAACTATAAGTACCTATTTATTATTTGAACAATTGTATTATATATTATTATATAGATTATAATTATTATGTAAGTATTCCTTAACTATCTAGATAGTTATTCTTGACTTTTCGTATTACCCTGCTTATTTTGTTATTGAGTCGAGTGCCGAGCTGACAGTTTAACACTCGAAACTTCGATTTTCAAGTGATTTATATATATTGTAATTTATATACAAGTGATTATATTATGACACTGAAAATTGACTCGATACTTGTGTGTTCGATTGACAGCTCTATTATATTAGTTCAGAGTTCTATTTTCAATGCTCTGAATTTTCTCAGGCCTACCGGATTCCGGACAAAATAGTCCCAGCCTAACCATTTTGTTTATTAATGTTCCTAGCATGGTAAATTAATTAATTAGTAAACATTTAAGGTAATATCATTGTAGTGTTCTCTTTGTTTAGGTTTGGAATATTTTGGAACTGAACGGAGTATAGACGAACCTGGAATGAGGGTGTTTGATACTTTTTCTGCCGCTAGGGGGCTGACCCAACGCACAGAAGGCGTCATCTGGTGGCGTAAGTGGTATCAAAAACGGTCAATTCTTATTTTCTGATTTTTTTTCTGTCACCAGGCGGCGCTTGGTCCTTGTCGTGTCAAAAAGCTGTCAGATGTACGAATTTAAAAACCCTCATTCAAAATATGTAATTTGGAGAATATAATATTTTCATTTGTTTTGATAATCATTGACAATACTTAGCTGTTGTTAAACGCTAAAATAACAACGGGAAAAACATCAAAGAACATTAGAATATACATTGTATTGATACAATAAATAAAGCTATTATTGTACAAAAACGCTTTATTAAAAGATTGATAGTAAAACTGATAAGCAGCTTAACTAACTTTAACATAGTAAGTTATCCCACGCATTGTTGAGTAGACTTATTTGTCTCAATCCCTTTCGTTATACACATTATATAAACCTTCCCTCCCTTTCGTTATAATATATTTATTATTATATTTATATTATTTTATTATTCATTATAATTATAATAAAAGAAAGTCGTGTTAGTTACACTATTTATAACTCAAGAACGGCTGAACCGATATGGCTGAAAATTGGTGGGGAGGTAGCTTAGAACCAGCAGACGGACATAGGATACTTAAGTGCCCCGCCGAGTCTGTCTGTCTGTATATTCCCGATAATCTCAAAATTACTGAAAGGATTTTCATGCCGTTTACATTTACCGACAGTGTGGTTCCTTAGGAAGGTTTAGGTCGATAATAATTAGTTAAGGTTTTGTGGAAATTGATTTATGACGATAATTGTTGAAGGTGTCGGAGAAAATCAAGCCGTCTGGGAACTTTATCGAAAACGCTGCCTAACCTTACCAGTTGGAGATAAATAACAAAACAATGTATGGTGGAATTGTTTCTCTTTATAGGTCTACAAAAAAGTCCGTAATGGCATAGATGTGTTTATCTATTAAGAGTAGGTTACTATACCCATTCTAAGTTTTAAAAAAATATCAGATATAATGTGGTATTTTCAGAAGCTATATTTAGACGGATACAATTTAATTATCCTTATCTAGGAGATTATATCTAGGGGATATCTTAAAATTAAAAAGTACGTCTGAAAATTTATTACAAAATAAGTATATATTTTTAGTCTGTGCTATTACTATATTGCAGGTATATTTGCTAAAGACGTTTTTTGACATGAACACTCTCCCAGCCGGGCGAAGCTTCGGGAAAAAGCTAATTAAAATATATAAACGAGTAAAGATGATAATATTATAATATCTCTGTGGCATGTAGGGGAACATGTTGTACGTCGGACTCAGTTGTACTTTAGACAGTTGGATCTTTCTAGATATTATTGAGCCTTTAAATTCTAATGCCTCGGGTGTTCGCTACGTCTCTACTTTATACCTTTGTAGAAAAATGCTAAAGTCGTGAATTTTTTTATATAAACTACGTATGTATTGTGATAAAATTGTAAATGGATTGTTAAAACTAGGTAAGTAAAGTTTATAATAATAATAATAATCATTTATTTCAGATATAAAACTACATCCATAAGTGTTAGTATTCCATTTAGTAACTATTTTTTTTTTCTCTCATTTCTTGGCACTGACATGTGGGATTTGTGTACTTTGCCATAGACAAGGTAGGGAATAACAACAATTTTTCCTTATTCTAAATTAGTAATGTCAGCTTTTTTTTTCTGGATCACATATTCTAGATTCTGATACTGAGAAGTTATCTAAGTCCTGTATTACAGTATTCATTTTTATAGGTAAAAAAGAAAACTATTAAAATATATAAAAAAGTTTAGGGTCTTCAAATTAAACCCTTGTAAAACCAGTAACAGAAACACTTAACAAAAATGAAAATATAGAATCCGTCTTTTTAGATATGAGCAAAGCCTTTGATCTTGTCAACCAAGCTCTACTCTTTAAAAAAATACAGGAATACGGGATTAGAGGCAACGCGCTTAACTGGTTTCAGTCATATCTGGAAAATAGGTCACAATGTACAGAAGTCACGAATATCGTCAAACATTACGCAATCAGACATCGATCTAGTTATAAAATAAATAAAAATAGCGTCACTCAAGGCAGTACTCTAGGTCCAACACTTTTCTTTCTGTACGTAAATGATTTGCCAATTGCCACTAAACACGACTGTTATATGTTTGCTGATGACATAACCTTGTTAATAAAATCTAACAAAATCAAAATTAATGCTGAAATACAATCTGAAGTTGACAATATTACAAAATGGCTGAATCTAAATTATTTACATATTATTATTAATAAAACGAATATAATTAAATTTGACAATTTGACTAATAAATTATGACATAAACTTAAATAACGGTAAAAACTCAATTAAAAGCGTGACATCAGCATCGTTCTTGGGTATTATACTGGACAAAAAGTTAAAATGGAAAGATCATATCACAAAAGTATGTAATAAATTAAACAGTTACATCTTTGCCCTAAGGAGAATAAGAAATACCGTATCACAAGATGCAGCTCTTACAGCATACCACGGATATGTGTCGTCTATCCTTAGATACGGACTTGTTCTATGGGGATTAACCGGAAATAAACAATGCTTTTCTCACACAAAAAAAATGTATACGGGCGTTAGCAAACGCGGAATACCTAGCTCCCTGTAAGCCGCTATTTAAGAAATTTCACATCCTTCCATTAGCGTGTCAGTATATATTTGAGACATGTATATTTGTGAAAAAACATAGCCATCTGTTTAAGACACATACGACTACAACTAGGTATAAAAGCAGGGATAGCAATAAGCTTTGTGTGACTCGTCAGGAAAAAACAAATATACAGCGATAACAGCTATTGTATGTCGATAAAAATTTTCAACATGTTGCCTAAAGACATTAGAGATATCTCTGTATTAATCAAGTTTAAAAGAATATTATTAAAGTGGTTGCTGGACAAATGCTTTTATAGTAATAAGGAATATTTTGAATATTTAAATAATGTAAAAAAATTGACATTAAATAATTATAAATAAAAACATAAAAAAAATTACCTATGTATTAAATTGATTAATTGAATTGTATTAGTTGACATTACCATAATAACTGTGCTTATTGTTTTAATTAATAATTAATTTATTTTTATGTGACCTCTAAATGCCTATTATCAATATAAGTTACTCTGAACTCTAATGTGTTACTTTTAAATGATTTAAATAATTTATATATGCATTGAAAGAAATCAATAATCTGAATATTTCCACACCTCTGAGGTAGAAATTGTGAAACTAATTAAACTTAAGAATACTGTACACCAAATTCTCGAAAATAAAGATTATTATTATTATTAAACAATAATAATGCCGCGTTCTTAGACGCCCTCATAACTAATAATACATTTTTTCTGCTATAATTTTTGCCAGGTTGTCAGGTGAGTCGGCGTGAGCCAGGTTGCTGGGTTTCTTAAAATGCAGACACGTCGCGCAATTCTCTTCCTCTGTCTTTTTAAGGCAATCCTTGATTGACTGGTCCATACTTCCGCAGTGACTGCAGGTGCAATTGGCTTCTCTGCAGGACTTTGCTGCGTGACCATATTGCTGACACTTAAAGTAACGAGTCACCAAAGTGAAGTCCTTAACAGTACAGGACGACCAATTAATAAAGACTGTTTTTGGATATCAGTGCTTTACGAATTACAGCTGAAACCTCGATGATAAAGTTGCATGTCTCTGTATCTTTATTACCAGATTTATGGCTTAGTTTGGGCTGAGCTAAAAATTGGTAAATTTTTAAGTCATTCATCTGCTTTGCAAGATTCTGCTGGTAGAGACACATCAGTAGTTCTTTTTCTTGCATATCTGACGGGACATCAACAATTACAATCCTTGGATTTCTTTTGCGAGGCTCATCTATCAATGGATAGGTCAGAGTTCTTTAAAATTGCCGAAATTTTAAGTTTTTCACTGTCTTCCCTAGACTCTGTGCTGATAATTACTCCACCATTCTTAGCAGACCTCTTACTTGAAGTTTCAGTTCTACCGGACAAATAATTTTTTGGACATGTGATTTTGTCCCATCACTGGTTTTGGACTTGTTGTTTGGGTATATGGCTTACATTTGATGACTGGATGAAGTTATTTCCTTTCTTGACGGCGGCGAAAAGGCCGATATATCGGCGAAAGAAACTCCTGTGGTCGAGTTCGGAGATTCTGCGATCTTCATCTGGATATCATGTAGTTGTTGAGCTAGGTCAAGTTGGTCTTGGAGGCTTAATGTAAGCTTGGATTGTAATGTGGTAATGTACTGCCATCGAAAAAGTACTGTGTCCAACTTTGCGGCATAGTGTTTGGATTCTGGTTTTTTGATCCATATTCAGCTTTCCTTCCGTTCATACTATAATTTAAATGTTGACTTTTTAACTATTTGTGCTAATTATAATAATTATTTATTTCTTCGTTAAACATTCTGTCACTAGATATCGTCAAAAGGCAACATGGTAACTCGGCCAAGGTGCATTGGGTGTGTTGTACCTTGTTTTAGAACTTTCTCTAAGCGTCTTAAAGACAAGCATGTTATGTACATACATTTCTAATAATAGTATGTTGGTGAAATATACCCAAATAACCGACCTTCCAAAATATACACACATGGATTATGTACAATAAGTCAAATTGGAATAACTGAAAAACTGGGCGAGGTACAAGTCACAACAGACTCACCTATGTGGTAGCCGGTAGGTATATGCAGTACAGTTTTCCGTCTATACTTATGAACTGAAAATGTTCTATATAGGAATAATAAAATAATAACTACTTTAACCAACACGACATGCACGACGAAAGAAAAAACATATATAGCTTAAAAATGCGCAGTTTCCCAGGAATAATGAAGTAAAAGACGCGTCTCCTGCGCGTGTTTTTTTCGAAACTGATTAAAAAATACTTTACTTATTAAATACAAATCGGTCTTCTATTCGTAACTCCTGATAAATACTAAAATTACGGGTCAGTACCTAAATTTGGCCTAACCCGAAATTTGGGGGTCTAAAAAGGCCACTTTAGATGTTTCATATTGTTATGTTTTTTTTTTTTTCATACAAAAATCGTGAAATGATAAAATGGCTACATGAATTATCTGATTTCATTATATTAGAAAACATCAATTTTGACAGTTTTCAATAGAAATGCGTAAAATGGCGCACATGATACGAGTTGGAAAAACTATATGAAACACCTAAAGTGGCCATTTAAAACCCCCTTTGTTTTCTCCTAGATTCTGCATCTGCAATCGCTGAAACTGCGAGTGCTTACGTCTTCCTCATCGGAACTCATGATCTTGTCTACACAAAATGTTTTGTTTTAATCAAAAATATTTTCTATAGCTGGTGATAGCTTATGTATGAAAAAAAATGTTTTTGTTTCATGTTTTATGTGTAATGTTTCGAAAAAACATGAACAGGAGACGCGCCTTAAGGAATAATTTTCTCCCCAAAAATATCTGCATTTCATGGTAATAGTCGAAGCCGTTTTCGAGAACCCGATTATATATATTAAATATACAAGATTGTCACGTTTTAAGTATAAGATATTATTACAATGGGAATGGAACATATCATGAGTCATGAACCAGTGCCCTAATGGTGGCTTTAGTGGTCACTGGTCACTGTGATGGAGTTCTTCCTTTCAGACGTTCCTTTTTTATTTTATTGGATAGAATAGCGAATATCTATTTAATTTGGGATATATTAGAAAAAGGGCTCGGGGAATCCCTTGCAACATAAAAAAAAACAAAAAATTAAAAAAGTTACTTTTTACAAAGTAAAAATGCATAAAAAGTATGAAATAAATCTTATTTCCTAAATAATTTCCCTTTTAAATTCGGATAAAATTTTAACCATTTCTCTACTCAATCTTCATAATTTTGAAATCGGTACAAGCCTGAACAACATCCTGATAAGACAATATTTTATAGAACAAGTTACCAGTAACGGTATCAGCCAACAATCAAGTTGGCTGGTAACGACTTCAAAATTATGAAGATTGGGTAGAGAAATGGTTAAAATCTAAAAAAAAAAACAATTTGTTTAAAAATAACATATTTTCTCTTTTTAATTATGTTTATTAAATTATTATTATTAACACATTTTAAGAAAGTTATAAATACATAAAAGCCTCCGCTATTCTCACTCTCTCGGCAAAAAAAAAACTCAAGCGTTCTTTTATGCCAGTTTTCTGAGAGGCCGTGGTATTTCCCCAAATAAGCATTACCGATCTGTTGACCTAAACAATCACCAGTGATAATATTGATTAGACACAATATTATTAAATAATTATTATTATCTATTGTAATAGTCGACGGAAAAAATTTAGCAGTGAGCATTAAATAATTATATTATAGTGATGATGATGATCATGAACATAATTTTAGAAATAGCAAAATTTCAAAGACATTGATATCGGTGCACACAACTCTGATGAGTAGTGAATATGTCATCATAATAATATGTTGGTGTTTCTTGTAAAGATGGTGGCGGTGGTGATAATGATGATGATGATGATGATGATGATGATTACTGTAAGTGGTATGATTGCATATGCTTGCAGTTCTTTAAACAACGCCGGAATCCCCAAACATGTATTTATAAGGACTCCAGAGTTCTGTTTAGTATTTTTGGATCCAGGGTATACCTTGGTGCAAATCTTACTTTTTGATAGAATATGCTTGGACTACTTCAAAAAAAAAGTCGAAATCACCATATGTGTCCATATAAATTTCGAAAAGTTCCCTCGATTACTCATGGATCTCATCATCAGGTCACCACTTTGGTAAAAACGAGATTACCTTGGGATTGTACTCTTTGCATTAAAAAAGAATTTTGAAAATCAGTCCACAGACGGGCGGTATTATCGTTGAAGATACAAAAAAAAATTAAAAATATATAATATGTATATACATATCGGCTGTATAGCCGAATGCCTCCTTTTTTTTATTTCGTATAAAAATATGTTTTTTCAGTAGTTTAAGGTTAATAATATGTTTGGGCGACACTGCGTCGCGGTCGCGACAACGCATCGCAAAAATAGCGTCGGACAGCCATTTCATTCATGGCTTGTCGACGTGATTTTCGCGTTGCGTTGACGCAACTCAGCAATAAGGTATTTCCTTTCAGTAATTTCAGATACTTGGGGGTATCCCTTTGAACATAAAAACATGTTTCTGGTTTCAGTTTTCAGGCGGCTCCTGCGCAGTCGGCGACGGCAGACACGTGCCTGGACCGACGTTGTCTGTAGTCTATACTCTTTATCTCATTCAATTTCAGTGTGTTCTCAACTCTCGCGTGGCGCGGTGTGCGTGTTTGTTTGCAAAATAAACTCTGCTGCTCCGGGTATTGTGTGAAGTTTTTAAGTGCTATGAAAGTTTTTGTGGTGTTTAATATTTGATTTTAAAGTTTAGTTTTAAATAGGTAAGACATTTTGATTTGAGCAAAATTAAAATCTTGTTTTTGCAAAACATAGATAAGATAAGATAAGTAATGACAGCAATTGTTTACATTTTAATTGTTTAAAAAATTGAATGAGTAATTTTCAGTATTAACGACATAGTATATACAATTGCGAGCGACCTACAAAATATTATGATTAGTAGACTTAAAACTCTGACTCTCAGAGTTTTAAGTTTATGAAATGTTTATATTAAAATACTTTCGGGTAAGTATTAAAATCTACCTATTAACATCTACCAAGTATTTTACAGAGTTAAGTAATTTAAGTTTATTTTAAAAAGGTACATAATATGTTCGTAAATGTTAGCTGATAATAAAAAAGTAGGTTCCTGGGTAACCGAGCTTTGCTCGGAGTTCCAGTAGAAAAAAAAAAGAATCACAAAACATTTATCTGACCGGGATTCAAACCCACCACATTTCGGATTTCCGAACAAAGCAAAAATTACACATACAACATAATCATACTGCCAATCAGACTGACAGACATAATTGAGTCGAAATTATGGTATATTGATATATTGTTGCACGACGAAAGAAAAAACATATAGGTATTGCTTAAAAATGCACAGTTTGCAGAAATGATAGTAGCTCGATTTTACTCCACAAAATTCCATGCATGCTAAATTTCATGGTACCTAATACTTGCAGTCGTTTCCGAGATTCCGATTACATAGGTACAAGATTAGCTCGTTTAAAGTACATATAAGATATTATGGTAGAGACGTCTAGAGTTCCTCTTACTTACCTAACCGAACCTACTCGAGCGCATAGTAAATACTTGTGTAAAAAAACGACCATTGAAACGACCAAACAATAGCTGATATAAAACCATTGCACTAGAATCTACGAGTAGGTATGTCATTCATTAAAGAAAAAAACTTATGCTCAAAAAAAAGTATTTGTCACTTGCTTGTAATGATTTATCTGTGAGAATATGTGTTTTATCTTTCCTTCTGTAGTAAATTGTTTTAAGACATTGTGTCACTCGGCTGATAAAAGGCGCCATTTACAGCTTTACATATGTAATTTGAATTAAATCTCAGGCAAGATCTGCCGTCAGGCAGAACCTTTCAAATCAAATTTTCAAATTCTTTCAAATTAAATCTTTATTAAACACACATAATAATATACAATATAATAAACATGTAATACACATCACATCAATATAATCCAATGCTAAGTTAAGACTTGTGTTATGGCAATCAGACAACGAATATACATTTAACAATTATATACTATAGTATATTATTACACACACTCTCACAACACACACACACTAAAAAAATAGTTTATCACGTAGGTATTGTCTCTTTCAGTGAAATGATGCGCGCTTCGTTGGGGAGTCTCCCCCAGAACCTTCGGTGAACTACACCCGACGACCAGGACGCCTCCACCTCAAGGGTAGACAAAAGTAGTGTTGGCTGATTAGATAATGTTCTTTATTTGATCTCAGTCAAGTTATCGAAGCACTGCGAAATCGTGTAGGTTATTACTTACTCGACTTCCACCCATACAGTACATATTTTAAAATTAAAAACAAAACATTTCCTAGCCGCAGCCATTTTCGGTGAGTTACACAGTGTACGTGGAATGCGCACCTGACATAGTTTTTACTCTGAGCCTTGCCCCCGAATGTGGGCACAAAGTACCAAGCATCAAGTACTACTTTCCCTGCTCACCTGACGCGCTGTTTTCTACTGCGGTTGCGTGCTGCACCGCATTATTGCACTTTTCTTCATGTGACGATCGCTGGCGTAATGCTGAATGCACGGAATTATATGTAACTAAATTTCAATTGTATGAGAGATGATTAAGGATGTCAGACGTCCCATATTTACGGGGAGGTCTCATATTTTAGGTACTAGATATTAAAAAGTGAACCGGGACAAGCGCTGTTTCGTAAATCGAACGATATAGGGTTTAAAAGTACTCAGTACTCATGCACACGATGCTCGCAACATCCCATCACGTAAATATGAGCTCGGGCGCCCTAAAACTCGCGCGATTCTCAGAAAAATATCAAAATTAATCTTGTTTTTTTTTAGTTCCGTCTTAAAAAACTGAAATTTCGTATTTTTTGTCTTACACATAAACATTTGTCCCGTATAGGCTGTAAAAAAAGAAACAACTTTAGAGATGACACTTGTCTAGATCAGACAAGTATCATCTATAAAGTTGCTAGATTTGCTGAACTGGCTGTTTGAATGAAAAACATTTTTTCCCGTTTTACTAACAGCATTGCAACAACCTAGGATAACGACATCAAAACACGACTTCCCTGAGAATTGTTGTCTTAGAACTCCTCATTGTTGAAGGTTTATGAGTTTAATGCACTTGTACGAAGACGCGGTACAATTTTATCCATGTTTTATGACAATACTTCGGCTAATGGCCATTATTGTTGCGATGTTTGAAGTTAAATGTTGGTGTGCCGTAGTTACAATAATTTCAAACGCGGTGTTAAGATTGCTGTATGGCGATAGTTTTTATCGTAAAGTGCTCATAGCACTAGGTACTCTACACACTAAACACTTGATTAAATAATATACTCTTAAAAATAACACTTGATTCAATACACAATAAGTAACATAAACTGGCAGTTTATCGGTTTGCTAATCAGCCACTTTTGTTGAAAGACCAGAAAAAAGGCAGACGCATGCGTGATTGTAAGCGAATAGCGGCCATTCTCACACAACACCAAATAAAAATCAAGTGCTAGGGTACCGTTTCTTGTACTTGGACGTTATTTTACACTATATTTCTGCGAGGCCATGCTCTCTATCATGGCTTACATTTTAAACGATAAGAAGAACGATAGCACGGTTAGATTATATTGTAGTATGAAGTATCACACCCTCGTTAGGTGGCGGTAGGCAGACGACTGGCTCTCGCAGGAGTGTCGTTTGTACATACATAATACATGTTTACATACATATTTAATAATCAAATTAGCTGACAAATATATATATATATATATATATATATATATATATACAGGGTGACCTGAAATTCGATACATTCCTTTGAAAGACAGAAAGTAGACCTCATTTACAGTAATATTTTTCATGGCATCCCCTATCCGAAAGTTGATATTTACAAAGTTATTGAAATTTCAAAAAATTTTTCCTTATTTTCGACTTTTTGACTTTGACATGACGTATTTTTAAAAATGTTTGTCTTTTTAGTGATTTTTTTATGTATTTTAACCGTCAATGAGTCAAATATTATTTTTAAGGAATAAATAGGGACAAACTAAGCGAGAATTTTTCATTATGAGACATGAAACAGAATTTTCTTTTAAGAAAAATGCACATTTTTCTTAAAAACAGGTGATTTTCTTAAAAATATGTATGATACAATGCGTACAAATATTCTAAATAACTTCCTTATCTCATTAGCTTTCCAAAAAGGTGCAAATGTCTACATAAAAATATGACGTTGTGGTAAACATATTAGAAGTAAAATGAAATAATGTCTAAATCGATTTATTTGCGATAAGGTTAAAATAAAAGGAAAAACTTGAATTTAATTACGTTTATTGTGTTTAAAAAACATCAATGTTTAATTAAATTTAATAATAAATATTCTACTTTAGGTCTTGTTCAAAATGTGAACCTCTGTTTCTGATACAGGCCCGTAGTCTTCTCCGTACCTCTGTTTTGATTATTCTGGTAGTAAGACTAGTTTTGATTTCTTCTGCTGCATTTCTTATGCGGCTTCTGAGCTCCTCTACAGTAGTTATGGGTGTAGTATACACCAAAGCCTTCATATGACCCCAAAGATAAAAATCACACGGGGACACCGTGCTGGCCAAGGAATTGGCCCGCCTTGACCTGGGTGCGCCAGCGATGTGGGTAAGTTTGGTCTAGCCACTGGCGTACGCCGAGGCGGAAGTGGGCCGGGCAACCATCATGCTGGAAAATCATATTACGACGAGTTGCTATTGGCACATCTTCCATTAAACCAGTAATCTCCTCTCTTAGGAAATGTTCGTACATTTCACCATTTAAATTTTGAGGCAAAAAATGAGGTCCAACTAAATTATTATTAATTATACCCATCCAGACATTTAGACTGAATCTGGTTTGATGGGCCCTTTCTTTTTTCATCCTGGGGTTTTCTCCTTTTGGTGCCCAGTAATGTGTGTTGTGGAAATTGTTTATCCCGTCACGGTCAAATTTCGATTCATCCATCCACAATATTCTTGAGAAGAAATTGCGATCCTCTATGTCTGCATTTATCATAAAACGGCAGAATTCCATTCTTCTAACCGAGTCTCCCTCTTCCAACGCTTGGACAGGTGTGTAGTGAAATAGATGTAGACGCGCTGTGTGTACTGTAAACCACACCTTCCATTGACTCAATCCAAGTCTTCTAGCTGCCGCTCTTGTAGAAATAGAAGGATCATTTTGTGTTAAAATTTCTTCTTCTTCTTCTGGAGCATACAAACGAGGTCTGCCTGAATCGCCACGTCTTCTATCAACACGGCCGCTTTCCCGAATTCGTCGAAATGTTGTTGAAAACACTCTAACGTTTGGCACTCGTCGATTCGGAAAACGTTCAACGTAAGTTCTTCGTGCAGCAGCACCATTACCATTACAAAGTCCGTAACAAAACAAGATGTCAGCGTATTCATCGTACTCAAAAGCAGCCATCGCGATACAAAAAAATCACAAGTAGAAGTAAGGGTGTAGTTTAAAGCAACAATACGTCCGTACACGGCAATAGTTGACTTAAAACTAATATTAGCTACTAAATTTGCTCTCTGAGCCAGTCGGTAACTCATTGACAAATGGCCGCGACGACAGTAGCCGAAACATCCCGAAGTTTGAACAAAGGAAACAATTGAAAAAAAAGGTCGCCTCAGGTAGAGTAATTCTTGAGATAACGTTACCTGATGATTGTTTTGTCTTTGTTTATTACATGTTCATATTTTTATGTACATATTTGTACCTTTTTTGGAAGCTTATGAGGTAAGAAAGTTATTTAAGGTATTTGTACGCATTGTATCATACATTTTTTTAAGAAAATCACCTGTTTTTAAGAAAAAAGTGCATTTTTCTTAAAAGAAAATTCTGTTTCATGTCTCATAATGAAAAATTCTCGCTTAGTTTGTCCCTATTTATTCCTTAAAAATAATATTTGACTCATTGACGGTTCAAATACATAAAAAAATCACTAAAAAGACAAACATTTTTAAAAATACGTCATGTCAAAGTCAAAAAGTCGAAAATAAAGAAAAAAATTTTGAAATTTCAATAACTTTGTAAATATCAACTTTCGGATAGGGGATGCCATGAAAAATATTACTGTAAATGAGGTCTACTTTCTGTCTTTCAAAGGAATGTATCTAATTTCAGGTCACCCTGTATATAGGGTATTTGATATCCAAACAACATACTACAAATTACTACAAACTCATACTCGTATCTTGTCTTCTAATACCGCACAAAATATTGCCAAGAAGATATTAGATATTATGTAGACTGTAGAGTCAAGCTTCAATTTCTACAAGCCCCAATCTCACGAAATAGCTACAAAAATACCTACATCTTAGTAAAATATTATGTAGCTTGGCCGCTTTGCTACATCAAATATATATTGTGTTCTTTTGTTGTTTTTGTTAACATTTAGCTAAATTGGATAACGGAGTATAAAATTGAAGTATCTGTTTATAATTTCAAATTGACAGCTTTACAGTAAATTCATATTAATATGATAGTATTTATGGTACATTAACAAAAAAATATATTTTAGTTTTTGTCGGTCTGTCCGCCTTTCTGTATGTCTATCTCTGACCGGGAATTCACTGGCAGATATCTGATGTTATAAAGAGTAACTTAGACTCCTTTTATCTTAGTTGTTTCTATTCATAGTTCCTTCCACGCAAACAAAGTTGCGGGCACCAGCTCGTATTATCATATAAAGAGTCGTCACGCTGCGGTATGTAAATCGAGCGATATCAGTCGAGTATCTCGCAAACATTCCCCGAGAAAGTAAGCACTGCGACTGCGACGGCACGGATTTGACGTCACAATCAAGACATTCGCATTAAGTTTGCAGTGAGTAACTAGTGCAAATATTAAAACTGACCTATAACGCATAAACCACAGAGTAAATTATAAATACTTACGAATTTACAGCTTTCATAGAACGATCCAAATTTTGTTGTTGTCACAGAAAATAGCGGTAAATTAAACTAAGTCTAGCGTCAGTATACGGTTATTGAGAAAGTCTAATTGGTACACCACAACCCAGCATCGAACCTGCAGCATCACATCACATGTGTGACTCAGGAGGACTATTCACTAGGCTATGGACTCTCTTATAATAAAGCAAGACGCCTACTATATCAAAATTAAATATTTACTTACTTATTATTATTCTTGGGATAGATACATCTCCGCATTTTTCCACTATTGCCATGTACGCGATATGAAATTTGTGGACACGCATACATTCACCGTACGTTTGTAGTAGTGCAAACAAATCGCGAGCTTTCTATGTAGCTGTTTATCTGTGCCTCTTTAATTTGTAATTATGCCGTGTTCTAATTCACCAATTTTGACCGAAACATTTTGACATTTGCACTGCTGACTCACTGCAAACTTAGCACGAATTAACTATAATTATACAATAAATAAATTTACTGTTTGTCAATCCAAAATATGTACGCTTACATAGGAGCCGCAGCACCCGCGGTGCCGTTGCACTTTGATATGTATGTAATCTTTTGCGCCGCCGGGGCTACGGCACGAGTGTAAAGGCGCTTAGACTAACGGTCGAATTCTTATACGATAATTAACTTTAGGGACTCCCTAAATTACAGTTCGATGCTCTCTTTTTGACGAAATAACAAGTTCAGCATGTGACCACAGGGCGAAAGGCCAAGACGCTAAAATAAACTTTGAGTATTCATTAAAACATTTAAATAAACTTTGAGTATTCATTAAAACATTTAAATAAACTTGAGTAGGCAGTAAGAATTTGTAACTGTCAGTTGAGACAGTGCGGTGGTGGTTATTATAAAATAAATTCTAAATTTGAATTATTTTTATTAATATTTTATGGTAATTTTCCAAAATTATTGTAAACCTAAGGCTTGGCGCAAACGAACGACCGACTGTAGTTCTTTTGTGTAGCGCCCTGCTTGAAATGTTTACGAGTTAAAAACAAAACGTAAGTTAGATACTCGCTGATTCACCGATCATTATTTACCTTGCCGTAGTGCTAGTGCGACGAAAAGTGTTGTGCAATATTTTAACGTAATAGGAAAATGTAGGTAGGTATCTTAGACTATTGTCTACATTTTGTTTTCTATACTTATCGCAGCGCGACAACTGTAACTCCTTTTCCAGATTTTATCGCGGTTTATTGTAATTTTCCCGAAATTTCCAATAATTAATATTAACTGTGGTCATTTACATATTACACGTTAACCACACGTAGTAGGATCTTGTACCAATATTATTTAGTTTGTAAAAATAACCTCAAAATAATTTAGCCAAGAAACTAAAAAAGAAAATCCCTACACAATTTCTATCAGTTTTTGTCCAGTTCACATGGCCATTCCATATACAGTATCAATTTGCCTAAAATGCTAAATTGAATGCACATTATAGCGTCAAAAGCGACGGTAGCCATATTGTCTGCCGTGTTTAGCGCCACGATGACCTCCAAGGCTGACCTCCGAAGTTCTTTGCAATACTAAATCATCTTTATTACCTGAATGCTAAATAACTGCAATGGAACATTTCGTGACATTTTTTTGATAAACTAGCTTCGAAGAGATCTTCATCCTTGATATTGGTGTGAACGTCACTCTTCTCTAGTTAGGATCTAGTTAGGCCATTTTACACAAATGAAACAGCTAAGGCAAATATTTTTTCCAAATAAATTGATATATAATTTCAGTGAGACTCATTAATTGTCAGGTAAATGATAAAGTAAAAGGTAAAATATAAACATGACTACAACGAATTATTTTAAAGTATATGAGATACTACCCGTGCATGTAAAAGTTGATTACACTGTAGCGCTAGGTCAGTATAGTATAAATAAATATAAAGAAAATATAGAGCGTAAATATAATACAAGAAAAGTAACACAAGGTAAATATGTAATGCCTAATATTAAAAATAGATTTCTTAAGAAATAAAAAATTAAAAATGTCAACTTTAAAGAAAAGGCTGAAAAGTTATTTATTGGAAAACACAAGTATTTATTAGAAAATAGTAGTACTATTTTGTAATAAATGTCAATAAAGTAGTAAAGAAGGAAAACAAGTATAAGTATAATTAAAAATATCTTTAGATGTTAGAAATAATATTTGTTATATATTTTATTTTGTTTGATGAAAATTGTTTAAAATAGTTTAAAATAGAAATGTAATTATTTTATTTAGAATACTCCAACCGCCAACAAACTGGTCCACAGTTTGGCGATTTATGTAATGACTGTAAAAGATATTATTTTTGTGTTAATAAAAAAAAGAAAAAAAGTCCATCTTGTAGCAATCATCCGGGGATTGTGAAGCGATGAAAAGTCAACGGGATCATGGTGTCAAAGACAGCATTGAGGAGATATTGAGCATCTATGGAGAGCTGAGACACTTTTCTGCTCAATGCTCGATGGCCCACGTGCACCCGCCTCACGTGCGGATAATGAGGATGGTTGCAGACGTCAGCGGTTGCGCAACCAGCGGGCTTAGCATGGCGATCCGAAGAAATAATTTTAAAGAAGAAATATTCTATCCAAAACAGTTCGTTTCAAAATAGTTCTTAATCCATGGTATCAAGGTCGTCAATAGAAGTCAACATTTCTAAATAGCCATATTTTTAAAACGGATGCCGGGAAATCTTCTGTCAAAAATAATCACATTTTCAAGTAAATGACTGAACGTAAAGAAACTATTTGTCTTGACCGTCATGATGTGGAATAGTTGACATTATTGTAAGACTATTTGACATTGAAATAAGAAAACGTTTCTACTTTAGCTGTCAAAAGAGACCATTTTGTGAGCTCATGCTCGGGAAGAGAAGAAATATTGTTCCTCATAACGACGATGCATCGACCTTGCTGCCTTAAAATAAGACCTATTTTGCTCCGAATGGTATTAATGTTTCTTCAATCTGTCCTTTTTTCGATTCTTCGGTGTTCCTAGGGTGCGCATGCTAAGCCTGCAGAGACAAATACTTGTCACAAACTGCTTGTAGGTAAATCAAAGTCACGGCAAAAATGAGCAATTTGTCGCGTTATAGCATAATAATATAATGTATAATTGTATAGACATAATAAATGTATAATATTAGGTCCTAACATATGAAATTGGCGTTTTGTCGTACTGGCCACTTTGATCTCAAATATATCTTCTTTGGTTAGGAATTCCAATTTAAAATTTATACCGCTATTTACTCATGCTTTTGTGTTTCGAAAACCGTAATTCATTTGTTTTTTCCTCTTTTGGTTTTTTCTTTGCGTCACTCTGTTTAAAAAATGGAAAACATGAAATATCGTATTATTTTTATGTACGAGTTCTACCGCGGCACCAGTACTGCAGAAACAGCTCGAAGGATTAATGATGTGTATGGCGGCGGTGTCGCAAAAGAAAAACACAGTGCGTTTTTGGTACCAACGTTTTCGTTCTGGAAATTTCGACCTGCAGAGCAAGCCCCGTGGACGGCCAGAGACTAAAGTTGATAACGAAGAATTGAAGGCTATTGTGGAAGCGGATCCATCGCAAACCATGTCCGAGTTAGCTGCAGGCTCCGGGGATTAGTGATAAAACTGTTTTAATCCACTTGAAGCAAATTGGGATGGTGAAAAAGCTTGAAAGGTGGGTACCTCATGAATTGAGTGCAACAAACCGACAAACGCGCGTCGACTGTTGCGGTACATTACTCAACCGGCACAATAATGAAGGGATTTTAAATCAAATCATTACTTGTGATGAATAGTGGATCCTGTACGGTAATCGGAAACTTTCATCGCGATGGCTGAACCCTGGCAAACCAGCCGAAGCCTGCCCCAAGCGAAAATTGACTCAAAAAAAGTTACTTGTGAGCGTTTGGTGGACTAGTGCCGGTGTCGTTCACTACAGCTTTCTTAAATCTGGCCAGACGATTACGGCAGATGTCCATTGCTAGCAACTGCAAATCATGATGGAAAAGCTAGCTGCTAAACAACCGAGGTTGGTCATTCGCTTTAGGCCACTGCTGCTTCAGGACAACGCTAGATCACACGCTGCACAACAGACGGCTACCAAATTAGAGGAGCTTCAATTAGAATTTCTAAGACATTTACCGTACTCCCCGGACCTTGCTCCAACAGATTACTATTTTTTTCGAAATTTGGATAACTTCTTGCACGGGAAAAAATTCAACTCCGATGGGGCAGTCCAAAGCGCCATCAAAGATTTTATTGATTCCTGTTCGAATGGTTTTTTTAGTAAAGGAATCAATGAACTACCTATGAGATGGAAAAAGTGCATAAATAGCAATGGTATATACTTTGATTAAATAAATATATTATGTTTAAAAAAAATCTACTCTATGTTCCTCCTTTACAAAACGCCGATTTCATATGTAATGACCTAATATTTAAGGTATGGAAAGCGCGGCGGGTCACGACAGGATTTTCGCCACGTAGCGCTAATGCCAAAAATATTAACGACAGTTCGAGAATTTTTATAACGCGGTTCTTTTTTCAGATATTCCGATGTGAATAGTGTAAGAAATGTTGTGCATTTAAATTATTTAAGGACCTGTGTTTATTCATGTCCCGTTTCTTAGTTTTTGTACTTACTGAATCGAATTACAGGTGTCATATTATTATACAAGGTCGTGATATTTTGTCTTGAATTGATGTTTTAATTCTGTGAAGTCTTAATAAAATGCGATTAATATATAAATTCTATTTTACAATAATTATCTAATTTAGTGTGGCCAATAGAGGACAATATGTCTAATTTAGAATGAAATTTTCAACTAAATACAAAAAATACAATACAACAATCTTTATTCACAAACTAAAAATACAATATAATAACAGTGTTTGAGACCCCCTTTTAAGTAAAGTTTACCTGTGTTAGGGTAAACTCGCTCTGCCGTAAACAATAAAATTTGGGAAGTATATTAAGTGAGGCTAGTAACTATTATTACAAGGAGAAATATAGAGTTTACTATAATTTTACTTATGATATCGTCGGGACTAGGGAATGAGATAAAAGAAATTGTCTATGTACAACTATCTAGACATAATATCACGCTATACATAGTAATGATTAACAGCATTTGGATGTTCGTAATGCCAAAGAGTATGTTTTTGTGTGCCCAACCCGCTGGCGTTATGTCGGCCACCTAGTGCTAGTCACGTAGCACTTACGTCTCAGTAATGTGATAAGATTATAGAATTCCGTTGTATTCCTTCGCTTAAACGTTACGTTTGTTGCACGCAAACTATTTTTTGTCTCTTCGACGCGCGCTTTATACTTCTTGTATTGCAGATTTTTTCATGTCAACTCTAATACAATCCCTTCAGAGCTCACTTTTATTTCCGTGGTAAAATAGCTATTTTACCACGGAAATAACTAATTCTATGAGAGTGATCCTTAAGTCGTAGGGATAAAGGTCCTGTCAGAGGTAAAATAACTCTGAAATGACTGTAGTTATCGTACAATATGCCCACCAGTGGCGCAGGCTGGTTCTTCTTCATAGGGAAGCCCTAGCCTGTATAATAGGTAAGGATTATGTAGGGATTTTGATGAAGGTCTTCAAAAGTAAGTGGTAAGGAAGCCGATAGGAATGGAGTTATAGGAACCCCACGCCACAGCTACCCCCTGCTAGAGACCGCGGGGGCCACAGAGCAAATCAGGCGGGCCACTCTTACCTGATGGATGGCGAACCTCGTTGCCATTAATAATGCAGTTATAATAAATGTTGGAACTGTAAACCTGCCAGTGGGTCGGCACTCGGCACATCCCTACGTCAAAATAATCATATTCATGTTGTATTTATGACATTAATATAATTATTATTAAAATATTATGAGTGTATGTACCTACTTTAGACAAACATAGTACCTTGTAATAGGTAGGTACAAGGTACTATTTTTGTTTACAGGGCTTAACAAACCGGAGTGATAAAAATTTACTGGCATAATTCTTCGTTTAAGTATTATCCGATAAGCAGTAGCAAAAATTTGTAAACCATACAATTTTGGAGAAAAACCAATTTGAAATATCGCAAAAAATATTTAAGTGACAACCCTCAGAGGTCATTGAATCAAGTTTATAATCAGGTGATTGTACATGTGGACTAGTCTAAATCCTTTGTGTCGATTGGTCAGCGGCATTCCATTGAGTTATTTCATTGGTCCGTCGGGATGCATTTACGCATGCCACCTGTCCAATGAAGGCTTCGATAAAAAAAAAAAAATGAGCTCCTCTCACAAATTTGTAGAAATTAATTCTTTAATTCTTGTGGATCCGCATAAATTATTTTCAGTAAAGATGATATTGATTTAATCCTGATATGTTTTATTCATAACGCTTAAATCTAGGACCATAATCATATGAAATTTTATTATCATTTTTAAAGTAAAAATTATTAAACTAAAGAAACATCACATATTAGAACTAAAAAATAGAAAATATTTTACAATCTCTTGTGATGTTACAACGTAATCACGTACCTAACACGCTTTTATTAAAAAAATAACTTATTTTTATTTATTTATAGTATTTACTCATAATTTTTCAAATTGTAAATGTTAGTGAACCCTAAAAATTTTTCATAATAACTTCAGCAGCTGCGCCTTTTTGTCTCATTTTTAGACTTTTTAGTTTCTTTCGGTCACTTGACCGACTTAGACGCTTTTCGCTATTTGCACGAAAATTTTCTCTCTCTCTGTATTTCACTATCTCTAAACCATGTCATGTCATCAGTATAGCAACAACGAGTTTTAAGATATGATTTTGTGTGTTGGTGCTGCTCGCAGTAACAGTATCAATGAAGCTCGTGAAATTTACCGTCCATACAGACATATTTAAGATTCATCGAGGGAAGGCCACCAGTTGAACAGCGACACTAGCCGCCGTATGGCGTGTTCAGGAACTTGTGTCTTCGGCTTCGGGGTACCGGTTCTTTCCACACAGAGCGCAGCGAAGGCCGACCGTGCACGACACATGTGCACTTGGAGGAACAAATTTTGCGACATTTTGAAGACACTCCAAGGACCAGCACGCGTCGAGCGTTTTTAATGTCAATCACATGGTGATAATTATGGCGTACACTGCGTGACGACGGGCAACATCCATTTTTGACCATATGTGAAATAATTGGGATACTTACCTGCTTAAGTGTGTAACAAGACTACGTCTGTGATACTACGCCTCCGTTTACGGACTATTACGTGATGTAATCGGGATAAGGAGCTACCTACTTAAGTGTGTAAGAGTGACGACATCAGCTGGGATATTTTACTACGATTCGACTAATAAGTATACTATTATTTCAATTTCGATTATTGCTATCGATAATTACCTACTTAATTGTCTGAGAGTGATGACAATGTCTGTGATATTTTACTACGTTTCCGTTTACCGGCTAATAAGTAAGTGAAATAATCGGGACTATAACCTACTTATTTTGTGCGTGTGTAAGAGTGACGACGTCTGAATTATCGAACAATTCGAACTAGGATAATAGCGAGTCGAAGATTTGCAACTCGCAGGCAAGCGGCGCGGCGCGGCGGCGGCGGGGGCGCGCAGCTGATGTCCATGTCAATGTCCTAGCGCTAACACTAGTAAGACACTTGTTACAAGGGTTGTCAACATTTTTCATGATACGCTAATGAAATAAAAATGTATGAAAGTAAAAAGTAACACTTCCAGCGCTGTTACTTTCACAGTGAACTCTATATAGACTAGGACTAGGACCTTTAAATATTATCACTCTTTTATTTTACACATTGTATAATAATAAGATAAAATAATAAATAAAAAGCAGATTTGTAACTTCCTAATTTGATAATGTTTGTGAGGCGTATGTTAGAATCATTTCAATGCGTTTGTAATATTTCAGGTAATCCGCGGGCACAGATCTCACAATCATTTATCTATGTCCGCGGGATATGAAATTCATCTAGTATTTTAAAATATACTATCATTCTTTATAATATATCGTAATGGAATGAGCGAGTTATCTCTAGGATAGAGAGATTAGAGAATAGACGTACAATCGAACAAGTTGCCGCCCGATCAGGCATAAGATGAAAATCGCTTAATAGCGCAGTTGAATCGTACGGACGCACACAATATACTCACGTAGTTCAACCATGGCTGCAGTCAATGCGCTTACTTTCTTTGCGTTTAAATAATATTTTGAGGCGTGCAAAGGAAAATGTTTAGAAACTGGTCGAAGACGAAGGAGGCGGTTATGCATTCTGCTGTATTTATATATTTATTTTTTTAATGTTCAACGATAATTCCGCCGTCTGTGGACCGATTTTCAAAATGGAAGTGGGAAATAAAATATTTGCATTGTTTATGCCTGTTATTATGATAATGATAAACTAAAATAACTAATGAAAAATATATGAACGACGAAAACCTACAGAATGAGAAAAAAGAGTGTATATTATATTAGCGCCCTCCATGCGGTACAGTTCGGACCGCGCATCTGAGACTGCGTTCCAAACCACCTATGGATATGTGCGGTTTGGACTGCAAATAAATCTGTCGTTCTAAAAACGATTAAAAATGCGCTCACGTTTTGGCCTGCGGTTCCGTTAGTTCCACGCAAACGTATAAATATTATAGGTTTTGCTGTCAGTAGTAAGTCGACTATCCAAAGCGACATTTTTTATTCTGCACTCGCATCGATATGCCAAATTAGACTGTTAGCCCCGCGCATCTACATGCACGTTGGAACGATGCGTGCTGTTCCCCACGGTCCGAACTTTACGTGTGAATGACGCTATTAGGAGTTTGACGTCTGATTACGCAGATAAGGATAATAATGTTATGATAAAAATATTAGCGCGTATCAAACGATACACTGATAGCAGACAGCAGACTACATAACAATAATTTATAAAATATATAACGAATAAAAAAAACATTGTAATGTATAGAAATAAATACATAAGACCTAGTAGAATTGAAAGTGACATATTTTGATAATATTTTTTAAATTAAAAACAGTTTAACCCTTTGACTAGGCCTACGAGTAATTATCCCAACCTTAACGTCCGTTTGGAGGTGATTTGGTGTTCATATTATACATAACATGTTTTTGTATTTTCACTTTTACCTGACTGCGGCGAAGCCAAAAGTGAGGATAATGATTTTGGCAGTCTATGTATGTATGTATGTTTGTTCTACTGCACCGTAGCGAAATACTTGGCCGATTTTAATAAACAGCCCGGTTACATAGTCGGATTATAATTTTTTAAATAAAATTGTAGTTATTATCACAAGGGAAATATATATAATATATTTCTATTGTGTTATTATCTTGTTATTTAATGAGCAGTTATTGTAGGAGGAATTGTAATTACTTATCGATCATCCATAGTAAATATTATTAATTAGCTCATTTAAATTCTTACATATAATACAGTTTACTTCAAGTATATAATATATCATTACTTTACAAGAGTTGAGAGGTAAAACGTTGCACGCAACTTACAGTAGGATATCGTCTGTTTTGGAGTTTGTTTCAACTTTTACAACCTGCTAGTAACAGTCAATTTGTTATAATGTTTTTGGCTAGCCCAAGAGGGGATTTTGGGATTTATTCGAGCTCGGAATTTCGAGCTGCACCGCGCTGCCTAGCGTGGCACTGCTCTCGCAATGAAAAGTGTCACGTGAATCTTCTTGTGTAGTAAATAAAGTTCAATTTTGAATCCCTTTCTTAAAAGTAGAGCGCCGTGTCGCAGTTTCTGTGCAAAGTGCGTAATGTGTCTCATTTAAAACTAATCATGTTATTTTCGGACTTCAGGAAAATATCGCTTTTTCCTTAAAGTTTCAATGCGCCTTGTTAGGTTTCGGTACTGAAATAACTTAACCAGACCACCTACCATAGTAATATAATTATTTAGTTAACAATAGGCTAGTTTCATCTATCAAAATCAAACGATATAAAGTTGTTATATATATAGTTTCTATCGTAAGAAATACGAATACAACACTATTTTGTTATATCAATTTGCGATTAATTTATAATTTCGAAAATAAAACTCTAGTTTTATTATTTGTATGTCATGTGACCGAAAACGCTAGCCGCCATATGTTTCTTCTAAGTGACGTCATAAGAACTTAAAAATCAAATAATCAACAGCGAAAGTTAAATCTAAAGTTCATGCTCTACACACGCACACATGAAATTTATTCGTTTCTGTTTTTATGACGTCACGTTAATGGTGGCTGTCGTTTTAGCGCAAACATTTATAGTTTAAAATTTAATAATTTTTTCTTTGCATAAAGAGATATTATTTCCTGGAAATAATAATACTAGTTGCCTAACGAATCGATACGAACATTTTAAAATATATTTGAAAAAATGTAGTATAGCCTATTCTTGCTATTATAGTTCTATATAAGAACATAATTGAACTATGATAATAGCGAGGATTGTTAAGAAAAAAACCTCATTCACGTCCAATATTAAAGGTGTGCAAAGTTTGAATTAAATCTGATCGTTCTAAGTAGGACAAAATCGAGCCCAAAGGAGTCGGTTACAAAAAAACAAACAAGCAAGCAAGCAAGCAAGCAAACATACAGGTGAAACTAATAAAAGCGTTATAATGATCTTGGGCAAAGTCAAGATCGTACTTTCTATCTTTTTTAAGGCATAAACTGTGACCGACCGATACTTTATTTAACGTTACGATCGACCGATATGAAGCAATCGTAGATAGATTCCGGAATTGAGGATAGGTAAATTATTGTCGGACTGAGTAAAGATAGCCAAATGTCATACAAAAAGTATGTTCCTCTTGACCCAGAAATCTCGGTATTTCTAGGTAAAGAGATGTTAAGTAAAGTAAGTAAGCCCTCTTGCCCCAACTAACCTCATAATCTATACTTCTTAACGTAATTTATAATATTACTAGATGTTGCCGTACATTTTGTGGTAAAAAGCAGCCTATATATATACCCTTCCCCGTGGTCTACTCTATGTCTGTGACAAATTTCATCAAAATCGATCGGGTAGTTTCGGAGCCTATTTCATGCAAACAAACATACAAATAAAAGTTTCCTCTTTATAATATTAGTATAGATATATAAGGTTTGGTAAAAACAATTACGGATATTTTGGGCATCATATGCATCTACTGCTTGTATGTAAATACATTTATTTAGGCAGAAAAATAATCAAAAAATTCTAAAAGAAAATACTACTTAATAAAAGTTGTGTTACGTTTGTTGCTGCGCTACGAAGGCCTTTAACCTCACACAGCTGATTGTTATTAGTTAGACAAAAGCTTTTCTTTAGCTTTAATGTCAGCTGTTTCTGTGAGGTTAATGACCTCAGCGCTATGGCGCTCTCTATGGAGAGCACAATGAAATTTTATATTGTATAATATATTTTAATCGAAAATTTTAAATTATTTTCTGCCTAAATGTCTTTACATAAGCATATGCCAAAAATATCTGAAATTGATTTTAACAAACCTTATATTATTAATAATATAGGAAGGAAAAGTTTGTTTCTTTGCTTGCATCGAATATGCTCCAAAACTGCTGGACTGATTTTGATGAAATTTGGCACGGATATAGAGTAGACCACGGGGAATGACATAGGCTACTTTTTATCGCGGACAAATGCATGGTTCCCGCGAACTTTCCTTTTGTACAGGCAACATCCTACTTCCTACTAATATTATAAATGTGAATGTTTGTGAGGATGGATGGATGTTTGTTACTCTTTCACGCAAAAGCCACTGAACGGATTTTGTATAAAATTTTGTATTGTAGTGGTTTAAGCTCTGGATTAACACATAGGCTACTTTTTGTCCCGAAATATTACAGTGTTCCCGTGGGATACTATATTTTTGCGGGCGGAGCCGCGGGAAATATCTAGTCTAGTATAAAATAATACCGTACGTTTGTGAAATCTGTCGCTATGAATTCAAAACTATCTTCTCTCGTTGTTTGTGTGACGTTGTATGTTTGTGCATCACGTCTGTTTGTTTGTCCGTGTCAAATGAGTCAAGACGTAATAAATTCCCAGTGTGATCAAATCAGCTGATGCCCTAGCATTGGTGACATATTTCAATGACTGAACTAAGTCATTGAAATATGTCTTGTATACAAAACTGCGATACGACGTCGCTAAAATGAAGTCACGCCAGGAAATACACGTGATTACAGACAAATACAATGATAGCTCCCACACCGATTCCGAATTTCGATGGCGGTGGCTGGTCTCCGTTGAAACCAGTTCGGCTACGCAGAAGTTACTTGTTATATGGGACATCACTTAAACATTTATTTTCTGATTTATTTCTGGAGCTCTAAAAAGAGATCGTCTTCTGGTTAGCGACTACTGCCGCGCACGGGCATTTGCTGCACCCAAGAATTACAACTTACAACGTACCTTTAACGCCGGTCTTTTCAATCCTCAACATCCCTTGGATCTCCAGTACCGTCTTACTAGGCTAAATACAATGATAGCACTATTACACGACTACGGTGAAGCCAAAAGGAAGGGAGCAAAGGAATTTTGGCAGTCTATGTCTGTATGTATGTATGTATGTATGTTTTTTCCACCGTAGCACCTAAATTACTGGTCTGATTTTAATAAATAGGGGTGTCAATAGATTTGTTATAATAGCCGGAGCAAAGGAATTTTGACAGTCTATGTCTGTATGTATGTATGTTTTTTCCACCGTAGCACCTAAACTATTGGTCTGATTATAATAAATAGGGGTGTCAATAGATATTATGTTATAATAGCCGGATAACATAGACTATAAAATTTACGTAGTCGGGCTATAGTTTTTTTATAAAAATAATAGTTATTTTACCTTTTCAGTGGCCGCGTGAATGACATGACTATAATAACAAACCAGATCGACAATATTAACATTACATATTACTTTGTAAGGCTAATATTTTAAACTCCATTATATCTATACTTATTACTTACGTACATAAAAACTGCTTTCATAGAACGATCCAAATCGATCAAAAAATCGGTCAATATTCAAAAATTGTGTACGTCCTGTTCAACAAAGGCCCACAACTTTTTCACACAATCGTGGGACACATCGTATGCTTGTAGTAGTGCAATCAATTCGAAAGCTATGTAGCTGTTTATCTGTTCGTCTTTCTTTAATCTGTTCTATAAGAGTGTAACCCGTCACTGTATATAAGGAACATACTTGAGATCATGCGAATTAATCGAAGAGGAGAGGAATCAAAGAGGAGAACCTCTAGATACCGTTAAGTTAAAGTGAATGTTAATTACACCTTGAGCGTTGACAGGTATCCAATTTTGCGCCCTCGGCAGTTAACCTTACAATGTAACTATTTAGTTATATCTTAAATGGTTAACCGTAACCTACCCGCACCCACGGCACGCACGTGGTCGCGCGAGCCAAATGCTCCCAATCCTACTTATATTACAAATGTGAAAGTTTGTGAGAATGAGAAACATTTATCGATGTTTCTTACTCTTTCACGCAAAAACTACTGTACGGATTTCTATGAAATTTGGTATGGTAGTAGCTTAGGCTCTAGATTAAAACATTGGCTACTTTTTATCCCCAAAAAGTACAGTGTACCCGAGGGATACTGCATTTACGCGGGCGGAGCCGCGGGCAATAGCTAGTTTAATCATAATTAGCAAAATCACGTGATCGATTCTGTCATGGCCAGCTTACGGAAGTGTTCACTAATTACTTCGGTAAATAATTAATCGGTTTACTCAGACCAAAAAGTGAAGACTTAGCTTTGTAAAAAACTGAGGCCGGTTTTTATGTATGAATTGCGCGTGTAGGTACACACTACATAGATAAAAAACCACACACCGCGACAGCTCGCCTTACAAGGTAAGGCGTAGTTTCGTTACATGTATGCCCGTGACACTGTGAAATTACACGGCCATACGAACGAAAAATAATGAGAAAAATTGTAAGCAGAATGTTTATTTCACAATCTGTCAACATTTTATAATCTCGCTAGTTATATTACACTCTTACGGTATTTACAATTTTACGGTGACATATATATAATCTTGTTCTCTGTTTACCGTGCATCTGGCGACATACTATTTAGGCACTTAAATTGGTAGACATTAACTGTACATTGACGTCATTTTCCCACTTCTTAGTTCTTACGGTCGTAGAAACATTATAAAAACGTTGCAAGTTAAATAGACTATTATAATACCATTGATATTTATTCTAAGTATTATAATAAACTATCAAGAGGACTTCTGAAAAACAGATAACTTTGGCAAACAGAAAATAAATTAAAAAAATTAAATTAGGTGAACATAGTTAAAATATATGATGTCTACTCATTATAGCTACTATATCCAAACTGCCAAGGAAATTGATGCGATTGCGATATTTCCCTGTAGCTTGGAAAATAATTATAATAATTTTGTCCTCGAAATCCACGTCCTATATAAAGAAAACGAGGTGGTTGGCGATCATAAGACATAAACTGATGGTGCGAAGTTGAAGTAGCCTCATCTTCGGCTACTCTGATAGCATATTTTACAGATGTTAAATTCCATGCTGCGATAATTGTCGATAAACGTTGGCTTTTCAAACCCTCTGAAAAACATTTTTCTCGTTAAGAGAGCACAAAACCTTATAGGCATTTTCATTGCCGTTTGCCTGTGAAATAGTTAATTCTACAAATAATTTCTCGATTTCCTCGCCAAACTCTTTAACAGACTTTTCACCTTACCTAGCCCTTTGTAAACTAGACTGTAAGGCCGTGTCAGATTTGCGAGTTAGTAAATACGTACGCATATCTCCTAAAAATAACTCAACAGAATTAAAAGAAGTAGCTAAACGCATTTTTGCTCCATAGATTTAACCTATTTTTCAAAACAAATTTCATTAACATCTGTTTACCATTATCATCAAGCATTGAGTCATATAACTCAATCGCGTCAATTAATTCTCGAGATACATTTCATTCATTCAGGTCATTGTTCATTTTTGGTAAAAGGCTAACAGCCGTCTTTAAATCAAACTTCTCAGTTGACATTTTTATTGGTATACTACTTTCTGGATCTAAATTAGAATCCGTTTAAAAAATTTAATACTTTAGTATAGCATCCTTCTATAGAACAACACAAAATTAATAATTTATTAGAAATATCTTCAGACAAATTACTCAAAATATTTTTAAAATTTCTATACAAACACTTAGCTTTTGAAATCTTACTCTCAAAGTTTTGACCTTTTCTTCTCGAAGGTCCTAGTTTAGTAATATAATCGTTATAATAATTTAACCTTTCATAAATTTTAGATAATTCAAATTTTATACTCATGATCTTAACCACATAATTATTATAGCCAAAAAAAAATTTATTCAAAAATAACAGCATAATAATTTATACCTAGTGGACTTCTTCTTTATATATTTGACTCATTCATTGCACCTTCTTGAATTTCCCGGCAACGACGGTAGCTCATACGGGACAGGACACCAGGGGGTCTAAAAAGGCCACTTTACGTGTTTCGTATATTTTTTTAACTCGTATTATGTGCGCCATTTTACGCATTTCTATTGACAACTGTCAAAATTGATGTTTTCTAATATGATGAAATCAGATTAATCATGTAGCCATTTTACAATTTCACGATTTTTGTATGGAAAAAAATATATGAAACATAATATGAAACACCTAAAGTGTCCTTTTTAGACCCCCAGGGCGTCATTCCGCCTCTGCTTTTGCATCCAGCCAGGGTGCACCTTCTTGTACAGTCATAAGAATCCAACTAGTACAGCCAGCAGGAGACAGGCACATATGATGGAAAGAAGAACGTTGTTGGTCTGTATGTGCTCCGCTGCAGCCTTTGCGTGGTTGTCACCGCCAGCGCCTGCGTAGACTACGCAATCACCATTTGTTCCTTGCTCTGCGTTTTGCCCATAATCTTCGAAGTCCAGGGAGAGACAAGACACGTCGATTGAGTCGCGTTGATAGCAGGATCACGTTGATGGTAGAGTTATAGGTTGGAGGTTACGTTGATGGCAGGGTCGCCATGCGATGTGTCTAGGAATAAACACTTTAAGTTGTGACTTAGTGAGGCTACATTGGTCAGGGTTGATAGAAACGTCAAGTCGATTCAGGATCCAATTTATAAAATAATAAACAATACATAAATATATGAACATACATAAAATGAAACCGTTGCGCAAAATAGACAAAATGCTGCCCTAAGAAGTTATATTGTAGAAGTTATATGTAATTACACATAAAATATTATAAAGACAATTACTCACTACACTACAGTTCACTAACTTATATCTCCCCCTCAACTTCCATTCGCCTCGCCCGATCACTTTTTTCGTAACGCATTCACCAGCTTACTCCCCAAGTCAAGCGTGCGTATAGAATTTTTACTTCAAAGATGCACCATACTTTGAGGTAAATAACATTGTGTGTCAACTTTGGATAAACCCTTCGGCTGTAATTATTATACATAATAATAATCCAGCCTACCTGCGTCATCAAATTACAGCTTAATCGCTCAATAGGAAGGAAATACATATTAGACAAGCACGGTTATGCAAATAATCATTCTTTACTACGTTACTACGTTAGCTTGACAGAAAAATGAGGGTTCACAATTCGTAATCTGTTTTCGATAGCGAGAACTAAAATGTTGGACTACACCCACTCGTATAAATGTATGGTTGCCAACCGTGCTTTATAATACAGTATTGTAATTTGTACTTTATTTTGGGTGTTTGAACTCTATACTTCATGTAATAAATGTCCTACTACTATTATAAATGTGAAAGTTTGGCGTGTTGTGTATAATCTGAACATCAAATGTCGTATTTAAAGTAGACTTTCACATCACTTTGATTGTATCATAAGTGAAGCGACTAAAAACATTTTCGACTGTATCATCTTTTATCCTTATTAGATTGGAATGACTATATATTCAATTTAAATATATTATAATATAACAAATAAATATAATAATTTTCATCTTTTCATCTATTAAGGATAAAAGATGATACAATCGAAAATGTTTTCAGTTCCTGCTGTCACCGCGTCATACTGATTTTTGTCAAGCTGTAGACACTCTACAGCTTGACAAAAATCAGTATGACGCGGTGACAGCAGGAACTGAAAACATTTTCGATTGTATGTGTATACAGCAGGGCAATCGCGCTAAGTTGTTTCAGTTGAATCGTAAACGAACCGTGAACGTTACTCGACTTTTTTAATGATTTGGTATCGCGCTAACGTTTTGACAGATAGTTGGAACACAGTCGCACCGCAGCAAAAGCGCAAACGCTGTCAAAACAAAAACTTGATACGATGCTACTTTTTCTTGCACGTTTTTGAAACGTTTCTTATTTTGGTGTAAAATATAATAAGAGTAAAATTATAAAAATTATAATTATTATTATAATATATTATTATTATTATTATTAATATATTATTATTATTATTATTATTATTATTATTATTATTATTATTATTATTATTATTATTATATTATTAATTATTATTATTATTATTATTTGCAACCTGATGCTACGTGGAGGGGTCGCATCAGATATCGTAGACATTCTGTATGGAGCTAACCTCTGCGCCTTGAGGAAGAGAGATGGTGGCATTCGTCCGATTGCTGTCGGCTCCACATACCGGCGCCTTACAGCCAAACTAGCTTGCAAATCGGTAACTTCCCTCGCGTCATACTTCCAGCCAAAACAGTTCGGTTTTGCCTGCAAAGGAGGTTGTGAGGCCGCCGTTCACTCTTTCAGGACAGCTATCCACAATCAAGGCGATGATGTGTTTCTGAAGGTCGATATCAAAAACGCTTTCAACTCAGTTGACCGAGGCGCCTTGTTGGCCCAAATTAAATCTAAAGCACCTGCCATTTTACCATTTATGCTCCAGTGTTACAACGACCCCACCAAACTCATTTACAAAGACCACCTCATCTCATCCGAAGTGGGCTGCCAACAGGGCGACCCTCTAGGTCCAGCAATCTTCAGCCTTGCTATACACCCGGTCATCGAGCTTCTAGATTCAAAATTTAATGTTTGGTATTTGGATGATGGGACCCTTGGAAGCGATGCACCCACTGTACTATCAGACTTCCGCACTCTGATCCGCGAGTTCCAAAAAATAGGTCTGCAGCTGAACCTAGGTAAGTGCGAACTTTTTGTGCCAGACAGTTGTGGGGATAGAAACGCGATTATATCCAGCTTTAAAGAAATAGCTCCACAACTGTCTGTCATTGACAAGGATTCGCTCTTCCTTTTGGGCTCACCTATTTTAGACGAATCTCTCCCGGACTTCTTAGATAACAAATTACAAAATTTTAATGAAACTTTAGACCGCCTCCTCCAATTTAACTGTCACATGGCCTTTACCCTAATCCGTTTTTGCATTTTCGTACCTAAATTGACATATGTCTTACGGTGTTGTCAACTGTGGAAGTTCCCTCAACTTCTCAAACAGTTGGATGATACCATAAGACAAACGCTCTCCACTATTTTGAATACAAAATGAATATTTTGAAAATTTGTATGAGTCCATACTCAGGCAACGCTTCCAGTTAGGTTCGGTGGCCTGGGTGTTCGAAAGCCCTCTGACATATCGCTTCCGGCCTTCTTGTCCTCAGTCCACGCGAACCATAGTCTTATCTCCAAAATACTACATCACCCATCCTACTCCAATACAGTTACCTTTCTGGACGAGGCCAAGGACGCCTGGAGCGTAACTAGTGCTTGTAGCGAATTGCCTGACAATACTTTTTCCCAAAGGCTCTGGGACGAGCCACTCTGCAGACTGGTACGGAATAATCTTCTTAATACGTCCTCCAGTCCTGTGGAGCAGGCTCGCCTCTTAGCTGCGGAGAAGTGGGAGTCGGGCCTTTGGCTACAAGCATTACCGTCACCCAATACGGGCACATTGCTGGATCGAACAGCTTTCCGGTTAGCTACTTCCCTGCGTCTTGGCACCCCCCACGTCGTCCCCCATCGCTGTGTTTGTGGTGCAAATGTGGACAGCCTCGGACACCACGGGCTGTCCTGTCAACGAAGCGCCGGCCGCATCTCCCGACATCACTGTTTGAACGATCTCATCCGTCGGGCTCTTGTCACCGCCGGAGTGCCAGCTGTGCTGGAACCCTCTGGTTTGGCGCGCGACGATGGCAAGAGACCAGACGGTATGACCCTGGTCCCTTGGAGAGTGGGACGGGCTCTTGTATGGGACGCTACTTGCGTCGATACACTTGCTCCGTCCCATGTCCAGGGCACCTCGAGTTCTGCAGGTGCGGCCGCCAATCAGGCGGAAAACCTCAAGCGGCACAAATATGAGAACCTTAGTGGGGATCTCATATTTGAACCGTTTGGGGTTGAAACCTTAGGTACATGGGGTCTGGGTGCGTACAAACTTTTCGGAGAAATCTCCAAAAAACTCATTGAGGCCACCCGAGACCCCAGAGCCGGCACCTACCTGGCCCAGAGAATAAGTATCGCAATCCAGCGAGGAAACTCTTTGAGCCTTCTAGGTACTCTGCCTGGTGGGGATGACCTGGGAGATTTCTTTTTTTTGTAGCATTTTAAGTTTTGGAGTAGTTATTATTTTTTTAGTACTTACCTACTTTTATGGTACAATTGATTTTGTTATCATAACTGATAAAATGTATATCATATTGTAGTATTAGTGAGTTTAATAAACGTATTTGACAGCCCTATACATATAATATATATACAAATAAGAGTAAAATTGAGTTGATTCGATACTGAAATTTAACTTACTTTACTGAAACTGAATCATAACCAAAACAGAGTTGAACCTGAATTTAAACGATAAACAATAGCATGATTGGCCTGCTGAGCAGCTAGCCGCACTGCTACTGGGATGTCCTTTACTGTATTTGTCCATTGACTTGTTTTTATTTTTGTCGCGCTCCAATTTTAAACTTGACGTCCAAATTATAATTTAATTATTCATAAAGTAAAGTGGATTGACCTTTCACTATCCTCGTACCGTGGTACGACTTGCGAGTCCATATAATTGATCGGCACAAAAAACACGGAAATGCGTCTAGCCTTTATGCCCGGAAGTTCCCAGTTCCCACAGTTCACTGTCTACATTTGTTCCCAGGAGCGGCTCCCCGGAGTAACGGGCATTCGAGAGATGTGTGATTCGCCTGGTACCTGATACAAGGTAGACCCCATATTGTATCCTATCTTATACACATCTTCCCTTATAGGTATTAATAAAAATGGATTGCAATAATTCCAATGTCTCGCTAAAATTCTATAATATGAATTTGTTTTAATTCAGCAGTGTCGTGCATTTTCCAAAAGGGAACATAATAAATATGGACCAAAAAATGCAGAAAGTACAGTAATAAGTGGCTAAATTAAAAAATACTGGACTGTTCCTCATTTTTACACACATTCCACAGATTATCTGTTCCTCATTAATCTGTGCTTATAGAAAAAAATACGTATTTTTTGGTCCTCTTTAGGACCAAAAAATACGTATTTTTTTCTATAAGCACAGATTAATGAGGAACAGATAAACACCTATATAGTTAGCTATCGATTTGATTGCACTATTATAAGCAAACGGTGTGTTGAAAAATTAAATTTCTCATGGATCCCATCAGGTCACCAATTTGGTGAAAACGGGACCAACTTGGGATTATGCCGTTTTGAAAATTGGACCACAGACGGTGGAATTATCGTTCAACATACAATATATGAATATATAATATATACATCTGAATTCATAACCGCCTTTTTTTTGGAACTTGGTTAAAAATAGGTGAAGGGCTCGTCAAAATTTTCAAATTTGGATCGCATTGGATCGTTCTATGAAAGCTGTTTCTCTGTACGTAATAATTATTTATATTTTCTACTCTGTGCCATAATTGAGAAACAAAAATCACCGTTCAAATCCTTATATCATTTGTGACAATTTGTCTTAAACCAATTATATCTATAAACCATCAAATAGGTATATAAGTTAATAAAATCAGTTTTTTATTAAATCTCCATACATTTTCAACTGCGGTTGTGACCAGTGACGTCATTTGTCATGTATTTTATGTTTTTTTGGTAGAGCGTTTTTAATGTTCTGCAACGATCTCACTTTTACTTCGTCGACTGTGTTTCGTCAACCGGGACAAAACAAAATAAGCTGGGAAATATTGTCCTGCAAGCACATTATTACACTTATTTTGTACTTTCGAAAAGCCAATTCAAAGTTTTAGGTGTAGGTCGGGACAGCTAGTTAGACATAATAATATTATGAGTTCTTACTAACTAACTTCTCTAGCTGCCATTAGTTTATATAATATCTATCTTCAATTATACATACCATAGGACACCATACCATAGGATATTTTGTAACTCATGGGTTCCCAAATCCCAAATTAATACCTCCTTATATACAAGATACCTATTAGAGCGTTTTCACATTGCGCGGTGATATATCGCATGTCGTATCGACTAAGGTAGGAATGAGAGAGATTAAGTGTTAATATGAAACATAAACACGAAGGTATACTATCTTTGCCATTATCGGTGCGACATGCGATAACGGTCTGGATATAGGAAAAACGCACTTATGCCAAAGACCGTACCTTAGTAATTTATCGGTGCGACATTCGATATCGCACCGTGCAATGTGAAAACGTTTTATTCATTGATATCTCTATCTTATCGAATATCTAGTAGATACACAGTATATTTTTAACCGACTTCCAAAAGAGGAGGCGGTTATTTTTTAAACAGATATCACTATGACCAAGAATAATATCGATGATAATAATAATTGATATCTGATAGTAATATGTCTGTCATAAGTCTCTTATGTTTATTAACGTCTGCAATTTACCCTGATTTCAATGGAATAATGGACCCTACATTCTCATAGAATACTTGTAGCAACATTCAAAATGTAGAACATTTGAAGAATGTATGAGATTCCTAATAAACTCATCAACTTAATTATATCGTGCTTCTTTTACTATCAAGACAATGATGGGATGTTAATAAGATAAGTACAAAATAATAAAGTGCGTTCAATTAAAAAAAACAAAAATCATTTAAACACATCAATGAACATTCTTTCTTAAATTATAATTTTATGGACGTGAAGTAGCCGGGGCAAGTAAGTCGGATCTGAAGTGCGGTAATTAAGCAGTGAGAACCACTTACCGTAATGAATTACCGCGGCCGCCGCGATCGCTCGCCGGTCGCCAAGGTCGCCACTTGCACCCAATTAGTTACGCTAAATGTTTTCGTCGCCTGCCAGCCACTAAAAGTGCGGATTTTTTTTGGAATATTTGTCACACATGCACCATTCGACAATATGAAATAAAATATAGCCCGAGACCGTTCGTCTGGAGCAGTGGTCGGCAATTTTGTTATCCAAAACAGACAAGCATTGAACATTTATTTGCAGAGACATTGATTACATAATATGTTTTGCTTTAAAATGAAGACTTAGGCTGCGACTATAATATGATTCAGAATCCGGCGGGCCCCGGGAAATTCAGAGCACTGAAAATAGAACTCTGCGCTAATACAATAGAGTTGAATATCGAAGTGTCGAGTGTCGAGTCAATTGTCAATGTCATATTAAACGACAGCACGACACTCGACACTTCGATTTTCAACTCTATAGTATTAGCGCAGAGATCTATGTTCAGTGCTCTGAATTTCCCTAAATTAGATTTTTTAACTAAGCAATTTGTATAAAGTTGTATTGAATTAAAAAAATATTTAAAACTAATTACGAACTTTAACTTCATAGGAAAATTATTATCCTATCAATATCGAGCAAATGCTCGATACCATAAAATATCTACTCTGTAGGTGTTTGCTCGATGCCATACAAAAAAAAAACAATCAAAACATGCAAAACGTTATGAATCGCTTGGTGCATGGCCCGCCGTGGGCCGTGAGTCATGCGGTGGTGCGTAGCGCCCCGAGGTCAAGTGCTACAGTCCACCGCGCCCTGTGAATGTCTTCACCTTAGCCGTTACACGCTTCATTTCGTAAAGCTAGATAGCTTTACGAAATGAAGAGAGTATGTAGAGTATGTAGAGGTCGCCCTGTGGTCGAAATTCACCCTTATTAAATACCTGGGCAACTGATTTTTGTTAGGAGTTATGATAAATTGAAAAAAAAAAAAAGAATCACAAAAATATTTATCTGACCGGGATTCGAACCCACCATTTTCCCAATTTTCGAACAAGCAAAAATTATACATACGCATACCAAACTGCCAATCTGACTGACATAATAGTGTCGAAATTATTCATATATTGTTCTGTGGTGGTAATGTAACACTTGACAATGAAAATAAGATTATAAAAGAAAATCCCAATGACATTAATAAGTGCCTACCTAATAATATGAACAATTTAGTTATAAAAAAAAGTCCAAAATTTAAAAACCAATGTTAGTAATAATTTAGAACCTATACAGAAACAATATGAGGAAATGATCTCAGAGCTCCTGGATGTTGGTGCGGATTTAGTATGTACGCTACCAGAATTCAATAGTGTAAAAACTGGTCTGTACAATTCAAGAAATAAAAGTTTAGGTGTGTCAAAATTACATTATAAGTCTCATAAAGAGGTAATAATACCAAAAAAGTTTGACAATTTTCTACTGGCTGACTATCAAGATACAGATGCATATAAAGATACAAGAATACTGGTGTTTTGCTGTCCTGATATTACAAACATTCTTATTAATTTTGAATACATTTTCATGGATGGTACTTTTAAATCGTGTCCAGCACCGTTTCAGCAAATATATTCTATTCACGGATACAACAAACTTAAAAAAACGTTGTTCATTTGATCTTTGCATTCCTTCCGAATAAAACAGAAAAAACATACGAGACATTATTTCAAATGATTAAAAGACGTTTACCTACATGGAACCCCAAAAAAATTTCGCTTGACTTAGAAAAAGCAGCCATGAAGGCAATTAAGAAAGTTCTTCCAAAATCTACTATAAAAGGTTGTTTTTATCATTATTGTAACAGTCTCTTTAATAAGTTGCTAGATGTGCTGGCTTAGCTCGATTACCATTAAATAAGATTTTGTCGGGCTACAAATATATAATGCAAAGATTACCTAAAAGTCAGAATATAGAATATTTTAACATATACTTTAATAAGTTTTGGTTAAGTGATGTTAGTTTTATTAAGAAATGGTGCTGCTATAAAGAAGATATCAGAACTACCAACCATCTTGAAGGATGGCACTCTAGGCTTAATAAGTATATAGGGCGTAAAAATCCTTCTCTGGCTCATGTTCTGGAAGTTTTTGTAAAAGAGACTAAGATGCGTGTACGTAATAAAAACTAATAAATGCCAAAATTATTTAGAAATAGACGCTGAAGTCAATTCGGCCATTGAAGATTTAGAAAATAATATTATAAGGGTAAAACTGTACTGAAAGTTTTTTTTCACGTATAAAACATATAATCTATATGTAAATAAGTGCCCAATTCCATTGCGACCTTTAGTGCGACCAAAGGATGGCAACACAAATATGACTGACTCCTCGAGTTATCGCATGTTGTGGGTATTTTTGACGGCAGTAAACGCTTGCTACTTGATGGTTCATCTGCTCGTCGAGCCTCATACCTTTATAATGTTATCGAAAATAAATTCACTGATGTTAGAAAAAATATTTAGAACAATGTATAAGGAACTAGACTGATGAAATTGGTATTTCAATGGAAGCTATTGAAAGGAGCTCTAGAGTTTAATTTAGTAGACGAAGGCCGCAGCATATGATACGATATAGGTATCTTTCATTCGTTCATAATTCTTTACGTAGGATTGCGTCTTCTCTTGTATTCACGGAACGATAACAAAGCGCTTTGTGCTAGGTCCCTAAATATTCTGAAGTATTCGTCTCGATGACACTTGACGTAACGTTAGGATTTTTACAAATGTTCCTGCTTGGCCTACAGATTAAAGAAAGAGGTAGTAGTAGAAAGATAAAACAGTACATAGTTAGCTTTGTGTGGAATTGTGTGGAAAAATTGTGGGCGTGAAGGGGACGTCAAAATTTTCAAATTAAGTTCGATTTTGATTGTTCTATGAAAGCTGTTTATCTGTACGTAAGTATAATTATATAGCTTCTACTCTGTGGCCGCAGGTATCTTATCTGCGTACGGCGATACTTAGCCATTCCACGTCGATTATTAAGCGTTTAGTGGGCAATCGCGATAGCGGACTACTTTACTGGAACAGGATTACGCTCGATTATGTTTTTACGTGCCATCAAGAGAATTTTAGAGTGGCGGTTTCCTTGATGTAATCGAAGTCTTCCATATACTTGACTGTCTATACTCGTGCGGACCACATGGTTTTCATTATATCATGATCTATCAGCATGGAAAATTGTAAGTTTCATAGTTTAGAAATGCCAGGGTACCTGGAACTTGTATACCACTGTGGAGGTCGATTACTCAAAAATGGTTTGCATTTAAAAAAGTCTTGTATGAAACGTTGCCTTTATTTTAAAACACCTATTCGACGATACCCCACATGATGGGATGGATTTTAAGGAAAAATAAATTTCATCCCCACTTCACTCGTATGGGGAGACCTAAAATATAAAATAATTATTATTTTAACATGCCATAACTGAGATCTACACACAACCTATAACTATACCAAATTTCATACATTTATGTGCATAATTACAGAAGTTATTAGAGTGGACAGACAGACAGACGGACTGACAGAGCGAAATTATAAGGGTTCCTTGAGTACTACGGAACCCTGAAATGGTGTTAAGATAGTTGTTATTAAATCATACCTGGATAATAATTATGTTGGTTTAATGCTCTTAATTAATTTTATATCGGCTTTTCCGCGAACAATTTGGCGCATTTCAATTTTCAAGATAAACGCAACTGTTACCGCTGTCAGATACCTAGTACCTTCTAGTCATACTCTTGTCTAATCAAAATGAAGCTCCGGTCGTGATCATCTAAGGCTGGGACTATATGATCCGGAATCCAAATGGCCGAAGAAACTTCAGAGCACTGAAAATAGAACTCTGTACTAATACAATTTTTCAGGCTTTCCGCATTCCGGATAATATAGTCCCACCCTAAGTATAATGGGGCCTGTAACATTGTAATTAACATTAACACAGAAATATATCTCACCAAAAACATGTTCATGTTAAAATATTGCCAAGAAGATACAATATAACTCGCACTGTTAAAAAGTTATCAGATCTCATGTACAACCAAGCTTCTGACTCTTCACGCCCCAACTCTACAAGACTAAATTCACAAACTAAATCAGTCAAAATAATAAAATAAAAAATAATAATATGTACTGCTTGAATACACAATACATTGATATGATATATTATTAGCTATGTGTTTTCCTAGATGGCGCTTTTTACCAGATTTAATTTTCTTCTAAGCTAAGTGAATACTGTAAATATTTGATTTACAAAAACTAAAAAGTATGTAACTGTTTAGTGGCTTACGTATAATAAGATGTTATATAAGTATTATAAGATGTTGTTTTTTTGACATTCATAATGACTTCAATTAATTAATAATCGTTTTGATGATAAATCATAATATTTTTTAAGTTTTGTTAAAAGCTCCATCTTTCGCGTATATTATGAACTTCGTCAGTTATGTCGTCGTTCGTCGCTTGGATTGGAAATTATTTATTGATGTACTTAATATTGAAATAATTATTTCCCGAGTATTATATAGTAATTTCAACGGAGAATATACATAAAGGTAACATTCAAATTATTAAAGGGACGTTCGCACACCACTATAAAGATTAAAAATACTTATTGTTTTTGTAGTTAATAAAGGGTTAAGTACATGGTTATATTATTTCATTTTATTGTTATTATTTATAAAACGGACCCCTACAAAAATTTTCAGACCTCTAGCGTCAAAATTTGCGGAAGTATGTTAGTTGTGTACTAATACAAGCTTATGTACCAAATTTTAGCTTTCTAGGACATCCGAAATTACCATATAATTTTGTTGATCATCAGACGAAATTTGGGGTTTTTAGACATCAATAAAATCTTAAGGTATAAGATCTATGCAATCAAAACTTTATATGTTTAATAAGGCCGCTACTAGGAACATATCTTGAAAATGTCATTTATCTGGTACAATCCAAACCCAAGTTATGAGGGTTCAAAGAATCGACGAAATGCTTCGAGAAAAGGTGGTCTTGCGCTTCACTTGGCTCGTCTTGGCGGGGGCACTGCCGTGCCCCAGAACTGTTACTAAACGTTTTATAATTTTAAATCAATTATAATATTATATCCTATCAAAAAGATTTATTTTGTGAATCGGATTGGATATATGCACGCCAAGGAAAATTAGTCTTGGTTTTGAAACAAGACTTGTTTTTAAACCCCGACGCAAAAAAGTTTAATGTGTCTGTCTGTCTGTGCGTCTGTCCATGGCATCATAGCTCCTAAACGAAAAATCCGATTTAAATGCATTTCTTGTTTAAAAGCTGACGTTTTCGAGAGTATTCTTAATATTAGTACCGATTAATGAATTAAAAATCATTAGCTCGCTCACGACTGGACAATTTAGGGGTTACGTAATATTTTGAATTTTATTCTCTCCAGATGCACTGCTGTCAGTTTGTTGGTATAGTGCTCTTGCTGCTGTGCCAGATACTACTCAGTCATGAAGATTCGGAAGATGAGAAATGTCCGATCGGTTTCCAGCTATCGCATACCAAAAGCAGAGGACGCCCGATATGTCACAGACTCAAGGGACCCGAAGGCTTCGAAGACGTTTACGAGGACTGCATCGGAAATATGTTCAATGTCAAACTGTACCACGATCTCAACATAACGGCTCCGAAACAAATCTGGACTGAATACAGATCATTATATCTAGGTGGACTGTTAACAGACACATCTCACACGGATAAATTTGGAGATGAACTCGAAATGTCTAATTTAACAATAAATCGTGATATAAACTTGGACGAGGAATGGTGCGCTGTCCTAGATCCGCACAGTAACTTCAACATAGTAAAATGCTCGGAAAAGCATTACAGATACTGTTTCGTGAAGCCCTATTCGGATGCAGACGACATGAGCAACGAGGGGTGCGAAGATTTCGAGGGCTCGTTCAGGTTTCGGAGCCCGATATCGACGTGTCTGGTGGCCCTGGAGGGCGTGAGCGGCGGCTCGGTGCGGGCCACGTGGAGCCAGGCGCGCGGGCTGTGCAGCGACCGGGCCAGCTCGCTTCTTTACACGGGGTGGATATATGCCAACAGTCCCAAGTTTAAAAACAAAGTAATGCCACTGGGAGTCAAAAGTAGCGCTGATTCGCTGCAATACGACGCACTGAATGGCAGTTCAGTGGTATGTAGTTCTTAAAGTTATAAAAAATATTTGGATTGTATTAAATTCGTCCGAAGTATTGAGAGTAAAATATATTATGTCTGTGCAGGTACCAAGGTCGATGCGGAATTTTTTGAAGGTGAACGTGAGTCAGTACTACGAGTCATTCGGAGCCCAGCACAAGTCCGCCTGGTACCTGGTCAACAGCACCTACGTGTTCCACGACGTGGCCTGTGAGCGCGCCGTGCCACTCAGGAACCTCGACATGCGCATATCCGTCGACTAGTAAGTGACAACGGCTAAGCCAAATGGAAGGTTAATGATTTTGACAGTTTATGTATGTATGTTTGTTCCATCGTAGCACCTAAACTACTGACCCGATTTAAATGAATGAGGTGTCAACAGATTCGTAATGATTACTCGGGTAACATAGACCATAATTATTATAACTTGCGTAGTCGGTTTATAGTATTTATCTTTTGATTATTACAGTGAAAGTAAGCTGATGAGAGTAACGGTGAATGACACGATAGACCAGAACGACATCGTGTGTTACACTGACTCGGTTACAAGATATACGATAAAAGTGACAAAGAAAGGTCCATACACGTATCGATTAAATAAAAATGGTTACTACTGGTGCTCACATAAAGACGTAATGAACTTTGTACCCACCGTGTCCAATAAGATTCTATATATAAATAAACGAGACTCAAATAATGTGAAGAATGTTTTTGCGATCAAAATTGAACTCAATGAACCGTATAACCCGAACAATTTTACCAAGATATTCAAAACAATATGGACCATAAAATTAAAAAAGTACCTGTACTACAAGTTCCAATACGAGAGATTATACGGGATATTGAACGGGAAAAGTGCAGAGACAGACTTGACAGATTTCATGGAGAAGAATCCCGGTAGTTATAATGTTGTGAAAAACGTGGATTTTGACCTGAAGCGATTCTACTTGGACTCCAGGACTGTGCTGGGCCACGCCATGCTGGATCCGAATCACATGGGCCGCGTGTCGCCAGGCACGTGGCAGGGCGTGCGGATCCTGTCCGTCAAGCCGGTGTACTACTGCGCGGGCTTAATACAAGTTCCCGACACCTCTTTAGGTAAAATATGACGCAGTCAGTTGCCACGGGCTCACTCGTTGTTGGTTTACGCAAATACACTGCGGAATATCATTATTAATTCGTCTACTTCTCAATAGGGGGCTCTGTAAATGCTAGCGAGTGTCTTAACTACGAATGCGTCGGAGAATTCATGGAGGGGGTGGATTGGTTGTTGAAGAGCACGGAGGGTTGCGACGCTCCCCCCAGCACCACGCCCCATGCCCCCCCGACGACTGCTCACGCCGGCAGTAAGGTCAGTCAGTTCCATCGTCATACATACAACTGCTTATTTTTGGAAGTGCTAATAATATTAATACATGCTTTCTTGCACGGCAATCGCTTTTTTAAATATTCTAACATCATGAATAGTATCTAACAAACGGTCTAGCGAATTTCAGGTAAGAAAGGCGAAAAGTAATCGGCCGCGCGGAGCGTTTATTAACACCTAACAAACGCCTAGCACGAGATCAAAAACGATATAATAGCACTGATCTTGCCACACGAATTCTGTTAATAGCCCAACAGCTGCCAGGAAATTTAGAGCAGGTGTTTGAGGCAAGCTGAAACTTTGTCCTATACTTCTCCTATTGTACCTCAACATGAGACTGCAGGTCTGGCTGGTCAGGAACAGGGCTAATTCAATATACAAATTTATGACAAGTGAATTTTTTAATCCCCAAAAAACATGTTTGAGGCCATTTGAAATTTTGATATAGTGTTAGTTTAATGTTTAAGGAGTAGGGAAAAAAAAGCCTTGTCATTTAGGTCGGGGCTTTAACATTGCCAGACCAGTGTAAAAGTAAATTGGAAAAAGGTTAAAAAATAAAAACACGATATAAACTTAAAAATTTATACTTTAAACTCTGGGTATAAGAATGTGGCGGACCAATTAGCGCCACAATGCTGAATCGCGCTAGGAAAAAAACCTAACTAAGACGACATGTCTACTCGTATAGAGAGTTCCGTAACTATCAACGCGCAATAGAATTCCTTTGAATTACTTCAAAATTTACTGTCCGATTTCGCGTAACATCATTTTCGTAAAGAGTTTTTAGCATGATCTATCAGCATGGAAACTCACAAGTTTCTATCTCCTAGAATTATCCTTATCCTCCCGCGTTTATTTATCTCCCCATGCGGGGGGGGGGGGACAAACTTATAAACCACTTTGGAGGCCGATTACTCGACAATAGTTGACATTTGTCAACTATTGTCTCAGCTCAGCTCTCAGCTTTTTTTATGATTGATCTCATAATTATATACTAGTTGTATACGAAATATGTAGATTTTGTCCGGAAATAATTAACCAAAAAAATATATTATTTTAAAGGAATAGTTATTAGCATTAGGCGCGATTACAGGATTTGGTTCAGGAGCCAGTCATAGATTTGATTAAAAAATGTGGTAAATACAACAAGAATTTCCGTTCAACTTACATATTATAGACAATATTTTATCGCTTCATCATAAATTTCTTCCCCTCGGCGCAACGGGACACAGTACAAACTAGATGGATTCCCAAGAAGACACAATCGCTAGTAGACAGTATTGTACAGTCCATGATATAAATAAAGTGTATGAATTTAGAATATGGTTTTAAATGTTTATTTATTTATTAATTTTATTAGGTTTGTCAACAATTGATTACACGTAATACATTTAAAAAATACAATTAAACTCACAATGAAACGTGTATCAATTTCTTAAAGACAAACACAACCTGCATAATTAATTAATACACATTACAATGAATTAACATTAAAATAAACAAAATTCATGCATTACATTCGCAAAAAAAAAAAAAAAGTTAAGTAGTAAATTGAATTTTCGAAATACGCAGTTAAAATTTACAAAGCTAATTGAATTCTATATATTTATATACATTATATTATTATATTACAAAAATTGATATAAACGTTCTTTAAAATTAAAAAAATAATAATTAAAATACCAATATAAAAATAAAATCATTGATAAAATAAATAAAAAAAAGAAACCTAATTGTAATTACAAAATAATTAATGTTGAAAGGACAACAATGATTTTTGAGAACGATTTCAAATTTTAGTAAGACTTAAGATGATCTCTTAAATGGTGGAAAAAAGACGGGCAGCATTCGTTAATAATTAATCTTAACATTCGAGTCAGAGGAGAGGTTTAACAACTTTGATAACAACAAATTGAAAAATAAACGCAGATCTGAGTCACGACCGTCGTAAGGACAGGCTATGACGACCGCAAAGTGTCTACGTCTACGTGACTTCACTCGCGACTTGTCATGTACGGCACAGGGGCGACACTCTCTACAAATGACAGCTCGAGCACTGGCGATTGTCAGCAATGTTGATGTAAGCCTAAGGTTGACAAAATGATTTAAAACGTCGCGTCAGACAAATCTACCACAGATATTATGAAATTATACTGTAAATTATGTAAAAGCACTAAATGACCAGCGGCCAGCCCCGTGAACGAATGTCCTGGCTGGAAAAAAACTCACGCCCGCCCGCCTCCGCATTCGCCCAGCCACGCACACACAGCCGCGAGCTGTCATTAGTGTAAATCGGTGGAGTGACGATTCTTTACGTTAGTAATATATTATATTCTTTGTCTACGGTCCGCTAGACTCGAGAAATAGTGTGCGACCACCATAATTCGTGCAACGCGATATCTATTCGTGGGCGAAGCCGCGTTCAAAATCTAGTAAACTTAATGTCATCTTGCGAATACGTCCTCTTGAGATTATGTCCAGTTGCGCCGGAGGGAAAATTAACAGTAAGCGATTGGAACGAACCGTATAACATGTTTTTTTTTTAAATTCCCTCTTTAAATAAGGTATCCTATTGCCTTATCGCCTAATTCAGAGAAAACCAAACAAAAATTATGAATGTTTACGTTAAAAGCGAGCGAGCAATTTTATTTAGAAATAACAGTCAAAGTATTATAAAACCTACCATTTTAGTAATTATCACATGAGTAGCGAGTTACCTACAAATACTATTTGGGAATGGTTTAATTTATGAGTTATGAACATAAAAAGCGAGCATACATTGCATCGCCTTCGTATTTAAAACTTTTAGCTAAAATAAATGTTTTAATTACCACCGAACTAAGTAAAAAAATATAAGAAAAGTATTTGTGGCACAAAAAGTTCAAATTGTTTTGACCTTGTCATCTTTATTTATAGTAACTGTAAAACACAGCACAAATTAATAAGTACTAACAGCTAACGCTCGTAGACGGCGAACAACACTAGCACGTGCAGTGGCGAGAGCTCGGAGGAGTCCACAGAGATAACACCAAGCATTACCGTACCGTTGACCACGGACGAGAAGCCCACGCCGGAGCCCACGGTGGTGACCACTGCGGCGCCCACGACTGTGACCGTCGTGCCGCCCCGCCCGCCCAGGCCCACCACGATGCCGACGCCGACCGTAGCTCCGCCCGTCACCACCGACTTACCCACCACAACAGCCATCCCGGTAAGAGTGGCGAAGTTCTTCTAACGTGTTTGTTTCTCTTGGTACTTTTTCAGCTATGCAGTGAAAATAGATGTTACACAGCCGTGATGTACTCAATATGTACATCTGCTTTAAAGGCTATATTAATAATTATTAGCCACTAGCTTTTGCCCGCGGCTTTGCTTGCGTAAATACAGTATCCTACGGGAACACTATACTTTTGCAGGATAAAAAGTAGCCTATGTTTTTATAAAGAGGCTAAACTGCTACCATGCAAAATTTTATCAAAATCTGTTCATTGGTTTTTGTTTGAAAAAGTAACAAACATGCATCAATCCATTCATCCTCACAAACTTTCACATTTATAATAGTATTAGCTTTTGCTCGCGGCTCCGCCCGCGTAAGTATAGTATCGCTCGGGAACACTACTTTTTCGGGATAAAAAGTAGCCTTTGTTTTAATACAGAGTCTAACTCTACTACCATACGGAATTTCATCGAAATCCGTTCAGTAGTTTTTGCGTGAAAGCGTAACAAACATCCACGCTTTCACATTTATAATATTAGTAAGGATTAAATAAATAAATATATAAAAACATTTATTTCAGACCAAGGCATATGTTTAGCCAGTAAAAAGGTTATAAAATTACAAAAGAAAGAATATATAATATTAAAAAAAAAATTACACACGGAGGCGCTGCTGGCTGTGACCCGCACTACTTCAGCGCATGGAGTTTAATTCATCGCTGCAGCAGTGGCCAGTTCCAGCAGTCCGCTATGGCACGCACCAGGGTATGCGTTATTATATTGTACGCGCAGATCCCTGTATACCCCCTGCATTAGGATAGTACAATTTCTCTGTAGCATTTTGTTTGGGTTGCAGCGCCTGACATAATTTTAAAGCAATACGTACTCTGTTATGATCTTTTTATACGTCATGAAATATTTGAATAATAATAATAAAGCTCAAAGAATAGCGGATCAACGTAGATCTATAGTAAATAATCGACTTTTATCATTAGATCATTTGGAAAAAAATTAAAGAACAAGTGCGACATCAGCTAAATCATAATAATATAACAGAATACTTACCTGACACAGACACAGGACAGCTTGAAAGGACTATTAACATTACTCAGACGACAATTATTACAAATGATTATCAGCAAGGACAACCACAAACTACTAATGATGAACTCAACTCCAGCACTACCCAAAATGCAACGCATAACAGACGGAATCACACTTTAACACCAGACCTTACAAAACAACTAGAAGAAGAACAACAAGAATACTTAATGAAAGAAAATATATTTCATGATATCGAATACGACCACGACTACCAAAACTTAAATATTCAAAAAAAAAAATCAACTATTATAAGCGGCCTAATTACTAATATTTTACGTCAAATCTTATACGCAGAATCAGATTTCATTACACTACAAAATATAATTTACAGCGCAGATTTCACCACTGTTAAATTTAGTGGTACCAGGATTCTTATAGATAGTGACACAATAAATAAAAAAACAAAAGAGGCACCCTGGTGGCAAAAACGGTTTGAAGCGAGAGTTAGTAATTTCAGAGCAAGCATAGGAAGGCTTACAGAATATAATAGGGGAATACGATCACCAGCTTTAGAGGCCCATGTAAATAAAATTAAAGAACAATACAAAATACACTCCAAACATGAATCAGAAAACATAGATATTTCACACTTCCTTGACACATTAAAACAAAAACTTAACACCCTAGTATTAAAAGATATAAAGAAACAACAATATGAAAAGAACAGTATAAGGAATTTTATAATAATGAAAAATTATTTTATAGAAATCTGTCGAAGCATACAAATAGTGACATAAGAGTAACGCAGTATCGCCGAGTGCTCAATATTTACTAGAGTTTTGGTTAAATATATGGTCTACGCCGATTGAACATAAACAAAATTATTGGATAGAGAAGGACAAAGAAAGGTTAGAAAACATACCAGAGATGAAATTGGAACAGATAGATTTAGATCTTTTAAAGACTGTTATAAATAGGACACATAACTGGAAGGCTACAGGCTCTGACAACATTCATAACTTCTGGTACAAAAAGCTAACATGTACTCATATGCTTCTACACAAACACATCAACTCATTCATCAGCTCACCCGACAAATTACCAGCCTACATACATACGAGGCACAACTTATATGCTCCCTAAAGATTTAAATGATACCCAAAATCCCGCCAAATATCGACCAATCACCTGTCTACAGAATATATATAAAATATTTACAGCATGTCTCAGCGAATCCATCTATAAACACACGCAAAAACATAATATACTATCAGAGGAACAAAAAGGGTGTCGCAAAAAAAGTCAGGGATGTAAGGAACAATTAACCATCGACGCCGAAGCCACCAACCAAGCATTAAAACAAAAACGCAGCATCTACTCTATGTTTATAGATTACAAGAAAGCATTCGACTCTGTACCACACACATGGTATGTATACATACTAAAACACTACAAAATACACCCAGTTATCACAGGTTTCCTGGAGAATATTATGCTACATTGGAGCACTAAATTAAGATTATGCAATGCCACAAACAATAATATTGAAACAGATTATATTCCGATAAGAAGTGGAATCTTCCAGGGCGATGCCTTAAGTTCCTTATGGTTTTGTCTCGCCCTTAATCCATTATCATCTATGCTTAACTCTAACACAGGTTTCAAAATTAATCACAACACACAAAATACACGCAACACATTACATTAGAGGAAATACACACACTTGCCGATATAACACAGATATTTTCTAACGATATTTGCATGCAATTTGGAATAGATAAGTGTAAAATACAAGCTGTAAATAAAGGAAGATTAGAACACGCAACATATGAATTGGCAAATCATGAAAACATAGATGCAGTAGACCCAGTAGAATGCAGCAAACCGACAAACGCGCGTCAACTGCTGCGTTACATTACTCAACCGGCACAATAATGAAAGGACTTTAAATCGAATCATTACCTGTGATAAAAAGTGGATCGTGTACGATAATCGGAAACGCTCATCGCAATGACTGAACCCTGGCGAACCAGCCGAAGCCTGCCCCAAGCGAAAATTGACTAAAAAGGTCACTTGTAAAGTTTGGTGGACTAGTGCCGGTGTCGTTCGCTACAGATTCTTAAATCTGGCCAGACGATTACGGCAGATGTCTATTACCAGCATCATGATGGAAAAGCTAGCTGCTTAGCAACCGAGGTTGGCCATTCGCTCTAGGTCACTGCTGCTTCAGGACAACGCTAGACCACACACTGCACAACAGACGGCTACCAAATTAGAGTAGCTTTAATTGGAATGTCTAAGACCTTGCTCCAACAGATTATAATTTTTTTCGAAATTTAGATAACTTCTTGCAAGGGAAAAAATTCAACTCCGATGGGGAATTTCAAGTCCAAAGCGCCTTCAAAATTTTTATTAATTCCTGTCCGAATGGTTTTTAGTAAAGGAATCAATGAACTACCTATGAGATGGCAAAAGTGCATAGATAGCAATGGTGTATACTTTAATGAAATAAATATATTATGTTTAAAAAAATCGACTTTATGTTCCTCCTTTACAAAACGCCAATTTTATATGTAAGCTAATATATACGTCTATGGACCCATATCAAATTTACGAAAAATAAATATCCCCCATTTTTTTATTTCATAATAAATCTACACAATATTTACACACTACACCCCCCGAAACCGAGAAAAATTGACACCCGTATCAATTTTACAGAAAAATAAATATTCGCCATTTTGAAATATCAAAATGAATGAATTTTTGTAATCTTAAAAATGGTGCGTCCTACTGAAAAGATAACGAAAAATTCCTCCCCCTTAGTAACCTCGCAACCACATATTTTCTTCATGATGGGAGAGAAAGATATTTGAAAACCCTGAATTGTCCAACATTTCTATAGCTTTATACATCGCTCGTATCACAAAGTAGGCATTGCTATATTTTTTTTATAATCGCTTCTATCTCGGAAACGGTGCATCGTACTGAAAAAATAATGAAAATTTCTTCCCCTTAGTAAACCCACAACCTTTCTTGACTTCAAAAGTTATTGTCCGATTTCGCTCAAAATAATTTTCAGTTAAAGTTTCATTACACACAAAAAACTAATACTCACAACATTATTTTGAAGCCTATAAACCTACAAAAAAATATTTTGAAAATACACTTTTTAAAATCCGCCGAAAACACTATTCGCCATGGTGGTTGATAGATTATCTGTGCTGTGACGTCATTCTAGTACTATTTGTAATCTGTTCTATAGTCCGTAGTACTAAAATGGCGGTGTTACGTTCCATTTGAAGTTTTGCCATGAGTAACTTTTTAAGATGTCATGAACTATTTATTTACAGAAACGTTCCGTTTCACTACTACATAATATGTGTTAAGTGTGTTTGTGTCGTCACATCCTTGCCGGAAGTTACTTCGAGGTGTTTTTTTTATCAGCGGAAATTAAAATAGGCACGTATTTAAACTTGCGACAAAACAATCAAATTTTGGGTGTGAAAAAGCCGCATATTGAATACTAAATTACCAAGTTGGCGAAAGAATATAAGGAAAAAAAAAATTCAAATCTGGTGACTAATTAATACCAGTTTTTCTCACTGAATATTCCAAACTGTCAGACAGATATTATTTAAGCTAACAAATAACCATCTTGGTGACAATTTGAGAGTACACATTTAATTTAAGAATAGGCACATATATTTTCCCTGATGAAGGCAATTAAAAAAATATAATAAGCAGCAAAACGAGCGCACATAAAAAAACGTAAAGGAGCGTACAAAATTCCCATTTTCAATTTTTCTCGGTTTCGGGGGGTGTAGTGTGTAAATATTGTGTAGATTCATTTTGAAATTAAAAAATGGGGGATATTTATTTTTCGTAAATTTGATATGGGTCCATAGACGTATATATTAGGTTACATATAAAATTGGCGTTTTGTAAAGGAGGAACATAAAGTCGATTTTTTTAAACATAATAACTATATTTATTTCATCTAAGTATACACCACTGCTATCTATGCACTTTTGCCATCTCATAGGTAGTTCATTGATTCCTTTACTAAAAACCATTCGGATAGGAATTAATAAAATTTTTGAAGGCGCTTTGGACTTGAAATTCCCTATCGGAGTTGAATTTTTTCCTTTGCAAGAAGTTATCTAAATTTCGAAAAAAATTATAATCTGTTGGAGCAAGGTCTTAGACATTCTAATTGAAGCTCCTCTAATTTGGTAGCCGTCTGTTGTGCAGTGTGTGGTCTAGCGTTGTCCTGAAGCAGCAGTGACCTAGAGCGAATGGCCAACCTCGGTTGTTTAGCAGCTAGCTTTTCCATCATGATGCTGGTAATAGACATCTGCCGTAATCGTCTGGCCAGATTTAAGAAAGCTGTAGCGAAGGACACCGGCACTAGTCCACCAAACTCTCACAAGTGACTTTTTTAGTCAATTTTCGCTTAGGGCAGGCTTCGGCTGGTTCGCCAGGGTTCAGTCATTGCGATGAGCGTTTCCGATTATCGTACACGATCCACTTTTTATCACAGGTAATGATTCGATTTAAAGTCTCTTCATTATTGTGCCGGTTGAGTAATGTAACGCAGCAGTTGACGCGCGTTTGTCGGTTTGCTGCACTCAATTCATGAGGTACCTTTCAAGCTTTTTCACCATTCCAATTTGCTTCAAGTGGATTAAGACAGTTTTATCACTATCACCGCAGTCTGCAGCTAACTCGGACGTGGTTTGCGATGGATCCGCTTCCACAATAGCCTTCAATAAGAATTGATTATCAACTTTGATTGATTATCAACATTATCAACTTTGGTCTCCGGCCGTCCACGGGGCTTGTTCTGCATGTCGAAATTTCCAGAACGAAAACGTTAGAACCAAAAACACACTGTGTTTTCTTTTGCGACACCGCCGCCATACATATCGTTAATCTTTCGAGCCGTTTCTGCAGCACTGGTGCCACGGTGGAACTCGTACTTGAAAATAATACGATATTTCAAGTTTTCCATTTTGTAAACAGAGTGACGCAAAGAAAAAACCAAAAGAGGAAAAAAAATGAATTACGGTTTTCGAAACACAAATGCATGAGTAAATAGCGGTATTTTGAAATTGGAATTCCTAACTAAAGAAGATATATTTGAGATCAGTGGCCATTACGACAAGACGCCAATTTCATATGTAAGGGCCTAATATTATAGACAAGGCATGTTGAGGAAAAAACGGTCTCCACTTAAATGGCCGCACTTTTGGAGTTGTTGGGTCCATTTTGACATTTGAAGTATGGTAAAATCAAGATGGCTGACATTTGAGGTGTGGTGAAAACCAAGATGGTGTAAATTTTTCTTGTATGAAGATTTGTTCTGTCAAATGTGCGTCATAGCCTATCTTTAGTTTTGAAATCTTTGTATTGGTGTCGTTAACAGGTTTTTGGGGGGGATACGAAAATGACATTAATTTTGAAATTCCAAGATGGCCCACATACTTCATTTAAAAAAAATTAATATGAGTGTCCTTTTGTAGGTTTCTGGGGGTGCTGATTACAAAAATTCTTTCATTTTGAAATTTTAAAATAGCGAATATTTATTTTTCTGGAAAATTGATGCGGGTGTCGTCTTCGAGGCTTTTAGGGGTGCTGAATACAAGAATGATATCTATTTTGAATTTTAAATATAGCGGACATTTATTTTATTAAAATGAATCCTTTTCTAGACTTATGGGATGTTAATTACAAAAAAAACATTTATTTTGAAATTTCAAAATGGCGGATATATTTTAATTTCTGTAAAATCTCAAAAATGATGCGTCCTACTGAAAATATAATGAAAAATTTGTCTCCCTTAGTAACCCTGCAACCACATATTTTCTTCATTGTCGTATGCAATCACCCTGCACCCCCAAAAACCTTGAAAACGATACCAAAAGAAAACAAAGTCCAACACTATTATCAAAAAATGCGATTTTCCGTAGCCTGCAAATTGAATTTTTAGCAGCCAGTAATTTATCAACCCAATCTGATTTTATAACTGCTTACATCGTATAATAGCCACCAACTTGGAAATTAAGTCGCCAACTTATAAATTTCGGTGCCAATTTGGATTAAATTTTAACACTTTTTATCTGCCGATTTTTGTATTTTTTGTCACCTGAGTCCTTTCGCCAGTTTAGTAATTTAGTCGCCAACATATTAATTCGCTACCAAATTCAGTAATACAGTATGCTCATGTGCAGTCGCCAGCTTATTTTTTGTTCGCAAGATTAATTATATCCCATTAAAAAACAAAAATACATATTTTTAAATCAACTTTATTTATCAATCTTAAGTTTTTAATTTATGATGTTTGTGTGTTACAGCGCGATTTGCAGCTTCAGCAAGTAATGTATGAACTGGACCGGCTCGTCAACAAGTCGGACGTGTTCGTCAAAGACATCGAGGATGTTTTCGACCAGGTAACCAGTGTTCAGGGCCCCAATTCTCGTACCTCGAATCTCAGTTCGGTTGTCAGTCTGTCCCGCTCTCGCGAGCATGACTTGACGCCTATGCGTATGAGTCCACGCGATAATCGAACCGAGATTCGGGTTATGAGAATTGGGGCCCTAATTCTATTTTTAGGAGAATGACCATTTAAGGCCGTGTATCTGGTGTAGTGAATAAAGTTCAATTTTCAATAGCTATCTTAATAATCGCCTCATTTTTTGAAGTCGGTTAAAATGCAGCACCGGGTGCGTCACGTCGTGTCTCGGTGTGAACTGACGCTTATGTGCTAAGTAAACAAAGTATACAGTGTATTTAATCTAGCTCGTTAAAGCGAGGTGAGTCGTCAACTATGAAGTATTCATGGGGGTGAAGGCGATGAGTGGCGGACGCGCCGCTCCCATAACTGCGGGATGCTTCGCGCGAATTACGTCAAAGTGATGTGGCTATAATGTACAAAGGCGTAATTTCATCAATTTATTAAGGTGCTTTATAGACTTGCGGTTTTTTGCCTGCCTGGGGCAAAGCGGAGCGTCTAGGTTCAAATCTCATTACAAATTAATATATTTCTTATCATCCTTGTTTTTTAAATAAATAATAATATATCACTACATATTTTTGCTTAGTTGCACTCCGTATTTTTTGTTACCCATTTTTTTTATAATCTGCACTAGTATTCACGACAACTTCGGGAAACTAATCATAATGTAAAATAAATAGTTAGAAGGGATTTTTTTAAAGTGTGTACAGTAGCCCTAGGGAGCTGATTATTAAGTTTGTGCAATTTCTGCCTCTTGCAATTCGAGCAATTGGATAATTTCTTGTTGATTTTTTTAAATGGCCATAAAAGTGAAAAAATCTATTTAAAGTTTAAAATACGCATGATATCATATCTGGGGCAGCCTCCAGAGTATGAAAACATAATTCACGCCATTTTCGTCCAGTACAAAATGTCTTCTAAAGTGTGATAAATGACTATTTTCCGACTAAGACCACTAAAATGGGTATAATTCCTAAATTTGTGTCAAATTTAGCCATTGCGATTCCAGAAATTAAGCTTTTTATTTTCCCCAAGCTAAAAAAGCTAAAAAAGACATAATTGTTAAATAAAGTTCACGTATTCAATATTGTTAAGTCTTAAAGAATCTTTATTCCAAATTTGTGCCTTTTTCATGGATGTTTTAAAGAATAAAATGCAAAAATAATATTATTATAATATGCGGTCGAAGTACTGCGGTATATACGCACTACAACATACACATTACACACTATAACGTTTTATAGACGACGACGACATTTAAAAATTTTATATTTCGCATTTTTCAGCGGTTACAAAATCTAAACTTGCTTTTGCCCGCAACTACGTTTGCGTAGCACAAAGCTAAATTTTGTTGCCTGATTTTATACAATACATAAATACACAATAAAATTTGATATCAAATAGCCTTCCACATGAAACTTCGATTATCTAACACCAAAAAAAAATACAGTTTCAAATACTTAGTTTTAGTTTTTGACATTAGTGGTTTAACCGAATAGTCTCTATTATTTAATAAAAAAATAAATCAATTAATACAACGCGTGAATTATAAACGTAGTTTGCTGAATACATGTTCCTAATACTCGTGGTGAAGGGCTTATTTATTAGGATTAGAATTGATTATAATAATTTATATAATTAAATACACTGTACAAACAAAGAAAATAATATTTATATATATTATTATTATTCTGTTGTCAATCAATGTTTTTTTTTATTTATATATGGCGTCGGCTTATCTTAAAACCATTTGCCAGTGTCAAGTAAAAAAGGTGGGAAATAGAACTTTCGTTTCAATTTTCAACACTGTATTCCTATATCGTCAAGTCTAAAGTCTACTCAAAGTCCAAATAAATAGTCAGTACAGTCAATGAGTTATGTCAGTCGATTCAGTAAAGTAAAAGTAGACGCTTTACTGAAAGTTCCTAGGGAGTTTTGGCGGGAAACACAAAATAGCACGTTTTTAGAAGTTGTACCACTTGCCCACACTTGTGCACGTTAACGAATATATAATAGTTACAATTCTACCAATATTACACATTAAAAACCGAAATAACACAAATTTATGAATACATAAAATCCCACAACGTCACCCATTGAACTCCCCGTCAAAACTCCGTCAATCAATGTTGTAAATTTTTAAGCATTAGATGTTTTTTTCTTTCGTCGTGCAACAATATACTTATCAATAATTTCGACACCCTTACGTCAGTCTGTTTATTTTTACCCGACTGTCAGGAAGGGTTATGTTTTTCGCGCGTATCTTGTATGTATGTATGTATGTATGTAAATTCCTTTATTCCCACGTATTTTCCGAACGGCTGGATGGATTTCGACAATTAAGGTATCGTTAGATATGTATCAATAACCGAAGTGTCCTTAGATAGCTTTTTTTTTTAAAAATGACAAAATGGCTGATTTTGGCGCCAAATTGTAAGTAGTTCAATTTTTTTTTTAACCAAACTTATCGACATTAATATCAAAATAAAGGAAATTAAATGGAGATTTCAAAAATATACATATGTCATGTATTTAAATTTAATCAGGAATAATTACAATAATTTTAATGGAATCTATCGAATAAATTTGTAATCAATGGATTCAAATAGTCGTATTTAGCTTTAAATATATTAAAATGTTGGACACTATTGCGCATTTTTTTTATACCCGGTATAGTTAATCATATTTTGTATTTACGACTGTCACCAAATCAGTTTTAAATTTTCTATTCCGCTACTCACTGCTAGATGACGCAGAGACCAGCTGGAAGTAGGAGAACTGCCTCAAGCTGTATTTCTAGAGTTTGATGATTCTAGTATAACTGGCAATTTACCAGGCACTGGTGTTCGTATAGAGCCGTGCACTACTGAATTTGATGCTTTGCGTGGTAAAGGAAAGATCGAGCGACGTATGCTTTCATTAATTTTGAGCTGGGCGGTAACAGTTCATAAATTGCAGGGCACAACTTTAGCCCGAGCTGTTGTTGATTTAAGCATTAATATTTTCGCGAGATGTCAGGCGTACGTGGCTTTGAGCAGAGTCAGATCACTTTCAGGTCTAGCAGTTAGTTCGCTAGATCCTAGAAAATTGCTACATCAACCACACGACCAAAACTCTCTTGAGGAATTGAACCGCTTACGTCAATTATAATTTTCATTTTTATTTTGTTTCACACGCTATAATAATAATAAATTTTGTCCAATTTACAAAAGTCATAATAGAACATACTCTAGTTCATAGAAATGTGCCGGACAGAACACTAAAAGTCTAAAATAAAGTAAATAATTAGAAAAATAAAAAAACCCGACTGTAGAAAAACCTAATATACCTAAGATACCTAACGCACTAAAAAGACTGAAACAAGACTGTAAAATCACAGTACTAAAACCTAATTCAACCTCTATTTTAGTTTAACAGATTACACTATGGGTTGAAGATTATGTGAAGTGAAATAATTGTCATGGTGTTTGTTAGCAGGCGGGACCCATTTACAAATTATATATCGTACGAAAATAAATGGGTCCCACTTGCTAACAAACACCATGACAATTATTTCACTTCACATAATCTTCAACCCATAGTGTAATCTGTTAAACTAAAATAGAGGTTGAATTAGGTTTTAGTACTGTGATTTTACAGTCTTGTTTCAGTGTTTTTAGTTCGTTAGGTATCTTAAGTATATTAGGTTTTTTTACAGTCGGGTTTTTTTATTTTTCTAATTAATTATTTTATTGTTGTACTAAAACTCCGAGCAAAGCTCGGTCTCCCAGGTACTTATATTAAAAAGAGGGTTTTTGTACTTTTATCTCTTCATCTTCTCTTTCATCAATCTCTTCATATTTTTTTTATAATTTCGACTAAAATTTACAACTTAGAGAAACTAATAATAAAATAAATAATTAGGTATACAGCTTTCCACAATGTATTATAGTACCTGGGAGAACAAGCATTGCTCGCAGTTTAGTGCAAAAAAACAAAAACATTACAGAAGAAAAAGACAGAAAAAGAATTAGAAAAAATCGTCTGACCGGGTTTCGAACCCGGGACCAATTGGTCAATAATGTAAAAAGCCGATGGCCTACGTAGCTGCGCTACCGAGTATCCGATATCAAATTGCGACTTATATATTATAATATTAGTATTACACGACGAAAGAAAAAACATGACAAACTAAAATCCTTATGTCGTCGGCATAAAGGTCAAGTCGGAGGTAAAATAACTTTGAATGGACTTTTAACAATAAATTCGAATGATTTTTGACGGCCGGAGTGCGGAACAAAATAGCATAGGCAGAGTTTTGCCGGGGAGTTCAATGGGTGACGTTGTGGAATTCGTATTTCTTCATAAATTTGTGTTAATTCTGTTCATAATGTGTAATATTGGTAGAATATTAACCATTAAATATTTTTTAACGTGCACAAGTGTGGGCAAGTGGTACAACTTCTAAAAACGTGCTATTTTGTGTTTACCGCCAAAACTCCCTAGGAACTTTCAGTAAAGCTTCTACCACTTTACTGAATCGACTGACATGACTCATGGACTGTACTGACTATATATTTGGACTTTGACTAGACTTTAGACTTGACAATACAGGAATATGGTGTTGAAAATTGAAACGAAAGTTCTATTTCTCGCCTTTTTAACTTGACACTGGCAAATGGTTTTAAGCCGATGCCATATATAAAAAAATAAAAAAAATAACATAGGTCCATTTACCAAAACGCCTCAGCGGGTACCAGGGTGTCACAACTGGCGATCGTAAGTATACGAGGGCGGCACTGAAAATTTCGGGAATCAAGGAAGTGACACAACATTACTATTTAAAAATGTATTTATTGCTTTTCGAAGTATTCTCCGCGAAATTTGACACATTTTTTCATACGATGGAACCAATCATTGAAGCAAACATTCCATTCGGATGTTGGGGTCTCCAAAATGGCCGTTTTGTAGGCGTCCACAGCTTCTTCAGGTGATGAAAATCTCTGACCACGCAATTTATTCTTTATTTTAGGGAAAGTATAGAAATCATTAGGGCTTAGGTCGGGGCTGTACGTCGGATGGTCTAATAATTCTATGATTTCTTGCTCTAAAAACTCTTTTGTTCTGTGAGCCGTGTGAGATCTCGCATTGTCGTGATGGAGGATGATGCGGCGGTTGCAGTTCTCTTTACGGAGTTCAGAAACGACCTGTGGCAAACAAATGTTAGCATACCATTCTGCATTAACCGTTCTTTGTCCCTCAAGAGGAATAGTCGCAACATGGCCGGTTTTGGAGACAAACGTGGCCACCATTTTTTTTGCAACACTCCGTGAACGAACAATTTTTGTTGGCTTTAACTCATTTTCGAACACCCAAACTCGTGACTGGTTTTTTGTTTCGGGTTCGTACGCGTATATCCAGGATTCGTCACCTGATACGATGTTGTATACAGCATTTGAGGATCCTGCGTGAAATCTTTCGAAAGTTCTGACGCACCAAGTAACGGGAGCCGCTTTTTGCTCTTCACAGAGCAAATGCGGTATCCATCAGGAAAACAACTTTTTACACCTAATTGTTCATGCAAGATTATTTGTATCTGACTCATGCCAATGTCTAAAAATGCCTGAATTTCGCGGTATGTCACATGTCGATCTTCCTTAATCAGCTTACGCACAGCATTAACGTTTTCTTGGGTGACTGCAGTTTTTGGACGACCTTGACGGGGATCATCACTGAGCTTGACACGTCCACGTTGAAATTCAGCAAACCAGCGATAAATTGTGGTTTTGGATGGGGCTTCATCACCAAATGCAGAAATCACCCGGTCAACACACTGTTTTTGTGTTAAACCACTTCGAAAGTCATAATAAATCATCGCTCTAGAATTTTCTAGAGTCAATTCCATTTTCTCAACGACTAAACAAGTTTGACAAGACCTTGTGACAAGACCGAGAATCTTTTTTTAAATAAATAAACGGTATTCGATTTTTAAAACCAAGGAGTTTTAAATTAAAAAGATTTTAATATGACAGGAACAGTGGAAATATTCCATTCCCGATATTTTGTGTGCAGTGCAGCCCTCGTAGGCGTTCAAAATTCAAAATTGTACCTAAATATCGTCTGTGCAAACCATATAACTGGCTCGCTCTTATAACGTGTGTATTCTTTCAAATATCGCCTATGATTGATTGGTGATACAGAAATAAAATAAAAAGTTTATTTTAAAATTTTAAAATTCAAAATTCTATAAGTTTAAAAATTAATTTCGACTAAACACACCGGCATATTTAGCGGAACACAAAAAGAAGGTCCATAATTAAAAAAATATGGTTTTATTTTAAAATCTACTTACTACACTTCTTTTGTTATTTAAAGTTTCATTTGTTTTACTTAAAATGAGATCACATTAAGAACAGATTTTGCGAGTAAAGACTATTTGTGAAAAATTGTACATTTTTGAACAAAACCAAAACAAAACAAAACCAGCTTCTTCGAATCTTCTTCGTACCGTACGCTCACTTACGGTTACACCCCGCACTGCTTCTAACTCATGTCGGGCTTGGACTGCCGTCGAATGGGGGTTCCTACGTACACGAAACCGAATGAAACGATCATCCCTACTCGAAGTGCGTCTTTTTCTGCCTTTTCCTGCTCTTCTCACATAAGTACCGGTCTCCCTGAAACGTTAGATACTGCGATGGATCGTTGAAACTGGTCGACGAAGATCTCTGGATATCACTCTGTAGGTTTGACCATTTCTTCGCATTTCGAGTGCCCTGGCAATCTCCGTTGGGGCTAAGTCAGGCATAATTCAGTCCTCAACTCCAAAAAGATACGCGATTAAAAGAAAACTAACAAAAAACAGTATTTCAATGAAATTTTAAATCAAACTCAGAAGGAAGAAATACTCGAAGTTCGCTCTAGATAAGGTGTATTTGAATAAAATTTAAACAATTGCATAAAATGTGATGTTCAGTTGTTTTCTTAATTTGAAAATATTTCTTTTAAAATTAAATGACGTATAAACCAGCCAGCAACCTTATAATATGATACTGATATCAAACCTTTAATTTATGTTCCGCTAAATATGCCGGTGTGTGTATTACAATATTCTGTTATTTGCAAAAAAACTGTAAGTTTTAATGAAGTGAACTCAAAATCAATATTTATTATGATGAAACAATGATTTTAATAAAAAAAAGATATTCGTGTATTTAACCAATATAATTTTATAAACATGCTTGACGTTAAAGAATATCGGTGAGTATTGTATGAAATTTTTCCTTAACTTCTCGATTTAATGTAAAGATACTTAAGATTACATATTTTGTTTCAATAAATGAAATATATTGTGATTTTAATGTACATGTTAGAAGATTTAAGATTATAAAGTTTCTCTATCAATAATATAAGAATCGAATGTTCAATAATGCACGCAATATGTTTAAAACAAAGTTATATTATTGCTTACCTATATGGGTTATACTTGATATTCTATTTATAAAAATACAGACAATACGTTTTCTTTTAAGTTCTACCCGTCAGTAGAAACTCTATAGCTTAAAATAGGTAGGCACATAATATTTATACTTTATTTTTAATATACTAGTGTACAGTTTTACCACATACATAATGATCTAATTTTACATTTAGTTGAACCTTTGTTAGTATTGCGAATAAGTAAAATGTAGTATAATTTCATAATTTGCAGGTATTGGATTCCAATTTCAAGGGCCCGCAATAATATTGACAACATGAACATAATATTTCAAGAATTCTTATTCGATAACGTTGCGTTCCGCATTCCGCAGTGGAATGTTCCTGCAGGCCAATCGCGCCGTATCGTTTAAATTCAGGTTCAACTCTGCTTTGGTTATGATTCAGTTTCGGTTCGACTCGGGTCCGGCTGAAAAAACAGTACGCATGCCAATCGTATCTTAATTTTATTTTAATTTTATTTTTCAAGTTATTTTTACCTCATACACACCAAAACACGAAACGTTTCAGAAACGTACGAGAAAAAGTAGCATTGTATCAACTTTTTGTTTTGACAGCGTTTGCGCTTGGGCTGCGGCGCGACTGTGTTCCAACTATCTGTCAAAACGTTAGCGCGATACCGAATCATTCAAAAAGTCGAGTAACGTTCACGGTTCGTTTACGATTCAACTGAAACAACTTAGCGCGATTGCCCTGCTGTATGTGTCTACAGCTTGACAAAAATCGGTATGACGCGGTGACAGCAGGAACTGAAAACATTTTCGATTGTATTATCTTTATCCTTAATAGATTCGTTCGTTCGTTTACGATTCAACTGAAACAACTTAGCGCGATTGCCCTGCAGGTAGGCCCACAGAAGTGTACCTATTTTGCACCAACGGATAATAAGGCTATGCCGTATGTGTTATCCTGAAATATTTTTGGTACAAACCTTTAGCCCTCGTACCCACGAGAGTTTTTTTTGTGGTCGCGACTCGTGACAGAAAAATCGAAGTGTCAAGTGTAAAATGTCAGATTTGACAGGTATACACGATTTTCAGCTGTGATGTATTAGCGTAGAGTTACATTATATTCTATCTATTTGTCAATTTATAGTGCAGTTTTTTCTGTCGCGACTACATAAAAATTCTCGTGGGAACGTTGCCTTACTTTTGTATTTTTTTGAAATGCAATAGAAACGATCGAATTTTAGTTATTTTGTTGTTTTATTTACATTTTTAACATAATAATTGGGTCTTAAAATAAAAAAAAAATCGATAATAATAACTTACGTATAGTTTCTTAAAGTTTTGTTTTTCATTTTAGGCTTGAATCTTTTGCACTTTTAGACGATAATACGTATTAAAGTTACGGTAAACTTCTGTATTTCGAACACTTATTTTTTTATTCAAAGTGCCACCTCTTATTACGTAGTATAGTTACATTTCTCTTTGGCGGGTACTACCATTTTCTATACAAATAAAAGACAAGGAATGACAGGTCGCCATTTCGCGATGTTTCTTTCGACTCGTCCGAATTATTTATCTTTGAAATAAATTAATCCTAACAAATATCTTATTTCAATCGATAAATAAAAACGACAATTCCCTTCCTTTTATTATGTATTACGAAACGGTAATTAATTTTCTCTTTTTTGTTCACAAATAATACAGTTACAACTCCAAGAATATCTATTTTAATGGTTATTTTATGTTTTTTATATCGAAAAAATTTACAGAAATCGTGTTTTCAATAAGTACCTTACAAATATGATCAAGATTCACATACACCCAGTATCCAAAAATCAGCTGTTTCCTGCAAAATACAAATAGGAAAGTTGATCCCATAGTAAAAGATTATATTCACTCCTGAAAGTTTGGGCACTGACTGAAAAAACATGTGTTATTATACCCTGTATTTTCTTTTTTTTTTAAACATTATGAGGTGTAAAATGAGACCCTTTTGATATGTGTAGGTCATAAATACAAATTTTCATTTAGGTTTATATAGTCAGGTAATAACCAAAACATAAAATATTCCATTGCTTGTAGCTTGAGCGTTGCGACCCCAAAAGGGGGATGTTTTGTCGGTAAAATTAAACCTATGCTATCTGCTGTTAAATATCTTAACCTAGAGGCGAAACTCACTGTATATTTTTACTCTGTGATTTTACTCTGCGTTGGGCCCGCTCCGTCCCGCTGTAGTAGGAGAGCCCAGAATACTAAATGTGTACTTACTCGAGCATCGTAGATACCTAGTAGATGACAAGTTTTTTATTTATTTTAATGGTAGGATGAGCGGGTACAGCATTTTTAAACTTAGGAAACATAAAAAGCTACTTATATAATATGTAATTTATCATACACTATCAAATCTGTCTGAATATCAAACTAAGTTCAATATAAAATATCTGAGAAGCTCAATTATTAAAATATGGTGTTTTATTTTTTAATCTATCAGAGTCTGCACAAATACTGGGATGATTGACCCGACACTGGTCCAGAGTTTAAGTTGCCTTTTAACAATGCTTTTCCAGGTGGACAGCATTCTGGAGGAACACGACGACGACCTAGAGATCCCCGGACAGCTGCTGCACCGACTGGATCAGCTGGGCTCCACCGTGGTGCTGAATGAAACCAGACTGGGGCAGGCAGTGCGGCCCAACATCGCGCTGCTCATGGCCGATGCGCAGCCAGACAATCCCGTCCGCGGCTTTCGCATCTCCATCGTAAACGACACGTTCCAAGATCAGGATTTCGAGTTTATATCAGGTAAATATATTGATTATTGAACTTAAGATTAAGGCAGGTGTTTTTCGCGCTACTTACGAATCTTGCTATTACAGAGGAACCGAATTCCACTATTCTGAGTGCTGGTGAGAGCGAGGTGGTGGTGAAGCTACCCTCGTCGGTGTCGGAGGCGCAGCGGCGCGTCAGCTTTGTGATCTTTCGCAATGACCGCGCCTTCCATTCACACGGCTATGCAGTCAACAGCCGCGTACTCAGCGTCAACATTGAGAACGTCACCCACTTCCACGGAGGAGAGGTGAGATTATAGAGAGGAAAGCACTTTATGTAAAAAAAAATTGGGTGTAAAGATTTTTTTAAATTTAATGTTCATCATGAGCAGTTCACTCCTCCTTATATACTTTAGATAAATTGAATTATTAGCACAAATAAATGTACAAGAGTGGAAAAACATCTTGCAAAATAAATATTTTAGCATATAGGCTTCATACACGAAACTGTCAGAAATTATGGAATCTACAGTATAAACGCATAAACGCCACAATAGCAAGTAATATTTATCGAGAAGGAATATTTAGATATTGTTTTTTCGTGACAGGTAATAGACATTCATCTCAGCCCGATAGTTACGGCGTTGGCGAGGAACGAAAGTCGGTCGTGCGCGTACTGGCACTTCTTGGAGAACGTGAACGAGAACATCGTTACCGGCTACTGGTCCCAAGAGGGGTGCACCTTCATCCGGGCGACCGAGGACGGAATTTTGGACACGTGCAGGTGTAACCACCTGACGCACTTCGCTGAGGTCCTCGCGCCGAAAGCGGTGTTCTCTGAAGCCGACGAAAGTGCTTTAGAAATAATATCAGTCGTCGGCTGTTTTCTCTCTATATTAGGACTCATCATGATCGGCGTCACCGCCCTAATCTTCAGATCTTGGCGCCGAGAGTACAGCAACAAAATTTGGCTTCAACTATGTATGGCGATTTTTGTTTTAGTCCTGAGTTTCTTGCTAGTTATATTCGTGAATTTCGATCAGTATGATACGGCTTGTCTGCTGGTTGGCATATTGCTACACTACGCTGTGCTGGCATCCTTCTGCTGGATGCTTGTGGCAGCGGTACTTGCATACCGGCGGCTGGTGCTGGTGTTCTCGCGGGACGCCTCCCACAAGCTGCTGAAGGCGGCGGCGTTCTCGTGGGGCGCGCCCTGCGTCATCGTCGGCGTCCTCCTGTCTGTCTCCCGACACTCCTACGCGAGAACATTCGAGGAGAAGACACCCAGTGGCGCTTTCTGCTACCCTTCAGGTCTGGGTTTCTGGCTAACTGTGTACGCGCCAATATCGGCCATTCTTCTAACAAACTGGATACTATTTGCGTTGATAGTCCATTCCGTGTTTGTCTCGAGGAGGATTCAGAGGCACGGCGAGAGCAACGAGGCGCTTAGGTGCGCTTCAGTGAGTTGTATGCTGGTGTTCCTGTTCGGGCTGCCGTGGATCTTTGGCTTGTTCGCTAGTAACGTGGTCGCAGCGTATCTTTTCACGTTGACTACGACGTTCCAAGGATTCATACTGTTCGTATTTTTCGTGATTGGGAACAAGAAGACGCGCGACCTGTGGCTGAATAAGCTTCACATCAAGCAGACGCGCAAGGTGCCGGTGACGTCATCCACGTACACTAACCGCAGCGCGGAGTGGCGCGCCGCCAACGCGCCCGTCACGCTCGAAGCAAAGGTTTCCAAGCCAAAAGTCCTCGCGTCCAAAGACGAAACTAGATTTTCCTGACATAAACCAAGGAACGCGGTCAGTAAATCTGGTGTTTGACTACCGCTGAAATAACGACGGCGGCCATCTGTAGTAATCCTATTGTGTGACCACTTTGACCTCTCTCGTTTATATCGTACCAAATATCTAAAGTGCCATCACCGTCCACCCTGAACATCCTAATGACTGACATTCGTGTCAATAGTGTCAATAATGTATAATGTTTCCTACAAATTCACTGCAAGGCCGCGGCATTGGACTTGCAGGCTGGACGGTGAGTATGACCCTTTAGATGTAATATTATTATGACTCCGAATTGTTGACTGTTGTTGAAGCATAGAGTAGCATCACATTTTTTAGGTTTTACCTACCTAATAAAATGTGTGTTAGCCCAAGCGTGCACTGGCGGCCTGCGGCCTGCGTCCTGGCTGCGGCCACCGAATGTATGCATTGTATCATCAGTGCGCGCACTTGGCCGCATACATTTCGGTGGCCGCCGCAGCCTGGCCGCTGCGGATGGCCGCCAGTGCGCGCTTATGGTTACTGTGTGTCGTTGAATTTGAATTAGTGCAACTAAAATAAAATTAGTACCCTTCTTATTGTTAAAATTAATTGTATTCTCCTAATGGTCAATTCACACCGAAACGAAACGTCATGGAATATAGCGCTGAATTTTAAAGATAGCTATTCAAAATTCAACTTTATTAATTACACAAGAAGACACACGTTTCATTGTAAGAGTTTGAATGTCAGGTTGTACTCCGCTGCACAGCGCATGTGCAGTGTGTGACTGATGTCATATGAAACGTGTATCTTTTTGTGTAGTGAATAAAGTGCAATTTTCAATAGCTATCTTAAATTGCAGCGCCGCGTAGCGTCGCGTATCGTCGCGGTGTGAACGAATCTTAATATTTATTTTCTCTAGTCCAGTTTATGTTTAAATATAAGTTTTTTCTTAATACGTAAATAGTACCTATCCTAAAACTAGCATGACTGTAATACATTTCTATAAACTCGCAGGACTGTAATACACATCTATAAACTCGCAGGACTGAAATACACATCTATAAACTCGCAGGACTGTAATACACTTCTATAAACTCGCAGGACTGTAATACGCATCTATAAACTCGCAGGACTGTAATACACATCTATAAACTCGCAGGACTGTAATACACATATTATATAAACTCGCAGGACTGTAATACACATCTATAAACTCGCAGGACTGTAATACACATCTATAAACTCGCAGAACTGTAATACACGTCTATAAACTCGCAGGACTGTAATACACATCTATAAACGCGCAGGACTGTAATACACATCTATAAACAAAAGTTCAAGGAATAGTTTCGTTATTTTATGTGCTTTGACATCTTTTTTGTTTTTAAATAAATTAGTGACGAATTAAAAATAAAATGGTATTCAAACCAAGAAAAGCCACTTATAAAACATTAAAATTTTTGGATTTAGGGGCTAAAGGGTTTTGTTTTGTCAAGCAGTAAGCGAGTTATAGCTTATTTAAAACCGGCCAAGTGCGAGTCGGACTCACGCATGAAGGGTTCCGTACCGTGATCTATATGAGTACTAACATCGAGCACTAGTGAGTCGTAAGTAATCGAGTAGTAGTAGCACGAGCAAAAAAACTGCGAAAAAATCAAGTTTTTTGTAGGTATATTTATTTTATTTTATTTTTTATCTTTATAAATATTTATTTTATTTTAATTTTAATATTTATTTTTAAAGTAAATATATAAGGTTTGGTAAAATCAAATACGGATATTTTGGGCATATGATCTATTACTTATGTAAAGACATTTAAGCAGAAAAAAAGAAAAAATTAGAATAAAATATATTATTATTATACTAAATAAAATCACTTTGCGTTCTCTAACGCGCCTTAGCGCGCTGTTTCTGTGAGGTTCATGACCTTAGTCTAACAGCTAACTTTAAAGCGAAAGCAAAGAATTTTCCTAAATAATATAAATCCAATCAGCTGTATGAGGTCAATGATCTCCTTACCTATTTTTTTCGATTTTTTTATTATTTTTCTACCGTAACGTCTTAACATAAGCAGTAGATCATATGCCCAAAATATCCGCAATTGTTTTTACCAAACCTTATAAAACTCAATATTAAAGTAAATATTTCAAGCATATACCTGTTGCCTTTATTAATATCGAGCAAAAAACGGCATAAATCCCATCTGTTGTGTTGGGCTCCCATACAACAAATGTACTTTTTGCCCCCTTAAAATTTTTTTTTCGTATTTGTTGTTATAGCGGCAACGGAGATACAATATCATCCTTGAAAATTTCAATTGTCTATCTATCATGGTTCATGAGATACAGCCTGGTGACAGACTGCGGCGGAGAGAAGATGGTCAGACGGGCGGACGGACAGCGTTTTTACCCTTTGGATACCTGAAATACCTGAAACCGTTTACATCAGCATTCACCTTAAAAAAACACATCAATACTATCTTTTGTAGGACTTTTTAGGGTTCCGGGACTTTTTAGTTTACGTCTCGGAACATTTTTGTGACTTTTCTTTTTTTTTCTTGTTATTTTGCAACTTTTAAAACTGTAAACTCTAATACATAGGCGCTCGCCCAGCGAGACCAATGATTAGTCTATGCCCTAATATAAGCTTACGTTTTACGCAAGAAGAACGCAAGGGTATTATATTGTATCGTATTTAAGTTATTTATAACATTTACTTTTTAAATTATTTTGTAAGACGTTTTCTATGTTCCTCCCATACTGTTTGTACCTACCATATGCATTCAATTATTGTAATTAAGTAGGTTAATAAATTGTGAAAATGTAGCATAAAGCTTGTTTCTCTATTTATTGATTCCTAAAATTTTAACTGTTTCATTTGTCCATAGTACTTGCTAATATCACCATTATCATATACCATTATAATAATTATATGATTTTAGGGCATGGTTATGAATCACAATTCACGCTGATCCAAATTCATGACCCCTTTTGAAAAGAAAAGTATAATATTATGTCACCTAGCTGAGATAGGCACTTATGACTTCTAGGTTGTAGTAAAATTTACTCTGTTTGTGTTTTATAGTACGTAAAAGGGGTAAATCAGGATAGTAGCCCCACTTTTTAAAATCACTCCATATCTCTTAGTTAATAAAGTGAAATGCTTTATTATTTAACTAGCCGGTACTTCGGGTTTTTATTTAGAAAAAGTAAAAAACATTTTCTTGAATAATTTCAGAGTATTAGTGATTTTAGCGGACCAATTGGTATAAGCGCCCTCCCCAGAAACAGGGTAACTATTCTCAAAACTTTGGTCGCATTTTGCCATCTTGATATGCAATCACACAGAGCGAATCATAATAAGCGACACGGTCAACTTGTGGTATGTCTGGCAGAAATGCAGAAACGACTGCCGTCGTTCGTTGTCGTTGGCGTGGCAACACGTTATTTCGCCACGCCATGTTCTGTAGCCCAATCAGGAACAATAATTGATAGCTACGTATTCGTAACGTTATCGAATGTCAATTGTATGTGCGTTATCATAGTTTTTCATACAATTCTCCTTCGACTGGTTAGGCTGCTGAGCAGCTTTTAAAGGTGCTCCGCGTGACAAAATTTATTAACGAATTTATTGTGGTTTGTTTTGTCGCCGTGTATTTCATATAATTAAATTATTTATTTACCTATATTTATTTATGAGACTGGTTACTTAATTTTTGTATTTGCTGAATAAAAATACAAATGTCATATACATAAGGTCGTGTTAGTTTTGTCTGGAATTAATATTTTAAATCAAAAATACTTACATTTATATTTTACAGGGTGTTTGATAGAATGTACCTAGTCAATCCGTGAAATGGAGATCCGGGTTGTGAAGACTAACCTTTTTAGCATAGCGAAATTAAACTTCTTCACACCGCGGTCCCCCAACTCGTAGACGCACATACTCATATTTAAAAGATCCTTTAAAAATATTGAAAGGCAAAAATAGAAAATTATTCACGCTTCTCAAATTAATTTAATTACAACCTTCTTTTTAATTTTTTATTGATATTCTGAATATGCCCATGCTTCCATTGACTAATTGACCATAAGTGGAAGGTTCCTTGGACTATAGATACGAGGAAGAGGATAGATACGTATATTTTTAAGACTACGCATACATTTTTTAAATGTATTAAGCGAAGTTCCAGTATCATGCTGCAGAATCAGGTGCAGACGATCACCATCTATGTACATACTATCCTATCCTGGATCATTTTAAATGAGCTCAAATACGATACGTCTGCTGTACGTTACTGAAGAGTTGGGATTTCTGCAGATTCCAAGTAATGCTACATCATCAGGTGCAAATGCTCACTATTTATCTATATCCTATTCACTGATATCACTAAAATTAGCCCAATCACGAAACCTCTAATGAAATTTTGTAAGGAGTTGGTATCCTATGGATTCCAGGTGATGCTGCAGCATCAGCTTAACGTTACCAAGTCTAGGCAATATTGTCATAGTGCCTAGTAATAATAAAACACTTTATTGCTTACAAATTACAAAGTACGAGTAATAGACTTAGCCATAAAACGGTTAGACAGAGCATGGGCAAAGGCGGTCTTATCGCTTGAAGCGATCTATCTCTTCCAGACAACCTTCGTGTCAACGGAAAACTTAAATTAATAAAAATAAGCGGAAGTGGTATAATTAGGATAACTGAACATAAAATATAAGAAATTAACTACAAATACATACAACTACATACTGTACATCAACTTAATAGATACTAAACCATGATACTACATACATAGATACGTACATAGTATTTATGTGTCATAAATTAATAAATATTAATATTAGGTCTTTACCTATGAAATTGCCGTTTTGTATGAAAAAAATTCAAAGAATTTTTTTCATGTATTTTTTATTTGTATTAATCGAAGTAATCACCCATCCAATCAATCCATCTTTGCCAACGCATTGGCAGTTTATTGATGCCCTTCTTAAAGAAATCAGCTGGACGGGAGGTAACAAATTCTTCAAAGGCATTTTGTACTGCCTCTCGGTTATTGAAATTTTTTCCCGCCAAGAAGTTATCCAAATTCTGGAAAAAGTAGTAGTCTGTAGGCGCAAGGTCTGGTGAGTAGGGCGGATGACGGAGAGCTTCCAACCCCAGTTCTTGCAACTTGGAGACCGTCTGCTGTGCAGTATGAGGTCGCGCGTTGTCGTGCAGGAGCAGCGGAGACGAGCGATTGACCAATGCTAGTTGGAGATGTGCCAGCTTCTCCATCATTGTGTTCAGTTCTTCACAGTACACATCTGCAGTAATGCTCACCCCGTTTGGTAAGAAGCTGTGATTAATCACACCGGCGCTAGACCACCAAACGGTGGCCACCACTTTTCTAGGGGTAAGTTTTCGTTTAGGGCATTGTTTAGGTGCTGAATCAGGATCTAACCAACTTGCTGAGCGCTTGCGGTTATCAAACAGAATACATTTTTCATCGCAGGTATAAATGCGGTTCAAAATTCCTTCATTTGTGTGTCTGTTGAGCAGTGCAAGGCACATCTCGACGCGTACTTCGCACTGGCGATCATTGAGTTCGTGGGGCACCCATTTGTCAAGCTTTTTAACCTTGCCAATTTGACGCAAATGGACCAATATTGTTTTGACGCTAACGTCGAAAGCTGCTGCTAATTCAGCCGTAGATTGTGTATCATCAGCTTCCACAATCGCCTTTATTTCGTCATTGCCGACCAAAGTCTTCGGACGACCACGAGGTTCATTTTCAGGTCGAAATTTCCAGAACAGAAGCGAGCAAACCAATAACAGGAGGTGCGTTGGTTTGTAGTGTTAGCTCCGTAAACGTCGTTGATGTTGCGTGCCGCTTGTGCCGCGTTGCTGCCACGACGGTACTCATATTCCATAATTACTCGAATTTTTAACGTATCCATGATGACGAAAACGATAGAAATGCGATGAAAATGTAACACTAATCAATAAACAAATGACTACTTTAGGAAAAAGAATTCCATGTTTTTTTAAAAAATTAATTTGAAATTAGAATTCTTAGCCAAACAAAAATATTTCTGATTTGAAATGGCCAGTACTGCAGAACGGCAATTTCATAGGTAAAGACCTATTATATAGACTACATAAATAAAGTTACAATGTAGTCGTTTTGTAGATGTTTGTGCAATTTAGATTTAAAAATTGCAATTGAATTAGAGTGTCATATGTCAGATGGCAGTGAGTTCCAAAAGATTGAGGCCTTTACGGTAAGGGAATTATAGTAGTAGCCAGATCGAGCAAGAGGTACATCCAAAGTGTTGTCCCTATCAGAGCGAAGGCAAAGGCTGTGACCAGCACCAAGGAATTTGAAGCGTTCCTTGAGATATACTGGTGCACGAAGGTCATACAGAGTTTTTTATAGGAGAGTCAAAATATGCTCCTCACGACGCAGTCTGATGTCTTAAGTTGACGTCTGAACTTGTGTGACGGTTACACGATCAAACTTGCGCTAACCGTAAATGAATCTAACGCAGAGGTTTTGGATACGTTGTAGTTTTCATTTATTATTGATCAATTCACCATAGAGATCAATGAGGCAGACGTCCGCGTAGTAAAGGATCGGCAAGAGTAGCGACTGCGCAAGTTCAATATTTGTTTCTACATGTAGTAATTTTTTAGTCTTCTGAGTTACCCAGATGCTGCGAAACCTTTCGGCTAATCTCAGATATGTGAGGTGTCCAGGATAAGGAAGAATCAAAGCAGACACCACTAGTTAAATTTAAGGGTATATTATTTAAAAAAATTGAGGAACTGTAAGTTGTTGGAGCTTATCCATCTGCTTAACGCCACCAATGATAATTGGCTAAATTTGGTTCGGATTAATTGTCAGCCCATGAGATAAACTCCAAAATATGTAAATTTTACACATTATACATTTTACATTTTTATTATATAATACACATATTTAATACACATCCATGACCCAGGAACACAGAAAACTGTTAATGTTCCCGTGGCAGAATTCGAACCTGCGACCTCCGGCTTAAGCGCCAACGCGCTAACCACTGAGCCATAGAGGCTGTCATAATCGAAATATTAAACCGATCAGATCAGTGGAAGTTCCTTAAAACCTTTCTTCAACTAGAAAAGAGCTAATGATCTTCAAGCGACTCAGCATATTTCCTTGGACCATGGCTAAGACACATCTCGATCAGCTTTGAAACAAAAAAAAAATATAATACGAGGGCGGGTCAATAAGTCCGTGACTTTTTGAATTTCTAACCTCCTTACTGAAAAAGCAACACTACTCCTGTCAACAGACATCTGTCAGTTGACTCCTATCAAAATTTGAACTTGCTGCGTCAGTTAGTTTGTGTTTTACAGCTATCTTTATCAGACTATCCAGTAACTTAAGGAAAGAATGGAAAAAAGTGAATTTCGTGTGCTTATTAAGCATTATTTTTTGCGAAAAAAAACCATTACCGAGACCAAGGCTAAGCTTGATAAATACTATGGGGACTCTGCACCATCGATTTCAACGGTAAAAAAGTGGTTTACTGAATTTCGTTGTGGCCGTACAAGCACTGAAGATGCTGAACGTCCTGGACACCCAGTTGAGGTCTCTACACCCGAAACAATCGAAAAAATTCACGATATGGTGTTGGCCGACCGAAGATTGAAAGTGCAAGAGATTGTGGAAGCCATAGGCATCTCGCATGGCTCAGTGGTTTCAATTTTGAATTATCACTTGGGCATGAGAAAGCTTTCCGCAAGATGGGTGCCGCGTTTGCTCACAGTCGACCACAAACGCAATCGTGTAACAACTTCACAGGAAGGTTTGGCGTTGTTTAATCACAATATGGAGGAGTTTTTGCGCCGTTTTGTAACCGTGGACGAAGCATGGATCCATCACAACACACCAGAGACCAAACAACAGTCAAAACAGTGGGTTTCTAAGGGTGAATCGGCGCCAAAGAAGGCCAAGGTGGGTTTGTCAGCCAATAAAGTTATGGCGACTGTTTTTTGGGATGCACGTAGGATAATCCACATTGACTATCTTCAAAAGGGAAGAACAATTAATGGGGAATATTATGCCAACTTATTAGACCGCTTCAATGAGGATTTGAAAAAAAACCGACCTCATTTGGCCAAGAAAAAAGTTCTTTTTCACCAAGACAATGCAAGGGTGCACACATGTGCAGTTGCCATGGCAAAAATCCATGAATTGGGCTATGAATTGCTCCCACATCCACCCTATTCTCCAGATTTGGCTCCGAGTGACTACTTCTTGTTCCCAAACCTGAAAAAATGGCTCGGAAAAAGATTTGACTCCAATGATGAAGTCATCTCGCAAACAAAGGCCTATTTTGAGGACCTCGACAAATCATATTTTTTGGAAGGGATAAAAAAATTGGAGAAGCGTTGGACAAAGTGTATAGAGCTCAAGGGGGACTACGTTGAAAAATAAAATGATCTATTTATCAAAAAATCTGTGTTTTATTCCAAAAGTCACGGACTTATTGACCCGCCCTCGTATAATGCTGCATAATATACAGCCGAACGTAAAACCGCCTCCTTTTTTAGGACGTCACGTCGGTTAGAAAACCGCATCTTAATCGGACCTCTCGTTTAGGAGGTACGATGCCACGGACAGACACACAGACAGACATGTTAAACTTATAACACCTCTCTTTTTGTCAATAATAAAACACTGAAAATGGTTTGAATTAACAAGGCGTCAAGTGTTTACAGGTTGGGCCCCCCGTTATTTCTAAACTACCTAATGAGGTATAAACTTGTAAAATTTCATGCTCGTGGGTCATCAAACATCCTGTATAAGTATTAACAAATAAATTTTGCCCAGGGTTTTGTAACATATATGTAGGTATAGGTAACTCAACTCGATATCATAACCTAGAATAAAAATAGTAGGTTGATACTTAGGTATAATGTTATAGAAAACATTGTCATTAACCAAAAACCTATTACCGAAATCCATATCAAAATCGGACCGGTAGTTTCGGTTTTGCACAAGCAAATTTTTACTGCAGCGCCCTCTGGTCAGTTTTTCGATATTTTTAAGTAAAATCGATGGAATAGATCCCTAGATTATAGATGCTTCCTCTAATAATCTATTAAATCTATTCGTGTTAGCCCTCGTGGGTAAAAACACTTACGTGGGTACGCGAGTGGTTTTTTGTGGTTGTAAAAGAAAAACCTGCACAGTAAAGAGAACTTTGCGCTAATTGAATGTTTAGGTGTTTGCAGTAAAACTAACGAATTTTGATTGTGACTTAGCAAATCCATACATTTTCGGTAAAGAAGGTAGGTTTTTGTCATTGTATACATTATAGTAAGGTTAGTCAAATGCCTGATTCTTATTTATTAAACTGTTTAAATTCTTTAAAACTATCTGATGAGAAAAGAAACTTTGAACAGTGTGTAACTTTATTTTTATAAATTTTATGTATTTTTAAGCATTATTTAAAAAATATTAGCTTTCTGCACACCTTCCTTCACATAAACTTTAACTGTGCCAAATTTCTTACTCATCTGTTTGCACAATTCTCATAAACCCTTAATTAATATAATATATGATTATAGTTTTATATTAGAAATGCGAAAGTTTGTATTAATGGATGTGTCGATGTTTGGTATTCTTTCACGCAATAACTAATTTATTATTGAAATTTGGTATGGTAGTAGTTTAAGCTCTGGATTAACACAAAGGCTACTTTTTATCGCAGTAACATACGTACGGTTACCGTGTGTTTTTATTAGGTAAGTCATTTAGGTAAATGTAAATTGTGTGTTCTTAAAATATCATCTAAGCACAGGTGTTGAAAAATCTTAGCGTTACTTATATACCTAATTAATCAATCGACGTCCATAATAAAATGGTACGCCCGCGAATAGCCGGTCGCCATGGCAACGCCCTATTAACGAGCGCGCTTCAGCAGACAATTATCTCGGTTGCCATGACATTGACAGGCGAGCCATTTCCACGCTGCAGCTCGGTCCGTCAGTCGCGATGTTCTGGGGAGTGAGTCCGGCCCTGGACCTCCAGCAGGAGTACCTCCGGCAGGGGGACCAAAACGCGTTCGAACTGAATTTCCTTGTGATTGGCGGCTGTGACGCGCGGCACCTCATCAAAACGTTATCGCAGGCTTACCGGCACAAGCGCCGATACATGAACCTGTTCGTCGTGGACGGCTGCCCGGAGCTCATTGCCAGACAGCTGCTCCTGCTCAGCTTGGCTTTAGAGAAGACCACGCGATGTGGGCTCTTAGAGAAGACGCGAAGATTTCTCGAAGTCTACGGAAACATCCTACTCCGGCCCTCGACGTCCAGATACACGATAGCAAAAGCGAGACAATTGGTGGGGATGATTTCTAACCCAGATTACATGAGCTGCCTCCTGCCGTGCGTTTCCGTGGATCAGCTAAAGTACCGCGAGAGGGACTACCTAGAAAATTTATTTTGTTTTTGGACAACAGGTAACACAAACCAATTCAACGCGTGCGAGCTGTGGGAGCATCGTTTGAGGCACGGTCTCGGACTGAGGTACGACAACAGAGCCGGCGTGTTCGACTGGGACTACCACATGCGTCTGAAGGAAATAGCCGGTCAGATCTGTTTCCAGGAGTACAAGCACTTCCGGGAGCACGGGGTGGCGTACACTTGGCTGGAGACGGAGGTGTGCCGGCCAAACGTTTCATTCGCGGCGGGAGTGTACAAGTGCGGGGACCGGTACCTGCACCGTGGGTACCTGGGTGACCTGGTCACCTCGCCCTACGTCGCCTTTGGTCTGGATTGCGAGGACAAGGACATGCTGAAGTCATCGCACGGCGTCAACCACAAGCGCGCCACGGACGTCGCCGAGCGGAACGTGATGCGGATGTTGTACGAGATCGAAAACCGACACAAATTCGACGCAGAAGCGATGATTACAGACAACCAACAGAACCTAGGTATGGCCGTTCTGTCCGCTTTGGATGCGAAAATTTCCGAGTCGGGCCCCGAGGCGCCTCTGCTGCTCCGGGAGGATCGCGAAACGTATATAAACGTGGACTACGGCAAAGTGCATTTTCTGTCGCTGTCCGCTCTGGACCACTACCCCCACAAGCCGCAGTTCCAAGGTCTTTTCCACGGGGTGTTCGTGGGGCACAACCTGCTGCCGCGGCTTAAGCCGAGCGTGTGGTCGATGGCGCGCGACGACGCGACCGTCATCATGGAGTCCCGCAAGTACATGGTGGAGCTAAAGCGCGAGGACGTGCGAGGCTTCGGCGAGCAGATCCAACAGGCGGCCACCGCGGCCCAGTGCAAGCCTGTCGGCCTCTACAGCGCAGAGAAGGATGACTTCGCCAAGTTTGTTATAAAGCGAAGGAGTGAGAGTATAGATTTACCAATATAATTGACATTTTGGGGTAATTCGTAGGTTTAGTCTTGAATTATTTTATATTATAATTGTGTAATTGTGATGTTAAACAGTGTTGAAGACTATTGTTATTTAAAATATTTTATTACTAACAAAATACTTACCTTTGACTAGCTGCAGGAAGTATTGCATAATAATTTGTTCTAAGCATTCGTATCTTTTTCTATTGTAAAAACTATTCAAGTTATATTTATGCATAATTTTTTTCACACAAACGAAATGAATTTTTTTATTTCCAAATGAAACTTAACAAGCTTTTTTCGGAAAGTCAACAGACAAAACTACCACCGGTTCAACCCTAACCCACCGAGAAGAACCGGCGTAAGAAACTCGCACGGGGCCATCTTTTAGCAAAAATATGGAAAATTGTTCTTTTGAAAGAAATATACTTTACATTGTAAACTTGCATCTGTTAAATATAAAAAAGTCACAAGTACATAGAGACAGCCTTGCAGGGGAGCATCTCATTCCCAAGGTGTGCAATCGTTAACAAAATCATTTACTTTATAATGAGTTTGTGTGCTAAACAAACGTTCTTTGACTACTTTTTTAATTTATTAATAGAAAGGTTTTGAACGTTTTCTGGGATCCTATTGTATAGGCGTATACATTGGCCCTTAAAAGATTTACTTACTTTGCTAAGTCTTATCACTGGTACATCTAGCTTATGCTTATTTCTAGTTTTGATACAATGATTATCACTTTTCTTCTTGAAATTGCTTAAGTTTTTTTTAACGTATAATAAATTATCCAAAATACCTAGTCTTGCCATAAATACTGAAACAAAGAAAAAAAAATTTCTATTGCAAATAACATTTATTACTTTTACAGTGTGTTAGTTTAATACATAAATATAAAACAATTTAAAATGCAAAAAGCTTATTCGAAGTGGTCTCCGTTGGCTGCAATACAGTCCTTTAAACGTTGAGGCCAGTTATAAATAGAAGCACGCACTCTTTCCATGGGAAAATTCTTCACTGCCAATATTACGGATTGTTTTAGGGACACCAAATTATCATAGCGCTTAGAGCAAGCCGTACTCTCCTAAAACTGACGATAATCCAGCGGATTAAGATCGGAACTAGACGACGGCCAGTCTTCAGGTCTGATGAAGTCCGAAACGATCGTTTCCAACCAAGACTGCGTAGACCGAGTTTTATGACCCGCTGCCGAGTCTTGCTGGAAGGACCATTCTTGGTTATTGAACATGGCGTTGTTAAGGGGTTTTTACTACCTTCTCAAGAATGGTATCTTGTTACACTTGTGCCGATGTTTTGATACCTTTTTCACAAAAGTATGGCTCAGTCACTCCTTCATAGCTAATACCCCACCAAACCATCACTGAAGTCGGATAGTGCCCACGATGCACTCTGTCTACTAATTGTGAAGCTCCTTTAGAGCTTTGAGCATAAATACGGTCATTTTGTTTGTTAAAATGTTGCACAATTATAACTTTTAACACCCTTTGCGTACCGCTTCAGTAGTTGTTTCGATTTTACCACCCTATTCTTTTTTAAATTATCAGTTAAGAAATGACCAGTACGGCTGTTTATAGGCTGCAAGTCCTAAGTCATCATACGTGAAATAGTTCTAGGTGCTATCTTCATCTCCCGAGATAAAATCTTTTGCTTTCGGACAGGATTTCTTCGATTTCTTTCCCTTACTGCTTTGACCACCTTTTTCGTACGAACATTACGTGGACGGCCTGATCTTTTTCTGTCACGAACAGAGGAGGTCTCATTGTACCTATTAATAGCCCGGTACACAAACATTTTACTAATACCAAGCGTATGGAGAGTTTTAAAAATTGCATTTGGATCCATACCTACTATGTGTAAATGCAATCACAGCGATTTGGTTCTCTTTATCACCCCACTCCATTATTATATCGCAAAATATTGTACAATGTATTGGCGCCAAAGTGAAAAAACACAATGAACAATCATATAAAAATGACAGATTCCAAATTCAAATGAAATATTTTGTTTATTTTTAATTGTAACAGTATTTATGGCCAGACTAAGTATACTGAGAAGCTACGGTCAGTACACCTACCTCTTTAAACTTTTCTCTCAGAGATTCAAAAGGGGACATTTTATAAATAGCACGAATAGCTCGCTTCTGGCAGCACAAATATTGAATTTATGTCAGCAGCATTTCCTCATTAAAGTATGCCATAAGACATTCTACAATGAAAGTAGCTGAAATAAACCAGGCGTGCCGATTCTTAATATGAAATTTCTCTAATTTTTCTGACTGCATATTCTGCAAAACTGAGTCTATTTTTTAGGTTAGCAATACCCCACTGTAATTTACAATCTAGCGTAATACCTAGGAATACAGTGGAGTCTACCAAGATCATTTTCTCATCATTGAGTAGTAAATTGGTTTGTACTTGTCTAACATTTGGCAAGCTAAAACAAAAATTTGAACATTTTGTTTTATTTGCATTTAAAAGTAAATTATTAACACTAAACCAGTTTACTATATTTGAGATAGCACTGTTTGCTTCGTCGTAATTTGATTATTGTCGCTTCACTTTAAATATTAGTGAAGTGTCATCGGCAAAGAGTACTATCTCATGCCTATCTTGAACTAGATAAGGTAAGTCATTTATGTAGATGAGAAAAAAAAATAGACCTAAAATAGATTTCTCTGGGACACCTAATTCTATTTTAGTTTCAGTGGACTTTTTACTATTAACCTCTACCCGTTGAGTCCTATTTTTAAGATAAGAACTCAAAAGTTTATCATCTGAGTCCCTTATGCCATAGTGGTGTAATTTTCTGACTAGTGTAGCATAGTCTACACAATAAAATGCTTTGGAAAGGTCGCAAAAAACCCTTAATGCATCGTGCGCCTCCTCCCAAGCCTCGAATATACTACAAAGAAGCTCGATACCTGCATCTGTAGTAGACCGACTTTTAGTAAAACCGAATTTTGTAGTAGGCAATAAATTATTTGTATTAAAGTGTACTGTTAGTTGATTTAAGATAATTTTTTCAAATATTTTACTAAAAGTCGGTAGTATCGATATCAGTCTATAATTTTCTGGGTCAGACTTAATTCCAGCTTTGAAAAGAGGCATAACCTTACTCTGCTTCATTAAGTCAGGAAATACACCACTTTTTATACAATTGTTGAATATTATGGCTAGGTAAGGAGCTGCAATGTCAATTATTGATTTTATAACTCTAGTAGACATACCCCAGAGATCGGTAGTATTTTTAATATGTAACAACTTAAATGTATTTATAATATCTCTGGAACCAATTTTTCTAAATTTAGAAATGATATTACATTCCTTGACGTTATCTCCGAGTACCTTTTCAGCAGCTGCAGGCGAAGAATTTAGGCATTTTGTAGTTGAGACCGGAATGTCAGCATAAAACTTCTCAAAGACTGTCGCAACTTCAAAGTCAGAAGTAATATTTTTATTATTAATACAAAGTTCAAAGTCAGAGCTACGACAGGTGACTTTTCCAGTCTCACTAGCAATTATTTTCCATGTGGTTTTTATTTTGTAATTATAATTTCTGATTCTTTCTTTTATATTAAGAGCTTTACCTGCTTTACATAGTTTCTAAAAAATTTTAAATAACATTTTAAATTACAATAAAATTTTAAACACAGAACCTATTACAATAATTACTTGTCAATAACAAAATGTGAGCATTGAAATTAAAATAAGATGCTAGTTTTATTGGTATTATTTTTCTGCACTATCCGTTAGCTTACTGTGGCTTGCGTACATCTCAAGCGCGTTCGTACGTATGTATACAGGCTCGAGCACAGTAGCAACTTAAAGTAAAGTCTACTTTCATGATTTCGAAACATACCAATTACCATTGATGTACCAAACTGTAGGCACTAGGAAGCACAAAGTAGAAAGTATATTACGTACAGAGAAGCAGAGCCTTTAGTCAAGATGCATTCGATAATTTCGACGGCGAAGTTCGAAATAAAAATGTATAGGATTTGACACAAGTCAGCGCTAAGTGACATGTCGCTTGCGATGCCTTATGTCAAATCCCATACATTTTGTTTTCGAACTTCGCCGTCGAAATTATCGAATGCATCTTGACTAAAGGTCCTGATTTCATAGAACGATCCAAAACGATTTTAAAATTTTGACGTCCCCTTCAACGGCCCACGTTTTTCCACACAATCTTGGACACACCGTATGCTTGTAGTAGTGCAATCAAATAAAAAGCTAACTATGTACCTGTTTATATGTTCCTCTTTATTTAATCTGTGCTGGGCAGTAACATTAGGGCTGTCACACATGGGTGGTAGTCTGGGTCTAACCAAGTATACATAACGCACTATTGCCAGGTGGGGCAACATTGTCAAAGGTTTTTTATTTTACTTTATTCGGGAAACTTACAGTTAGCTAATAATAACAATAACTTTTCTAAAAAAAGGCAATAACAAGGCCACTTATACATGATCAGTCATAGACGTATAATATAATATTTTTACCCAAAGACAATAATAGAAAATATTGTAATTTGTATGCCCTTTTCCCTTATATAATCTCACACATTTTATTGATCTTACTTACTTGTACTTACTGACTGTGCCAGCTGTTCCAGTGTCCTAGCGTAGACTCTATATAGAGGTAAGATGTGTTCGTGGGTCGATGAAATAAAACAAGGAAAAAAATTTGTTTCATCTATTTTCTTTCATTAATAATATGTTACATTCATTTAGTAAATTATATAGCAAATGTATTTACAGGGACAAAAATTAAAACAGAACCATTCAACGTCTTAACGTTTGTATCGTTTAAAATTCGTATTTATATTACATAATATCACTTATCAATAGATTACCTAAATCAGGAATTCGGTAGTGGTAGTGTTTGAAAATTTTTGTAATGGCAACACTCTCGTACGATCATTAATATTTATTCACATAATGACACTCATAACAAACGTACACGGAACCACATCGACTCTAGTAATACTAATAGACAATTCGATTAACTATTCATTCACCCATCGCAACTCGCAACCACCTAAATATTTATATTTCGGTCCTATTCATTTACAATGAGGCATCTAATCATCTTAGTCTTAAAATCGTTCACCTTAATTTAAATTTAGAACATTAATAGACAGCTAACGGCTAAGACCGTTTTCCCATTATCCGATCCGATATCCGATATCGGCCCGATAATGACACAGACATATTGAGACATATACCTGACATTCTTCTGTCTTTGTCAATATTGGATTTATCGGTTATCGGATAGGATAATGGGAAAACACTCTTACGGTGTTGCTGCGCGACAATTCGTAGCGCCAGGTAGAGAGGGTAGTATTGCTATAATAACTAACCATTCATAATATTATAATGAGTTTGAAATGTTGTTTTACCAAGCACTTATTATTTGTGAACAATAAAAATTTTTTTACTAACACAAAAACAATTCTGTGTAAATGTATTGGTTTAACTATATTATTAATATTGGACTTTACATTGTAGACAGCTGCAAGTTGTTATTGCCTTTGTTTTTTTTTAAATTATAATAATAGTAACTAAGACTTCATAAAATTGCGGTACACTAGGTGTATGTACAAATTCAGACGCGCCTCAGTATCGCATAAGCATTCAGTGTTGCCACACGGACGATTACGAAAATTCCCAACACACCAGAGCGCTACCGTGAGCAATTGCCGAGTACGGCGACGTCAATTGACGAATTAGGCCTGCGCGTCGCCACGCACGAGGTAGACGCGCGACTCGGGCCGGACGATCCCGACGACGGAACGGATAACCTTTGGTGCCGATTATTATTTTCATAGTCTCATCGTTGCTACTATTTCACTAATATTTGGCCGCTTCTACTTATTGCGCTTGTGTCTACCACGTGTGTGCACGTGCGCGCGCGCACGCGACGCCCTCTGGACCCGACACCCGCCGCCGCCGGGCCGCCGCCGCCGGAGACGCGCAGCTTCCGTCAGGGCTAGAGCTACACTGTGGCAACGGAGATTACGTCTCTTTAGTTGTGCTTATGAATCCGTATGTGCTTTAGGCAAACTATTTATAAATTTTTAAACCTATGTAAAATATTGAGCGCGAACTGTGCGACAAAATTAACGACCTAGATTATCGTGTGAACGCTAGAGTAGACAACATTTATCCTATTTCATCAGTATTGAGTAGCGAGGGCGCGCGGGGCCCGCCGCGCGGCGCGCGAGTGTCTCGTCCAGATACAGAGTGCTGCTATCGTGGCTACCCTGTTTGATCTATAATAACTTACTCGTACATAATAACGTTTATCTATTACATTAAATATTTTAAAACAGGCCGTGCGGCCGAATATCGTGCACATCGGCCGACGCGGGGACGGCCACGGCTTTGAGAGACGTCCTCGCAAAATAAACTTTACGGAAGTAGTCTAAACGTGTAATCGGCGAACATAACCTGAGTGGCGGTCCCCATGTCGGCCCACTTCCTCTAGACGAATATTAACAATTCAATATTTTAACTTCACCCTACCAGTTACATTCGCGGCGATGCCGCCTAGCCTAGCGTAATCCGAATGAAACGATAACTTCCTAAATTGTTACAATAAAATAAACAGAAACATGAAACTGTAACATCCACGACCGGCCCGCGGTGCGGCGCGGCGCTGCTTAGCGCCGCGCCGCAGTTTGGCGTCCCGAGCGCGCCCCGCTGCGCGCACGCGCCGCGCCTCACCGCGGACGACGGTCCTAAATACTCAACACACATCCTTCCCTAGTAGGTACATCTGTTTAAATTCGTTTTAATATAATATATATCATAAATATTCTGATAAAATTTGAAATAACTTATATTCACATTAATGTCGCTATTTTAGAATATGTGTATTTATGGATCTAGATACAAAAACGTTATACGTGCACGGCTCGAGATCTCCGAACTAGCTTTACGATTAATCTAACAACGAAAATTATTTATTAACATTTTCTGACATTTATTCATCCACATTGGTGTTTGTTTTCACTAAAGTACGTTATACTTTGTTTACAGCACGCTACGCCACAGGAGCGCCGTAGCACAGCGGCAGGCTTTGTGAAGTCAGCTGCGTGTCTGCGCACGAGTTTGCGCAGAAAACACCTAACTTCGGACCGTTCGAGATATTGTTTACACGACGACAAAATACACTAACGTTGAACATTAAACTCGTGGATCAAAAATCACAGAACGGTTAGCGGCGCTCAACGTAACATCAGCGGAACTGAGACACAAATGAGCGGTGTCAACGTCAGCACACGTTCGTCGAAACAGAGGCACAAGCTGCAACATGTATCGTGAAGTTGGGCGTAATTCGGAGAGGTGTATGTAGTATGAGACTGTGTTCTCTCCGGGACGGTAGCGATGCCCGCCTTCGCACCACACACAGTAACGCAACAAACTCAACGCTGGCCGCGCCGAGCTCGCGCGACGACGTCCAAACTAAGTGTTAGGTAAAGCTATACAGTTTGTCCGCTCAATTTGTTACGCCTATCTAAATGCGAGCTACCGAGCCGCGCCGCTTCGGCGAGCTCGGCGCGCGGAGGCCGGGAGTGCCGGGACCCCGGCGCCGACACACACGAGTCCGTACACAACGACTTACGTTAACTCTACGCGGCGCCGGGCCGCCGCCGCTGCGCGCTCGGTCAGATAGAATTATAAAGCGTATCGATTTAAAACGAATATAAACATGAGGCGAGGCGGCGGCGGCGGCCCGGCGCGCGACTCGACTCTATATCCTATCGTAGGTCAGTCATATCCATTAACATACTGTGCAATGAAATATATACACTCGACGGCTACTCGTAACGTTACGTATTCACACGCGCGGGGGCGACCCGGGGCGGGGCCGGCGGGGGTCAGTGCGTGTACTCGGGGAAGGTGGCCGGCCGCTCGCTCTCGGAGCTGGCGGGCGAGCGCGGGGAGCGCGGGGAGTGTGCTGCGCGCGGCGAGGGGAAGTAGTCGCGCGCCGACGGCACGGCCTCTTCACTCGCCCACCGGGCTAACTGTTGTTGAGCTTGAATAAATTCATCACTAGAAAATGATAGAGAAGAGAAACGGAGAGTCTAGGAGCGTCTTGCGGCGGACTCCCCCCTGGCGGCCGATAGTTTGTGCCGATCGGTCGATGGAGGTGATCTTTATAATTTAGCGAATGAAAATTTAGAAGTTACAGGTGGGGGAATCCGCGCCGAGTTGAAAATGTGTAATGCTGCAATAAAATGTGTTATTAAAACAAAAGTTAATAAAAACAATCCAACTAATATAATCCACTCGTACGACAAACATCGACGATATTCCATTCGTTGTAGAAAACATTTTCATAAAATATTGGGTATTCTCATAATGAAATATTTCAGTTGGTGCATCGATACCCAAGATGGCATGTAAGCAAAACAACGTGTAACCAAATTAAATGAAAGGAATTAATGTATCATACTAGGTGATTTCGAACTAGCTATAATGTAAGGACTAATAGAGTGCATGTTATCGAATATCACACGATTTCGAGTTAACGCTAAAAATAAAATAATTACTAATGAAAGCTCAAAAAACCAAAAAAAGGAAATGAAAATAAAGTGATTGTGTAGTTATAGTGACCGTGTGTGGACAGTGGGAAGCGGCAGTTGATCAGGGGTCGGCAAACTAGCAGCTATGTGGCATGTGTTGCGTAACTATAGCAGAGATATTACTTTTATGATCATTGCATTGAAAAAAAGCTTTATGAGTTGTCAGCTATTAAGTTGTGATTGCGCTCAAGAGCTACCTCCGCAGAAGCGAGCTAAAATTCCTCCGTACCACAACCGAATCAGAATCTTCTACTGATCTAAACAATAGGATCTCCTAAATCAGAATATTTTTGATAAGCTTCAAAAGACGCTTCTGTAAAGTGTCAACTATTATTAGTACCACTTTATTTAGTATCGCAATCGAAAACTGGTATTTTACCAGTTTTCGATTGCGTTGTCTCAGAGAATAGGTTTGCCGACCCTTCATTCATCTCCTAACAGAAGAGAGCAGTCACTACAATTAATACAGTTGTCGTGCCATTGTCTGAGAGAATCTCTCTCTCAATTGCTCAAGGTCCGTGCATTTGGGTAATTTTGCATAAAATCCCAATTAGTTATTGTGGGATTTAGGCTTTCCACACCGGGAACTAAAGCTACGTTCACACCAAACCAACAGTATGCTACTAATCTGTCCATTAGGAACAGTGACTATGACAGTCGGCAACGGTATTTAATGTGAACGATGCCTAAGTACAATCCGCGCGTGAACTTCGAAGAATCGGTTTCCTCCCCTTTCCATAGCCACCGATTCCTCGGAGTAAGCGCGGATTGTAGGTTAAACGCTACAACTGTATCAATTATGGTCAGGCGTATCGTGTAGACCTAAGCCTCTCACCTCTCGCTGTCGGGCGCGTCACGCAAGCGCTCGGCGTCGGCGGTCTCGTAGAGCGCGTCGTCGTCCGGCACGCGCGCGTGCATGCTCGCCAGCGGTGTTGCCAGAGCGGCGTGCAGCACGTGTGGCGCGTGCGCGGGGAATAGCCCGCCGTGGTGCCTCGCGCTGCCCGTGCGGTACCGCGGGTACCCGAACTCCTCGCCCCCGACCAGCCGCCCGCGACCTCTCCTTGAATTCAACGCATACTCTTATCAGGTGTGGTAAACACATCGGTCGTCTGGAGGTATTGTTATTAAGGAGCATATTGAATAAATTCTTTAAAAAGTTAAAGCACTCGGAGGCGGTGAGCGAGTGACAATAAGGTTATGATTGTTAATGAGGCGAAATAATTAGTATTCAGGATTCGAACAAATGCAGTTCCATGTTCTTGCCGGGAGATCTGTTAAGAAAAATGAAACCGATAATAATTATATACGTAAGTTTATTCATAATATTATGAAGTGGCAACTTACGGTGGTACTTCACCGGGCTCGCCGCGGTAGTGTCGGTCCGCCTCCGTCTCCGACATCCGGATGTCCTCCGAGCCGGACGGGCTCATGTGTCGGCTGGAATGGTGCTCTAGCTGCCGGATGAGGTCCTCCAGGTTCCGTATCCGGATGGGCCCGCACTGCGGCGCCTCCTCCTCCTCCTCCTCCTCCCCCCGCTGCCGGCGCAGCTCCGCCTCGTGGATCTTATCAGCGCTGGGCGCTCGCTCTCTGTTGTATTCGTACTCCTGCAGCGCCCGCAGATCGCCGGAGCCGACCGCGGTGCCGGCACTCGCTCGGTGCGCCGCGGCCGTTTTTAAAGCCACTATGATATTTTCATGATAACCGTTTAAATCCTGAAGGAGATAAATATTACATTTTAGTAAATGTAGTAAAAATGATAAGAACTGTTGATTTTCAAATAATTTAACGTTTTTTAAAGAGAAAACGTAATGTTCTCACTTTAAAAATCAGTCACGTTTTCGTTAAATTGGTTTTGCATTTACTTATCATAGATTAATCGTTGATAGAATAATCGTCCAGCACCATGCTTTTATTCCTTTCTTTATCATAAGAAATCGAGTTAGTTACCTTAAATTTATACTCCATATCGGCGACTGCCTGTCCCGGCTCTTGTCCGTCAGACTGGGAGCCGGCCTCCAGCTGCTCGGTGTCATCCCCCCACTTGTCCTTGCCGTCCACGGCGCCGTATCCGTGCTTCTTCAGGATACCCTTCTCCGGCAGCTTCGACATGGAGTTTGAAGGCACGTCTATAAATGCTATATCTTCTTCCCCTGGAAGTGAATGCAACAGACCTTTTAAAAGAAGTTCTTCGGTAGCTTGTAAAGCTTTAACGGTAACATGTACCACGATTCTAGCTACTAGATTCTCGTATGCTAGTTCAATGAAAGTATACGATGGTTGTAAAAATTATTACCTGAGTGCGTTGGTTCGTCTTCGCTGCCAGAGTGTACACGTTTCATTTGTTTATGGTCTCTGAAATAAAAGCGATCGAGTATTAAAAAACTTTTATCAAATATAAAGTTTTTAAAACTTCCAGCAAAAATGATCTGCATACATGCTGATGGAAATCTAAAGAGGCATGTCGTTTTTTATTATTTGCTTATAGCTGTAGCTTCTATTCTACTCGAATAGTCTAGAAATAGGACTAGTGAGATTGCGTTTGTGGAAAGGTCTATCAGATGTACTCAGAGTAGACGAGGGCTTCGGAAGAGAAGTGATAGTGAACTCACGGGTATCTGCTCGTATTGCCTGCCCCCGACATGTGATTGCCATGTCTGAAGATTACGCGCTGGGAGTCTCCGCGGCTGAGGAATTCGTAAATATTGTTTAAACTAATAACAATTTCTCTCATTTTTGGGATCGGCCACGCAGTTATTTTGTGTCTATTTATGGGTCTGTAAAATCGTTCTCTATAGGACCAAAAACTCTAATCTATAAAATATTTAGGTGCATTTCTATCGTGTGTCACACAATAACTAGAATAAGCGTGTCGTCGGGTCTATGTGTTTCTCGTCTCATTCAAACACACTTTTCAAAGCGTTATCGCGATCAAGCTGAACGTGAGTAAGCGAATTCGTGAGCGATAGTTAGTTAGCGGTGAGGCGGCTCGGCGCCAAGCGGCTGACGTACCTGAGCAGGTTTCTGTTAACACCGGATCCGTTTAGAAAAGGAAACATAGTCTTAATGTAGAGAATATACATAAATGTGCTTTAGATACTTCTACTGTGTCAGTAGTCGATGCTAAAATAAACATTTTCTTTAGTATCGGACCCAGAGCACGAATAGATAGTGTTAGAAGAGACAGTAAGGGGTAGCAAATACTTCATAATACTATACACACCTAAAAGTATTGTTGAAGGAGTGCAGCTTGCCTCCGTCCATGGAGATGTCCTCCTGGGAGTTGTTGGAGGTAGTGGAGCCGGCGGGGAAGCTCTTAGCGATGGGTTTCTTCACATAAGGCGGGTCGTACTTCGGCAGGGTACTCTTTTTCCTGATGCAGGCGTGGCGTGGGAACGCACACTCAGATAAATCGATTACGTTTACAAGCTCGGGGGGTTCTAACTTAACGGAATCGAGAACACCTCACGGGTCAATTTTGATTGCGTGTTTTCGTTTCCGAATGGTTATTCGATGTATGAATGAAAGCTTACAGTGACTCTCATGAATCCTGATGATCGCCCGAGATGGTCCGCTAGTGGTTCCTTTTTATAATTTAAAGGATCCGTTGATGCTATTTATACAGTAGCACTATTGCATAGATTAAGCATACTGTAGCGAGTGCAAGAGCTATGTTTTACCTACAGCAGTTACATAGTGACCTTTCAATTGTCTAGGAAGTTTCAGTGTTGATCAAAGATTTAGCTAAATCGACATCTGATTCCAATGCTACTTAAGTACAAAGCTGTCAGCTTTCATCCAAACAGGGTGTTCAATTTAACAACATGAGTAATGTCGACTAGACTGATATTAGTAACTTTATTTTACTGATTAATGAATGAACGAAACCCAATTCTATTTATGTTTATCATTGAGATTTACTCGCTGGTGCTTTTGGATATTTTATAAGATATTTATATTTTAAATTTATTTTTTTCGTTTCATTCCTCATAGAAAATGTTTATGATTAGATTATTAATTAATAAATTACATTAGGTCAATCTTAGCTTAACTTAGGTGCTCCCTCCATTAAAAATAATTCCTGTGTCTTAGGTTAACGTGTTCCAAAATAGAGCTTCGATTTTTAATGGACAGACCACGTTAGCTTAAATATAACAGTAGGCGGTTCTAGCTATATAGACAGCTGCTTGAAAGAAGTTTCCGTGCATCGCACATTCGGTTTTCGTGCAAAAGTTTATATAGAATTAGTGGAAATGAGAATGATCGGTGATGTAGTCGAGCCAACTATATCTTCTCTATTCGAGATTTGTATATTACAATTAGTTTGTTTTGTAAAGTTTTAATGCATATACAATGGCAATGGCACTACGATGAGAGCATACCTACGGTTTATGCTTTCGTGTTATTATCGACTAAGGAGAAAGATATAGAGGCGATCGCGGCGTCGGGTCGCTGTCGGTGGCGCCCGGCGCTACGATCTCTGACCAAGAAAGGAAACGAAAACGATTCACAGTTCACATAAGCCAATGCACACATCCAAGAGCCCAGAATCTTAAGGGTTTAAATCGAGGTGTCGCTCGAGTACAACGTGGAAAGCCTCGTCGGCATGCAGCGGGGCGGCCGGATGGCGGCCCTCGCTCGGCGCGGACGCGGGCGCGGGGCGCGCGGGGGGCGGGGGCCGGGCGGCGGCGCGCGGCGGGAGACACGAGCGAGCGGCCGCGGGCCGGCCGCCGCGAGCACAGAGCCACAGAACCACAGATCAAATGCAGTTGAGGCGCCACACCCGCCAGCTAGCTCTACGACCACAACGGAAACGACATAAAAATCACCAAAACAACGGAAAACAAGAACAAATAAAAATCAATCGCCGACTTTGAAAACGGAAACACCAACGCTAACGTCTATATTAAACATACAAGTATACGAAGGTGACGATTTAAATTTCTCCTTAAAGACTACCTTTGGTCTGTTTTCTGCTCACTAACCTTAGGCACAGGGAGAAGTTTTTGTGTACTACGACTGACCTGTAGCAGAGAGCGCTCAGGGCAAATACTATGAATACCCCCCCTACCACAGACATGAGGACCGCCACGAGGAATACCGTGTTCGAGCCGTGGTAGTTCTCTGCGCCCAAAGAGAAAAGTACGTCACGCGCGGGCCGACGCGGGGCCGCACCCCCCGGCGCGGGGCAGGGGGGGGCGACGCGAGCGGCGCCGTCGGGACCCGACACACAAACACGACACGGCAGGCACGAGCGACACAGTGCGACAACACCGAGTTACCGGGGTTACCTGAAGCAGTACGCCATCCAGGCGAAACCCACGAACACCGAGAGCACGACAGCGAGTAATAACAACACCATGTTCATGGTGCTCATCTTATTGCCCTCGTGCTCACCTGCAAGAGAGGGGTCCCGCGCGTTAGACGGCGCCGCCCGCATACCACGCCCGTCGAACATTGCTCTCCCTACATCACTCACGACAACGCGGCGCGGGCCGGCTCGGTTACACCACATATTATTTACTCTGTGGTTACACCGTGGCTTACTCTAGGTCTGTTGTCAACTTTAGACAATAGGTACATGGTCTAAAGCTGACAAATATATCATATTTACACAAAAAAGGTTTAATTTACGAGTCTTAAAAGTAATTGACGTAAGTGAATACCAACTGCAAACGTTAACTGAAGTTGATCGTGTTTTCGAAAGTTATTGAACGCGCTTTAATATTTTTGAAGTTTTGAGTTTAGATTTTGAAGAGCAGTGCTCGAGTTCGTAAGGCCAATTGTGATACAGTAAACGAAAATAGATTATATCAATATTATACAAGTAGATAGGCACCTGTGAACATAAACCAGCAACACATTAGTACACAGTAGGACATAAGACAATGTAAGGAGAACTCAAACATAAGAAGCGAAGCGACTAACGGTAATAACAGAGAAGTTTTAGTGTTATTTATAATCACTTTTTCTTTTCAGTTATCGCTTTACTCTTATAAGACTTAATTCTGTAAAACCAGATTCTCACAGGTAATGAAAGGCTAAAAATAATGAAATGTTTTGTATACATTTATATGTTAAATACCCATAGTTAATTTTACATTTTATTATGCAACATAATTTATATTACGTTACACGTCATTACTTTCTAATGAATGACAATAATATAACCTTAATATGGTATCGTTTCAACATCAGATATGTACTTTATTGTATAGGTGTCAGAATGGGTAAGGTCCCAAAATTCGTATACAATATACAAGGATCTACAACACGGAACAAAATAGGAACTAGCTGAATCAGAAGTGGGATCCGCTACTGGGGTCGACTCACCATATGGCGTCTCCTTTTTGGTCATGTTGTAGGCGGCCTTAGTGACGTTCTCGGGCACCCACGGCGTGGGGGAGGGGGGTAGAGCGTCCGGCTGAGAACAGTCCGGCCCCGTCCAGCCACGGTTGCACACGCATTTGTTCGAGTTGGAGCACACCTGGAAGATGCGACCATTGAGGGTTAATATACTGGTGGCAACAAAAAAATTAATTAGATTATAGGAAGTTGATAATAAAAAAATATTAGGAAAAGATCAATAGAAATTGACAATTCGTTCAATGAAGGAAGCTCATAAGAAAGACCAGAACACTTAGCAATTCCAGCATTTGGAAGTCCATCTTTGCAAGGCAACCTTTTTTATCCGGGCAAATATTGGCCTACCACACATACCAAAGCAACTCCTGGGTAGCTAGAATGAGTTAGACTAAAAATAATACACCCATTGCGTAAATCATTATCGTGAAATGTAAAGCTGATGTTTATGACGAAAACGAATTAAAGTCTTCCATTCAAATAATACGATGAAATGTTAAACTGAATTTGAACAATATTGTCCCCTAGGGTTCCCCATTCAATTTGTATATTGTTAAGAGCGATACAAATTTAGTTAAAACTCGCGGCACCTGAACAACAAAACCCAAGTTCGTGTATAAAGCAAATAATTTAAATTGTTCACCAACTTCTTTGCGTCCCTAATTGTTACAGCTTTCGTGGCTTCAGTGTATTACAATATTGTAATAACTTGTGCATTTCCTCAAAATATTTTAATTATTTCTGTGAAGATTCTTAACGAATATGCTTTAATATTTGTCGTTTAGTTAGATCAATATTCAAAGTGCGCAGAACTGCAGCTGCACGTAACTAGTGCAGGTTTAGTTGTTCTTTAAATATGAGTTTATCTATTTGTTTTCAAAGATAGAAATATATTCAGTTTATTGCAAAGTTAAAGCATCACAAAGAACAAACAGTTGAGTCCAGTGGAATAATATATCAAAGATTAGCGGAGCGGTCTCGTACATTATTTACGTTGGCCGAGTTAGTTCCTAATTCAACTGCACGGCCAGAACAATCCGCACAATAGTCAGTTACGGTAATGGACGGGTTGATAATGTAGCCGTGCAAATTGGACTTGGATGCGCCGGGAAGTTTTCGGATTAACGCTCCTCGACTCACGCTGTTTCGTGTCGCATTGTCTTTGTCGGGAAATAATACAGTTGTACACGAAATTCAGGTTTGATTTAGGGTATGGGAATGTGAGTTTATAGATTTAAGAAGACTAGAGGTTGGCTAGTGGTCGAAATTCGACAGTAATATTTCATTTTTAAATTCCAACATATTAAGGGGTTCTTTTACCTCTTAGATACGCAATAAAAATAAGTAAATATTGTCTATGGAATGTGAAAGAAAGATTGGCAATTGTGTTAAACCAATACCTACTGTTATTATACAAACTCATGGTAGTGTAACTGAGGTGGTGTGTGTAACTTTTAATTAAGTTTTATGTATTTCTAAGAATTAAGTATATTAAAAAAAAACAATAAACTTTATCTGTGCCAAATTTCACACTCCGCCGTTCACAAAATACTGCTTTTTTCACGTATTAATTAATATATACGATATTGTGTTGTTGTGTAATTACAATATTTGCAAGGTCTACATCAAGAAACTGCAATCAATTATTACTTATGTATTCATATTCATCATTTCCTTTTGGAATCGTCGGTGGTTCAAGGTTAACAAATTACTATTTTATCGAAAATTTAATTATAATAAACCTGACAAGATTACAAGCTATTTCAGGGATTTAAAATAAAACGCACAAATAGTAGAAGCACTTTAGCGTGTTTGTTGTAACAGTTCTTAGCAAATATAAATAATACTCGTCCCACATCTGCATTGAAGTTCCACAATCGTAGGATAGTGCTTTAGAACAAACAGCGTTTGGAGTAATTTGTAAAGCCGGGGAAGTTGCTGTGCCTGATCCTCTAGGAGGCGCTAATTACCGTGTGGGACTATACGTGTGGACCAAACACTAAACTTATGAGATTTAACTAGAAAGGCGCACGCGGTCTTTTCACAGAAGAATGACAGAAGACCTTAGATCAAATATTACAGCATGAACATGAGCCCGCAATTCTACAATACATAATATATGATAATAAATTCTTATCACAAACGTCTTTATTTAGTTTTTAAACGAGTTGCATGATTATAACACGCATCTGATAACGACGGGAGTTAAAAACAATGATTAATTACGTAATGAGTTTGTGTTAAGTGTGGAGTCCTCATTTACCGATTTTTGCCTCTTTTAGGCTGGAACTATATTTTCCGGATGCTTAAGGCCGGGGAAAATTCAGAGCATTAAACATAGAACTCTGCGCTGAAAAAACAGAAGAGCTGAAAATTGAATACACAAGTGTCGAGTCAAATGGCAATGACTTATATATGACAGCTCGACACTCGATTTTCAACTCTATATAAATAAACTCTGTATAAAGTCAGAGTTCTATTTTCCGTGATCTGAATTTCCTCCGGCCTTACAGAGACACCATAAGCAAAAAATATTTTACAACTCGCCTCAGTCTAGACATTGTACCGCAGGGTAAGCTGGACTCAGGAAACGTTATAACTAATGATGCCTGAACTGACTACCGCCGATTAAAGCAAATTCAACTAAACGCATTCGCCGGACCCTCCGGCCGACGGACCCCGCCGGGCGCCGACTATATCACGGACTATAACTATTACATAAGCTCTAAACTTTCGCGCCGATGGTATTCCATCTTTATTGAACTAATTGTTAGTTCTGAGCTGGACAAATAAGTACCCACTAAATGGTAATGTTAATTCTGAAATTATTTAAATGATTTTGATGTGAAATTTAATCTCTTAAAATGTATTGCCAGTGGATTTGATGCACAAACTACTCCAGAAACACACATATCAAATTCTTACTTAATAGAAGGTCGCCCTGTGGTCGAAATACGACTATAATTCATATTCTGTTTTTTTTTCAAGTTTCAACTTTACTAGGGTTCTTTTGCCTTTTATATACGCAATAATAAATGTGTAAATGTTATCTGTGCAATGTAAAAGAAAGATTAACAGTTGTGTCAAACCAGCACAAAGAAGCAGCGCCTATAACTGTTACTATACAAACGCATGGTAGTGTGGGTTAGGCAGTGTGTGTTGTTTTTATTTTTATTAATTTTTACGCACACCGCCCTCCGCATAAAATTTAATTTGCCGGCCAAATTTCATACTCATCTGGTTGGGCGATTCTCGTAACACTTTACTTAAAGTTTTTGCTTCAGGTATTGATACATATTCTCATAATTATTAGCATACGATAGAAAATATCGCATTTAGAACCTATGTTGAACATATTCAAAAGATACAGTTAAGATTCTTAAAAACTATCATAGATAAAAGAATAAAGGTTAGGTATAGATATGACTGTAATAAGCTATTGCACGGGGTGCGAAATTATGTCAGTAAGTGAAAAGGTTAAATATTTGATAGCAATAGAGACATAATATTATAGAGAGGAATTTAAAACAAAGAAAATGTATTTAACAAAATAATATAACAAAAATAAAGGAAAGTTGGAGCAGGTAAAAGTTAGTAATTATTATGGGAAAAGGACTAGAAAGTATATTGTTCCAAAGTTATGTAATAAATTTAAACTTTTAAGAGAGGAAAAGAAAATTAAGTGTAAAATTAAATTAAAACAAAAATTAAACGAAATGCTTAGATTTTCCAAAAATTGTAACTGATAGTGTCATACATATACCTACGAACATAAATAAGAACCCTAATAGTATTCATCAGGATATTTTTGGTATCGTAAAGAATACAGACACTATATATAAGACACTATATATAACGTTTCCGAAAATCAATTACATATACATGATTCATTCACTGCTTGCGTAAAGACGTTTAGACAAAAAAGTATTTGTCATACTCAAAGCAAAAAATCATCTCGTGTTTTACAGTTTGGCGTATTACAGTTTATTGTAAAAAGTGTATCTTAAATAAATAAATAATAACAATAAAGTCTGGCGATGGCAAAAAACAGTTCGGAGTAAGTTACTTAAACTAAACAGTGCGTAATCGTAAACGCTAATAAAACAGTAGTGCTAGCAGCTACAGAGAATACTCACTCCTCGGGCCGAGCACTCGTTGTTGTTGTGGTCGGAGGGGCACTTGGTGTGGTCGATGTAGGGGAAGATGGAGGTGCAGGTCTGGTTCACGCAGATGAGGTTGTCGCCGCACGGCGTTCCGTCGCGCACCAGCCCCAGCGGGCCCACGGGCGAGTCCGAGTCGTCCGCCAGACCGGTGATCGCCCTGGAATATGCAAGCGGGGGGACTTACGGCCAAAGATTTCAAAACTAAAGATAGGCTATGACGTATTTTTGACAGAGCAAATATTCATACACGATAAAGTTACGCCATCTTGATTTCACCATACCTCTAATGTCAAAACAACCCCAAAAGTGGGGCCATTTAAGTGGGGACAGTTTTTGCCTCGACATGCCTCGTCTATAATAATAGATACGTCTATGCTAACGGCCGTATACTGAAACGATGGTTAAATTAAGATACACTCTAGTCAAAAAGTTTGACGACGTCTGTGGCTCAGTGGTTAGCGCGTCGGCGCGCGGCGCTTAAGCCGGAGATCGCGGGTTCGGATCATCGCTGAAGGGACATAAAGGTTTTCTGTGTTCCTGGGTCTTGGATGTGTATTAAATATATGTATTTTATAATAAAAATCTTAAATATATTATGTATGGTACAAGTTCTTCGGATACTTAGTAAATGACCAGATTGACGTGGTGTGGAAGCGTCCATAGCTATAATGATTATATTATTATTACATGCTGTCCTTGTCATTTCAGTTAGCTGAGATTGCCGACAGCCTGTGAATAATTAATAATAATTAATTTTGGCTCTTAATTTTGATTAGAGATTCAGTATTCGGCCACGAGTTCCGCGTAGGTCTGCATCACTGTCTGAAGGTTAAGCCTTCTGATTAGGCAATGAATAACAGGAAATTTTAAATTCCATAAGATTCCTCCAGATAAAGTTGGAGATTATGTTAAATCAAATTAGTATTTATACTAATACTAGCATTTGCCCGCGGTTTTGCCCGAGTGTAATTTTAAACGTTATCTTTATAATAATTTAAAGCTTTCATCCCATATTTTACCCTCCTAGAGGCTGAATTTGAGAAAACGCTGAAAAACTCATTATTCTTCCTGTACTCAATTCATACGAAATATCATGCAAACATGTCCTAGGAATAAGAGGTTTCATACAAATTTTTATCCCTTATTTTACTCCCTTGGAGGTTGAATTTTGAAAAATCCATTCTTAGTGGATGCCTACGACATATTATGAGAAATACGTGTGTACTCTGCTGATTAATAAATTACACATACTGAAAACCAAAGGTGAATAAAACACGAATTTGTAAAATGATTCAGATGTTTGTTTTATATTTTTTCTTTGCTGTCGAACATCCTAGAATAATTCAGTGCTGTTCTGACGTTGAAGTAAATAAATAATTATAAAAAATATACAATATAATTTGTGAATAAAGAATGACACACGCCTCACAACAAAGCGCGTCACGAGCTACGGGCACAGAGTAGATAATATATTATATAATTACGCACAGAGAAACAGCATTCAAAGAACGATCCAAATTGATCCAAATTTGAAAATTTTGACGTCCCCTTCAACGAGCCACAACTTTTCCACACAATCGTGGACACACCGTACGCTTGTAGTAGTGCAATCAAATCGAAAGCTTACTATGTAGCTGTTAATCTGTTCCTCTTTCATTAATCTGTGTTACGGGGGAGGTTTCGACGGGCGCTTTGTACTTACTTGCAGTCGTACTCGTTGCCTTTGATCGTGATCACAGTCCGCGTGTAGTACTCGTCCATACCGGGCACCACCGGGTACCTGTTGCCGGCCTGACACTGCAGCGAACCGCAGCGAACGTTCCTGGGGAGCAATAAAGAGATATTCATAAAATAGGGGAGACGACTACATGTAAAATATATTCCTACCCCATGTAGAGGGGCTCCAGCCCCTGACCATGGTTCCTCGCCCAAGGGCCCGGTGTGAGAGGACTACTACTTGATTAACGTATTTATTTATTTGCTAAATTAGTGACATAAACCTACGTCATACTACTAATACTCGTAATGGTAAGTATGAATTTAAGCGCTAAAATGTCGGAGATATTTACAAATATGTTCCTGCGGCCTTATATTTCATACACTTTTACGTAACCGTGACGTCACCGTAAGGTACGACATTCGTATGGAGCGTTTTCACGAGCCTTGCAAAATTTTGTAAACAAATCGCTGTACCTACCTATGAATATAATATTGTTCTTTTTATTTACTGTTTCCTGATGTTATATGTTCCTGAAATGCTACTATATTAAAGAGAACATACTACTCATATACGCAATAAAAAAAATCATTCGTCCAGCCTATTTTTCAAGGGATATGAATAAAATATCAAGAAGTTAGAATTAAGTAGACGGCGAAGTATAAACTAAACTTCATATTTTATATCATAATATTGTGATACATCGTCTACTTGCAGGTGTAAACAATGGTATTAGCTACTTCGGAGTGCGCGGGACTGAGACAAAAGTAAAAGTTAAGGAACACGCTCCAGGCCAATAACAAGTTTTCAGACATGACGTAAAGTACGACGCGACTTGAAAATTCTATCTGGAAACTTCTATGCTCATATAAATGAGTAAAATTTTCCACTTGACATAATCATAAAGTTTCCAACTTCACGCGTTGATTGGGATCATCAGCGCCCTCAGATTTAAACAATAAACATTATTTGTTGACTTTCCAAATTGAAGAAGTCTCTTCTAAATCTACGCACATGATCAAGATGGCTACGCCCGTCAAAAGTTACCAAGCTTTAATATAAGGTTAGATGGGATAAGAGAGCAATACTTCATTTTACTTTCTGGGTCTTAACATACACTTTATAATATGGCACTAGCATATTATAAACTTTATGCACTATTGTAATGACTCAATAACCTGTAATCAGAATTCCCAATTCAGGTGACTGTTTGTGATATAGTCCTGTTTCGGACAGGATTATATCACAAATAGTTACGAGATTTACGCTTCGGATGTCACAGCTATTTTCATGATGGTATACTCACTCTGCGTCGCATTTGATGTAATGTCCACTGCTATCCTTTCCGCAGTGTCCGGTGACCGCGCCTTTCGAGTTGAACTGTTCGAAGCACTCTTTATCCGCGCCGTTGGAGCCGGTGCCCCAGATCTTCTCGCACTGAAGCGCGAGGGTGGGGCACTGTCCGGCGAAGCAGTAGCCCTTGCCGGACTCGCACGCCTCGCCGTTCTTCCGGTGCGCGTCGGCCGGACACGCGCCGGACAGTCCCGTGCACGTCTCCTCTAGGTCGCACTCGTTCGTCGCGTCCCGGCAGGTCACGCCGCGAGGTTTCAACTGCAATCAGGTTTAATAAATGGTGTCAAACCAAAGATTTCAGAAGTAAGGACGGGCTATGACGTACATTTGACAGAAAATGATGGCGTAACTTTTTGTATGAATATACAAATAGCTACGCCATCTTGATTTCAAAATACTGAATATACTGCGGAAAGCAAAATATGTCAAAAAGTTAAGACGACAAAATATATCAAAGCTAAATGGCCCCAAATAACCCCATGTTTGGAGCCATTTAGCTGTGGACACTTTTTGACTCGATATATAGGTAAGCACACGTACGTTACTTCATTGAACATGTAATTCATCTATACTTAATATATTAATATCTTTTACTTTTTAGGGTTACGTAATACATTGGAAACCCTTATTGTTTCGCTCTATCCGTCCATCTGTCTGTCTGTCTATCTGTCTGTCTGTCTGTCGGTCCGCGCTTCTAGCTTCTGTAATTATGAATATAAATGGATGAAATTTGGTATAGTTATAGATTGTATATAGATCTCAGTTTTAGCATCATAAAATAATAATAATTTTATATTTTTGGTGTTCTATGTATGTATGCCCATACATGTGAAATAGGGGTGAAAAATATTTTTTCATTCCACCCCATCGTGTGGGGTATCGTTGAATAGGTCTCTTAAAATAAAGGAAAGATTTCAAACATGATTTCTTTACAAAATCAACCATTCAAACGAAATCGGACAGTAACTTTTGAAGTAATTTGAAAAAAAAAAACTTTTACGCGGTTATACCTGGGCTGATTGATAACTGGCCGAAACGACGAACTTAAAAAAATGATACGCAAAAAAGGAATATTACATTATATTCTGGCATCTTTTTGAAAATAGAACGACAAATTTGAATTTAATCGAACTGATGGAATTTGTTTGAGAGGACGTAGAACTTTCTCTGTCGTAAATTTTCTTAACAATGGAAAGAAACGAAATTCGTGCGGTGATAAAGTTTTACGTATTAAAAGAGAAAACAGCAACCCAGATTAAAACCAAGCTAGACAGAGTTTTAGGTAATTCTGCTCCTGCATTGAGTACAATTCACACCTGGGTAACTGATTTTAAACGTTGAAGACAGAGCTGCGAAGACGCCCACAGGTCTGGCCGTCCAAATGAAGTCACGAATCCGGACATGATCAAAAAAATTTACAAAATTGTATTGAATGATCGGCGCTTAAAGTTGCGAGAGATAGCAGAGATGGTGAGAATTTCATCTGAACGCGTTTTTAATATTTTGCACCAACATTTGGGAATGAAAAAGTTTTGCGCTCGAAGGGTGCCGCGTTTGCTCACTGTAGACCAAAAGCAACGTCGAGTGGACGATTCATCGGAGTGTTTGGCGCTGTTTAACCGAGATCCTAATGAGTTTTTGCGGCGTTATGTAACAGTCGATGAAACCTGGATACATCATTATACTCCCGAGACAAAAGAACAATCTAAGCAGTGGACTGAGAGCGGAAAACCTGCGCCGAAGAAAGCAAAAACGGTTTTGTCGGCCGGCAAAGTGATGGCGACTGTTTTTTGGGATGCTCGAGGGATTATTTTAGAGGATTATCTGCAAAAAGGAAAAACAATAAATGAAGAGTACTACGCAAGCTTGCTGCAAAAATTAAGTGAAGAAATCCAGAAGAAACGACCACATTTGGCCAAGAAAAAAAAATTGTTCCACCATGACAACGCACCTGCACACACGTCAATGATTGCAGTCGCCAAACTCCATGAATTGCGGTTCGAATTGCTACCGCATCCACCCTATTCCCCAGATCTGGCCCCGTCCGACTTCCACTTATTCCCAAACCTGAAGAAATGGTTAGGTGGCCAGAGATTTTCATCAAATGAAGAAGTCATTGTTGCCGTGGACGAGTATTTTGAGGGGTTGGAGAAAACATTTTATCAAACTGGTGTAACGCCATTAGAGAAGCGCTGGACTAAATGCATCGAGGTACAAGGAAACTACGTTGAGAAATAAATTTATTTTAAATAGATTTTTGAAGTTTTTCTTTGTCGTTTCGGAAACTTATCAATCAGCCCTCGTAGTTACGGAACCTTGCTTAGACATGTCCTGACATGCTTTTGGTTAGGTTATTATAGCACTTCTTTAAAAAACGACTAATAAAGTAAACATAGCAGTAACGAAAGAATGAAAGAGACTTATGGATGGTCGACAGGGTTGTCGACCTTGAAAGTAGCCTCTGTTGTGTCCTGTTAAGGCTAATATAAATAATCTTATGAAGTGTGCTAATAAGATGAGAGATAGAAAGATGATAGTTATAGCATAGTATTAGAAAATGTGGTTCTAGCATATCATAGCATTTAGCATGTTACTAACTTTACATGTAATAATCTCGGTGTCCCCCAATAAGGCCACCCTCTCGGGTGTCCCCCAGTAAGGCCACCCAGTAGAGTTAGTTTCTTAGTTGATGTATTTCAGACTTTATTGTTATTAAATGTGGATTGGAAGAAAGTAGACTTTTTTCTTTTGCCTCCTAAAATTACATCATTTCACTTATATTTATTTTAATGTTATACTTTGGCTTTACCTGGCACCGCTCGCAGCACTCGCCCGAGGCGCACTGGGCCTCCTTGGTGAGGCGGCAGGTGAAGGGGTCGCAGCAGGGGTTGAGGCTCTGGCACTCGGAGATGGTGCCGCAGTCGCACTCCTCGCCCTCGTCCAGCTTGCCGTTGCCGCATTGCCGGTGCACCACCAGCTACAATGTATGTTTAGTGTGTTATATTAAGCCAATGAGAACATACCTGAAGGTCGATTCTGCTAATCAAATCCCGCGATAATACATTTACAATCCAGTTCCGACATGCTATTCTCACAAACGCTCATTATGCTATTCTCATAAACCTCAAATCAGCGTCAAACACGTTTTAATTAATCTATACTTGAAAAATGACTTTATGTTATCAAGACGATTCATATATCATTAAATAAAGGTCAAAATAAAGTGTTAATTACAAGAAGTGGGTTCAGTTTTAAGAGAAATCACTTCCTATACTCTGTTTCGATCCCATTTGACATATCAATTAGTAGAATTATAGTGCATTATTGTATATTCGTCTAAAGTAAGGCCAACGAGACGAGATAAAGAATGTAAACAAATTTTTCAAAACATTTTTATTTGAATAAATTATTATAAAGTTCGAATTTTAATCGTTGTCGTCTATACTAGACAAAGATGATTCGTCGGAAGAGTCCGAGTCAGCTGTGTTTATAATAACAACAAAAAACCAAGTAAATACGGAGACGAAAAAATATGTATCACTTCGAACGCAATCCAAACAGGAATGAACTTGTTCACAATTGTTTGGCGGACCAAATGTTGACAACTGCGGCACTGGCCGCTTTCCTGTACAACGAAACACGCTACGACAGCTGTCGTCGACCAACTAACGTCATAATTGCATACGAGTGATAAGGACAGATATAATATTAACTCACTTTCATAATGCAACTCAGTAGCGGTCCGTTTATTTACGTTTTTTATCTCGTCTCGTTGGCCTTACTTTACATTTAGATTTAATTGGATCAGGATAGAGTATTGTAGCGGATAACTGGCTGTACTCATTGCAGAGTCCAGGCATACAAGATTTGAATATTTATATTAAGAATTCGATGTCATCCGCTACGTCAGAAAACAAAAGAGAAACGGAGAACGGGTTTGAGTGCGTAGGAGGTTGGTTGCGATTGTTCCTCTCGACGATTACATAATATTATATTGTGAAAAAGAATAAATAATATTACCGTATTGTGTGATTTAATTGGTAGACCTAGCCACCATCCGAGCGACTACGCCCTCTTACACGCCACAGTACACAAAACCGACACAATTGACATTTGGTCAGCAGTGAATATAAACATTGTGAAGTTTCAGTATATTTTGTATACTGATACGACGTCTGTACTAGTAAGTATGTACTACGTCAGCATATTATTCACGGCCGCACTCGCTCAGTCAATGCTAACTTGAGGAGCTACTTTGGTGAGATATTGATTTCATGAAAATATATTATGGAATTTATGACAATATCTCTACCAAGTAACTCCTTAAGTAGCATTTAGGCTCAACTCACACTGGCACAGAGTCGAAGCGACGCGACGCGTTATATTTTTCAGCCTATAGCATATTCATCTCTATTGTTCCATTATTTAAGTACAAATTTGTGCTATGTAAATATGGAAGCGCACGTCGACGCGCGTTGACGCGCGCATTCGCGCTTCGACGCTCGGCTGGAGTCGAGCGGATTCGCGAGTCGCCGCGCGTTACTCGGCCGCAGTGACGCGTCAGACGCCGACCACTACGGACGGACGACAGTGCTGAACTATACGACAATGGACGAAGATGAAAAATTAATTTTTTTAGTACAGAAATATGAATGTCTGTTTAACGTCAAGGCGAAAACCTACAGTGATAAAAATTGTAGGAAAAATGCCTGGCAAAAAGTAAGCGGTGAAATGCAAATTTCTGGTAAGTTCTAACTGTTTATTATTACATTTACATAACATACACAATAGTTATAAAGGGTGTAAAAAAATTAAACCCAGAACCGAAAGTGGGGAACACTACTTATCAATGCGAACATTTTCCCTCAAGAAACTATACCTGGGAAATCAAGTTTTTCAGGGATAATTAGGTGCGTAGTTTGTACTCATTTGGTTGTTATATTAACATATTCGTGTTTTGTATCATGCTACCAGCATTTAAAATCGCTAACGAAATCGGTAACAGGGTAAATAACACGAATTGTATGAAATATCATCAATTCAAGTATATACTTTGAAACCGATTATCCTGGAAACCCTTGATTTCCCAGGTATGGTTTCTTGGGAAAAAATGTTTGTATTGACGAGTAGTTTTCCCCACTTTCGGTTCTGGGGGTAATTTTTTTACACCCTTTATTTTATGTACACGCGATGTAAATCCAATGAAGTATTCAGTTGTGTTTAATAATGTAACATTATGACCACTTTTTTAACATCGTGTGATCATTTCGTTTTGCCATGGTACTGCCCCATGCTCGGATATAAAATAAGATTTGAATTTATCTCTGATCACCATGGCATTTGACGTAGTTTGGTTATCGACTGACCGCATATTTTGTAATATACTATTACTTGGCAATTGCAAGTTTTCGAGTTCGTCATTTTCTCTTATGTAATTATGCAAACATGTGCATGCAAGAACCATAGAATCAAGATGCATCGGTTGCATTTTTATTTTTTTTTGAAAAACCTCAAATTTTTGTGACAGGATTCCGAAAGCACTTTCTACTAGGCGCCTTGCTCGACTTAAGCGATAATTAAAAATTTTCTTTTCATGATTGTCAGACACCTGATTTCCAGGATATGGTCTCATAATGTGTTCGGACAAGGGAAATGCTTCGTCTCCTACAAAAACATGTGGCATTTCTTCTATCATACCTGGCAACCTTTTATTAGACGGTATATCAATCGTATTATTTTGTAATCTTTGTCCAAATTTAGAGCTGTTTAATATGCCGCTATCACTGTTACGTCCATATGCTCCAATGTCAACAATAATGAATTTGTACTTTGCGTCAACAACGGCTAACAAGACAGTACTGAAATATTTTTTGTAATTAAAGTAGAGACTGCCACTATTCCAGGGAGCCCTTATATTGACGTGTTTACCGTCAATTGCCCCTATACAATTAGGGAAATTCCATATGGTTCTGAATTCCTCCTCTATTTTAGTCCATAATTCTTGTGTAGGCTTCGGCATAACAAGTGGCTGTAAATATTTCCATATTGCTGCGCAAACTTCATGTACAATTGTTAAAACAGTGCTGTATCCTACTCGATAACTTTGACCTAAGGCTTGAAAGCTTATCGCCGTAGTCAGAAATCTGTAACAATTTAAAAAATACACGTAAATAATACATTTTATTAGATTAAAATAAAAGTTACAATTTTGTGTTCCTTTTTCAGAGGCGGAGTGTCAAAAGCGGTGGAAAAGAATTCGAGATTGCTACAAAAAGGCCATTAGATTAAGGCAATTTAAGAGTGGTTCTGCTAGATCAAATGATAAGCCAATAAGATTTGAAAAAGAATTGGAGTTTTTAAAACCATACTTGCAGAACAAACCACAGACGTGTAACTTAGATAGCTCCGAAGAAACTGACCTAAACACTGATACCGACACCAACTTGTCCGCTGCGTTGCCATCTCGACCCGAATCACAATTATCCAACCATTCCGATACTACACGAAAGAAGTCCCAACCACTATCACAAATGTTATTCGCGCAATATCTGGAAAATAAGAAAAAAGAAGAAGATCCAACAGACACATTTTTTCTCTCTATGTCTAAAACCGTTAAACAGATGCCAATACAAATGCAAGCGCAACTGAAACGACAGATATTACTTTTAGTAACTGACGCGGAAATAAAAGTTGCTTCCAATGCTTCCTTTCAACCTGAAACAACTAATATCAACCCAAGGCAAGCAAATACTTCTTCATCCAGTGGCTATACAACAGAACTACGAACCGAATCAGAAAGTCTTCAGCTGCAATCTAATTCCACTAACTATAATGTTAACACATATACAATGCAGCCAAATACCGGCTATTATACAATACAGCTACCAACCACTTATACTCCTTCTACAAATACGTCAACCAGTACCAACTGCACAACCATTAATCAGTTCGGAAATAGCACTTCTTCGAGCTATCGTATAGAAAATCTCGAGCTGCCACCTTCACCGTACATACCATTGCCGATTGGGATGACGACGCGGCAACGGAGGGAAGGCGATAATGACTACAGTGAATGACGTTATGTATGGCTGATGAATGCCCTGATTTATTAATTATTAAACTAAGTAAACAGGGTGGGACGGTTCTCCAAAAAATTATAAATACTTATTTTTTGTCATACCTACCTATACTTTCCGGAAATAATGTCATGTAGTTTTTAGCTTAAAATGATGTGATATATGCATGCTATCAGTTTCTGGAGAACTGTTCCTTACACCTTGTATAATAATGCGTAAAAATTATGATTCAAGATAAATAAATCTATATAAATAAAAACAAATGCTTTTATTTTTGTCCTATTTGTGTTCTCAAACTGTCGATCATATTGTAACGAAACTAAGGCAGGGTGTTCTGACGACGCTCGAGAAAAATCCACTGATGTTATAAAGGTCTTCTCACGCAAAATTACAGAACTACTAGGTACGTTACGGTACTACCACCGCCTATCATTTAAAAGCAAATTGAAATAACAAATGCACACACATCCGAGGGGCTAGTGTGAGTTTGATCGAGTACGAAACGTTACTATCGCGTCTGTCGGAATCAAAACTTCCCCTTACGTCCGCTAGGGGCGCTGTTCGATTTCCCATACTAATTCGGCTGTGACGCAGACGCGATAGTAACGTTTCGTACTCGATCAAACTCACACAAGGGGTACCGCTCGTTCATCAAGTCCAGTATTACTATGCTTGCGCTGAATTCGAACACAGTTTTCCGAGTCATAGTCGATCAAAAATAACAATAATAGCTCTTAAAAATTTACGTACATACCTCAAGCATATTGATATCCGCTCTTCAACGGAAATTGGTATTCTTAAATTTGTTTCTTGCTTTTGGATGTGAGGCCTCAAAATATTTACCAAATTTTCAAATTTATCTAAGCCCATTTTATAATAATCATAAAAATATCTTGGGTCCTGGCTTAAATCGTTACTACAAAGTGTTTTGAATTCGCCAAGAATATGTCTTTTCTTCCATAACTCGTGAACCCAAAATTTTCGTTTTATTTTCCTATTCTCAGCTTCTGATATAATTTTACTTTCTTCCTCTTCAACTTCTGATATTAGCGCAATCATGATAAGATCGATATCAACCATCGTATACTGCCGAGCGAGCACCATTCACGAATGTTCGAAAGTCACTAGTCCAGCACTGTGATCCGAACGCGCTAATACGAGCATCGTCGCGCGCAGACGCACGTCGCCGCGCGAACACGCGCGTCGCCGTGCAAAACATGACGCGTCGCTTCGCTTCGACTCTGTGCCAGTGTGAGTTGAGCCTTAATGTCTCTGAGAGCGGCCTTCAGCTCCTAAATGAAATAGATCAGGAAACAATCAGACGAGTCGCCTGATAGTAAGCTATTACCGCCGCCCATGGACACTCGCATCAAATGTGTTGCATTTGCGTTCCAGGTACTTAAGTTCCCCAACACCCTTTGGCCCTCCGGTTACCTCAACCACTCGGCGAAACACAACGCAAGCGTTATTTCACGTCGGTTTTCGATGAGGCAGGGAAAACCGGACGAGCCGGCATATTCGTGCCGAAGCATGGCTCTGCCACGGTGAATTATCACCCCATCCACCGTCCCATAGTCATATTATTTTGGTGTTCAGAATCATATAATTGCGACTAGCGATGACGTGAACTAAATTACGAAGCGCGCCCCGTAATAATTATAAATCCCAATTTGATAGCTTTCTAAACTTAATTAAAACAATAAAACCCTCATAAAATCATCGTTCCCGTCGAACAGTAGGTACCTACAGACGGAACGAAAAAATCGTCAATCGGCCCGCGATAAATATGTAAACGGAATCGAGACCGTCAGCGGCGGCGCAATGTAAATTTATTCCAATAAACTGGGCCCGGGTAGATTCTATTATATATTCTCAAACGGGAGATAATTTTGTGCGGGTAGCCGGTATTAACATAACTTTTATTAAAAGGAGTGCCCCGAGACGACAAACAATGCGGTAGTGATTAATTTCGACCGTGGATATCTTTTGCATACACCTCTCCATTGTCTCTGTCACAGCGTTGGTAATTATTACTTTTTAATGACAGAAGACGTTCGGAGACACCAGACTATAATTAATGAATAGTTTACAGTGCTAATTGAGACAGATTGCTTTATTGTGACGGACAGGGGTCTTCGACATTTCCTTTACTCATGTTGATTTTAATTGCAACATTCTATTTCACTTTTTGAACGTTCAGGGAGCCTAGCAGGAACATTTGACTGCGGCGTAAGCGTAACGACATCGAATGAAACTTGTATGGGCGCTGTCATGATTTTGGCAGATTTTCATACAATTCTCATTCGTTGACGTTGCGTTTACGCCGCTGTCAAATGTTCCTGCTTGGCCCACTGTACCGTGAACTTTGTCAGTTATCTGGCTAGTCTATTATTACTATATCGTAGTGCATTTTGAGGTGTGTATTAGTACGCCATCATTTAGCACACACCGCTGGAACTCGAGCGATGTTTCGCCGGGAATTTTAGCCAGCGCGGCGTTAGGCGGGCATAGCGTGGATACTGGCGAGCTTAGATTATGTCAGCACTCGCCACCGCTTAATTAAAGCATTGTGTTAACGTGTTGCTTCTATATTAAAACGTGGATTATATAGTGGAGTTATTTATTAAGTGAATGTGATAAATCAGTTATTTATACAGTTTTATGCGATGATGCCTATAGGGCATAGACTTAGTTCTTCTAAAAATTAATACATACTGGAATGAGAAGTGGAATATTTTTTTTAGCAATATTGTTCTGAATGTTCGTAATAATTTTGAAGTAGTCATAAATTTCGACTAACATCATACACTTGTTCTCTACACTACGATTATAATAATAATATATCTGGACGCTTTTACACCAATCCGTCAATCTGATCCCGTAGTAAGTTCTCGAAGAACTCGTGTTGCGGGTACCAGACAACGGAAATATATTTAATGCTTTTGTAACGTGCAGCATAAGCAATTATGCACATATTATGTCTCTCGTATACATGTATCATGTATGTATGTTGCCCCTAGTTAGTCTTAAGAGTTAGTTCAGTAAGGACAGTTGTTAATTAGTATCCGTAAGGGTATGTTGCCCTGCCGGCACCTATGTACACGCGCTATTAATAATATATAAAGTCTAAACATATAAACCTTTAATTTATCTCCTAATAGGGCATGCCTTTACACTTTTATACTATACCTATATGTATTAAATTATTTTAATATACACATATTTAATGCACATCCATGACACAGGAACACAGAAAAGTTTTTGTTCCTTCGGCAGGATTCGAACCCGCGACCTCCGGCTTGAGCGTTAGCGAGCGAGCGAGCTCTAACCACTGAGCCACAGAGGTCGTCAATTATGCCACTTTTCTGAAAAATTGACGATATTTTTAACTTAAGCTGATATGCATCACGACTCTTTATATATTTTGGTGTAGATAAAATCACATTGCAAGTTACTCCTCAGTCCTCACCTCATTGGGCTTGTTCAGCAGACACAGCCCTTGGCCGATCTTCAGCTCGTTGCTGTAGTCGTTGCGCGAGCAGTCGGAGAACTTGTACGGCTGGACGTTCTCTAGGCCGACTATGGACTGCGCCATGATGCAGCCGTGCCAGTCCCGGCAGAAGCACTGCTCGCGCCCGTCATCGTGGCCCATGCCTGGACAGCCACAGATTCAAGTAAATACGAGTAGGATGAATTTGGTCAAGTCAGTCTAAAATGATAATATTCGTACTCATAGAAAACCTGTTTTCTAGGTACCAGACAACATTCTAAGCAACGTTGTTAGAACTATGCAGCAAGATGCTGTCACGTCACTAAGCCCTTTTCGTCTGCCCTTTTCGTAATCTTTTAATTTCTAATAAGTGTCCTGTGTCAGATATAAGGAAGTTTTGTTTCGGATTACTTTATATCGTGCGAGAGAGACTAAACGTGCCAATAAGCTATCTGATACTTATCACTAAATTGTGAAACACATCCTTAATCTTAATTCCGAAAATTTAAAGGATGTTAATGGGGAAAATGAAACGTTATTTAGGTCAAAGCTGACGGAACTTGTAAAACGTATTTTGTTCTTTAATGTAAATATCTCAGTTGATTTAACATTAAAAATGCTGTCAGGTTTAGAAAATTCTTAGAAAAATAATTAGTCTGTGAATTCAACAAAGTTACAAAGGAATAGCGGGCACATGCAGCTTTAATCAGTAAATTAATATAATTGCAAAGAATTTATCCTTCACATACCGGAAAGCTTCACTTTCTTATAGCAGCTACTAGTATATTTGGATATCCTTTCACCGTTTTCATCACGTATTAATGCCGAATGTGTATTAGCAATTCCAAACTGGCATTATCATATTCTATTAGTAAATATTATTCTGAAGCTATCCGTCGGTGGCGCCTACAGACGCAACAAATGCATTCGAACAGATCCGAGATCAGGGGCTTAAGTAGTTTACACGCGGAGCTTATAGACTTGATAAGAGGATTTATCAGTCGCTCGATATTACGGTCGCTAGAGCACTGCCACCGAAGTGTTTAGTTAGATCAACATTGTTACTTATGCAGCACGTTTAATATTACTTAGAGGTTGCTCTGTAGTCAAAATTTGTCGATATAATTTTTAAGTTTCAATTTTGATAGGATTCTTTTGACTCTTAGATAGAAAAAATGTAAATGTTATCACAGATTGACAAAGCTCAACGTGTAACAAAATTGTACCTATCTATCGAATGTTTTGTTAATATTTTTATAAATTTTATGTATTTCTAACCATATTTGAAGAAAGTATTAGCTCTCTGCACACCTAAACTTTAATTGTGCCAAATATCATATTCTTCCTCATGCACAATTCTCGTACTCGTAATTCTCAAAAAAACTGTACTTAAAGTTTTTGGTACACTTATTAATCCTTACTAATATTATAAATGTGAAAGCGTGGATGTTTGTTACGCTTTCACGCAAAAACTACTGAACGGGTTGCGATGAAATTCGGTATGGTAGTAGTTTAGACTCTGTATTAAAACACAGGCTACTTTTTATCCCGAAAAAGTAGTGTTCCCGAGGGATACTATGCTTACGCGGGCGGAGCCGCGAGCAACAGCTAGTATAATAATATAGTAAAATACTGAAAAATACACACATACATACACAATATGCTCACGACTATTTTTAACAGGAGTGGGTTGGCAGTGACTATGCTAGCATTAGGAAGTGAGGGGTGGGGTTAGATTATATTTATACGACAAAATACTTCCGATAAAACCTCGAATTTCACGTCGTCCTCATCTTAATTGCTAGTAAGCCATAGACGTATATATTATATACGAGGCATGTCGAAGCAAAAACTGACCCCAGTTGCCCCAAAACCCCCAATAATGGCCTCACTTTTGGGGGTTTTTGGGGGGGTCACTTTGGGCCATTTTGACATTTGAGAAATGGTGAAATCAAGATGGCGTAACTTTTTCTTGTATGAAGATTTGTCCTGTCAAATGTACGTTACAGCCCATCCCTAGTTTTGAAATCTTTGTAGTAGGCGCTTACCGATGTTGTGCCCGATCATGTGCGCCATGGTGCCGGCCAGCAGGTGCGGCTCGTAGGTGTTGGTGTCGACGGAGATGCCCACGGACTTGGGCGTGCACATCGTGTCCGGCACCGAGATGCCCGACTCGCCACCGGGGAACGTGAGCCCACTGAAACAATACAATTACCCACTAGATGACCCAGCAAACGTTGTTCTGATATATAAATTATCACCTAGGTTTATATAATATAGTTTACGACATATTCTCAGACCTACCGAAAATACACAAAACGTTATATAAAAGCCGGACAAATGCTAGTCGGACTCGTGCACGAAAGGTACCATTATCTTTACAACTATTAGTACTAATACGAGTAAAAAATAGCGGCAAAATATCAAGTTTTTTGTATGGGACTTAAATATTTTATTTTTATCATTTATTTTAAAGAAAATATACAACTATATATATACTATACAAATATTCTGTGAATATTTTAAGAGTCCACCGGTTGCCGTTATTAACGTTATTAATATCGAGCAGAAAACGGCAGAAAAATCACGTTTGTTACACATTTATTTTATTCTGTTTTTAGTATTTGTTGTTATAGCGGCAATAGAATTACAGCATCTGTAAAATTTCATCTGTCCAGCCATCACGGTTCACGAGTTACAGCCTGGTGACAGGCAAACAGACAGACTGACAGCGAATTCTCAGTAAATAGGGTCTTGTTTCTACCTTTTGTGTATAATACGGAACTAAAAATCGATCAAGCCTATTCGGAGAAGTTTGGTTACAAGCACTGTGACAAGAGAATTTTTATTAATACTAGATATTGCCCACGACTTCGTACGCGCAAAAGGAAATTTCACTGAACCGTGCATTTTGTCGCGATAAAAGTCTATGTCCTTCCCTGTGGTCTACTCTATATTTGTGCCAAATTGCAACGAAATCAGTCCAATAGTTTCGGAGTTTATTCCATGCAAGCAAGAAAACATACAAACAAACAAATCTTTCCTCTTTATAATATTAGTATAGATTAGAATATGCGGCGTTTTTGATGTGTGATATTTCTGTCAACATTTATTAACGCGGTGACAATCTGGCGATTGTACAAATAATGATTTGATCTGTAAATAAATCGGAGGCCCAAGGGGGGTTAGGGATTTTAAGGACCAGGAACGCAAGTTTGCGTTACGAGTGTCTATGGGCAGTAATCGCTCAGTTCGCTCGCTCGTTGTAATAGTCCAGTTCATAAAAAAAAGGTATGCCACTAAAACTAATCGACATAGCCTTACTAAAGGCAGAATTTGCCCCGACAGAAGTAATGAACAATCGTCATATTCTTAGCGTTTGCAGATGAAACCGTGTTAATACTCCCCTGACTCTCGCGAGGCTCGTCACAAAACTGACACATGTAGGTCACGCCGGCACAATGGAACAAAAAATAGGCCCTGAAGTCTAACTGACGCAGCTCGAGTGACACATCTCCATAATAAACTACTTAGCTTCATTCTAAATGTTTTCACGACACTTTTGTTTTTCCTTTGCGTTTTGTCGCGAATATTGCTATGCTACTTCGGATTATGAACTAATTTCACTTTAATTTACAGTAGCTTTGTGTATATTTGTTAGTTGTAGGAAAACCTTTTTGAGTTAGATATTTTACAATCTAACAAACAAAACAAAGTCCGTGGACTCATCCCACGCTCATTAAAGTATGCACACAATTTTATTTACATGCGAAAACAAGATTCTATATTACCGTGAATTGTGTTAAAGTATACATAATAACGTAATTAATACAGTAAACAGCCACACAAATACTGAAAGCGGAGATGATGTGACACAAGCTAAAATGTTGCGGTGTATCTTGCAATTTTGTTGCAAGTTTTAAACGTAAGCAGATTTTCGAGTTTGTATACAAATGCAAACGGCATAATTAAAGTGAGGATCCATGGCGGCGTCGTTTGACGCTTACATTATTCATTTACAAGAATCTCGTTTTTCATCCAATTAAGACCCTCGGCATTTAGTTATTAAATACATGAGTGAACTCTTTATAATACTATTTTACTCAATTAAATTAAAAGCATAGACGTAGTCAAGCGAAGTGAAAATGTTTATTTATAGGTTCTTCTTCAGATGAAGTTTATCTCGTAGATCAAAACGGTAAAATATAGTCACTAGATCACAGTATAGCCACTAGATCACAGTATAGTCACTAGATCACAATATAACCACTAGATCACAATATAGCCACTAGATCACAATATAGCAACTAGATCACAATATAGCCACTAGATCAAAAGATAGCCACTAGATCACAATATAGCCACTAGATCAGAATATAGCCACTAGATCACAATATAGCCACTAGATCACAATATAGCAACTAGATCACAGTATAGCCACTAGATCACAGTATAGCCACTAGATCACAATATAACCACTAGATCACAATATAGCCACTAGATCACAATATAGCCACTAGATCACAATATAGCCACTAGATCACAATATAGCCACTGGATCACAATATAGCCACTAGATCACAATATAGCCACTAGATCACAATATAGCCACTAGATCAAAATATAGCCACTAGATCAAAATATAGCCACTAGATCAAAATATAGCCACTAGATCACAATATAGCCACTAGATCACAATATAGCCACTAGATCACAATATAGCCACTACATCACAATACAGCCACTAGATCACAATATAGCCACTAGATCACAATATAGCCGCTAGATCACAATATGGTTTTCTCGTGGCTGTGTTTTACGTTGAAGTACAAAAAAGAGAAATCTTGGATAGAGTAAAACAGCATTTTATTGTGAGATTAGGTGTTTTTAGATGTTATTATAACTGATACTTTCCTGTATGTATGTTTTTAATCTGCGTAAATTAGATCTTTACACATAAACAAATTACTATTGTGAGCCTTTATTAGGTACAATTCGATGTACATACGTATAACTGTACAATAAAATCCCAGAAAACGTTCAAAATCTTCCCGTTGCTAATTATAAGGTCAATGATTTTATCAACGAATGCACGCCTTGAGAATAAGATGTCCCCATACTTGACTTTGGTTATAGATCAAGTTATTACATTGTTACAAATATTTTTTTAAAGAACTATTAAAAAAAACATCGGATGCGCCAATACATGTTGCCGTCTTTGTCTGTCAAGTGGCTTTCCAACATATCAGACAATACAGTACCATGGATTAGCGTATCCAAGGTGTAAATATTTTTATTAATATACTTTAACACTACAGGGCTACACCCCCTTAGGTTTAGTGTAGCCAGCTACGAGATCGTAGCCGGCTGAAACTAATTTTACAGGCCCTAAGAAAAAAAATATTGCAGCCAGCTACGTCCTCGTAGTCCTACCACAGAGTAGAAATACTTAAAAAATATATATCTTTATATACACACATCGGCATATTTAGCGGAACATAAAATAAAGGTTTGATATCAGTATCATATAAGGTTGCTGGCTGGTTTATACGCCATTTAATTTAAAAATAAATATTTTCAAATTAAGAAAACAATTGAACATCACATTTTATGCAATTGTTTTAATTTTATTCAAATACATCTTATCTGGAGCGAACTTCGAGTTTTTCTTCCTTCAGAGTTTGACTTAAAATTTCATTGAAATACTGTTTTTTGTTAGTTTGTTTTTAATCGCGTATCTTTTTGGAGTTGAGGACTGAATTATACCTGACTTAGCCCCAACGGAGATTGCCAGGGCAATCGAAATGCGAAGAAATGGTCAAACCTACAGAGTGATATCCAGAGATCTTCGTCGACCAGTTTCAACGATCCATCGCAGTATCCAACGGTTCAGGGAGACTGGTACTTATGTGAGAAGAGCAGGACAAGGCAGAAAAAGACGCAATCGAGTAGGGATGATCGTTTCATTCGGCTTCGTGTACGTAGGAACCCCCGTTTGACGGCCGTCCAAGCCCGACATGAGTTAGAAGCAGTACGAGGTGTAACCGTAAGTGAGCGTACGGTACGAAGAAGCTTCGAAGAAGCTGGTTTGGGTTCATTTGTGCCCACCAAGGCTCCAAGGCTCGAGGTAAATCATCGTAGAAACAGCTTAACTTTTTCTCAGGAACATCGACTTTGGAACGCGGACCAATGGAGTAAGGTATTGTTTAGTGATGAGTGCAGAATTCTCTAAAATCAAATTGACGGCAGTCAAAAATATACAGACGCAAAGGAGTATCACTGTTATGGAGTGGCCGGCGAGATCGCCGGATATGAATCAAATAGAGCACGTTTGGGACTTGCTGAAAAAAAAAGTTAAGCCCAGAAATCCAGCTCCTGCCAACGGGGGTGAACTGCGAATCGCCGTAGTTGAGGAATGGCGGAGACTATCCCAGGAGACCATCGATAACATCATTCTCAGTATGCCTAGACGGGTAGAAACTTTAATAACAGCACGTGGAGGAAATATGCGATATTAATCACCATTTTTCTAATTTAATTAATTGTATATATGATATATATATATATATATATATATATATATATATATATTTATATATATATCCCTCTGACATATCGCTTCCGGCCTTCTTGTCCTCAGTCCACGCGAACCATAGTCTTATCTCCAAAATACTACATCACCCATCCTATTCCAATACAGTTACCTTTCTGGACGAGGCCAAGGACGCCTGGAGCGTAACTAGTGCTTGTAGCGAATTGCCTGACAATACTTTTTCCCAAAGGCTCTGGGACGAGCCACTCTGCAGACTGGTACGGAATAATCTTCTTAATACGTCCTTCAGTCCTGTGGAGCAGGCTCGCCTCTTAGCTGCGGAGAAGTGGGAGTCGGGCCTTTGGCTACAAGCATTACCGTCACCCAATACGGGCACATTGCTGGATCGAAAAGCTTTCCGGTTAGCCACTTCCCTGCGTCTTGGCACCCCCCACGTCCCCCCCCCATTGCTGTGTTTGTGGTGCAAATGTGGACAGCCCCGGACACCACGGGCTGTCCTGTCAACGAAGCGCCGGCCGCATCTCCCGACATCACTGCCTGAACGATGTCATCCGTCGGGCTCTTGTCACCGCCGGAGTGCCAGCTGTGCTGGAACCCTCTGGTTTGGCGCGCGACGATGGCAAGAGACCAGACGGTATGACCCTGGTCCCTTGGAGAGTGGGACGGGCTCTTGTATGGGACGCTACTTGCGTCGATACACTTGCTCCGTCCCATGTCCAGGGCATCTCGAGTTCTGCAGGTGCGGCCGCCAATCAGGCGGAAAACCTCAAGCGGCGGAAATATGAGAACCTTAGTGGGGATCTCATATTTGAACCGTTTGGGGTTGAAACCTTAGGTACATGGGGTCTGGGTGCGCAGAAACTTTTCGGAGAAATCTCCAAAAACTCATTGAGGCCACCCGAGACCCCAGAGCCGGCACCTACCTGGCCCAGAGAATAAGTATCGCAATCCAGCAAGGAAACTCTTTGAGCCTTCTAGGTACTCTGCCTGGTGGGGACGACCTGGGAGATTTCTTTGTTTTGTAGCATTTTAAGTTTTGGAGTAGTTATAATTTTTTTAGTACTTACCTACTTTTATGGTACAATTGATTTTGTTATCATAACTAGTTTTTAATTCTTCTTTTTTAATATTGTAATAAGATAAATATTTTAATAATTTCCACGCATAGGTCTTATGAATTAATTGTTATTTTAATATTAATTTTTACTTTTCCCGGTTACATGAAAAGTTCATAAATGTACCATTTTTCGCAAATAGCCTTTACTCGCAAAATCTGTTCTTAATGTAATCTCATTTTAAGTAAAACAAATGAAACTTTAAATAACAAAAGAAGTGTAGTAGATTTTAAAATAAAACCATATTTTTTTAATTCTGGACCTTTTTTTTTTGTTCCGCTAAATATGCCGGTGTGTTTATATATATATTAAATTATATATTAAACCACAGAGTAAAAATACTTTTTCTTTAAATTTATTTTTATTAACAAAAAATAACATCTTTTACAGTCATTACATAAATCGCCAAACTGTGGAGCAGTTTGTTGGGGGTTGGAGTATACGTATTATATACTTACGTGGTCTTATTCTACCGCTCCCTTACTCTACTAATTTACTAAAGGGTGAAACATACGTGAGTAGCTGCGTGGTGTCCTTCTCGACCTTGAATAGTTTCCTGGCGGAGTAGTCGCTGAACTTCTGTATGGCGCGCGTAATGTCCTGCCGCCGGTCGATGTCGGCCTGGTCCGCGCCCTGCCACGACTCGATGTACACCAGAGACACGCGCGTGTTCAGCGTGCGGAAGTACTGGAACATTCGGAATTCATGAATAAAAATCGGATATTGTTTATGGGAGTGGGAAACAAACCTCAGCGGGTACCTAATTGTATAAATAAATACAAGAATCTTTTCTTTTCGTATGTAGAATTGAAGTCTACATACGATCGTCAACTGCTCATATAATTTACGTATCAAATGTTAATAATTGATGAGTCATTTTTATTTTTTTATATATTTTTTAAATTGTTTTAAATATATATTGGCATAACATGTATCTTCATGGGCGAGGGCACTGGCCTCTGCAATACAGTTTACACTAGTACAGATATGTAAAACTCCTCTGTGTCAATAAAGAATTTATTTATTTCATATGCATTATTTGTATCAGTCCCTTTTTTTATATAAACGATTTATATTTTAATTGATATCATAGTTCATTCATTGCAAATCTTTTTCCTATTCAGATTTAATATTAAAAGTTGCTACTTTTCCCTTAGTTTTTTAAACAAATAGATATTGGCGGTATATCATGTAATGTTATTATTCCTTGTAAATCAGATCTAATTTAACTTCGAAAATAATTTATGACAAGTATAAATACTTTACATTATCGTATGTACGTAATAATGTAGGTTTGTAGATTTGATATTCGACTACCTTCATGAGTTTATATCGCACGCAGAAGTTTGTATGATAACAGGCAGGAGTTCTCAAATTTATAAGTACCTAGATAATGTGTGGAGTACAATCCTCGCCAGCGCCCGTATGCATTAACTGACAGTGACTGGTGATTGGCCACACGTGAAAATCTATTTGTTAACTAACCAAATTAACATACGGGAGACATTTACGTAGCGTGGCTATTAAACTTTAGTTAGTGAGATAACATTATACTCCCGCCAAGAGCGGATCCTGCCTCCAAATAGCCTAACCAAGAGCATGTCAGGACATGTCTAAGGAGGGTCTGTAACTGTAAACGCGTAATATGTTTTTTTTCCAATTACATAAAAAGTTACTGTCCGATTTCTTTCAAAATAAATTTCCTAAAGAGTTTTAACAAGTTTCTAAGTCTCATAGTTTAGAAATGCCAGGGGGCGGGGGGGGGGGGGGGGGGGGGTGTGGTACCAACTTATAAACCACTTTGGAGACTTTGTAAAAAGACATGTATAAAACCTTGCCGTTATTTAAAAAGGCCTATTCAACGATAGTAACACGATGGGGTAGAATGAAAAAAAGAATTTTGTCCCCACTTCACATGTAGGGAGAGCCACCCCTAAAATATAAAATTATAATTATTTTATGATGCCAAAACCGAGATCTATACACAGTCTATAACTATATCAAATTTCATCCATTTATATTTATAATTGCAGAAGATAGATTCGTTGACAGACAGACAGATAGATAGACGGGACGGACAGAGTGAAACTAGAAGGATTCCTTATGTATTACGGAGCCCTAAAAAGGTTGTGGTCACAGCCAACCAAAAATCGGCCATGAGCGAATAAGAGTACGAAATTCCTATGCAGCTTGCGACGATCTACACGACACGACATTATCCCACTGTTATTATTAGAAAGTGTCGCCGTCGATCGTACCAAATCAAAGCGAACTGCTTCCTGCCTTTCGAAATACGATTATCCCTATCGATATCAACAGACTATAAAATAATGATGTCACAAATCAAATTGGGTTGTGGGCATGCCTACACTGTCCATATAGGTGGATCCGCGATTGACTCACGCTGGTTTTTCTATATGGATAAACATACGTTTAATTTCGAACCGCTAAAGCATTTTCAGGAGCTGAATACTTTCGAGAATATAATATATTATGTGACCATGCACCAGAGCATTTTTATGAGAAGTTGGATGTAGATTATGTCTGCGATAAAGTCACGCGATGGAGCTAGCGATAAACGAGTCGCATTAAAAAATCCCTTCTATTTGATATTCAGCGGGTGACTGAAATAACGGAGGTAATTGGACGGCAGAAGGTCGCGCGGTACGTGCCGCTTTATACTACTAAAACGGTTAATTATATTCGCGGCAACTTCATTATTATCTCTGCTGGTCAGATCTTAGGAGGGTGTATGTACCTTTTTATATTAGTTAAATATTTGAATAATCAGAAAAGACATTGGGAATTTTTACCCGCTGTTTAAAATAGTGGCGACCACAAATATATAAATACTCTTAGATTGTACCTACAATTTTCATCCACATTTCATTTCCCGTAATTAATTTAATTCTGATCTACGGAGAAGTGATGATAATCAATTAACTGTTAATCTTTAAATTAATATTCGTTGAAATGAGTTAAAATATCACAGTATTTACCCCACCTCGTTATGGTAAGTTGTAAGCCAGATGTAATTACTCTTACATACGAGGGCGGCACTGAAAATTTCGGGAATGAAGGAAGTGACACAACATTACTATTTAAAAATGTATTTATTGCTTTTCGAAGTATTCTCCGCGAAATTTGACACATTTTTCCATACGATGGAACCAATAATTGAAGCAACCATTCCATTCGGAAGTTGGGGTCTCCAAAATGGCCGTTTTGTAGGCGTCCACAGCTTCTTCAGGTGATGAAAATCTCTGACCACGCAATTTATTCTTTATTTTAGGGAAAGTATAGAAATCATTAGGGCTTAGGTCGGGGCTGTACGGCGGATGGTCTAATAATTCTATGATTTCTTGCTCTAAAAACTCTTTTGTTCTGTGCGCGGTGTGAGAACTCGCATTGTCGTGATGGAGGATGATGCGACGGTTGCAGTTCTCTTTACGGAGTTCAGAAACGACCTGTGGCAAACCAATGTTAGCATACCATTCTGCATTAACCGTTCTTTGTCCCTCAAGAGGAATAGTCGCAACATGGCCGGTTTTGGAGACAAACGTGGCCACCATTTTTTTTGCAACACTCCGTGAACGAACAATTTTTGTTGGCTTTAACTCATTTTCGAACACCCAAACTCGTGACTGGTTTTTTGTTTCGGGTTCGTACGCGTATATCCAGGATTCGTCACCTGATACGATGTTGTATTTGAGGATCCTCCGTGGAATCTTTTGAGAGTTCTGACGCACCAAGTAACGCGAGCCGCTTTTTGCTCTTCACAGAGCAAATGCGGTATCCATCGGGAAAACAACTTTTTTACACCTAATTGTTCATGCAAGATTATTTGTATTTGACTCATGCCAATGTCTAAAGTTGCTTGAATTTCGCGGTATGTCACATGTCGATCTTCCTCAATCAGCTTACGCACAGCATCGACGTTTTCTTGGGTGACTGCAGTTTTTGGACGACCTTGACGGGGATCATCACTGAGCTTGACACGTCCACGTTGAAATTCAGCAAACTAGCGATAAATTGTGGTTTTGGATGGGGCTTCATCACCAAATGCAGAAATCATCCGGTCAACACACTGTTTTTGCGTTAAACCACTTCGAAAGTCATAATAAATCATCGCTCTAGAATTTTCTCGAGTCAATTCCATTTTCTCAACGACTAAACAAGTTTGACAAGACCTTGTGACAAGACCGAGAATCTTTTTTTAAATAAATAAACAGTAGTCGATTTTTAAAACCAAGGAGTTTTAAATTATAAAATTTTAATATGACAGGAACAGTGGAAATATTCCATTCCCGATACTTTTAGTGCAGCCCTCGTATAACCTAATTAATTTATCTTTGGTCGCCGTGGCTAATTGTTCCATTGGAATATTATGTGATTAAGCTTGCCGTCTGGGTAGAGAATAGTATGAAGACTAACGGGCTGCAATTGAATACGAGCGGCCATATATTTAAGAGCCGCGCGCGGCCCAAGCGTAGATATCACAGTTGCAAGGCTGTCGGGCTACATATTAAAATAAAATAGAAGATCAGAATGCTACCATTCCGATCTTCACGACAGCGACCCGCGACCGGGTCACACGACTCACTGCTTAGTTTAAATTTATGTGAAGCACTAAGCAAATAAACAACCGCGTCTCGCGTACTGTGGCCGTGGCCAGACAACCTGATTCGCTATTTTACTGGTCGCGGTCGCGCGTCGCGGTTGCTACGATCAGAAGGCTATCTTAGGACTTACCAGGTCAGCGATGTTGGCGACCTGTATCGCATCATGCACCACCTCAGCCCTCGAGCTGCCGTTGCGGCGGTCGAACATGGCCTTGTCGATGACGAGCGCGGTCTCGATGTACTTGGTGGTCTCGCGCACGTCGCGCCGCCGCCGCCGCAGCGTGCGCAGCCCCGCATGCTGCCACCATCGCCACGCGCGTTCCTCCTTTACTTTTGATGGGTTCCTGGTAACACAAAAATTATATAATATATACTGGCATGTAAAAAAGTACAACACTTACATTACCTAGTTTTTTTTTCCAAACTAAGTATTAAAGTTAGAGATTTGATATATGAAACGTTTATTTACAAATTTTATCGGCTTTCTACTAGTTTCAGATTTTTTTTTATGTTTTTTATTTAAAATCTCTGACTAGGTACTATAGTTTTGAAAAACTTGCAATTTTAAAAGTGCAGTTTTTTCTATTAAAGGCTAGTGTAAGCAAAAGCTAGGCAGATTATTGGTGGCAAAAGTCCCCACTGCTGGTCTGGGACAACTTTCCGCTATGTGAGTAGCGAGGTTGCAGTTTTTGTATATATATATATATGTATGATTGTTCCACTGTAGCGCCTAAACTTCATATCCGATATTAATAAATATGGTATCAGTAGATTCGTAATAATTAATAGGCCGGATAACATAGGCTATAAAATTTATGTAGTCGGGTTATAGTTTTTATAACAAAATATAGGTAGATTTGTAGGTTGGTTCAGATACCAAAAATAAATAGAGGTAAGTACTCTTTAAAAAAATTGAGATTTAAAAACATCTAGCTCTTTAGGTTAAGCTTACGTTAAGCTCCGCAGAAGTATCATTAATCACAAAAGCCCGTTTCCCTTCCTAATTACTTGGTGTCCGACGATTTTATTATCTGTGAATTTGGTAATAATGTGCATTGGACCTTTTTGGTGTAAAGTGTGAAGCTTAACGTTATCAGCGATAACTCCACAGTAATTCGCATATCTTTAACTGACTCTCATTAGGGGAGTGCCAAAAGACATTACGAAATTAGTATCTACCGCTTTCGTCTTTTCGTAATGACTTACTCGTAATGTTATTGGGGACATTGCCTTTCCTAGTAATGACTTATTCGTAATGTTATTGGGGACATTGCCTTTCCTAGTGATCACTTACTCGTAATGTTATTGGGGATAATGCCTTTCCTAGTAATGACTTACTCATAATGTTATTGGAGACATTACCTTTCCTATTTTAATATACTAGAGGACACCTAGTGGTCGAAATCTGTCATTTTTTTTATTATGTTTGAACTTTATTAGCGAAAGAACTTTCGCCTCCTACTTAGATACGCAATAAAAATATGAAAATGTTGTGTCTGGAATGTGAAAGAAAGATTAACAAATCAAACAAATAGTCAAACCAACAGGGTCTATAAATATTATTAAACAAACGCGTGGTAGTGGGTGTTACTTATTTGATTTAGTGTGTTTTATTAATTGCATGTACTTGTAAGCATGATTTAAAAAAATATTAGCTTCCTGCACACCTTCCTCCACATAAACTTTAACTGTGCCAAATTTCATACACCTCCGTTTGCATAATTTTCGTAAAAAGAGGTCAGAATTTTTTGCGTCTCTTATTAATTAATATATATTTATGATGATGATGATACGTAGCTACCGCTTACATAGAAACTGTATATTAGTGAGTAAGTAGTTATTATTTACTATAATATCATATTTTGGTCACACGTTTTCATAATTTTTAAAAGATGCGATAATATATAGAAATACATTAAACCAGTGACTACACCGACTATAAAAGTACACCTGAACACTGTCTGTTTATGTCTTAATCTCTTCAAAAGGTGAGAAATGGCTAGCCGTTAAACCTGGAAGACAGCTTTTAAGAGGCGACAAAACTTAACAATCAGGTGGTGCTAAGTTTAGATATCCTTTAAAAGATATCTGTCTAGTATCTTAAGAGTCATAAGGACAGCACTGGCACGGAATAACTAAAAATTGTTGCAAGCATACTAGTCCATTTCTATTTGCCAAAATGCATTTGCGAACTTCTATATAGAAACACACATTATCAAGCTTTTAGGGAAGTGAAACAGTATCTAAACTTATACGTGTAACTGGCTTATAAAACAATTCTCTTGTTTATTTCATTTTAAGAGCGGACGAGTGAGACCTGTATAAAACATAACAACTGTCCACGTCTGTTTGGAGAAGCATTGTTTTTGTCATCTCTGGAACCGTTTAGACCGGCTGCTCACTTCATTTGTCACTGTGGTCCTTAATAAATTATGTCGCGCGAGAGCGAAGAGAGAGGGGTCTGCAAAAACTTACGAGCGACAGCGACAAAATGTTCTGTGTTACAATAATATGTGTCATCCTTATTTAATATTATAAATGTGTATGTGAGTTTGTTTGTTCGGTTGTTATGCTTTCACGTAAAAACTACTTAACCGATCATCATGAAATATGGCACAGATGTAAAATAGACCACGGGGAAGGACATAGGCTTTAAATCGTGTACGGTTCCCGCGAGATTTACGTACATTTTGCGCGTACGAATTCGTGGGAAATATCTAGTATTATACAAAATTCACATATTTAACTTGTAATATGTGGCAATATGTGGCAATACGGTCGACAATGATCTAAGTTACACATGAATTGAGAAGAGGCTTTATTTATTCAGTTATTGTTTTATATGAGTTATCACATACTGAAACTTTACGATGACAACGCAACTTAAAACAGGCGTTCGTAGCATAAAATATCTTATACTTTTGACGAATAAATCTTATATATTTATAATCGGAATCTCGGAAACGGCTGCAAGTATTTCCATGAAAATTAGTATGCGGGGAGTTTTTGGGGCAAAAAATCGGATAGCTAGATATTATTATTATTATACCTGGAAAACTGCACTTTTAAAAGTTATATAATATGTATTTTTTTTCCGTCGCGTATTATGCTATGATTGATTTCGTTTTTTAAATGTCAAATCCGGCTGGCGGTTTATAATTTTTTATTAATTTTTTTTTATTTTATCATTCTAATAAGCCTCCGAGATAAGATGTGTATTTATATTATAACAGTGTTAAATATATTTCCGTTGTCTGGTACCTGTGATACAAGCCCTTCAGATACTTAGTACAGGACCAGCTTGACTGTGAAAGCGTCCATAGATATTATATTATTATTGTACACCTCATTTTCTAGATATTAAACAGATAAATCTTGAAAAACAAAGGACTAAAAACGTGAGACATAAGGGACCGACCTCTGTCCCTAGAATTAATACCTCGCATTAAGTTATACCACACATTCGGGTCTATTGTGAGGGAAATTATGATTAAAATTTAGGTCGGCTTCGGGGACCAGAGACAATGGAAATTGTCTCCGAGAATTGACCGACCGAGACGTTTTATGCTCCAGTAACCACCGGCCAAGAATTTGCAGCAGTATATTTAAATCACAATACTATATTATATTTTAAGCAGGTATAAACGTGACTTTGCTTTTTATAAATCTGATATGATCTCAATCACAAAAATATTAGAATGATAATAATATCTATGGGCGCCTCCTGATCACGTCAATCTGATCCCGTGGTAAGATCTCGAAGAAGTTGTGTTACGGGTACCAGACAACAGAAATATATTTAATGCTATACACATATTTAAGATTTTTTTATTTATATTATACTAATTTTTAATACACATCCAAATACATACACACATACATACAAATCTTTTTTACCCTTTGGCAAGGAATTATAGGAATAAGATAAGTACACTATAATTTGAAATATTTTAAACTGTTTTAAAATCAACATGAATTTACGGAATAACAAACAATATAGCCCATCAGTAGTATAGTAATGAGCTACTCAATTCATATAATGAAACACGCTCCTATAAAATGTATTCAACAAGTTGTTACACTGATTTGCATGCCATTACAACTACCTACTGTTGCACGCCTAGAAACTACTATTTATTACTGAAACTAGGACAGTAAAAGCTTCGATTATTTTAGCCTGAAGGACGATTCTGATAATTAAATCCTGCAATAAAACAGTTACAATCCAGTTCCGAAGTGTTAAAACTGCAAATTGATCTTCTTCTTCGAACCAACGTCAAACCCGTTTTGGTCCAAACTCCAAAAATCTGTTGATAATATCAATACGATTCATTTGTTATTCAATAAAAGTTAAATGAAAGTGTAAGTTAATCACGAGAATTGAGGTTCTGATTAAATAAAAATTTGTTATACATAGTGCTAAGCGGTTGTGTGCCACTTCGCGTACAGTTTCAGAAACGAATGTTTTACAATAAGTTGTGAAATGCAAGTTAATAATATAAGTTAATACGTGAAGCGAAAACTTTAGAGTACAGTTTTACGAGAATTGTGAGAACGGAGGAGTATGAAATGTGGTACAGTTGAGGTTTTTTTAGGTAGGTGTGCAGAAAGCTAATATTTTTTAAAATAATGTTTGAAATATATAAAATTAATAAAAATAAAGTTGGACACGTTAGGTCGCTCACAGTACCATGCGTTTGTATATTGACATTATATTATGTTGGGTTGGACTGCCGCGGCCGGCGTCTTACATAATACGTCAAAACACATCATAGCGCGTGGTAATGCGCGGTTTAAACTGTGGAAAATGCGCTGTCATAGACATGACAGTTCGGATTGTCGGCCCCGCGCGTTTGTACGTTCGGTTCGGGGCGCGGGTTGGAAGTTGGAACGCCGCATGCTATTTTCCGCGTTCAGAACTGTACGTGTGACGGGAGCTATTCCATTTATGACGTACGGTCCCGGTGTTCCACATTTCGACCACATTACTCTGGCAATAAGGTCCAAAAGTGGTACACCAGGTTTGTCGGTGGCTGTATATACTCGTAGTACATATTGGACGTGAAAGAGACTACAGTATCCGCTATGTAATGTAACAAAGGGCGATAGTAAATATTATGACAACCATTACCGTGTGATGTGTGACGTCACAACCGGTATCGGACACGGCAGTATATCCTCATCCGCCATTTCATCCCGGCTTTGTGTGGCGCCCCGCGTAAATCATTCAGCGGAACCCAATTTGTTAGCGGGATAAAGGCTTTTATATTCAACCTGCGGTCTCTAAACGTATTACCCTATTGTGAGTTATTTTGGATATAGACTATTGAAACTGTATGGACTTATTGACGTACCTACTAAATGTTGTGTCGGGAATCTCTGGTCTTCTTCTAAAATCAATCAATCAATCTTGGCTTCTAAAATGTTTCTCAGTGAAAGTAAAAGTGAAAATTTTGTTTCCAAATGAAACTTAACAAGTTTTTTTCGGAATGTCAACAGAAAAAGCTACCACCGGTTCAAGCGGAAATACTTATATTATTAAACTTCGATAACTTACTTAATGCGGGTTTATATAAGGATCACGTTGGATAAAATCTTATAATATAAACTAGCAAATCTTGTATATTTTATTTCATTCATATCCCTACTAATATTATAATGTGAATGTAAGTTTGTTTGTTACGCTTTCACGCGAAAACTACTGAACGGATTTTGATGACATTTACTACCATACGTAGTAGCTTAAGCTCTGGATTAAAACATAGGCTACTTTATATCCCGGAAAAGTACAGTGTTCCTGCGGGATACTCGATAGTATATTTACGCGGGCGGAGCCGCGGGAAACAGCTAGTTCATTATAAATGTGAAAGTTTGTGAGGATAGATGGATGTTTGTTACTCTTTCACGCAAACTACTGAACGGATTTTGATGAAATTTGGTATGGTAGTAGCTTGAGCTCTGAATTAAGACATAGGCTACTTTTTATCCCGAAAAAGTACAGTGTTCTCGTGGGATACTGTATTTACGCGGGCGGAGCCGCGGGCTAGTATATAATAAAATAGCTTCTGCCCGCGTCTTCACCCGCGTAAATACAGTATCAAACGCGAACACTGTTCTTTTTCGTGATAAAATGTAGCCTATGTCTTAATCAAGAGCTTAAACTACTACCGTACCAAATTTCATTGAAATCCGTTCAGCAGTTTTTGCGTGAAATAGTAACAAACATCCATCCATCCATCCTCACAAACTTCTACATACAAATAGTAGTAGGATGTCTTTTCTTTCGTCGCATAATAAGATATATATATCTATTATATTTAATATTAAAACACCTGTAACAGAAAGGTAGGTTATTGAAACCGGTCGTTAATTACGAGATTTCGATCTCTTAAGGTCAAATTCGGTAGGCGGCCCGGTCAGACAATTCAAAAAATGTTATGGTAAGTACAACTATATATAAGAAGATAACCATGATAATTAATTATTGTGTTTTCGAGGTTTATGGTAACAGTTTCAATGTGTAATGTGTCGAGCTAGCGAACGGTCGCGCTCCGCGTTATACATATGCAGCAAATATTAATTATTTAATTAATATTTTGTTAATCGCACGGCTGCCGCTGCACGTGATCATGACGCTCGTGGCCAATGAGTAACTAGCGTTTATCCAGCATGCCATCGACACCATGGAAGAGGTCAGCATAATGCAGATCTGCAAGTCTTCCTTCACCAGCGAGGAGATTTGTGAAGGCAAGCATTTGCTGTACGAGACGCTCGGCCAGAGCGCGAACATGCCATCGCGACGGAGAGATGGAACCGAAAGAAGCGTGCAGGACATCATCTCCCTGCTAAAGCAGACGGATCCGGATGAAGTTCCAGCTTTTGCAGCGAAAAAACTGCATAAGCTGCCACCGGTGACACTGGACCACGTCGACGTCGTCAGCCTACTGAAGGACATCAAGTTCCTGAAGGAAGAACTGACCGAAGTTCGAGGTAGATTGCAGGCATCAGAGTCTACCATAAGTGATTTACGTAGAGAATTATCACAGTTAAAAAGTGTTAATTCAATATGTAGGTCACCTGATGCAGCAAACGTCACTCGTCGTCGAGGCGCGCAGGCGGTCACGTTTAGCCCGTCAGCATTATCCGACGGGTCAACGAACATCGTCCCTGCCGCCCGCTCCCCGTCCGCGAAGGAGCCGGTGCTGAGTTACGCAAGTGTCGCCGCTTGCGCCCCCCCGCCACCTCCCCGCGTCCGAAAAACAAAGGGAAGAAGGAGGCCCCTTCAAAAGAGCGTCCTCTTTCTACAAAGGACCGAACGTGCGATGATGATTCATCAAAGTCGAGAGGAAGAAGAAGAAACCCGTCGTCCGCAACCATCGCGGCACCGCACCCGGAGGATCCGAGCAGCTGTTGCGGTGTGAGACTCCCGCGACACCGCTGTAGGTGTCCAGGTTGCATTGGTCTACGACGGTCGAGCAGGTCGTGGACTACATCAGGAGAAGAACCAACTTCGCCTTGAGGGTCGAGCGTTTGGAATCTCGTCATAAAGATAACTTTAGTTCTTTTGTGGTGAGAGTTCCGACCCATCACTTACCGACCTTCGAGAAGGAGGAGTTCTGGCCGATTGGAGTCGTCTACAGATGATTTAGAGGACGATTTCAGAACACTTCGCGCCCCACGTCGCAGACAATACGTGTTTAATGTTAGTGTTAGTTTATTGTATATGTATGATAGTCTATAAGGTATTTATAATATGGGCCTTTGCAGCCTGAAATAAACGGTATTTTATTTTATTTTTTATTTATTTTTATTATTATTACTAGCTGACCCAACAGACGTTGTTCTGACTTAATAATTTATGAACTGGAAAAAATAAATAAGTATAATGTACATACGTCATACACCTACCCCCTTACTAATAAAAATATTTAAACAGTGGATAAGTAATACAATGTTTTGTCTTTGTCTGATACGTGGAAAAAGTCGCTGGGCAGAGAAGGACAAAACATTGTATTGCTTATCCGTTGTGTAAATATTTAGTAAGGAGGTTACTATCTACACATACCACCTACATCTACAGCCTACACATACAACCAACACCTACTCTTACAACCTATAATAGGTGATGTGTGAAAGAGCACACACAATATAAGAGTGATCGACCGGGGTTGTATTAGAAGAGTGAAAATTGTGGGTTATTATATTATTATGAATATTAATTAAAATAAAATAACACTACCTCTGTGGCTCAGTGGTTAACACATTGACGCTTAAGCCGGAGATCACGGGTTCGAATCCCGCCAGGAAACCAAAACTTTTCTGTGTTCCTGGATGTGTATTAAATGTGTATAATAATATTAGGTAGGTAAGTTTTTTCCTCTTTTGGGTTTTTTTTGCGTCACTCTGTTTACAAAATGGAAAACTTGAAATATCGTATTATTTTCGAGTACGAGTTCCACCGTGGCACCAGTGCTGCAGAAACGGCTCGAAGGATTAATGATGTGTTAATTACCTACCTGTGATAAAAAAGTGGATCCTGTACGATAATTGGAAACGCTCATTGTAATGACTGAACCCTGAAGAACCAGCCAAAGCCTGCCCCGAGCGAAAACTGACTCAAAAAAAGTTACTTGTGAGCGTTTGGTGGACTTGTGCCGGTGTCGTTCACTACAGCTTTCTTAAATCTGGCCAGACGATTACGGCAGATGTCTATTGCCAGAAACCGCAAATCATGATGAAAAAGCGAGCTGCTAAACAATCGAGGTACGTCATTCGCTCTAGGCCACTACTGCTTCAGGACAATGCTAGACCTGCAAAACAGACGGCTACCTAATTAGAGGAGCTTCAATTGGAATGTCTAAGACATCCACCGTACTCCCCGGACCTTGCTCCAACAGATTACCATTTTTTCGAAATTTGGATTACTTCTTGCAGGGGTAAAAATTCAACTCCGATGGGGCAGTCCAAAGCGCCTTCAAAGATTTATTGATTCCTGTCCGAATGTCTTTTTAGTAAAGGAATCTATGAACTACCTATGAAATGGCAAAAGTGCATAGATAGCAATAGATAGCAAATCAAAGTATATACTACTTTGATTAAATAAATGTATTATGTTTAAAAAAAACCGACTTTATGTTCCTCCTTCACAAAACGCCAATTTCATATATGACCTAATATAATATAAAAATATAAAAATCTTAAATTTAAGTATAGTATAAAAGTATTAAATATATTTCCGCTATCAGGTACCCGTAACGAAAACTCTTAAATAACTTACCACAGGACCAGATTGACGTGATGTGAAAGGGTCTATGGATATTATTAAAAAAATAATAATTGACAAGTCATAAGTGATAACACTTAGGTCAATAGAAATAGTTTCAAACCTATTCTCAGACCTACCAAATATACCCTCTAAAATTTCATAAAAATCAGTCACGCCGAGAATTTTATACACCTATTTAAAGATTATATTAATATAAGCTCCCGTTACCTTTAGTACGTTGTGTGGTTCAAGAGTCAATACGAGTATTTTACATGATGGTTTGGTTCAAATGACTTATTTCACAAATCACAACATAAAGGGAGCTAAGCAAAAATTATCCAGAGTCGACAGCAACGAAATGGTTGTTAAATATTATGTTCACTTTAAATCATAATTTTTTGATGTCAACAAAATGGGCAAATCCCGATATACGCCGGGTATAGAAGTTATGAGCAAGAATAATAAAAAGGAGAAACCCCGTTAAGTTGCCCCTTATGATTGCCCAAATATGAATTAAAGTGAACCAATTGCCAAGCATTTTATAACTGTCGACATATTTTTTGTATGGATTTTTGACCATGTCCTTTGTAAAAAATATTTAATTTCGATGTAGAAACGATTCATTTATTTTTTTAAAGATCTTCAATCGAAATGCTATCCATGAAATATTCATAATAATGGACAAAGAATTTTTATATTCAGCCAGTATTTTTGATCCCGTCATTACCATAGTCTAATTTGAATTTATTCTGCGTATCAAATTTAGCCAATATATTTTCAATTTCAAAGGGAAAACTAGAGTGGAATAAAATAAAAGAGCCGAGAGCTAAAAATTCAAACATATTCCGATGCTTGTTGAACTTATAAAACAATCGCAAACAATTTTTCTATACGCCGGATTCATCAGGAAAAGTTTTTGTGAGCGCTTGGACATTCCAAAAATCGACTGTTCGCGAGAAACTTTTTCTAACTGCATTATTCTCGAAATTTGTTAAAAAGTCACTGCAAAATATTTTACTGCATTTTGTACTTACTTACTATTTATTATTTCCTTGTCGACTATGTCGATTTTTTATATTATAACTTATTTATCCCCTTTCATAATTAATTTCATATAATATTAGGTTACAGTTTTAGAGTTAGTGTAGTAACTAGCATTTAATACAAACAGAAATATTTGATAATAAAAATAATTTCATTTGTAGCTCAAAATAGCAACACAAAGTTTATCTAAATGTTCGGTTCCATTTTCCGACCATTAAAACGTTCCGAAGTGATATTTGAAAATGGAATTGTGCGTGTGACGTGTGGCGGGTGCAATGGCGCCGACAATTAAAAAAACCACTTCCATATCGACACCAATTTATCAGAATGTCAGATTTTTTTTAACATTTTGAAATAAAGTATTTTTTTTCTTTTATAATAATAATAATCGTTTATTTGCCAGAGTGAATGTACAATTTGGTCTTAGATAATAATATACATTTCAGGATCATGTCACTCAACTAATTTCTCTCAATTACTCTGTCTAATTCTCTCAAAAACTCAAGTTTCTTACGCCGGTTGTTCTCGCCGGGCGCCGGGCCAGTTAGTAGTTCCCGAACCGGTAGTAGGCATCATGTAGATCGACGTTCAGAAAGTGTATAAAAATACCTATTTTGAATTAAAAAAATTGACTTTGTCTTTTGAAAAATATTAATAGTATGCAAATGTCAATAATAAAATTTATGATAATTATTAATTTTCATTTAAAAATTAAATATTTTAATGTCAAAAACAAAGACAAAATACACAATTAGAAGAAAAAAAAACAAATAGGAAGAAAACTAGGACCAAGTATGAAATGGACTGGACATGAAAATAACAATAATTATATAAACGAGACAGCTTTATACAGAAATCCTTGAGAGTGAAAGAGACAGGTCCTTATTTTTTTGTCTTTGTCATAGTTTTACTTTTTTTTGCTGAGCACATTCGGGAATTGTGACCAACAAAGTAATTGTGTCCTAAGAAATTTTGAATTATTGTGTTTGATTGCGGATTCCGAGTGACGGACTGTCGTTAGAACTGAATAATACGTGTTTTTGATCATATTACCATGGTGCATTGTTGTATAATAGGCTGTAAAAGCCGTAGTGAGCGGAAAATTGAAAACATAACCTTTCATACGTAAGTACACTTATTGGACTTATATTTCGCTTGCTTCTTTAAAATATATGTATATTATGACTATTGTCTTCCTGTAAAAGCATTTTATAGTCTATAAATCATTTATTTAAGTATTTTTGTTAATAAAATTCTATTGTAATAACCGCCCAAATTCAGTAGTACATAAATAACACACGGTGGTATGGGAGCCAAGTAGTTCCGCCATTTTTTGGTTCTTTTTAATTTTGTCGGGTTATATCGTTTTAGTGTTACCAGTCGAAAATTTGGTAAATTGCCTAAATTATAATTTATGGTCTTTCCGACTTATAATTGTCCGTATTTATGCAAAAAGGAACCACCCAGCAAAACACACTTCTGAAAATATCAAAGGTTTTACAAAATCATGTCTTGTGAATCTGTTTTGTGAAGCAAAATTACTATTTATTTTATTTATATTTATCGAAAAATTACTAATTTAATTATGTAGATGTAATTTTGTGTAAAATACTCTTAAACTTTCTAAATAATTAATTATTTAATTGAAAATGAGCATGTGGTTCCTTTTAATCTTTACTAATCGACAGGTATTCTTATAATATACAAAAAAGAACCATAGCCCAGGGGTTTACTGAATGACATAAAACTATGTATTTATATTAATGTACCAAAGCTTTAATTGACATAAATCATAATATAAGAACATTTAGAGAGAGATCTTTGAGCTATGTTAGATTTCATTTCATAAGACGCACAATGGAACCACAAACTATTGGTTTTAGTACTGTTTTACAATATTTTGTATATATTCGATAGAACCAAATGTATGTGATTCTTTTATTCAAAAAATATAAGAATTACATTTAAAAAAATATATTTTTACGCATAACGATACCACAGAAACGTGGTTCCATTTGATGTAATAAAAATAGTCATGACTGATAGATACATGTGTCATGTATAATAGTACCAAGTATGTGTGGATCAGTTTTGTATAAAATGACTTTGTATTGATATCGTGTATTTGTTTGAACGATAGAGTCCCATCAAGCTGTGGTTCTGTTTTGCTTTATACGTAATGTTTATTAATGCTGTTGGTTCCTTTCTGCTTTTTGTATACCTTGTTTCCAAGGAGAAAATCATGTGGTTCTATTTTGTATTTGAATTTTTGACCAATTTAATACAGCATTCTTTAAAAAAAGTAAAAAACGTAATTTGTCGGGTGGTTACTTTTTGCATAAATACGGACAATTGTTTTATAAATCGTTATGTTAACTGTTACAGGTTTCCAAAAAATGACTTGGAAGTGCGTCAGCTTTGGATTCGAGCAACAGGCCGACAGAATTGGGAACCCACCAAATTTACTCGAATTTGTTCAAAACATTTTGATGACAATTGTTTTAGAAAAAGTAAACATATTATGACGTATCTTAAACGATTTTCTATTCCAACGCGGCTTATTGAGGTTTCGGTAAATAAATCTGTTCTCTGTTCTATCCTTGATTTGAATTTTTTTTGATCTAATATGTACTTATTTTGCAACACTATTACAGATACTACCAATGCAAAATCCTGCCACATCTACTGAAGTAATGGATTTTAATGCAAGTTTTGTAAGTATTACCTAGCAGCATTTCCTAAAATAACTTTTATGTAATATTTTTTTATACTATGTCGAATACCTTCAATTCACTACCTGTTTCACTTTAATTCTCCAACAAGAATGATTACATATTCATGATTGTCGGAGAATATTTCATAACTAACAATTATTCCATTAGTTTAAGTCGTTAAAATTATGCTTGTGCATAAACTTACTTCTTTGTAGAGACACTCTTAAAAATATCTATAATATAATTTAAACTCTTTTTTATTTGCTTATTGATAATTTTGTTGTACTTAATAGATTTATATATTAACTATGTTCCAGATACCATCAGGGGAAAAACCATCCACTTCTCGACAAGGAATGAATTTCGATTCAACTTTTGTAAGTGTTACTGAAGCAAGCCAAGAAAACTATAAGAACAACTGATCTTCTTTTGTTATTGACCTATTAATTATTATTTATTGTTCATAATAGTAAATTTAGTTTTAGATCCCACAATGAGAAGAAAATCCTTTGGCATTTGTTGAAGCTATGGATGTTGACAAAAGTTCTGTAAGTACTTTGTATTACTTTACATTATAAATGAAAAGCCCGGTCAACAAATAAATTTTTTGTTCATGGCATTATCCTTACATATTGATTATTTTCAGGGCAAAAATCTCATGGTAGTTGGTCAAGATAAACATGAAATTACACCCAGAAAACAAAAACTCGTCAGACAATTAAGTCGACAAACTGAGCTAGCTCAGACACGTAGAAGGAAGTTAGTTGCGATGAGATCTAAATACCGCCGTCTTGAAAGAAAAAATGCAGAGTTATGTGCTATAATTGAACAATTACAAAGTAAAAGATACATCAATCAAGAAGCTGCTGATATCTTAACATCCATAAATCCGAAAAATAATCAATTTTTGAAACCAAACAGAGGTAAATTTTTGCCAGAAGTTAGGAAATTTGCATTGAATTTACATTTCATAAGTCTTCGTGCCTACAATTTTGTCAGACAAACATTCAATACGTGCCTCCCACATACTCGCACACTCACTCGGTGGAACCAGAACGTAGAAGGTGAACCTGGGTTTTCCACTGAATCACTAACAGCTCTTAAACTGTTAGCTGAAAATACTCAGAAAGAGTTTGTCTGCTGTTTAAGTTTCGATGAAATGGCCATTTGGAAAGCCGTTGAGTGGAATGACAAAAACTATGTCGGATTTGTAAATTGTGGTAATCAGCTTGAAGGCGATGTACTACCGGTTGCTAAAGAAGTTTTAGTTTTTATGGTAACTGTTTTAAATGATAGTTGGAAGTTACCTGTGGGCTATATTCTGACAAATGGTGTATCAGCTGAGCAAAAGGCGTCGATGTTGAAAATGTGCATCGATTTTCTAAATGAATGCGGTATTCACGTCGCTTCAGTTACCTTCGATGGATGCCCTGCTAATTTTTCAATGGCAAAATTATTGGGGTGTGATCTAGAAGGGAATGCTATTAATCCTATATTTTCCTACAAAGGAAAAAAGATCGTATTATTTCCCGACCCTTCGCATATGTTAAAGTTAATAAGAAACACTTGAGGGGACAAATTATTATTAAAAAATGGTAAAGGTCAAACAATTTCCTGGGAATTTATAAAGCTTCTAGTAGAACTTCAAGAATCGCTATTATGTTATCGCTAGCAATCTCGCTAACAAATTAAGAAGTGCTCATGTTAATTATAAAAAACAAATAATGAAAGTTAAATTAGCTTCGCAGTTGTTTAGTGAATCAGTTGCAGATGCTCTCGAATTTTGCAATAAGAATTTCAGCCTTGAAGAATTTAAAAATTGTGATGCCACAGTTGATTTCATTAGAAAGTTCAACTCATTGTTTGATATAATGAACTCCCGCAATTTAAATGCATATGGTTATAAAAAACCTCTGAAATCAAATAACTTTGATAGTATAAATGAATTTCTTAATGATATGTTTAAGTATGTAAAATCATTGAAAATTGGCAATACGAGTATATTGCACTCTAGTAGAAAAACTGGATTTTTAGGGTTTATGGCTTCTATTAAGAGTTTATTGTTCTTATATGATGAATATGTCGAAACTAAGAAACTAAATTTTTTGTCAACATATAAATTGAGCCAAGATCACTTGGAAATTTTTTTCAGCGCCATCAGAGCAAAAGGTGGGTTCAATAATAACCCTACCGCAAGTCAATTTAAATCTGTTTATAAACGTCTTTTAGTGCATGGCGAACTTAAACTTCTAACTACGGGTAATTGTATACCTTTAAGTGAAATAAATATTTTAACTTCTACGATGCCTGAAGTCGCCATTAACGTAACAACAGACCGAAACAGATTAATAGAAGACGATGGGGATCTTCAGAAATAGCTGCAATCAGAAGTGGTCGTATCTCAGGATCATGATTATTTAGCCGATCCATCAAGACTGACAGAATTCTCTCGGCACGTTATCATTTATATCGCTGGTTTTGTCATAAAGGCGTTAGAAAATCAAATTACATGTGACCAGTGCTTGACATCATTATATTCAGAGAAAGTTGAAAATACGCTCCAATTTAAAAAGGACAAGGTTGGATTACGTTATCCTTCTAAAACTGTTATAGAACTTTGTATTATAGCAGAAAAAGTGTATAAAAAAACCGAATAGTTAACCGGAAAGATCCGATGAGTTATTTTTTACAGGAATGTTTGAAAAATTGTATTGGTCTTAATTTATTTCCTGAAATTCATGTTTCTGATAGATTCTATGTAGACGGCCATTTTACTCTTTTAATTAAAGCTATCTGTAAAAAATACTTGAACGTGCGTATACATTATACCACTAAAACGATGTATAATAAAGAAGACAAAATAAGAAATATGTATATAAAACTAATTTTATTTAAAGGTCAATGAATAAAACTGTGATTGATATCGTGTGTTTTATTTAATTTTTGATTTCATAAAATATTTTTAGTCACATATTCATCAGGTAATAATTATTATCTGCCGATTTAAGAATCAGTTATGCATGAAAGTACCAAATTTTTAGAGAAAGCGATACATCGTTAAGTTTCCAGAAATATTCAATAAATTGACATTTCGGGGTAATATTCATTAACCTGGCAACCCTGTGTAGTATATCTGTCCCTTACGGTAATACGCGCTTGTCTTGTCCATTTGATACTTGGTTCTAGGAAGAAAACAATATGTCTAAGTCATTTATTTTAATATTTTTTTTTTAGAAATAAGTATCCAAATAATATTACTTTACGTCATAAAAACATTTGTCTAAAAGCCAGTCATTCAATTTTCTCTTAAAAGTTGTTACGTTAATTTATCAAAATCTTTTGGCAATTTATTAAATAATTTAATTGCCATAAAATAGGGACTCTTTTGACACGCACACTTAGGCATAACTAATTTATTGGGATAACGTTGTGATCTGTTAGTCATGTTAATGTCTTTGTTTTGTACAAAATATTTGGGGTTCTATTTAACAAACATACACATATCTCTAATGTACATGCATGCATGGCAACGTAAGTAGATCCAGCTTTTTAAATAACAGTTTGCAACTTTCAAGTGGTCCTACATTACATATAGCTCTCATACATTTGTTTTGTAATTTGAAAGCTGTATTGAATTCAACAGAGTTGTCCCAGATTATAAGACCATATGATATTGCGGAAGATACGTATCCGTGATATGCACAAAGAGCTGCAGACATTGACACGGTCTTTGCTAAACGTCGCAGTGCATAAACGAATTTGTCCAGCTTGCTACACATATAGTCCACATGCGCCTTCCAGTTACAGTGTTGGTCAAACATTAATCTTAGAAATTTTATTATGTCTACTTCATCTATATTTATGTTATTATAAGTATTTTGTTTATGTTAAGGTTATCAGAATTTTAACATTATCAGAACTAGTAGAACTAGTTTAATACAATTGAAGCACTGTAGACGGTCATTCAAAACTTAACGCGAAATGTCATTTATAATATCAGTCACGCATAGCCGAAATTATGAACAAATACTGTAGCATATGGCATAGATGATAAGTGGTTTTACTACTGAGAGCATGTGATCTGTGGATAGTCAAATGTCACTTTGTCAAAATACCCATAGACTATAGACATTTAAATTTTTTGATTTCTTTTGTTTTTTTATTCTTGTTCCTTAGGTAAGGCGCAAAGCACTCGATTTTGCCGTAATTTCTTATCAGTGTCTTATGTATGTAGTGAGGGTTATTTAATTCGTGACATCTGACAGCTTTTTGACACGACAAGGACCGTCGGGCTACCAAGCGCCGCCTGGTGACAGAAAAAGAATCGAAAATTCTTATTGACCGTTTTTGATACCACTTACGCCACAAGATGACGCTTTGTGCGAGTTGGGTCTACGTCCTAGCGGCAGAAAAAATATTAAAAACCCTCATTGTTGTTTGTTTTTATGTGTTGAAACCAGTGCAGCAGGCTTGCTTGCTGCGTATAGCTGAACTAGGGTAAATTTTTGGCATCACACAACGTACATAGTATATAATATAATAATGTGCCTAATTTTAGTTTTTTTTTCTAACTGGAAAGTTTGAATTACTGTCTACCTAATCTACGGCCTAATTTGTAATATGGATTTAATAGAACTTCTGGCAATTGTTATAGTCGGTGTTCAGAGTCGTGTGTGTATTATCGTGAGGAACTCACATGTGCTTGGGATCATCAGCGAGCGGGGTCTCGAGGTAGGAGACGTGCTTGGTGCGGCGGCTCTTGGGCCGGAACTCCAGCTTGTTGGCGCAACCCTTGTTCGCCTTGGTGCGTGCCTCGAAGATCACATGTGGGTGCTTCTGCTGAAACAAGGCGATATGTGTGTTAATTACTGTCAATTATGGGCAAGATTGGTGGTGACTGTAAAAATAAAACCTTTTCATCCGTTATTGGATGATTTATACAGTATTATCCGAGCGAAGTAACCACCCTTGAAATACTGTAGTGCCTGGGACAGTTGGTTTTTAAATATCGTATTGTTGCCCAAGCACATACGGCATGCTCACAACACAGCAGCCTAGTCCAGAGGAATGACTGGTCAATACGTCTGGGGCCAACCATGGTTTCCTCACGATGTTTTCCTTCACCGTTAGAGTCCGTATAATGTACTTGAGATCTGAAAAAGTCTCATTGGTACACGCCACAACCTGGGAATCGAACCTGCACTCTCTCGAGTGCAAATCAATGGTCTACCCCCTAGGCTACGGAGCTCTAGGTGGTAACTGTATCGCTATGATAAAATAACCTTATCGTAGTAGATAATTTGTAGGTAAGTATTTGTATAGCCTTGGTGCCAACACTGATCCGAAATCGTATAAAGTGTCCAGCTGAGGCATCTATTAAAGGAGTTTGCCAATTAGATATTTTTACAAAATATAACAGTGAAAATCAATATCGTATTGTAAATTCGATGAGGACAATTAAATTTAAATGATTGAATTGCTAGTAGTTAGACCTAGCCAAACTCACGTGTCAAAATTAACCTCTTAGGCTGGGACTATATGATCCGGAATCTGGCGGGCCAGGGAAAATTTAAAGCACTGAAAATAGAGTGTCGAAAGTCCTGCTGTCACATATGACATTGACTTTAACTCGACACTTGTTTCTTTGATTTTCAGCTCTATTGTATTAGCTCAAAGTACTATTTGCAGTGCTCTGAGTTTTCCCAGGCCCGCCGGATTCCAGATCTTATAGTCCCAGCCTAAGGCCGTTAGGCCTTAGAGAAGATGAGATCCAATCCTGAACGAGGCAAAGAGAATGTAATACACTAAGCAACGTTTACGAGAAAGAATAATATTTTTATCTCTAGTATATTAGTTTTTTTCCGCCATTATAAAAATAAGCAAAAGCTATTCGCTAATTGGAACTCGTGTAGCTAATTAATATTTGTATCGAAATAAGCAAATATCCATGTTTATTGGCAAAATAGTAGCTATTTGATAAGTTATTGGGTCGGAATACTGGCAATTGATGAATAAAGATAATAATCTTTATTCATCAATTGCGTTTTCCGAATTTGAAATTTGCTTACGTTATATGTTCACGAATATTACCTGCGATTTTTTTTTAAATTTAACCTCTAAGTTGGGGCGTGGGGGGGCGTTGCGAGTGAAATTTCAAGGTCACGTCACGACATGTTTTTGTATATAAAGCCATCTGTCGGAAACTACTTATGATTTGATTATAAAATGTCGACAGATTGTGAAATAAACATTCTGCTTACAATTTTACGCATTAATTTTCGTTATGTTATAATATAACGAACTGAAAGTCGTCAAATTGTAAAACGGAACGCAACTTACGCGCTGATTGGTTGAACGGCATATGCCCCGCGCCGCCATATTTGTTTGCTTATTTATTTTATGGGGATTTGTGTATGATGAAGATTGCTATAAAAGTTACAAAAATCAATTAATAACGATAAAAAAATAATAAAATTAATTTTCTGTTGGTAATATTACTCTGTACTTACTATAGGTAATATTAGTTATACTTACAAAAGTTTATTTTCTACAGGTAGACTTTTCAAGTCGATTTAGTATGAAAACACCTTCAGCACTTAAAGAGATAGTCCTAATTTAACCCCGATTATTACAGAGGAAAATACTTTTTTACCCGCAATGACGAGTTTTCTGGGTTCATTATTTTATAAATGCCTGATTTTTATTTCATAAAATAGTTTATGTTTATCCACATTTTATAAAAATAAGCATAACTAAAAAATTACCCTGTCACCATTTATTAGCACCCTCATCACCAAATATTAGTAGCGGGCTACCCAATTATCAGCACTGTGGTAGTGGTAATGAAATTAGGTAGTTAGTATGAAATCAAACAATGTTTAGAGAATAATTTATTTTTTACACCTTGCCTGATAATCAAAGTTTCATAATAATCGGTCATTAAAAAAACCTTAATTCTTATTAATTAGCCAAGTCTTTCTCATTATGCTTAGTATATATTTATACTATATAGTATATAGTATCCAAGTTTTAATGTATTTTTAATTCCACTAATATTCTTAAGTTTTAGTCTTGAAGCATCAAAGAAAATGACTATGGTAAAAATACTATTGAGTTATAGTTTATGGTACGGGAAATTGGAGACACTTGATCCCTTTTTTGTTTTTCCCCTTATTTCCTACATATGGATCCTATTAAAAAAATGGTACTGAAAGGCGTGGAGTTTATCAAGCTTCAAGAATCTGCAACAACCAACAGAATATCACTAAAAATAAGTATTCATTTACCTGCTAAAACTAAAGACACGCATTTGTACCAAGTGTCCCCATATAAATACTCTGTAATTTAAAGAGTTTTTAAAACGTTGATGTAACCTTCAATTATTCCATAATAAACCATTAGTGCTAATAAATCGGAATTAGCAAAATATTGGACCCAGATGTCAGCACCATATTATGTTTTATTATTAATTATACTATAACTTTAACTCCCTTTTGTTAGATAAGCCTCATAAAACATCTCAGATAAGAGACATACCAAAAGTTTCAGTAAAAATATGTAAAAGGTCAAAAATTGCATAATATGAAAACACGGTCACAAGGAACCTGACAAAAAAATTCAAACTGTTAGGACACTAACACTCGTTTACTTATATGTCGCTGTTTTTAAATCAAAAAGTGTGGTGTCGCCGGCAGTGATTCCAGAAATATTAATTTTTTCTTTTTAATAAGTGGAAACAAAAATTAATTAGTGCGAAGCTTATAATTCTACTATTTGTTCAGGGTGCTGATAATTTGGCGCAGTGCTGGTAATTGGGTGTGTCACCCTATAACTTCAATTTCTTAATTTAATTCAAAATAAGAAAATTTAAAAAAAGAACCATTTATAATAACCCTAAAAGCAGCACTGCACTTGGCTTGCAATCTTACGAATATAGAAATTCTGAAATTCGCAACTTGTTTGTGAAGTATTTTATATGAAACTTTTGCTGCTATTTGCTATACGCTATAAATTTAATAAGTTCCGTAGACATCAAGGCTCAGTATTCAATATTTTTGAGAGTTAAGAGATAGTGTATTGGGACGGTTGGTATTTAGATTTTTTTTCTATTGACGTCGAAGTATGAGGATAAAGTTGTCAAAAATGAATGAAATTGCGAACAACATAATTTTTCGGTCATAATACATATAAAGAATTTGCCGATTGCGGAAAAAGTTGAAAACATACTTTTCGTTTATTGATAAAACAAACGTAATCAATATTCCAATATAATTTGATTTCGGCGTTCCCCGCCACAGATAATGAATAAAATATAGGCATGTGAGCGAACTGCGGAGTGATGAAAAGCCGAACACGAATCGCTTCCCATTCAGTGTTGCCAGGTGAAGGTAATCTATAAATCGAATTAAAGGCCCCAATCACGTTCGGTTTTGCGTGGAGCGCCGGGCGGGCGCGGGGTAGTAGGTACCAAAGCCGCGTTAGTGATTAAGTGCGCCACCGCAAGCCGCGGTCCGGGCCGGAATTTATTCTATGATTGCTAAAATTTCAATGCATGAAAGAGGATAAAGAGGTTGAGTGGTGAAAAAAATTCTGTACAAACATAGAATAATAACGAAGTTTTCATGAATAATGCGGTTCTCCGAATACAATCTTATTGAAGTAGGTACTGACCGAGAATTTTTATTTCAGCTTAGAATTTTTTTCGCTGATACGTCCAATTTATTTAAGTTCATATAAAAGTTCAATTTTGATCAGCTATCTTTAAAATGCAGCGCCGCGTATCGTCGCGGTGTGAATTTACCTTATACCCGAATATTACTTGAATTAAACCAGTAACTTCAATTAAACAAAAATAATCAAATGTTGATACACAACATGGGCAAATAATATAAAATAACATTAGTAACCTTCCTATATGCTGATAGGAAGGCGGTATCTATAATGAGATAATTTGGTTTTTATGTTACTTTTTTTACAAGTGAAATCTTAGTACTTTCAGCGTCACGATAAAATATCAACAAAATTGCATATTTTGCCAGATAGTATTATATTATGAGGGTAAAGTTTTCTTTAAATCGGAGCGTGGCGCTGCGTAAGATGGCGGTCATCGGGAAGAGAAATGGCGCCAATTTAGCGGGTGAGCGCGAGAAAGCGCGGGAAATTGGATATTTCTCGCACCTACACGCGATTTCGCCACACGATTGAGCTTCCGTTTTAGAATGTTTGCGTTAATAGGGCGCTATCGGTACGGTACATAACTACTTTATTGGAGCGCTCGCTCCTTAGAACAATATTTACTAGAGAATTCTTGGAAGTAGAAGAAAATATTTTATAAGACTTCATTGAAAATGTTGTCGGAAAATATTAGTCTACTTTACCTATTATACTGTAAATTAACTGTATAATTGGTAACCAATTTTAAAGCTTATTTAGGATAATATTATACTGTAGGTAATGTAGCTTCATCAAAAATTGGGTATCTAATTTATGATGAACTATTGAGAAAGTAACAGACTAGTTCCGTAAAATCCAGTTAGATTGCAACCGATGACGGTAGTATAATGAACCTTCTGTAAGCATTTGTATCCAATAATTTTAATTCTATTCAAATATATTCATGAGCATAAATATATTTAAATTTGAATGTACTCGTAAATTGCTGGTTATGTTACATTTTTGTCAAAATTGCTGGTTAAATTTATTCAAGTCACGAAACACGTCTTATTCATCAGCTCCGAAAATAATGTTCGTTTAAGGCCATTAATAATAAAGACGGCGGAGAAACATACGTACCGCCGCGCCGTAAATATGTTCCATATGACATCTAATGTTGGCGATATTTCTCCATAACACCTGGGGAAGACCGTTTGAATTTCACACTAATTTCCAGAGCGGAAGGTGCATTATTGTTTGCAAATAATGCTGAAGTCTGTTTTGCTTTTAACGGCTCTAGTCCAATTATCTTTTTCAGATTTCCAAAACATGTTCACTAGATTTTTTATACAAATTTTATTTAATAGTCACGTCGTATATTTTCTCTGTTTTCCATATAATGAAATAGGGTTCCGTTGTAAAAAACATGTATCTACAATGTGCGTAATATATTAAATCTGTCGATTTATTATTCAACGTAACATTTTAGCCCAACTCTTACTTCTAGAATACACACAATATCTACCAGTTTCTGTATTTTGAAATAGATCAGAATTAGGCACAAATTCAGATTACCTAAGGCTGAGACTATAATATGATCCGGAGTCCGGTGGGCTCGGGAAATTTCAGAGCACTGTAAATAGTACTCTTTGCTAATACAATTGACTTGAAAATGGAAGTGTCGAGTGTCGAGCTGTAATTTATGACATTGACATTTGACTAGACACTTGTGTGTTCGATTTTCAGCTCTATTGCATAAGCGCAGAGTTCTATTTCCCATGCTCTGAATTTTCCTCGGCCTTCCGGATTCCGGATCATATACCAGCCTAACAGTATCTACTAGTATTTCGTCTAAAAGTAAAATTTTCCCCAATCTTCGTTTTGTCAGTACCACAACTGGGGTCATCACACAGTCACATACATAATAGCACTGTGAGACGTCTAATATGAAAGTATGACGTCACTTTGGCAATATCTATCCAGTGAACCCTTTTCCCGACATCACTGAAGAATATGCGCTCGCACGATTCAGTCAAACGTGATTTAGGGAAAGGGAAGGCGACACAATTTCTTTCGATCTAAAGTTATTTTCTGTATTCTTTGTTAAAATCTGTAATATATGGAAAAGAGTATAATATTTATTTCCAACTTTGCATAATATGTGAACACTATTGTGGTACCTAAATAAACAGTTAAATCAAGACTTCTTTTCTGCAATAGATTTGTGTGTATGTTTTCTGTGTCGAATATAGTAAATACCAAAGCAATTTTATGTCCCATAAGAATAAACATCATAAAGCTTTCAAATGGTCAACCACATCCCTATAAACCGTCGTAATAATTTACGCCCGAAATTAAAAATCAATCTTAATCTCAGTTTAGATCAATCTGATATCAAGATTTCAATACATTTCAACGATCCTAGGATTAACTTCATGTCTATTTACATCAATTTTTGTAGGAGAATCTAAGATTGAAGTCAATCTAAGATTTTAGATACGTTATTAATTTCGGGCGTCACCATCATCATCATCACAGCTGTCCAGCTCATGACGTACAAATCTTAATCACCTTAAACAGTACAGAGTAGAAAAAATATATACTTACGTACAGATAAACAGCTTTCATAGAACGGCCCACATCAATTCCAAATCGATCCAAATTTGAAAATTTCGACGTCCCTTTCAACAACGGCCCACAATTTTCCCACACAATCGTGGACACACCGTATGCTTATAGTAGTGCAATCAAATCGATGGCTGTTATGTAGCTGTTTATCTGTTCCTCTTTAATCTGTGGTAAACAGTCTGGCTGGAGCGACCGCGGGTTCCAACTTCTACATTCAAACTAGCTGTGACTACATGACTAGGTGTGTGTGTATCTGCAATTCTGACAGCTTATGTTTGCTTTATAAAATTAAATCACATTGAATACCTGCTTTATGGTACTTACCAAAATATATTATGTGCATATCTGTTTACTCTTAGTATACTGTTATTAGAAGCTTGTTATATATTTGAAACATACTATAGCAAATTACTGTACATATTTCTAACTTGTACCTAAACATATTCCTTTAACTTTACGATTTACCTATTATATATTAGGTCCTTACATATGAAATTGGCGTACTGGCCACTTTGATCTCAAATATATTATCTTCTATGGTTAGGTATTCCAATTTCAAATTTATACCGCTATTTACTCATGCATTTGTGTTTCGAAAACCGTAATTCATTTGTTTTTTCCTCTTTTGGTTTTATCTTTGCGTCACTCTGTTTACAAAATGGAAAACTTGAAATATCGTATTGTTTTCGAGTACGAGTTCCACCGTGCCACCAGTGCTGCAGAAACGGCTCGAAGGATTAATGATGTGTATGGCGGCGGTGTCGCAAAAGAAAACATAGCGCGTTTTTAGTTCCAACTTTTTCGTTCTGGAAATTTCGACCTGCAGAACAAGCCCCGTGGACGGCCGGAGACCAAAGTTGATAATGATGAATTGAAGGCTGTTGTGGAAGCGGATCCGTCGCAAACCACGTCCAAGTTAGCTGCAGGCTGCGGTGTTAGTGATAAAACTGTTTTAATCCACTTGAAGCAAATTGGGAAGGTGAAAAAGCTTGAAAGGTGGGTACCTCATGAATTGGGTGCAGCAAACCGACAAACGCGCGTCGACTGCTGCGTTACATTACTCAACCGTCACAATAATGAAGGGATTTTAAATCGAACCTGTGATGAAAAGTGGATCCTGTACGATAATCGGAAATGATCATCGCAATGACTGAACCCTGGCGAACCAGCCGAAGCCTGCCCCAAGCGAAAATTGACTCAAAAAAAGTTACTTGTGAGCGTTTGGTGGACTAGTGCCGGTGTCGTTCACTACAGCTTTCTTGCTGTAGTGAATGACTGGCCAGACGATTACGGCAGATGTCCATTGCCAGCAACTGCAAATCATGATGGAAAAGCTAGCTGCTAAACAGCCGAGGTCGGTCATTCGCTCTAGGATACTGCTGCTACAGGACAATGCTAGACTGCACAACAGACGGCTAATAAAATTAGAGGAGCTTCAATTGGAATGTCTAAGACATCCACCGTACTCCCCAGCTCTTGCTCCAACAATTTACCTTTTTTTTTAAAATTTGAATAACTTCTTCCAAGGGAAAAAATCCAACCCCGATGGAGCAGTCCAAAGCGCCTTCAAATAATTTATTGATTCCTGTCCGAATGTTTTTTTTCAAGTAAAGGAATCAATGAACTACCTATGAGATGGCAAAAGTGCATAAATATCAATGGTATATACTTTGATTAAATAAATATATTATTTTGAAAAAAAAAAAACAACTTTATGTTCCTCCTTTAAAAACGCAAATTTCATATGTAATGACCTAATATTACTAAGCAATAACATTGCATTTCTTAGGCACCGTTATGCAGTGAATGGTGGATTTGAAAGTTCATGTAAAGAAAACTATTCAGCTTTTGACAGCAATCTGGTTTAGGGACGGTCTGTGATAGATGCAAATTACTTTTCGCCATGTTACCACGAATCACTCAAAGCGAATTCTTGCTGCGATACGAAACATGTCGATTTCGAGTCGATAGGGCATTTCCAAACACTAAATTGCTTTATTTTGTGCCGTACAAGAATTAGATCCAACGTGTGGTTTGTTAACAAAAAATAATAGACATTGCAATGAGTAACTGAATATTAAAACAATAACACACGCCTTTATCTACATATTTTGCTCGTAATGTTACAGTAGTCATACACTATACTGCCTATCGTCCAATCGAATTGACATAAGCCAGGCATGACCAACGTATTCAAGATTGCGTGCCTTTTTTTAATTTTCGCAAAACCCTAACGGGTCGCACATCTATAAAAATCTACAATTCGACCACAAAACCCCGTTTTTCAAACGTTACCAAATATTGTCATAAATTTAATAAAGCGCGCAAGCGTTTTTATTTGTAAACAATCCCTTATTGATTAGATGGTTCAAGGTGGATTCAGAAAAATCCGAGCCACATAAAAGCTGACCGCTCGATTACCGAGTCGACCGCTAAATTAGCTCAGGGGCCGCATGACGAAGGCCCGCGGGCTACAGTCTACACTTAGCGTAAGGTCAGTTTGACATTATGCGTTTAGTGCGGGCATGCGGACGTTTACATTCTCGCTACACCCGAAGCCCAATTCTCGTAACTATTTCAGATCAGAATCCTGTTTCGGCCCGCGCAATAACACATGCGTCTATCGCGCGTGACCGAGCGAGACAACGCGCGGACCGAAATAGAATTATGATCACAAAAAGTTACTAGAAACGGCTGTAGGTGGACTTTATAATAATCGTTTTGTTGCGACGCATTATAAACCGCAGAGAATAAATCGCGGAGAACAACAAAAACTTCGCCCAGTAATGTCAATGCAAACAATAAACGTGCGATAAACACGAACAAGTTATGTCGTCCCGTGCCCGCGCGGGAACTGCGCCCCATAGATTACACCCGGGGCTAAACTGGGGGCAACTCCACCCGGGGCAACTCTGGGGCCAACTCTGCCAACTCGTTTCTGACTACGCCCCTGTCCGACTAAATTCATTGCAGTTTGAAAAAGTTTGTAACAGATTATTTCTGTACAAGCAATATTTTAATGGATTTAAAGTTTTGTAAAATATTGAAACTTATAGAAAGTAAATAAATTGTTCACTGCGTATCAAATATAAAATATGTTATTTTTTTATTTTTCGGGCACTTTTAAATTATAGGTTTCTTTCAATGTAGATTTAAATTATATTATAACGTCACTGTCGAAATATCCGACCCCACTGAACTTGGGCGATGAAAGTTCAATCCTATCTGGTATAGAGCCACGCCCGTATTGCTAACAATTTCAGAAGTACCGGCAAACAATACCGTTGTTTCCATTGTGCTCTCCTGTAATAAAATTTTGTACCCAAAGCAATATCGTAATGAAAATTCAATATCGTAGATTTTCAGCTAAGTTTTGTTTTGAGATACGTAGTAAAAAGTTTTCTAATTGAAATATGATTTTTTTCATATTTTATGGTTTAGTTGCATACAAATACGGAATGTTTTTTCAGTCCCTTTTAGACTCACTACAGTCGAATAAAATCGCCAGAAAAACCAAAAAGATTTTCAACCAATTTTATAGTTCCACAATATATTTCATATCCTTTTTGTCATTAAATTTAGTATCACTATTATCACGGGTATCACTGTTGGGCCCTGACTGAGTCTGGATTTTAGATTTATTTATTATATTAAAACTTATAATACCTAATATATTAAACTTGTGCTACATAATGGCTGGTGCCATTTGACTGTCATCTCGTCAATTAATCATTTACATTAAAATTAATAAATAGTTAAAATTAAATAATAATTAATACAGAACAAATTGAAAAATTATTAAATGTATTTAACAAATAGAACCAAAATTTAATAAAAGAGGATAAATTATACTGTAGGTATAGTCTAATCGACAAACTGATTTTCGTGTCAAATAGTGGCCATATTTGGCCCAAAAATAGGACATCGTCTTTTTATCGATTCATTCGAAAGAGTACTTAATTACAAATGGCCGAGTAAAACACCCATGATGATCGCTTGCATAGTTTTAAAACTCACTAAAAAAGAAAATTTGAACCCCGCTTTGATAAAAAAGTGAAAACAAAAAAACTTATTGAAAAACACAATTTTTATGATTATTTTTCCTTTCGGAATCGATTCTATAAAGTGCTTAGAGTACACCATACTTATTTCAATTTTTTAAATTACTACTATTAATTACTATTAATTAATATTATTTATTTATTGTGCCAGACAATTGTGGGGATAGAAGCGCGATTATATCCAGCTTTAAAAAAATAGCTCCACAACTGTCTGTCATCGATAAGGATTCGCCCTACCTTTTGGGCTCACCTATTTTAGACGAGTCTCTCCCGGAATTCATAAATAATAAATTACAACATTTTAGTGAAACTTTAGACCGCCTACTCCAAATTAACTGTCACATTCGCTTTCACGCTAATCCGTTATTGAATTTTCGTACCAAAATTTACGTATGTCTTGCGAGTTACGGTGTTGTCAACTGTGGAAGTTCCCTCAACTTCTCAAACATTTGGATGATACCATAAGACATACGCTCTCCACGATTTTGAACATACATTTTGATGACCGCTCATGGATTCAGGCAACGCTTCCAGTAAGTTTCGAAAACCTGGGTGTTCGAAACATGGGATATGTTTTCCCGGCCTTTTTGTCCTCAGTTCACGCGAACACCCATCCTACTCCAATATCCTTTCTGGACGAGGCCAAGGACGCCTGGAGCGCAACTAGCGAATTGCCTGACAATATTTTTTCCCAAAAGCTCTGGGACGAGCCACTCTGCAGACTGGTACGGAATAATCTTCCTAATACGTCCTCTAGTCCTGTGGAGCAAGATCGCCTCTTAGCTGCGGAGAAGTGCGAATCGGGCCTTTGGCTACAAGCATTCCCGTCACCCAATACGGGCACATTGATGTGTATGTTGCATACGTCCTATGTCCAGGGCACCTCGAGTACTGCAGGTGCGGCCGCCGAGAACCTCAAGCGGCGCAAATATGAGAACCTTAGTGGGGATCTCATATTTGAACGTTTGGGGTTGAAACCCTTTCGTTTAAATCCGGCTACTTTACACTACACAAACTTTTCAGAGAAATTTCCAAAAAACTGATTGAGGTCACCCGAGACCCCAGAGCCGGCGCCTGTCTGGCCCAAAGAGTGAGTATCGCAATCCAGCGGGGAAACTCTTTGAGCCTTCTAGGTACTCTGCCTGTTGGGGACGACCTAGGAGATTTCTTTTAAGTTTTTTTTGTAGATTTTTAAGTTTTTTTAGTATTAATTTTATTTTTAGTACTTTTATAGTTTGTAAATATTTTTAGTAGTTACTACTATATAAATTAATATTATCCAATTATTGTCTAATTTGAATATAAACTAAATACAATTTTCTAATATTTACTGCTTTAAAAATATATAATATTTAATGCGACGTGCCATTATTACCACCGCGCGCGTGACCTAAAAATGATGCACGTAGACCTATTTTAAAGGTAAAAATAATGGAGATACAGTTCCGGTAGTAAGGAGTTTTTGATAGGAAATATCCTGCTGCTATGCAGTATAATTTTCAAATTTCTCAAATATTATTTGCTTGTAAACTACTATTCACAAAAAAACAAAAACACTATTTTTGGCATCTTTAATTGTTTATAACTATTGCAATTATTTATGTGCTAATATGCACTTCTAGAACAATTTTCTAGACGTAATTCCGAATCCAACGAGGTATCACACGTAGTTGTAGGACCAGCATGTCTATTTGACACAAAAATCAGTTTGTCGCCTAGACTATATAATAAGTATTATTCTTGAGCTGGGGAGGATTCTTAAGCTGGGGACATAATAAAGTGTTTGTACCTTTTTTGACGTGATAACGTCTTATAAATCGATGGAGCCGGCTGCTCGCACGAAAAAACATGACTCATGCGTTAACTGTTACCCGTTATCGTTACCAAGTACCGTTAACAAGTACCCAAGTACCAGCGTTACCTCGCATTGCCTGCTCTCTGTCTCATTATTATTATTATTATTATTATTATTATACATATATTTGTCTCGGCTTAACCGGTAGAATGAAGCAGGTACGGGCGATTGCCAAGTATCCTGTTCATGTAGCGTGAAAGAAGTTTAATTGGTGTGAGTTGTAGGGAAGGATGAAGATGAATTAAGGAAGCGGCGGACTATAGAGCAGGTATCTATAACGATTGACTTCTGTAACTGTATATATGTGTTTTTGTGAAGGTTAAGGGATTTAAGTGCAACGGCAAGCGTTTTTGGAATAACGCCCGTTGAGGAGATGACTATCGGGATTATTTTTACTGTGTTTTGATGCCACATTTGTTTGATCTCATCTGCAAGCGGTATGTATTTTTGGATTTTTTCTGTGTGTTTCTGTTTCAGGTTGTTGGTGTTTGGAACGGCGATGTCTATAAGGTAAGTTGTTTTTTCAGATTTAATTGTGAGGGTTATGTCTGGTCTATTGCTTAGGATGGTACGGTCTGTGACGATATCGCGATCCCAGTAGAGCTTTACGGAGTCATTTTCTAGAACGTTAGATGGTTTGTATTTGTAGTACGGTGTATGTGTATCTATCTATAAGGTTAAACTTGATTGCTATTAATTGATGTATATGTTTAGCTACGTTATCGTGACGGTGAGTATATTCTTTATTTGCTAGTGCACTGCATCCTCCGGTAATATGGTCTATTGTCTCAGTGGTTTGGTGGCATAATCTACACTTATCAGTTTCTATGGCTTCTTTGAGGATAAATTTTGAGTAATTGCGAGTTTTGATAATTTGGTCCTGTATAGCTATTAAGAACCCTTCTGTTTCACTATAAATGTTGCTCTTAGTTAACCAACTGAATGACGCGGCTTGATCGATATGGTCCTGACCTAACTGGTACGGAAATTTACCATGTAGAGCCTTACTTTTCCATTTTTCTATTTTGTTTTCATCATTAATTATTTTATTTTTAGGGTTAAATTTGTCATTATTTAACTGTAGCGGTGTTCCAGAATGAGGTAAATTTACAATGGCTTTATGAAGTGGGCTTGTGTTAGCTTTTGTCTTGAAATAATTTCGTAGGTTATCTATTTGGGTGTAATGTAGATTTTTTATGTCTATAAAACCACGCCCTCCCTGCTTCCTCTTTATTGTAAATCTTTCAACTGCTGAATGGATGTGGTGAATATTGTGTTTGTAACAAGCGGTTCGGGTTGCGGTGTTGAGGGTTTCCAAATCAGTGTCAGACCACCTGATAACTCCAAATGAATACGTTAATATAGGGATCGCATAGGTATTTACAGCTTTAATTTTGTTTTGGCCTGACAATTGCGTTTTTAAAATTTTATTTAGTCTCTGTTTGTATTTATTTTTTAATGTATTTTTTATTTCTTTATGATCTATAGCTGTATTTTGTATATAACCTAGGTACTTATATGTGTCTTTCGCTTGCATGCTGTCTATTGTTCCTTCTTGTAGTTCTAAGTTGAGTGGTTCTGTATGTGTATGTTTGCCCTTAAGAATGCAATTAATTTTACATTTATCAGTTCCGAATGTCATGTAAATATCAGCGCTAAATTTTTCCGTTAATTTTAATAGTTGTTCCAGTTGTTGCCTGTCAGGTGCGAAGAGTTTTATGTCGTCCATGTAAAGAAGGTGAGTGATTTTGATTTTATTGACTTTATCTATAATATATCCTAAGTTTGACCTATTAAGAGTTTTAGATAGAGGGTTTAAAGCTAAGCAAAACCATAAGGGGCTAAGTGAGTCGCCTTGGAAAATGCCACGCTTAATTTTGATTGGTGAGGTACTGACGGTGGTACTGACTGTTCTTAGATTGAGTTTAGTAGACCAGTTATGTATTATATATTGTAGAAATTGAATTAAAGTATTATGAATCTTATATATTTTTAGTACATGTATCAACCAAGAATGCGGGACACTATCAAAGGCTTTTTGGTAATCTATGTATGCGTAATAAAGGTTCTTATGATCTTTTTTAGTTTGATTATGTTATTATTATTATTATTATTATTGTTGTTGTTGTTGTTGTTGTTGTTGACGTTGTCACGTTCAACTATCGTCAGTAAACCGACTTTACAGACAACCGGTATGTTTTTTTTTAACACGATTAGTTTGGTCTCTGCGATGTTGGATATCGTTGGGCAAGCTATGTATGTAATAATAGATAATGTATTTTTTTTTTAGCTTACGGTCCCCAAATTAGTTATTTACTCTGGGTAGGCCTTATATTTGCCCCATGATACCAACCGAATGCCATGATTGTGTCTATAATAAATCTGGCTATTCTAGGATATCAACGCCTACAATATTTTATAAAAAAACTGAACAAATTTGAATGAAATTTAGACGTACCTACAGATAGTTTGAATTACGGATTAACAAACACACTACTCATTGTTCCCGTAAAAATAATTCTACGGCATTCAAGAGAGAGTATTATTATCAAAGCTAGTTTAACATAATTCAGAGGCTCGTACCTGCCGCTCGTGATGGATAAGGAAACTTACATCATTACCCCAATATGTCGCCTCGATTTACTGAATATATTATCAGGAAGAGATCCCTTTATTTCAATATCCTCACGTTCTCGATAGATTTACGACGTTGGTGGATTATAAATTAGAAATATAAAGGCAACGTTAAGTACACATGACATAAAAGTGTGAAAGTGATGACAGACGTCAGGCAGCGAATTGAATATAACAGGACTAGCTGTTGCCTGGGGCTCTACACGCGTAAATACAGTATCTAACAGAAATACTCTATTTTTTGGGATAAAAAATAACCTATGTTTTAATCCAGAGCCTAAACTACTACCATACCAAATTTCATCGAAATCCGTTCAGTAGTTGCGTGAAAGAGTAACAGAAGTCCATTCGTCCATCCATCCTCACAAACTTTCACATTTATAATATTAGTAGAATGACAGATTTCGATGTTTCAAGCTAAAATGGACCTACCTATTGGATATTTGCCTACATGTAAAGTGCCATACTCACGGTCCACCCTGCATATGCAATAACACGGCATTGAAGCGGACTTGTTGGGTAAAATTATATATGATTGACACTAGTGACATTTGACATTATTAACGGCCATTAGTACTGGTGCTGGATTTGCAGGCTGGACGGTGAGTATTTCCCTGAAAATTAAGTTATGAAAACGGAACAACGGTAAAAATGTAGTTTTTTTAAACATTCAGAAATAATTTGGTATCTACAACTTGATAAAAGTAAAATGAATTAAGAATTGATGTCTATTTTTGTCATTAGGAGCATTTGAAAGTTGCAAAAAAGTTGGACTTTTTTACTTAATTTTAATAATACAATCGAATTCAATACAATAATAATTTATATAGAATTATTAAAAAAAAATACATTAAATTAGAAAAGTAAATCTAACATTATTTAAATAAAAGAAACCTATGTCAATTTAAATGTTACAATTCATGTCATGACTTGTCAACTATCAAAAGTAAAAAGTCAAAGGACAAAGAGGTTATATAATCTAACTTGTATCTGCATGAGGTACCCATGAAATCATTGCATGAGCCATTCCCTACACTGTACGCCATCAGCTTTTCACTGAACATCTGCTGCATAACTCTGACGTTGGCAACTCCTATTACAGGGAAGGCTATGCTAAAAGAAGAAGAAGAAGAAGAAAGAGGACGTTACGACGTTATGACGTTACACTCTGACGTTGGCAACTCCTATTACAGGGGAGGCTATGCCAAAAGAAGAAGAAGAGGTTAATTTTGAACTTCGTGGCCCAAACCGCATGCGTGGCATATTTTTCGATAACCATGTGCAGACTGAAGAATATATTAAGTATTATAATTTTATAATCAAGTACAAGATAATATAAATTAATAGTATGTTTTTTTAATATTAATAGTAAATTAATATATATCATAATAGCAAGCGAAGGTTAATCATGGCCAAAAATTCGTCCCTCTTCCCGACATTAACTCCATCAACCAGAGGTGCATACATCAAAGGTAGGTAATTCACAATATCATAATATTATAATTAATGGTTAATAGGTAGATAATATTAAATAAGCAACTGTTTTTTGTTACAGCACCCTAACATTAGTGTAAAAAACCTACATAATAATTAGTATATGTTCCTACAACAAATATAAAAAGATTTTCTATGGTGAGTACTGAGTATGAACTTAAACGGGCTTAAACTTATACTCGTAGATAAGCTATCAGATATTTTATGTATGACCATACATTCCTTAGTACTAGCAACACACAGGCGTGTGACGAAAACTCACAAAGTTGGTTTAACGCTCACAAAAGTGCTTCAAACAATCCATATATTTTTGAAATATTGTTTTTTTTTATAATATTCCTTTTTTAAACTTTCTTATTTTTTAGAGCACTATTCAACTATGTAATAAAATAATTACAGGTAAATACCATAATATTATAAGTTCTGAAAGGGAACAAAGAACAATAGGGCATGCCGCATGATCCATAACAAAAACTTTGCCTGCAAAACGAGACCTCTATTTACGAAATAACCATTTTATAATCTGTGCTTCTGCTATAACTGCGATTTTAAAAATAAACACTCGTAAGAGTATTTATTTTTTAAAGTAAAAAGTGTAGTTATACCAGAACTCTGAAGAAAAAGATAGTATATTAATCTAGTTTCGACTAAACTAGATCCGGGCCATGACAAATCGTCCATTGGCTTGTTCTGCAAACAATCGCAGTCAGCACTTTCTGTTAACTTATCCTGGGACTAACTACTGCTAACTCTGTTATTATCTAAGTATCTTTACAATTAAATATACACTATACACATATAATAAGTTGGAAGGAAAAGAAAACTAACGAGGAAGTGCTACAGATGATAGGAGAAAAGAGAAACATATTAAAAACACTTGACAATAGAAGAGGAAAGATGAAATGACATGACATATTTATAAAGACGATTTTAGAAGGAAACATAGAAGGGAAGAGTGGAACGGTAAGGCCAAACAAAAACTATATTAGTCTAGTGTTAGAAAATGTAAATGTCTTGTCTTATTTGGGAGTCATAGGTCCTAAAAGAGGATAGAGAGAAATGGTGGAAGCTCCATCGATAAGAGCAAATCTCTTAAATCAAGAAGAAGAAGATGAAAACACTATATACAGTACCAATATAAAGAATTACCATCGGCTAAGGATGAATATTATATACATGGAAAATTTATTTGTAATTTATGCAGAATTGATTGTAGCAATATAAAATGTAGACAGTGGAGTCTTTCTGCTCAGACAGCAATGCGGTGATGTCTGAGCAGAAAGACTAGGACTTACACAATATAGACACTACACAATATAGACTACATTCAATCCCCTTTATACAAACACGAATATCTGAACTAATTCAGAAAATAAAATAGCAATACCCAATTTTGTACTGAAAATTATTTGTCGAGTGTATATAGAAATTTTAGTTTCAGATCCAGATTTAAATAAAACTAGAGCGAGTCGAGTCGGATAGGTACTTTACCGCGTATATAGAGGTATATCCTCGTATATTCGCGAATGTTCGAATTACGTGCATTAAAACTTATATAAACACTTGCCTCTTAAAGTGTTGAATAAAATCTGAGTTTAAATATCAGGAATTTTGTGCTAAAATGTTTTCGTTGCATATTACTCGTCAGTCTATTCAAATTAAAGAAGTTAGATGTCAAAAGGTGGTACTGTAGAATCTTTGGAGTAAACGGTAGAGTCGTTTAAAATACCAGCAACGCTTTGACAGCTCTTCCGAGACTGTATGTATCCAAGGGCGGCAGTAATAGCTAACCATCAGGTGAACTGACCTGAATGAACTGAATCAGAGGGAAGATTCTGCTAATTAAACCTTACAATAATACAGTGACGATCCAGTCTCAATATGTTTAAATTGCAAAATAGTATTCTCATAAATGTCAAACCAACGACAAACCCGTTTTGATTGGTCCCAACTCCAAAAATCAATATACGATATCAAGACGATACGTTTATAATTCATTAAATGTAAAATGAAAGTGTTTGTTAAATACGAGAATTGGGGTTCATAATATTAAAAAATTGGCATGTTCCAAAATCAGGAGGGAGGAAAACATCTGGCGTCGTGTAGTTTCTCAGCTCCACGCGAACGCAATATTTCAGCAGTCATTACGCGTTGTAAGGCGACATTTGTCAAGGATCGAAATTGAAACAGTATGGACGGCAGAGAACTTACAACGTGTTTTATAAGACTGTTTTATTACTAGCTTTGTTTTTTGTAGTTTTAGGCTAGCTAACCTGCAGACTGTTTCACAATCTTCTAATAAGTGTCGGCTTGCTTATTCGGCAGTTTCGTCGCTGCTTACTTTATATCGAGCGACAGAAACAAAACACACAAATAAGCTATCTGACACTTATCAGTGTGCTGTGAGCGATTTTTTTGTCACTACTCGCCGTGAAAAAGTTAACTATAATTGTATCGCATCAACACAACGCCCCTCGTGGCAGACAATGGTAAGTAACTAATTCGATTACACAGTAGATTGTGAAACATGTCTCTTGTAAAAAAGGTCAAGTCAGGAAACTCAAAGTGTTAAATAGGCTATGAATTATTGCAAAGTGAAAAAGTAGGAAGTAAAGTCGCCGTGCCGTGTTCTGTTATCGGGTATCTTTTTGTATTTTTAAACATTAATTTCAGTATTTGGGACTATATGATCCGTAATCCGGCGGGCGTGGGAAAAAAAAGTGTTGAAAATCGAAATGTCGAATGTCAAGCAAATGTCAATATATGACATTTAAATTTCACTCGACACTTGTGTGTTCGAATTTCAGGTCTATTGTATTAGCCCAGAGTTCTATTTTCAGTGCTCTGAATTTTCTCCAGCGCTCCGGATTCCGGTTCATATAGTCCCAGCCCTACAATAAACAGTCTGTTGTAGTGGCTGTGGCGTGGCGTGGGGTCGGATACGGCGACAGCACTAATCCGGCGCGTAGTCGACAGTCGCGCCCTTGTTCTGTGCCGGTGGCACGTGAAATCGTGTGACAGGCTCCACTCGGTCCGACGATAGACAATAGTTAGGTACTTTATTTAATTTTGTTATAGAATTTGTAGCTAATCATTGCTATCCAAAACACTAAATTAAAAATATATTTTTGTATGCAATTAAGATGAGGTTGAGGTTGATATTGACTCTAAACTAGGTTATTAATCTGAGCGCTAAACGATATCGATATTCAAATGATAGATAGCTTACAGTTTTTTTTTACATAATTATAATGAAGGTAAATAATCTAAAGTTAGAAACAATAATCTGAGTGCTAAGTGTGAGTTTTTCTTTTCGCATTCGATTGTGAGCGTGTTTGGCGTTTACTAGTAGTAATTTGTATGTGATTTGACCTAGTTGTCGCGTTTACAACTAGGTGGCGCTGTACAAATCACATTCAAATTACTAGTAAACGCCAAACGCGCTCACGATAACGAGAAAAACTCACACTTAGCACTCTGACTACGTTAACTATATAGCCTTTGTCACCCGTGACATATTTACGAATCTATTGATACCTCATTCATTAAAATCGGATCAGTAGTTAAGACACTACGATACAAAAAACAAACATGCGTACATAATTATACTGCCAAAATCATTAACCCTCTCTTTTGGCTTTGCCGTAGTCGGAAAAAGCTTTTCTTGAAACTAGTATTATCTCTTCTTTAGTTTTTCAGCGATAAAAAGGAAGAACTAGTTGGCATAATAGCATTTGAGAAATTAATCTTTAAAGTTTAAACCTTAATATGTCCAAGTTCCATATCAAAATAAACAAACATCCAAATATATTCTTAAATCATTTTAAGGCCGCGTGTTTAGTATCGAGTAATCTCTGGGGATTGCGCGAAGTAGTTACGCGGTTATTGGCGGAGAGTTCATCTCTGACTCCCTCGCGATGTAATATTAATTGAGCAGGTGTTACGTTATCAAACTTCAAACGGTAGTAATATGGTAAAGTTAAATTAATGGATAGTAAATCGCGCTTTAGAGTTGTGTAGTAAAATTTAAATGTGTCAGTCACAAAATATGTCATCGCCAATAACTCTGAAATACAGCATAAACAATTAGCTTAATATACTTAAATTATATGCTATGGATTTCAGCAAAGTAACACCTGATTCTATTAACTAATAAGCATAATATTTAGGCATATTCGATATTTTTTATTAGTAAAGCGGTTCAATCTGGCAAAGTTATTAAGTAACTACAAAGATTCTGATGAGTTTATTAGATAGAAAATGGATGTTTCCCGAGCTTAGTGCGCTCAAAACTAAATCTCGCGGCAACTGTACATTTTGCTGCGATTGAAAAGTAGCCTATTATCCTTCCCCGTGGTCTACTATATATCTGTGCCAAGTTTCACCAAAATCGGCCCAGTAGTTTCGAGGCCTTAAATGCAATCAATTCAGCGACTGACAAAAGCTGCGGACGATCAATGGCGCGTGATGAGCAACAGAATTGAATTTACGCCCAAAACCAACCCACATCAATGCATAGGAAACGTACATTAATTCATACTAAGCTTATGATTTCCAAACTAATGAATCAAATTTTTCTAAGTACTTACTGTTAAATACACGCGTTTACATGAAGAGAAATATGACTCACTGGATGTTGCCCGCGACAAAAGTTAATCTTGCGTAACCGTACACTTTTCCGGGATAAAAAGTAGCCTATCTCCTTCCCCGTTGTATATTCAATATCTCTGCCAAATTTCATCAAAATCGGTCCAGTAGTCTCGGAGCCTATTTAATGCAAACAAACTGTTGCGCCGATTTAGCACAAACAGTTTTGTAGGTCTGTATTCCATATTTAAAGTGTATTTTCTATATAAAGTGTGTCAAATTGTATTAGTTGTGCAGTTTCATTAAATCTATTGAGTTGATCGGCTGTTTCTCTTGGAAGGGCCCGTAGTAGTAAACATGGTCCTCCAAGAGCCGGATTATAGAATTTAGTCTGGTAGGCTGCCGTATCCAGTTTTAAAGAGTTTATAGAGAAGTAAATTCAAAGTATAAACAGTGAAAATGAAATAAAAGTAAGAAGAAATGCAAGAGAAGTAGTTAACTGAAGAAAATAATAGAAAATGAGAAAAAACAAAGAGCGTAAACAGAGAAATAAAACTAATAAATACTGCATAAAAGTATTAAAAAAAATGGAAAATAAGTAACAAGAGAAAAATAAAAGCAAAGATAACAGTTAGAAAAAGTGGCAAGAATTGTCAGATAGAAAGAAGGATTATAGAGCAATCAAGATGAAAAACCTTAGTGGCGTACAACAAATGCTTTTAGAGTAAGTGACAAGAAGTTATTTGAACGTCAAGAATTTGCCAAATGAATGCAAATTATGTAAATATCAAGTTAAGAATTTTAGAACAAACATGAAAAAGAATACAAGAAAACCATTTTGAGCTAATTCAATATAGCATGGAATTAGAGGAAACAAAATATTATACATAAATAATTATATATATAACAACTGTGAGGAGAAATACACTGCAGCTAAAGCCGCAATGATGATGAACTAGATATAATACAGGGAAGAAAACCTAGTATTTATAAATAATAAATAGTAAACACGAGAAGATCCAAAGATGAAAATGGGTAGAGCACAGAGATGCATATCAAAGATGCTAGATACAATTAGTCATAATGGAGAAGTAACTTATAATTTGACGCAGTGGTTTATAGTTACGAAGAAGAGTCATCTAGCCAAGGACATCATGATGTCCTTATAGATGAGGTCTACATACTATGATCAGTTGGCGTATCGTATGTAGTCTTAATTTGTCTTAGTCCTCCTCCCCTTTTTATGTATAAAGCGTTGTAACAACAAAAACTATCTTTGGTATCTTGAAATAGTTGATCAATACTTATGCAACGCTTATACTTTTGATTCGTTTTTATGGCCCAATAGTTTAGTGTCAGTCGTGATATATAAATATAGGGGATATTTGTGATGAATTGAGATTTTTATGAGTGACAATAGCCGTCCAACTGTCGGGTCTATCCGACTGTCGGACTGTCGGTCGCCATTATGATTTATGTCGGGCCTCGTAGGCGTGAATCACGTTTACTACGTGTTACTCGTTTGTAAACGATTTTTACACTTTTGAACATGTTTTATGACTCAATTTTACAATAGAAATATTAAAAATTCTTAGTAAGTGGTCCACTTACTAAAAATTATATTCCTGCGAAGCTTACCTAAAAATATTTTGTTTGTTGTTGCACAGTGACGCAAACTCTACTACAATATTGGATGACGATCATTTTGAAGCTAAGCCGAGCCTGCAGTTATTTTTTGTATTTTAAACAATAATAATAATTAACCAGATGAGTCAGCAAATATTAGTTTAGCCGGGGAGCGGGCGCGGCAAAACAACGCGGGTTCAATTTTGATACTGTAAACAATTTCATGAAAATTTTTGAGTAAGTATCGAATTATCTTCGCCCACAAAATATTACAGAATAACAAGCATCGGCATCTATTCAAGACAATATACTGCGACAGATAGATACAAGATATTAAAGATTGTAAGTTAAATGATACCACAAAATCTTATACTGTATTGTCATGGACGGCTGCTGGAAAGTAGCCGAAACGTCGGGAAAAAGAAAAGTGCACCGCGACACAATCCGTAAGTGTTTAAAACAATTGTCATGGACAATTAAAAAATCGTTGAAAAAAAAACATTATTTAATTTTAATCATATTTTATCTTAGTCGAATATACACATGACAAGTATTTATTAAATGAGCAGCATTGAGAAGTGTAGTGTGCGTGCGTTATCTACGCCCGTATATCATCGTATATTTGCGCGCGGCACGCGGCACGCGGCGGTCATAACTTAATGCTGGTGTATCAGCAGGGGCCCTAGCAGGAACATTTGCTAGCGGCGTAAACGTAACGATCTCGAATGAAATTCGTATGGGCGCTGTCATGATTTGGCAGATTTTAATACAATTCTCATTCGATATCGTTACGTTTAAGCCGCTGTCAAATGTTCCTGCTAGGCCCACTGTTCAATGTCATATTATGAGTTACTGTACTAATATTTTACTCAGAAGGCCGTAAAACTTATAATAATACAGTTTCGCTAGATTATCGATGTGATAAAACTGTAAAATAGTGTTCGCGCCAACACTAGCGAGACGTTTAGAATAAACACAAAGGACATCACTACGTGATGTATGGCCGACCGAAAGGGGCGCTGTCAGAGAGTGACGAACACTTGCATTTAGATCCCCTTCCGCGCCGGATGCTTTTTCAGCTCATCCCGAAACCTAGTGAACGCGAACGCGTGTGCGCATATTTATTTGTGCTCGTTAATATAATACCAAATTCGCCGGCGAACCGCGATAAATCTATCGATAATCCGCTCAACAGCTGTGTAGTGTAGTGAGAAGAAACCTCCGCCCAGATACAGAACCACCAGCTCAACAATAAGGTCAGTCCCAGATTTCTCCAGCCCTCACATTAACCTATATACCTACTTCCCTCAGCTCATAGTCGCATGTGTAAGTTCCTAGCTTACACATTTCTTGGTCCATCGAGCCTTCGTGAAGCCCTTCCCCCTATTACCGGCGTTGGGCCTCATTAGAACCAGCACCTACAGTTCCACTCCGCCCAATTCTGCACATAAAATCAGCTCGATTATTTATATTTTGTCCAATTAATTCTGGCCAGGCCGCCCCGCCATTTTAAAACCAAGTTACAGTCCATTCCCATTATCAATTCGGCACATTTAACATTAAACCCCTATTCTGTACTTTGATATTAACCTATATGTTAATTATTTAAATTATTTTGTGCATATTTCGGCCCATAAATTCATAGGAAAAACCCAAAAAAAATAAAAAAAAAATAGTGGGTAGGTTGTCGGCTTATTGTCGAACAAAGAACTCGAACATTCCAGAACTTCCCTAACGTACCTAATACATAATTTGTGCCAATAATATCTCATATAATTTTCTCAGCTCTTAATTACTTACAAAATATTTTAATGTTTGACTCGCATATAAAATAAGTAATAACTAGTGCGTATTGTGAATTACGTTCGGCTCATAACAGAATTGTAAATCGTCGTTGCATTACTAAGTTTGAATTATTTTATCTATATATAACGTTTATATCTTCATATTCTCAAATTTTTAAAACACAATATTAATTAACTTAGCATTATTTTAATAGTTACGGGTTGCATAACATCTCAAGTGCCCATACTAACATCGTCGGCTCGCTTCGATACAGAAAACTTGATTTGTGTGCATTCTGTAGGTAATAGGTATCCACACGGCGCCCGTGCGAACAACAGCTGTTACATTCATTCTCAATTAGGTATTCTTCATAGAATAAATAGTGACCTTCACATTGAATTCATATCTTATCTACGTTCTGTGTCTATACAAAAATATTATTAGGTTTACGTTACAGCTGTTTTAAATAAGAATTCTTATCGACGTTCTGTGTTTATACAAATATATTATAGGTGTTACGTTACAGCTGTTTTGAATAAGTCGGCACACTATTGAGATTGAACCTGCTCATACCTACTTACATTGTTTTCATTACGTTATTTTGTTTCTAACGCGCCCGCTAAGATTTGTTTATATTCAAACTTCAGGACATTAATATAATATTACAGACGACTTCTAACGCATTAATCTCCGCTCATCAAACATACACTAATACTATATTAGCATCAGGCGATCGGTGAGCTCATTTGTTAATTAACTCGTACACATTTTATGATAAAATTGTATACATTGTCGGCACATTATTAAAATCTATTTTCTGCGTTTTTATTAATTGCGCGCGTATTTTCCGCTCATTACTTTTAAATATTTAACTTAGTTACACGCATATATTTTTAAACATGCCTACAAAATCGCAAGCGGCCATATTTAGGCAAACTATAAAATCTATTAGTCGGCTCAGAGAGATCGCATTGGCATTACACAAAGGTGACTCAAAGTCTAACAAAACGGAGTTTAATGCGCGTTTTAAAGACCTACAAAATTTGAAACAAAAATTAGAAAATTTTTACTGCGAAATTTTAGACGACGGCAGTGTTGCAGAAGAAATTGAAAAGTTTTATACAGCCGGTTACGAGAACGCGCTATCCGAATATTATGATATTTTAACTGCAGCGGAAAATATAAGTTCCACTTCAGAGTCAAGTCAGCTCACTTCTGCCGTTCTGCCCAAAATTGAACTGCCAAAATTCAGCTCACGTGTTGAGGACTGGCCATCGTTTATTACGATTTTTAGGAGTCTTACAGACGACATGACGTCACTTACAGATGCAATTAAGCTGTACTATCTTTTGTCTTGCCTATCGGGGGAGGCGCTCAGCATGATTGCGCATTTAAAAATCACAAATGATAATTACAGCGTCGCGCTCGATATACTCACACGTAGGTATGAAAACCGCCGTGTTCTGATAGATGGGTTTGTTGATATAATACTCGGCCTACCTAATATTCATATTAGATCAAGCATACGCGCGACGTTTTTAACTCCGCTCATTTCCGCACAAAGCGTTTACCTATGGATAGTAATTACGTATTTGTGTCTATTGTAGTTAGAAAATTACGAGGCGAGCTCCGCACCCTGTTCGAAAGAAGATACGGCATCTCGGACACTCTGCCCACCTTAGGTGATTTGATTTCTTTTTTAGAGGAGCACGCGCGCTGTATCGAAACCGAATATTCTAATGCAACGCGCGGTGTTACCTACTCACCACAAACTGGGCCCTCTCGTCAACACACACCCCCCGCAAAATCTCCGCGCAGTCCACGCTTTAGACCAATTAGTCCCGCGTATCCTCGTAATACTCAGCGCTCGCCATCGGCTCACACTTTAAGTAGCTATCACGTCAGCCCAGTTCCTCATTACCCTCAACGCTACTGGCCCCCCTCCCCCCGAACAGAGCGGCGCGAGTACTCAGCCCGGAATACAGATAAACACAAGCGATTCTACTGCCCCTATTGTAGGAATACAGACCACAAACTTATCGCGTGTCCGAAATATAATCATCAGCCCACTCAAGGTCGTTGGGATTTCATAGAAGCCAACGACAGATGTCGTAAATGTCTAGGTCCGCATTTTGAAAATGAATGTCGTTCGACAAACTCATGCAAAGAGTGTGGAAGTGCAAATCACCACACCTCGCTTCATCGTCACGGAACTCCAAATTCTCCGGTGTCGTCAGCGCATTTGCTTCCTCCTCATTTACGTGCACAGCCCCGCCGGCGTGCTCAAGACAAGCCACATACCTACACGGCCTACACACAACATACGCGTGCACATCAATCATCATCATCAGACCCCAACCAATCGTCTGATCATGCACCGTCTACAACTCATCAATCTCAAAACAAAAAACAATGACTACCTACAATCACGGAGCACATAGAATTAGAAGATCAACCCAATAATTTAAAATGTCATTCAGCTCATAGTACACCTGCATCACATTCAGCTCATAAAATATCTAAATCTAGTTCAGCCCAATATTCTGTAGAATCAGCCCAAGTAAATTCAACTCAGCACATAGAAAACCCATTAAAAACTCCAGTGTTACTTCCCACAGTCGTTTTAAATATATCTGATAAATGCGGAGAATATCACAAAGCTCGGGCTTTATTGGACTGTGGTAGCATGATAACGCTCATAACTCAGCGCATGACTAGAAATCTTAATTTGCAACCAAAACAATGTTCATTAAAAATTACAGGTGTAGGTGATCAGCACATACAAAATTCTAAAGGTTGGGTCACAATAACATTTAGGCCCACACACAGTGACACGCCATCTATTACTACTACCGCTCATATTCTCAAAGACGTTACAGGTTATTTACCTTTGCAAAAAATACCAGATGTTGTACAAGACTCAGCTCATCAGCTCATTCCATTGGCGGATCAAGCTTATCATACTCCTGCGCCCATTGATCTCATTTTAGGCTCAGACGTTTTGGGTCACGTTTTGGATGGTACTAAGATTGCTTTGGGCCCGGGGAAGCCCATAGCCTTCGGCACGATTTTTGATTTTGCACTCATAGGACTCGTTGAGCACTCATGCGATTCACCTGTAGATCAAGTTGGCTCTGCTCATGTTACTCATACTCATTATACTCAGTCGGCACACTCTACACATTCTGCTCATTCTACTCATGATATTTGCAAAAGCCTGGAAAGATTCTGGGAGTCGGAAGAACCCCAGCCTCGTTCTGCTCATTCAAACCCGCTACACGAGCAATGTGAACACATATTCAGCTCAACCACCATTCGTGACGATTCAGGCCGTTACATGGTGACTCTTCCCTTCTTATCAGATGCACCCGTATTAGGTAGTACTCATGCTATTGCTCTACGTAGATTTCTCAATCTAAAAAAACGGTTGCAATCCGATCACACACTGCGACAAAAATATATAGAATTCATGAACGAATACATAAACTTAGGACACATGACACCGTGTCATCCGTCTACATTTACTCATAAACCTCATTATTATATTCCTCATCATGGCGTGTTCAAATCAGGTACTGACAAACTCCGCACAGTATTTGATGGCAGTTGTAAGTCATTCAATGGAGTCAGTTTAAACGATTGCCTGCACACAGGTCCAGCACTTCAACGAGACATTGTAGATATTATTATATCATTCCGCGCACATCGTATAGTATTCAGCACTGACATAAAAATGATGTTTAGAAATATTCTCTTAAGACCAGACCAAAGACACTATCAGCTCATACTCTGGCGATCGTCTCCAGATCGACCTCTGCTCACATATGCACTCAACACTGTTACATACGGATTGCGCTCAAGTCCATATCATGCTATCCGCACATTATTACAATTAGCTGAAGATGAAGGTCATCGCTATCCTCAGGCTGCCGAAATTTTGCGTAAATTTGTTTTCGTGGATGATGTACTTTGCGGCCATGACACCATAGAAGAAGCATCAGCACTCCAAACTCAGCTCATTGATTTGTTATCACTCAGTGGATTTAAACTTAGTAAATGGACATCAAACACACCTCAGCTCTTGCAAAGATTTCCAGACGATCAATGCGAAATGCCTAAAGACTTTGACATCAGCGCAGAGTCTCCATCAATTAAGGTTTTGGGTATTAGATGGATTCCCCGGTCTGATGAATTTACATATCACATCTCATTACCACCAGTTACCCACATTACAAAACGTTCAATTCTTAGCACAGTAGCTTCTCTCTATGACCCAAACGGTTGGGTTACACCCGTCATATTCCGCGCAAAAATACTTCTTCAAAGGTTATGGTTAACTAAATTGGACTGGGACGATCCCACTCCAAATAATATTACAGATGATTGGCAGCGCATCTATCATGATCTTCCGCACATCTCAGATATACATTTTCCCAGACATATCGCTCCACACAAATTCAAATCAACATACTCACTTCACGGATTCGCAGATGCTTCGGAAAGCGGTTTTGCTGCAGTGATATATTTACAAGAATCAGCTCACAACGGATCTGTTAACGTTCACCTCATAATTGCTAAATCTAAAGTCGCACCGATTAAAAATAAACTCACAATCCCCAAATTAGAGTTGTCTGCTGCAACTCTATTATCTCAGCTCATGTTGCGTGTCTCCCAACAATTGTCTGCTCATCTCACAATTACACATCACATTTGTTGGTCAGATAGTACCATAGTGCTTGCATGGATAAAAACTCCGCCCCATCGTTTACAAACATTTGAATTAAATAGAGTAACAAAAATTAACTCAAATTCACTCACACTTAAGTGGCGTCATGTACCTTCCCAATTAAATCCTGCTGACTGTGCAAGCAGAGGATTATCAGCTCAAGCTCTCTCCGCTCATGATTTATGGTGGTCTCCTCCTTGGCTCAAATTGCCAGAGGATACCTGGCCCAAGATGCCTTCAGCTCTTACTCGACAAGACTTGCCAGGGCTCAAACCAAAATACGTACCATGCAATTTCTCGATACCCGGTGTCGATAGTGATCTGCTCACTCGCTTCAGCTCTTTAGAAAAACTAACTGGTGTCACTGCCTACATGAGGCGATTCATTCGTAACTGTAAACTAAATTCAAACTCGCGACAACTAGGCCCTCTAACTGTAAGTGAACGTAGAGAAGCATTACTTTTCTGGATCCGCTCTGTACAGCAAAATGCATTCGCAGAAGATATTCACCGCCTGCAAACCGATAGAATCTGCACAGTACGACTACAACGTCTGTCGCCTTTTACGCAGGACGGTCTCCTCAGAGTAGGAGGTAGACTCACTCGTTCGGAACTCACATACGATGCTCAACACCCATTCATTTTGCTTAGTTCTAGTCCGCTCGTAGACCTCATAATAGATCACTATCATCGCATACACTGTCACCCTGGCACGGACACGCTACATGCTATTTTACGTCAGCAATTTTGGATATTATCTGCCCGCCGCATTATAAGGCACAGAACGTTTAAATGCATAAGATGTTTTCGTTGCCGCGCTCAGCCCGAAGTACCTATCATGGCTGACCTTCCAGCTGATAGAGTCATACCTCAGCCCGTATTTAGTCACGTATCAACAGATTTCGCCGGACCGTTTCTGCTCAAATCAAGTCAATTACGTAATGCTAAGTTAATTAAGGGATATTTTTGCATATTTGTTTGCCTCACTACAAAGGCGGTTCACTTAGAACCAGTCTCATCGCTCACTGCCGAAGCATTTATTGCAACATTATAAAGGTTCTGCTCACGTCGCGGACTTCCGGTATTGATACGTTCGGATTGTGGCACAAATTATGTAGGAGCTAGGAATCATCTACTAGAGGTACAACAATTTCTCAATGACAATAACGACGCCATTTCTCATAAACTCTCAACTCAAAATATAACTTGGTTACTCAATCCGCCTAAAGCCCCATGGATGGGAGGTATCCATGAGATTAATGTTAAATCCACAAAGCAACTTCTATACCGTGTTATCGGTGAGCAACACCTCACTTTCGAGGAATTCTTAACTCTGCTCACTAGAATCGAAGCTGTGTTAAACTCTCGGCCCATCAGTCCACTTTCGTCCGATCCCACGGACTATCAGCCCCTTACTGCTGGCCACTTTCTCATTGGCCGTCCGCTCACAGCTCTCCCCGAGCTGACTCTAGATGAAAGAGTAATATCTCCGCTCAAACGCTTTCAGCTCATTCAATCACTCTCTCAGCGCTTTTGGAACCTTTGGACCAAGTCCTACCTCCATACCCTTCAAATCCGCTCCAAATGGCTTTCCTCTTCCTCTCCACCCAAAATTGGAGAACTGGTTCTGCTAAAGGAGAACAATTTGCCTCCTCTACAATGGAAGATGGGAAGAATCTCACGTCTGCTACCTGGGAAGGATGGAGTCATCAGAGTTGTGGACTTGGACACGACTCAAGGCCAGCTGCGGAGGCCTGTCGGCAAGATTGCCCGGCTCCCACTGGATTCTGCTCAGGATGGGGCTCAGCTCGCCGCCTGTGCGGGCCCCCCAGGATGTTCGCGCCAACACTAGCGCGACGTTTAGAATAAATACAAAGGACATCACTACGTGATGTATGGCCGACCGAAAGGGGCGCTGTCAGAAAGTGACGAACACTTGCATTTAGATCCCCTTCCGCGCCGGATGCTTTTTCAGCTCATCCCGAAACCTAGTGAACGCGAACGCGTGTGCGCATATTTATTTGTGCTCGTTAATATAATACCAAATTCGCCGGCGAACCGCGATAAATCTATCGATAATCCGCTCAACAGCTGTGTAGTGTAGTGAGAAGAAACCTCTGCCCAGATACAGAACCACCAGCTCAACAATAAGGTCAGTCCCAGATTTCTCCAGCCCTCACATTAACCTATATACCTACTTCCCTCAGCTCATAGTCGCATGTGTAAGTTCCTAGCTTACACAAATAGTACTTTCATAAACGTTTATGTGACGTCACATGCAGAAATCTGAAGCGATGCGAATATTAAGAGATCAAAACTTAACTATATGTTGATCGATTTTTTTTCCATACAAAACGACATTCTGCTAATTTTTAAATCGAAATCTCACTTTGTCATTAACAGCTGATAGTCATCTCCTTTTACCCAATAAAATCAGAATCGCAACTTTAATAATAACACCATACATTGGCAACATTATATCTTACAATGTCAAATGTAAGCTGTCAAATTGATGAAATGTGACAGGAACCGACGTGTAGATCGAGAATTGACCGTGATGTGATTAATCTCTTAATTCATAAAATAAGAGAATACGGTATTTTGGTCAACTCAAAATCAGCTTATTATGTCAATTGATAATACTTTGACGGACAATTTTAAATACGAGAATTGGGGTTCAGATCCAATTTTTTCTAAGCATAAGCAAAAGGACTGATTCCGCTCAAATTAACGTGCAATGAAATACCATTCCATTGCACGTACCATACCTTTATTGCACTGTAAATAAGTGATAATATTTAAATTGGTAGTATTCTAGCGCGCTATCGTTTCTTTGTATACGTTTAGATTAAATTGAACCTGAATGCTACTAATATTATAAATGTTAAAGTTTGTGAGGATGTATGGATGGATGTATGGATTGATGCATGGTTGTTACATTTTCACGCAAAAACTACTGAACGGATTTCGATGAAATTTTGTGTGGCCATAGTCTTCATAAAAAGCTATTATTGACCTTTTCGGCTCAAAAACAACCTTATCCCGAAAATCAACTTTGTAACGGTTAAATAACCTTTAAATTGGTATGAAGGTATTAAGCGGCCAAAAATTCACAGATGTTTTTATCCGGCCGGTAAAACGTAAACAATTTATGGCGTTTTAATTAAATTTATCGCCGAGGGGCCAAATCCCTTCCTCAACGGGGTTATAAATAATTAAAGGTATGTGTTTGTGGAAGAAAAAAACGTGAAAACCTGAAACGAAGATTTACGGCAATAGGCGAAGGAACATGCCTCAGGCCATTTGCATATTACACGCCTAAAATCTGATTACAGAGAAAATGTGTGTCGTTAACAGTGGCGAAGCGCGAGACCTGTGGAATGGTAATCCGCGTCAGCTAATATCTATTGTAATACTTATAGAACAACGATACTTTGTTTTTATTGCACTTAGCGCCATCTATAAAGTAATATTCATAAGGGAAGCCGATACGATGCCGAGTCAGTTGTATTCACGCTTCGCTACCTGCGGGCTTAGCATGGCGATCCGAAGAAATAATTTTAAAGAAGAAATATTCTTCCAAAACAGTTCGTTGCAAAGTAGTTCTTAACTTCAGTCCGTGGTAACAAAGTCGTCAATAGAAGTCAACATTTAAAAAATAGTCATATTTTTAAAATCGTTGCCGGGAAATCCTCTGTCAAAAATGATCAAATTTTAAAGTAAATGACTGAACGTAAATAAACTATTTGTCTTGGACCGCCATGATGTGGAGTAGTTGACATTATTGTAAGACATTGAAATAAGAAAACGTTTCTACTTTAGCTGTCAAAAGCAGCCATTTTGTGTGCTCATGCTCGAGAAGAAAGGAAATGTGTTATTCATAACGACGATGCATCGACCTTGCTGCCTTACAATAAGAACTATTTTGCTCCGAATGGTATTAATGTTTCATCAAACTAAATTATATTTTGTAAGGGTGCGTCAACCTGCATGTCTTAGGCTACCCATGTGTGCGAGATTTTTGCAAGAGAAATTCTGACCAAGCTAGTCTGTTGCTAAAAATATTAAATATTATTACTCGACATCTACTGTTTTGAAACCAAAATAATATTCCCAAACTAAACTGCATAACGATTACCGCGTTATTATTTCTCGTTCAAAAGTAATTAGTATCTATTGTATGTAATGACTAATCTGAGCATTTTTAATGTAATACAGCTACGGAAGGTTGTAAACCGTCCATGTCCAATAAAAAGTAAAAGGTCATCGTGCAGTATAATATATCCTCGAGGAAAAACCTAAACATCTTGCAAATCTGTGAGAGTAAGACGTTGTTTTATTGCAACAACAACAAAACAAGACCAATAACGAAATAATAAAAACCGTCAAGCACGTATGACGTACGCCCCCCCCCCCCCCTCCCGCCCCACGCACAGCTAAGCCGCCCCTCCGCCCTCCCGCCCCACGCACCGCTAAGCCGCCCCTACAAATTATTTACGTGTTATTTTTTATGAAGTGGACGATAATGCTCGACCCATTATTTTGGCATTTTATGCCTGAAAATGGTTATTGTGTTATACAGCTCAAACGGCCGTAGTAGACCGTTAAAACAAAGAAATATATTACAAAAGAAGTAAATTCGTTCGGCCATTTTGTTTGTGGCGTTCCATTTTTAAATAGGTAGGCTTTAATGGCCGCTACAGGTTGTATGCTGTAGACTTTAATGGAGTTTTCTGATACATATATTGCAAAATATATGGCTTGCTAAATACGATTTCGTTTGGTAAATCCGTTTGACTGTGAAAAAATTTTGTGGTTTAATAACAAATAAAGAAAATTACACAATTTTAAAATAGCTTTGTTTAGTATTGCAGACGGTAGAAAATAATCGGTAACAATTAATGAAAGTGTAAACGACTAGTAAATTAAAGTACAGAACAAATAAACTGCACGTAAAGAAGCGATGGCATTGAAATTGAAATGAGATCTACTCAAACCGTGTATTACCTACGGCAAACCTAGTACCTCGTACCTGGCCGGAATTATGCATACACCGCACACGTATTCAGCAACTGATTAATTATTCTATTTAGATTTTTTGCTGTGGTAAGCGAATTAATCACTGTGGAAAGTGCAACATTATTATGATCGTTTAAACATCTGCTAGATTTTCAGGATCTAAACCGATTTGTAAAGAGAAAAATGAGATTAGTCACCTGTCATTGTTTATACAATTTTTTCGTTTTGTGTGTTGCCACGTAAAACGTATGGGATTTAACATAACATTTAACATAAACAACGCTAAATGACATAGCGATGCTTATGTCAAATCCCATGCATTTTTGTTTTCGAACTTCGTCGTCGTAATTAATGATGGCAACTTGGCTAAAGGCTCAGATGTACCTTAAATTACTTGTGCCTCAAAAATACGACACCAAATTACAGAATCAACGAAATTTTTGTTCAATTGAACACTATAAAATGCACTTTGCGAGAGGATCCATAAATCAGCCAATATTGACAATCATTGGTCATCAATGGCCGGCCACCGGGCGGTGAGGCGTTAAACTCCACTTAGCGCGGTTGTAATTGTCCGAGTATCGCAGCGTATCCCTCGTCTTTTTTCTGAAGATTTATTACGAGAGATAGGGAGGGGTCGTCACGATAAAATAAATTGTTTAAGCGTCTGTTGGAAGGTGGGCCTCCAGCGCGGGCGGCTCGAGATAGAACGGCCGAGCCTGGCCTGACATATCGTGATGTTATCTGCGAAGGTCCGAAATGTATTGTACGACAAATTTCACTATTCCGAATAAGATGTCGTAGTTATTATGTGACCCTTTACTGTGTGTTTCTGGTCCCGTTTAGGTACTGATATAATTTTTATTGTTACGGGCAAACAAACAGCTTTTGATAAATAAAACAAAATATACAAAAGTAGCCCAAATGAGCCAATAAAGTTTTCACAATTAAGTATTACACTAAAATATATATGTATAAATTATGTGATACAAACAAGAAGTAAAAGTAAAACCACGTTGACAATGGCTCTCGGCAATCATCGTTCTTCTATGAAAATAATATTGTGACAATTGTTCGTTTGTTAAACTGGTTTAGTAAATTATCTCACGTGTCATGGTATACAAACAAAAACCCGTATACAAAATAAACGGTTTGGTAACGGTTATGTATTATTAACATGAATAGCCATTATGTTCGTGTTTTTATCATAGTCCATATTAGATAACGTATAATTTAGGTCTCAACCTAGAATTTTATATTTTCAAATTTTGCCTTTACCCGCCTACAGTGAAGCCATATGTATGTATGTTTTTCCGCCGTAGCGCCTAAACTACTGGGTCAATAGATTCGCTACAATACCAACATAGGCTATATAATGTGCGAACTCTGTAGCTCAGTGGTTAGCTCGTTGGCGCTCAAGCAGGAGATCGCGGGTTCGAAACCCGCCAAGGAACAAAAAGTTTCCTGTGTAGGAACACATATTTAACACACATTCATAACCCATGATCGGTGGACCCACACATCGATGTATACTATATATGTATAAATGTACACTATAAAAATCTTAAATATAATATGTATAGTATACAAGTTTAAAATATATTTCTGTTGCCTGGTACCCGTAACACAAGTTCTTCGGAGAACTTGCCACGGGACCAGATTGACGTGGTGTAATAGCGTCCATAGATATTATTTATTATTATTAATATTAATTACTATAATAATATAATAATAATAGCTTGCTTATAGATCCCTTGCTATTAAGCAAAGAATCAATAAGCATAACTATTCAATAAAGCGATATCCGGAAACAAAATCTATCGTTCCACGCAACTAAGCAAGGTACTTTGGCCTAATTGATTCTAGACGGAGACAGGCGGGGTCCGCTCGGAACTTGTAATGCGTAGTTAGCACCCGAATCGTTTTGGGTCACCCAAAAGTTGGGTCGGTTAACGAGCCGTTGGCTTGTTTTTGTCGCCGAAAATTTAAAATTTAGAATCAATGTTTACAAAGTTTGTTTGCTTAATTAACCATTTTGTTACAATTTAATTTTAATCTTTTGAAACTTCATTTTTATTACAAAAGCTTGTCATTAAATAAAAGGACTTTCAAATAGATTGTAAAATTATCTTGTACACTTTATTTGGTGGTCTTTTAATGTTTATACAGTTCTTATTAAAGTTCTTGTCAAAAACCCTTGAAATAGCATACATTTTATTGATCACAAACTCCAAACCAACAGAGAGACCACGGCTTCGTTTACACGTCACCCCGTGTCTAATTCAATCCGGACCGCACACCACCGGGTAGTTTCCCGGAATTAAACCAACTTGCAGGTAACCGGACTAACCGGTCACTGGGGTTCTCAACTTTATATTATAGATGTTGGTAATCGTCTGCGTTTTAAGGATATAATATATAACGCACAGGAATTGTACTTATATAATATTTTTAAGCTAGGGATTGAGCTCGCCGACTCTTTTTAACGTATATGCTAATTACCTTATTGGTGAGCTCAGCAGCACCAAAGTCGCTTGTTATATGGAAGGCGTTAGTATTCACAACATTAGCTACGCGGACGACATGGTGTTGTTGAGTCCGTCAGTATAGCGGCTTAGAGGGGTGATAGCCATGTGTGTAGCGTATGCTTCAGCACATTGACTGGCCTACAATGTAAAGAAAAAAGTTTCGTCATGGTATTCGAGGGGAGGTAATATAGGATAAAGCCATATCAAACGGCATGACGCAGAAGTGATGCATGTATGTAAATTGTGGCGGACCAATTAGTGCCACAATCCTGAATCGCGCTATCGAACTTTTCTAAGATCGGCAGTATATATACACACCTGAAATTACTACAATGGGCTTCGGCCTGACCGAGCATACCACCTCGCTCGGTCGTAGATCTCCCTTTGGGGCTTGCCACCACATTCCCACATTGGTCACCCTCGACAGAACACGCCTCCTTCTGGACATCATCATCATCACTCCCCGCCACTCCGCACCACGCCAGACAGCTTCAGCCTCATCGGGTACCTCGACAACCAGCCTCAACGTACCGCGGCCTGGTCCGAACCCTCATCGGCTTCATCGGGCACTCTCACTACAACGATCGGTCAGCAAGCAGAGCACATTTCTCCTGGTCAGCACGTAGCATCGGCCCCGCACGGCAGCACTCCGACTCACTGGAGCCCGTGCAGCAGCAGCACAGTTCCGACTCACTGGGACTCTCTGGCACTGGCGACTCAAGCAGAAGACTCAAAATTCGACCTCCGGTCTTCGGGGGGGAGTGATGTGGCGGACCAATTAGTGCCACAATCCTGAATCGCGCTATCGAAGATTTCTAAGATCGGCAGTATATATACACACTTGAAATTACTACAATGGGCTTCGGCCTGACCGAGCATACCACCTCGCTCGGTCGTAGATCTCCCTTTGGGGCTTGCCACTACATTCCCACAAACAAAAAAATGACACTTTTTACTTACTATAAATAACATAAATTATAAGTTTTACTGACCAAAATGAGTATATTATGTACCTTATAAATAAAATTCATTCATTCATAATATAAGCGTCAGTTAGCGTAGAATTAGTTATGAAAGCTATATCAGATTTTATTTGAAATTCTTCTACGCTAGATTAGTCTTATTATCTGTTTAGATCTAATCTAATCATCTGTAAAGAAAATGTAGCATTAGTTAATGCAGGGCTAGAATTATAGTTAACTATGTGAAATTTAATTTCAGGCTATTTAGTCCTTCACGCTTGAGCGCACCAAAATATATACTATGCAAAATAGATCAATAATAATATGCCAACAGTACGACCAAGACCTCAATGTCTTTCGGCAATCGTCGTTTTTCATACATCGTCTGTCATTTCCATAGAACGAAGATTGCAGAGTGCTATTAGCAACATAGTTTAACTTTACATGATTGAATATTACAAGTAATTAGAACAATATGATGTTATTATATTCATTTGCTTTGGGTTACAATATAATATTATGATAGTGTGGGTAATGTAACTAAACGGTCGATAATCACCTGTCGGCGGTTATATCAGCGAGAAAGCAATTAAAAGTTCTAGCGAGTTTGACGCACATAAATTACAAGTTCAGACAAAGCCTGGGGGAATATTTTGTGTGTAGATTCCGAGAAACCTAGCGTACCCTCTTTGGACTTAATTGACATAGCATTCCGAAAAACACATTGCTCATTTGCGGCATTAGCGTGTTTAAAGATTTGCTCTAAGTCTGATTTCAAAATTATCTGTGCTTCGTATTTACCTAGAATCTAAATTAGTTTCTGATTCAGAATATTATAACGGACCATTGGGAGTTTGTTTTTAACTAGATTTGTATAGTGTGTATTATTACGATATCGACTACGAAAATCACTTTAGTTTGATGTAGCGTTATCCACTTCATAGTTGTCAATAGCGCCATCCACACGAACACAAGATCTATCTACAAATCGAAGACTAGTTTTTTATTAAATGATATTGTTTTCAAAACTATAAACAAATAGATACAGTAGAGTAATCGAAAAGAAATCGTTTCGTAAAGAAATCGAAGACAAAGATGTGATTACATTCAAACGTAGATATCAAAAGCAAAAAATAGATTATTTCTGAAACGCGGTGACCGTATACCTAATATTCGACATAATATTAAATTCTCTATCGAACGAGGAGAGTTTACGGGGAATGTGTATCGAAAAAATGCGGATATGAAAAGTTGAAGGCGAAAATTCGCGAAAATTGTCCCGGGATCGTGGGAGTTTTAGCTGCAGCGGTGCAGTCGGCGCAAATAACTTCAGTATAGTAGGAATATAAATATATATATATATATTTTTTAATTTCATGCTACCGAAATTTTCTTTGTAATTTACAAGCAGAGTAGAAAAACGTATTTTTAAACGTTCTTTTCTAACCAAGTTTTTTTATCGAAGCAACAGAACCTACAAAAGACACTAAGAACAGTCCAAGTAGAAAAGAAATAGAAAGTCGTTCGCTCAAGAACTTTTTAACAAGTTTCGTCGGAATTACTTAACACATGAGCAAACTTGCAAAGTCAATTCAAAATTAGAAATTGTACGAGATGACTTATAAGTGATCGCCGTTTGAATTAAGTCTAAATCATGTTTTCAAATTTTATTCGTGAAAATATTTTAAACATTTGGCAACACAAAAATATTGGAACTTGTCCTATGTCATATGTCAAAACTCAAAATGTATCCGACTGAAGGACTTTGTATCCATGGTCATGAATAAATTAAAAAAAAAAAAAAAAAAAAAAAAAAGGAACTTGTTCTAAAACCCCTATCAATATTATTATTTTTGTTTCAAGATATTTCTATCTGACTGTACTTTTGTAAATTGATACCGTGTTAATGCTGACAGCGGATCAAATTTAAACTTGTGCCACTTTTTCCGTTTATTGTAGATAAGATTTTAATTACATTAAATATAATATTCAGAAGGAAATGAGAGTAAATAAGATGTTTCATGTTGGTTTCATCTCAAAAAGGAAGTAATAGTTTTTAATTTGGGTTATGAGTTTTTTTGCGAAGTTTTTGAGGTTGCGGATCTGAAATCCAAAACGATACAGAATATTTTCATTCGTAGCTCATAATCTAATTTAAAAATTTGTAAATTATAAACTGAGGACTGGGACTTGATAACATGAAAGCGAAAAAAACAGTTGATTAAATTCCTGCACTTACAATATGTCTCAACTGCACTTAGAGTATATTGTGGCTGAAAATGTCTTTTAATATAGCGTTTGAAGTCTGCTGATTGCGGCTCAGTGCATCGTACGCAGGCTCTCCAACTAGCCCTGAATAGCGTGATTAATGATGTACAGGCATTAGCACGAGCGTTTATATACGCGTTGAAATTTCATACAAAATATGTAAACAACAGTCGACTTAACAATTTGATATATCTTTGATTGATTAGTTAATTACAAATTCTATCTTTGACCCATTTTATTTTTATTTTATTAAGTATTTGCACCAACAGTGCAACGGTACATTAAACAAAAAACTAATATAATAATTAAAAATAATAATAATAATAACGTAAAACCACGGAATAGAGGAAATTATAAATTTAATATAACGATCATTTAGGCAGGTTTCAATGTTCGAATGATTCGTCTGTTTATACAAGTAGGTATACTTTATCTACAATGATGAACATCATAGTATACTCAGACACATTTCAAAGAGATAATAGAGTTGGGACGAACGAAAATGCTGTTATACTAGGAATTGTTTCGTCCACAAGGAGATTATTCGGTAAGAGGATCACAAGAACGAACGCGCGGAATATTATTTCCCCGAATTAGTTCTTTCATTGTGTCGCGTTTGTGGCATAAGTGAGGAAATGTATTAGCATTTTACTTTACGAATAATAAGTATTTACTCGGAAATAGCAAGCATATAATACGCATAACATATTACCAACATGTTATGCATACTAGATTTTGCCCGCGACTTAATTCACGCAGAAAGATTCTCTGTATCTTGCACGAAGCTATATTTTTTTGAGATAAAAAGTAGCTTCTGTTCTAGTCCAGGCTTTATCATAATGCATTTATGAAAAATCTGTTCAGCACTTAATGCGTGAATAAATCATAGTCCGAATTAAATAGTAACTTTCGCTTTTATAATATTACTTAGTCATAACATTATTAGAGAATACTCGTTAATCGTATTCTCCGGCTATTATTAGCCGGAAAATACGTATAGAGGTTTATGTCCGTTTGCGACACTTCAGGTGGCTTAGACAAAGTGCAATGTGAGAACATTAACGAAGTTTTAAGGATTTAAATAATAAATATTTGAGAATAGCCACGTGATTTAGCGACTAAATATCAATCTCACACATTTAATTGTTTGCGAACGTTTTAATGTCTTATAGCTTTGTCCGTCCGGACAGACATGACGTAATCGGGTAGTGCTAGAAACATGATAACAACTTTACATAGATTTGTATTTTTAACACGTCGACAAAGGGCTAAAACCTATCCAATAAATGATAAAAGACATATCTAATCATACCCATTATTAATAGGTCTTTTGATGAATAAAATTATTGATGAATAATATTGTATAAAAGATTGATGAACTTTGAAGGAAAACTATAACGGCTTATACTACTTGTCAGTTCAGGAGTTATAGACGCCTCACTTGTATTTAATAAGTTTACTTGGACAACTCCGTACGAAAAGTGAACATGTTAAATATTAAAAATAAAATCATACAAAGTAAATAAGGAACCCTATTCTATGCGTGGCCGTGTTACTTTGCCTAAGGGCCCATATCCAAGCTGTATATTGCTGTCGATATAATTCCTAGTATTCGCTCCGTGTAGTATATATTAAATAAGCGTTAAACAATATTAATAAAATTGCAGAGAGATGATGGATGTTCCGGTTTTGTTCGTGTGCACGCCGCACGCGTGACGCCGCTGTTCTGTGATAAATGACAATTATTTTAAGAGTGCAATGACTTGCCGTAATAAATCAAAGGGTGAATGACGCAGCGTCGGAGTAGGTATTACTTTATTGGAGAGGCTGTTTACAAACATTACAGCTTTTATGAACACTTTTATCACACACTTAAGAGGACGGTCCCATTGAATATTAAACATTTTTATTTTAACTCATAATAGGGTTGGCGATTACAAAAGTTTATTTATTAATAGCAAATTTTTGACTTACGATTGTAAAGTTCTTGTTTGAAGCCTGCGAACGTAATTAATATAAATTTCAAAGGAATGTTATATACGTAAAGGTAACATACTTATTATTGATCCATCAAACATCTGCTTCTTTAAATGCAACCAATTTTGAAAGGAGGTTGCAGCAACGTTAGAGCAAAAGGCACAAGTTTTTAAACTTACAGGCTTGCATTTAACTTTTTGATTGGAACTTTTTCACGACACTTAATATTACAATAACATAATAATTGTAGGGTTACACTGACGGGAAACGCCGCGCCGGTAATCATCGCAAAGATATATGGTGATAATGATAGCGATTTCATATAATTCATAGAATTAATAGTATCAACTAGATGTTGCACGCAATTTCGGTCGCGCAGTAATTCATTAAACGCGCAGGAACCGGACATTTTGCCGCGCTAAACGAAGCCTATGTCCTTCCCCGTGGTCTGCTCTCGATCTGTGCCACATTTTACACATTTTATCAAAATCGGTTTAATAGTTTCGGAGTTTATTCAATGCAATATAACTAACTAATACTTTCATCTTTATAATGTTAGGTCCTTAAATATGAAATTGGCGTTTTGTCGTACTGGCCACTTTGATCTCAAAAATATCTTCTTTGGTTAGGAATTCCAATTTCAAATGTATACCGCTATTTACTAATGCATTTGTGTTTTGAAAACCGTAATTCTTTTGTTTCTTCCTCATTTGGTTTTTTATTTGAGTCACTCTGTTTACAAAATAGAAAACTTGAAATATCGTATTATTTTCGAGCACGAGTTCCACTGTGGCACCAGTGCTGCAGAAACGGCTCTAAGGATTAATGATGTGTAAAAAAAAAAACAGTGCGTTTTTGGTTCCAACGTTTTCGTTCTGGAAATTTCGACCTGCTGAACAAGCCCCGTTGACAACCGGAGACCAAAGTTGACAATGAAGACTGTTAGCTGCAGGCTGCGGTGTTAGTGATAAAACTATTGTAATCCACTTGAAGCAAATTGGGAAGGTAAAAAAGCTTGAAAGTTGGGTACCTCATGAATTGAGTGCAGCAAACCGACAAACGCGCGTCGACTTCTGCGTTACATTACTCAACCGGCTCAATAATGAAGGGATTTTAAATCGAATCATTACCTGAGATGAAAAGTGGATCCTATACGATAATCGGAAACGCTCATCGCAATGGCTGAACCCTGGCGAACCAGCCAAAGCCTGCCCCAAGCGAAAATTTACTCAAAAAAAGTTACTTGTGAGCATTTGGTGGACTAGTGCCGGTGTCGTTCACTACAGCTTTCTTAAATCTGGCCAGACGATTACGGCAGATGTATATTACCAATAACTGAAAATCATGATGGAAAAGCTATCTGTTAAACAACCGAGGTTGGTCATTCGCTCTAGGCCACTGCTGCTTCAGGACAACGCTAGACTGCACAACAGACGGCTACCAAAATAGAGGAGCTTCATTTGGCATGTCTAAGACATCCACCGTACTCCCCGGATCATGCTCCAATAGATTACTATATTTTTCGAAATTTGGGTAACATCTTGCAAGGGAAAAAAATCATCTACGATGGGGCAGTCCAAAGCGCCTTCAAAGATTTTATTGATTCCTTTTGGTTTTGATTCCGAATGGTTTTTTTAGTAAAGGATTCAATGAACTACCTATGATATGGCAAAAGTACATAGATAGCAATGGTATATACTTTGATTAAATAAATGTATTACGTTTAAAAAAATCGACTTAGTGTTGCTCCTTTACAAAACGCCAATTTTATATATTGTAATGACCTAATATTAGTATAGATATGTCTGGCCTACACTTACCCTTCATATCAGAAGCAACAACATGATTTTTATTAATTTATTTATTTAGTAATATATTGCACACAAATAAATATATATCAATACAATTATTGATCAAAAAAGACGATACAATATTTAAAATAATGTACACAGGAATCACGCAGCCACGACGTTAAACAAATTAATAAATTGGACATTAAACAACCATTTGGTACGTTTCTAAGTCAAGTTGTACCGAGTCCGGCGCGAGTTCTCGTCATTGTCTTCAAAGTTAATTAGAACTAGTAAGTCCCAACTTCGTAGTTGTACCGTACACGTACGGTGCAGCTGAACGACCGAATTCGGTCACGGTGGCCGCGCGCGATGAAAGCCAACTTCAGGAATTGATTAAAGCCCGACTGATCCAAAGTACCTTCTATCCTCAAAATGGAAAATTAGAACGACCAGCGGACCAATCAGATACTTTTCAATAGTAGGTCGATACTGATATTAAGCCTTACATTAATATAGTTGCATCTAGATATGTTAAAATAGCAAAATGGTATTTGTATAAACGTCCAAAACCAAAATCAACCACTTTGGTTGGTCCAAACTCGATCAGTTTATGGTATCAAGACGATACATTTATAATTCATTGAAAGTCTAAGTTAAATACTAGAATTGGATTTCAGATTTTAGGCCATCGTGTAAGACACATGCATTATATCTCTAAAAAAAAAACTTTAGGTTTTTATTTTATAATCGCAATAAAGGCGCCTTTGTGGAAATTTATACAAAAAAACATTTGCTTTATAAATATTGAAGACACATACTATCGTGTGCATTTATTATTCGATTACAATTTGATTGGTATCTCTGTATGGAACGTGACTGCACATTCTAGTACAGATGACGCCTCCGTGGTCCAAAGGTTTAACTTGGCTCTCGACTTTGGAGGCCGTGGATTCGATTCCCACGTTAGAACAACGAAAAATATTGTTTTCAGGTCTGGTTAGGACAATGCAGGCTTATCACCTGATTGTCTGACAAGAAAGTTAATCCATGTGTCGGGTGGGCATGTAGAATGTTGGTTCTGCGCCTGATCTCTCGCCAAGTTAACCAATACGTGGTTAAAAACATTCCACTGGGTTATGAGAGAAAGGATAGGACAGTGTTCTTATGTACTGCGCAAATACTTGGGCATTATTAAAAATAACTCCTGCGTAAACCACCGCCACCGCCACCGAAATCGGTGTGGGAGCAATTATTAATTTTATATTGCAGATGAGTGAGAAATGTTATCATCGTCTTAAGCCTGAGACCGGATAGGTAACATGAGTGTCGAGCTATAGACTATAATGGGGAATTTGAAAAAAAAAAAAAATAGATTTTTTAATGTATTTTAAAACTTTATTATTAATAATATGTACTGATATTTCATTTTATAAAAAATTTTTTTCAAGCTTTTTGCATAAAATATCAGTATTATTAATAATAAAGTTTTAAAATACATTAAAAAAATCTAATTTTTTTTTCAAGCCTGAAAAACATTTTTTTTTTTCAATTAATTATAACCAATAAAAAATTTATAAAACTAAAAAATAAACACGTGACTATGAACGAGCCACGCTCAGTCACTATAGTTGTGACGCCATAATGTTAAAGCTATAATATATAATGAAAAGTGAAGAAAACGACTATAATTTTGAATTTCGAACGATAAAACTGACGATCGTCAGTTGCGATACCCTAGAGTGAAAAGTGACATTATGACATCACACGCGCTCGGATTTGTTCGAGAGCTGTCGGCGTGTCTTCGGTATTGGATTCAAAAATTAATTTATATTTTGATTTAACTTTTTAATTATTGCGAAAAATAAAAAATAGTTTTGTTATAAAACCTACCTTTATATATATAATTCTACTATACGTGTGTATGTCACTGAACTCCTCCTAAACGGCTGGACCGATACGAATGAATTTTATTGTATGCGTTTGGGTGGCGCCCTGAATGGTTTAGATTCACAAATCAGCCCAGTAGGACAACGTTTGTCGGGTCCGCTCGTATAATTATAGATCTAAAATAATAAAAATTCTAGTACTGTCTGTGCCTAGATCTAGGAGAAGGTAGGTGAAGCTGGTTACTGGTATCGAACAATTGGGTTTTTGAATTATTATTTTTTTGTGATAAATGGAAAGAACTTTTTTCCATTTATCACAAAAAAAAAAAATGATTTAAGATTTAGATCTATAGTATAAATTCTACAAATATTGTATTAAACTTTTCTAGACGTTGTTTTCAACAATTCTTCTGAAATTAAAGTAAATAAAATACTTCCATATTATGTGCAACAAGAACGTTCTAGTACAGGTAGATATACTACTTTAATATACGAGTATTTCCTTTGCTCCATTACAATCAGGATTTTATAATTCACACTGTGATAAAATATAGTCAGTTCTCTTATTATTATAAAGCGTGGTCAACGTAGCTGCACAGACCCGCTCGTAGTGTGGCCACGCGGTACGTAATTAAGTGGGACTTTTATTATTCAATAAAGTTGCGGGGGAGTACGGTATTACGCTAAGCTTATTAGCTCGATTGCATGAGATCCTTAAGTGATTCCGTTAAATACTAATGAGATACCTGGAGCAAGTTTAATGACAAGGGCGGTTGGAAAATGAACAAGGTTTTAGAAATTGTAAAACAGTTTCCGTTAATTAACAGTGATTTTACGTTACGAAAGTTATCTTGTCGTGATTTACTGTTAATATTTCGGTTAATTCTATTCAAAACTAGCTGTCCAGACACGTTGTTCTGTCATAAATGGAATAAATAATTAACTACACCTACAACCTACACTAACATCTACACTTACACCTACCTGAAATTTTTCCAAAATTTACCGTTTAAGCCTTCCAGAGCTTTCACAATTATTTCAAGACCAAAATTAGCCAAATCGGTCCAGCCGTTCTCGAGTCTTAGCGAGACATTAAAATTGCAATCCATTTTAATATATAAGAAGATGTGCGTGCCTACTCGATGAAGCTTTTTTTCATTTTAATTGCTGTCAGTTGAAACAAGATCGTCTATGGGTAAAAAATGAAGGCCATACAATAATGTTGTCTTATATTAAATTTAATAATCCGATATACCGATGGCTGAGTGAATTACAGAGACGTAATCGAGCGGACCTAATGTGATTCTGAGCGCTAAATAATACCACAGATAATTCTAAACCGTACGTATGTTCCTGAGCGCTTAATAATACCAACCATACATACATACGTGTCTTATATTTAATTCTATCCTATTCCGCCTACTCTCGGATAACAATTAACATTAATATTAGGCGCGAGATTGAAGTGATCGACTTTGATTTACAGCTTTTTAATAGAGTGCAATTTAGACTCTAAATCATCATTATCATCAGCTCAGCAGGTCTAAAAAGGCAACTTCGAGTATATCGTATTAAGTTCATAATTTCTTTCATATCAGACATCATAAAATGGCTAGATAATCAAAATAATATAGAATCAAAAATAGCCAATCATATTATAAATTCACCAATTTTGATAGTTTTCTATAGAAATGCGTAAAATGGCACACAACAAGAATCATTGCTTGATTTTCAAATAAGAGAATTGTTAAAAGTTACTTTAAAAGCGAGACCGCACCAAGCGGCAGCGGAGCGACGCGACGCGACATTTCCATACTAATAATACCGCAATAGAGAGCCGCGACGCGTAGTTCTGCTTTCGCGTAGTGCGTTATATCTCATACAATTTCATACAAAGAATATTTGATCGTGTCGTGTCACGTACTCGTAGTTACGCTGCCGTATAGTTACGCCTAGTTTGGTCCCACCTTAAGAGCAAATTCTTCAATACATAGTACGATTCACTTCATGTGGCCATTTTAGAGCTGCTGATCTCTCTTCAATGGAGTGCTGTTTCGACCACCACACTAGCTGCGATCAGACAGGACTACACGCGATCGAATAATTTATTGAACTTCCAAAGCATTGAGTCTATGTGACTGACTTCAATATAACATTGTTTTGGGTATAAAATCAATTTTTGTGGAAATTTTGTAGTTATTTTAGGTACTTTAGTAGGAAGGAACAAAAGATAACGGGCTGAGGGTAGCGCTAATGGTAGGTGCTAATATTTGATGGCCGATCGTAGAATTTGAATGTGTCAAGAATACTTTCAGTTTATATGCTGTGGGAATGGTCAGGGCCGATTTTTATGTACGAGGTTAATAAGATTTTAGTAAAATTGCTTTTGAATTTTCAATCAAGAGTAAATAGAACGCGAAGGGTACACTTAATTCTTTTGTTAGGCCATCTTCATAGATGGGATAAAATGCCCATCTTTAATAATATTTACGACAAGGCATAACATTTTGCTCATAATCTAGTCTGCTCGGTTTATTAAAGATCAAAACTTAAAAAAACCGAGTTGTCTGTCATATTTTAATCGGCTAAAATAGCCTACTAGAGTTTAAAGTCGAATTGGTTACGACTACTGTCACACAAACTCAATCAAATTGTTGCTAAAATGTTAAAAGTGATTTATCACTTTAAAGTTGATTAATATTCGAAAGTCGTATGAAAGGCGATATCGAACAAATGGAGTAGACAATAATTTTATTAATTAAACCCTAACGAAATCCAAGTCAATCAGTCGATATCTCAGGAAGCCCCTTAAACATTTGCTTTAGAATCCTTCAAGTTCTTTGAGAAGTCTCAATTAAAAATATAAGTACATAATATTATGATATTAATTTCTAATTGCCCAAGTACAGTAGACCCGCGTGTCCAATGTCTTTTGAGAATCGTTGTATTTCATACATCGTCTGTAAATTTCATAGCGTAACGATGATTACCACGGGTTATTAGCAACGTGCGCGTGGTTGTACTGTAACTAGTACTTTTTCGGTGTTATTTTTAATTGAGTCGTCTATGTACTAATATTTTTATGTTCTCTAGATACCTTTTTATAAATTGTATAATATTTCGATACTAACTTTAAGCCAATATTTAAGTAATTAAAATATAGGTATAATAATCTGAACTTGAAATAATTTTATCCCTTATGCCAATTTGTAAATTGGCTCTCCATTGTGTATCCCGATCGGCTAAACCTAGTAATAACAAATTAGTTAATATTTAACAAAGGTTGTTTTGGACGACTCGGACGGGTACTGTAGGTGAAGAGCAGGGCATTGGGCCCTGTGTCGGGCGGAGTTATGGCGGAGGAGAATACTGGGCTCTGTTTCGGACGGCTGTATCGGACGGGTATGCAGGTGGAGTAGGGTCCTGTCTGCCGCAACTGTGACGTCACGCCCGTGACGCGTTCGTGACTTACTTGATTTGGACTTGCTCTAAATATAAATAGCATTTTTTATTCAATCTTTACTAAGACCATACAGTTTAAAAAGAAACGTGTTTATTTTTTATTTTTTTCTACAAAGTGTGCAAAGATGTACACTTTCAGCTGAAACAACGATTCATTGTAGAACATTTGGTTTTGAATGTATCTGTACCCTAACAGCTCTTGTACAAAAACAATTTGGTACTGTTTTCGACAGTTATTTTTCTAAAACACCCTAAGTATTAAGTGCTACTGATCAGTCGTCGCACGACGATTCCTGTCTAATTTCCTCGAAATTTAAGATAAAACTATTAATTAAAGGGACATAAAAGGGATGATTGTTCGAGTTAATATTGTCACAGTGCCACAATGGGCCCTTATCGAGGTGCCCAGGTCTCACAAAGGGCGACATGCCCCGCCTAGCATTTATCAATACCTATTGTACTGAATTCGACCGTTTCAAGTGTTGACCAGTTTATTTACTTCTAGTTCAGGGGGCATGGAAGGTGAAATCCGAAACTATAATGAATGGCAAAAAATTATAAAAGGAGTTGCGGCCTGATTTTGTTAAAAACTGAAATAGCTGACTGATTTTGGAAAAAAACCCTGTACTATTACACCATTTGATAGTATCGCTTAAAAGGAACAAATTCTGGACAGAAATGACATATTATAGCATTATTAATATTATATTTGTTGAAGCGGTAAATAATTTAGACTGAATCGACTAACAAGTCAATAGTACGGAAGTATAATTGAAGGGAACACTAGCGCCATGTTGGTTGGCGCTGACAGAGTCTTGGTCGGCTTGGTGATCACATTTGCCCCCCCCCCAAGGAACGATCACGGGAACTAAGCTACCAGCCGTCGTAGCGATAGTATTGAGTGCAGTATCGTATTGAGAACTATCTGTGTTCTTGTTAAAGAGTGGTAGTGAAATAAGTGCAGGGTCGTTTTAATTTTTAACAGACAGTGAAAAGTGATTATATTTTGAGAAGTATTTAGTTTTATTTTTACAGAAAATAAAAATGAGGTAATGTTGTTTCGTACATTTTCATTTTGAAACCAACACCACCCACTTTAAGCCCACATTTGAGTTTTAATTGCCAGTACTTTATTATAGTACGATGCTTGAGGCATGTATCTTCCCTTTCTTCTACATATTGTTATCATTTATATGTACAAACATTAAAATTCTATGTATATAATAATATGTAATGAAATCTTGATTAATCAAATGTATCATCAAAGTATAAATCAAATAATATCAGAACAACGTAACCTCAAACCCCGCGTGTGAAGCTTCATACGTAAATTATATTTCCTTTAATTAGTAACGCGATCTCCAGTTAATTACAGACTCAAATATCGAAACTTAATTAATATAATTAATAGCTGATCATGATTAATATTATTGATCTTCATCACGGCTTCACGATACTCAATAAAAATCTTAGTATTCGATAACAATTAATGATGTAATATGTTAGCAGATAATATTAAGAATAATTTTAAAAGGTGATAAATATATATCTATGCTACACCGTGTGTTCACATTGCACAATGTCTTTACGCAAAAAAGTGTTTTAAAATTGCCTTTTTACAGAAGAAATTGACTTTTTTAAAATCTGTATGTGATGATGATTGTTTAGATATATAAAAAAATATTGTTTTAAAAGTTATTTACCCACGCAGTCAGACTATTGATCTAGAAATATATATCACAATTTATAATTGAACATTAAAACAAACATAAAAGCGAAAACTCAGTAATCTTATTATAGAGTCAAAAAGTGATTCTGTGAAACGGAAAAAGTAACAATGATTGTCCAAAAGCTCCGGGCCAAAGTTTCCAAATTAAATTTAATCGAGTGTTAAGTGCTTAATTAACTTTCATCAAAGGTTTCTCATTATAGACAAGAGGCCGATGCAAATTTTGTTTTAAATAGATTCTAATATTATTACTTGATACTTCTTTGTAATAATAAGAAAGCTAGTTTATCTGAATGTGTTTAAAGCACAATAATTATTAAACAAATTTGGATTTTCTCTGCCAAACGATAGATGTAATGATATCGTAAGTTTCGAAGAACAACACATAAACGTAAACTGTTGAAAATGTAGCACATGCGTAGCACGCTTGTGTTGCTAGTGTTGTAGTTCATGCGTAGCACAACGTAGCGGTCGTAGAGCGATGTAGCAAATGCGTAGATCTGTGTAGCGGCCGTAGAGCATTGTAGCGCTTGCGTAGCACGCCGTAGAGGCCGTAGAACGTTGCATGCTTATTATATTATAGTTGTGCATACATAATTTGTGGCATGTGCCATGGCGCTTAGCCACACAATAGCACTTAAATCTTTAAATACATATATAAAATAACGGCTCGACCGATTTTTATAAATTTTGCAGGTGTATTTGCAAGGTATGAGAATTTTATACCTCTATTTTTTTACCGTTCGCATATTGTCATAAGTCAATACAAGGTCTAAATAAACAGAAAAAAAAAGTTTTATATTTTACAACTTGACACGTCTTCAAAATGACTAATTGTACAATCTACTTGTTGCTTTCCTACATATTTGATGTAACCAATTAAAAATCCACCACCACATGCACCTTGCAAAATGAACTTATATTCTGACCCATCTGTCAAAAAGTTCAAGCTATGTTGTACAAGGTATAGCTATGCGCATGCGGCAAACTAAAGCTAATAAGCGTAGGTATTGTAGTAGGTCATTATCATCAGATTTTTCAAAATTAATGTTTTTCGGTAATACCTAAATATCGGTTTTCATTTGGTAATCTGGCAGGAACTAGGGGGCCCCATTCGATCGCGGGGCCCTGGGCACGTGCCCATAGTGCCCAGTGGAGAAGAGGGGCCTGCTTATATTCTACTTTTTTTTCTACCTTATCTACTAAAGTAAGAAAGAAAGTCTGACCGATAGGTCGCCGCCGTAGAAGGGGTGGATGACGAAGGTCTCGTTGCCGATGTGAATAACGCCAGACACGCCGTTGCACGTGTGGAAGGCGGCCGACGCGCCCGGGTAGTCCTTCACCGTGCCGTGGTAGTAGCACTGCTCGATCTCCTGAAAAAAAGACCTAATTCAAGCCTCGATTTGAATTGTTAAGTTAAGAGCAAAAATACGGTAATGACGGGAAAGGATATTGAAACAATAATAGGCTATGACGTATATTTGACAGAAAAAATCTTCATACAAGAAAAAGTTACCCAATCTCGACATCTACAAACATTTCGCCAATTATATGCGAACTGATTGTACTTCGGAAAGCAAATGTCAATATGATAAATATCATACCGCAACTGCCCCAAAAAACCCCAAAAGTGGGGCACTTTTAGCTGTAGCATCTTTTTGCCTCGACAGGCCTCATCTAAAATAGATAGGTTCTATGTTGCATATAGTTTCTTTTACAGGAATTTTTAAATAATGTCCAAAATATGCGAAGATAAGGGATTGAACTCATCCAAACACAACGATTATAAAATATACTGTGAGTTGCAGTGGCGTGGGGTTCCTATAATAATAATAAATAATATCTATGTACCCTTCACACCACGTCAGTCTGGTTCCGTGGTAAGTATCCGAAGAACTTGTGTTATGGGTATACCAGACAACGGAAATATATGTAATATTTTTATACTGTACTTATATTTAAGATTTTTATTGTATTATACACATATTTAATACACATCCATAACCCAGGAACACAGAAAACTTTTTTGTTCCCTGGCGGGACTCGAACCTGCGACTTCCGGCTCGAGCGCCAATGCGCTAAATACTGAGCCACAGAGGTCCTATGACTGACTCCATTTCTATCAGCTTGACTTACCACCTACCTTTTGCAGACCCTTATCCAAATTCCTACCTATTATACAGGCTAGGGCTTCCCTATAAAGGAGAACCAGCCTTCGTCACTGGTGAGTTGGCACCGCTAATAGCAAGCCCAATTCAATAATGAACATTTCTGGAGCTACCCATTCTTCTTCCTTCTTACAATTTGACATCGACGATTTGAATTCTAAAAGGCCATGAAAAGAGATTTAAGGCACTCGTCGCATATCGATTTTGACGACCTCTGTGGCTCAGTGGTTACCGCGTTGGCGCTCAAGCCGAAGGTCGCGGGTTCGAACCCCACCGAAGGAACAAAAAGTTTTCTGTGTTCCTGGGTCATGGATGTGTATTAAATATGTGTATAAAATGATAAAAATGTTAAATGTTAGTATAGTATAAAATTATTAAATATACTTCCAGTTGTCTGGTACCTGTAACGCAAGTTCTTCGGATACTTAGCACAGTGCCAGATTGACGTGGTGTGAAGCGTCCATAAATATTATTATTATCTCGTGGCCCGCGGTAAAAGCCCAATAGCAATAAGGGGTTTTTTTGAGGCGGCCCCGGCCGACAAGAAAACGAAATCCCATTCAGACGCTATAGAAAACCGATATGTTTCTCGAATACATTTCATTCATAATAATATTATGTATTTTGTCGAATGGAAAATTGACAATGTAAGAATTTCGATTTGGATTTGTTATAAATAACATTATTTCAAACAGTGAAAGTACTGTTACTTGTAGATAATGATCTTGAAATAATATTATAATCAAAGAGGAATGTAGCTGATTGAGTGTACTGTTGGTTCTTGGTGGAAATTGATGTTCACAATTATATCACACAACTTTTGTATACACTTTTCCACTTTATTTAGGTTTTTACAATAATTTGTATATAAACACCTGATGATGAGTTAATCGAAACCGCTTGTGTTTATATAAATTATTGTGGTGAACTACAGCTTATACCTCCTCAGAGATGGGGATAGGGATGAGAGAGGGAACTATGCTCAAGATTATAGTGATGTCGTTGATCTATGAAATGGGGACATGGGATAGAGAGGGAATTATGCCCAAGCTGATAATGATGACGTAAGTCTAAGAGATGAGGACATAGGAGAAAGAAGGAATTTTTATTTTTTTTATTTTTTTTTATTTAGGAATAAACAGTTATTTAATACAAAATATTTTTATAAAGTAATACATAATTAAGAAACGTAAACCTAGAGTTCCATAGAAAGAGGTAATAAATATATAAAACTTAAAGCTACAACACATGCATTCGGATCAGCTTATAACAATGTTTCTAATTTTCGAATTTGCTTTTTGTTTCATTTTACTTAAAGAGCAATAAAACAGATCTAAATCATCAAAATACTTATTATATATATTGCAAGACCTTCTAATAAAAGCATTATTAGCATTAGAAGTCCTGGATTGCGGTACACTAGAAAGGTTTCTTTTTCTAACATTTCGTTCTTGTCTCCGGGGCACACGAATCTCAATACTTCTAAGTAGGTCAGGTGTATCTACAATGTTATGAATTATTTTATATAAGAACACAACATCACAAACTAGACGACGCTTTGCCAAGGGAGGTATGTTATATCTCAAAATTGAAGATTCGTAATCAGTATATAAGTTACCCATTCTAAATTCCAAGCACTTCAATAAATTTTTCTGTAGTGTTTCCAATCTCTCAGAGTGAGTTTTGTATTGCGGATACCACACCGTACTAGCGAACTCTAAGTAACTGCGGATATAGCTATAATATAGTATCTTGTAGGTAAAATAATTCTTAAAAGGCTTAGAGATACGCATAATAAAACCCATTTTTTATAGGCCTTAGCTAATATTTCATTAATGTGTGAAACAAATGTAAGTTTAGAGTCCATCAAGACTCCCAAATCGCGAATCTCTGATGTTCTTTTTAAATATTTACCACCAAGTTTATAAGTTTATATTTAAATAAAATCGGTTTATGTTTAAGGCTAAAAGTAATTACATTGCATTTATCAGGATTAAGGAAAAGGTTATTTTTGACACATACATTTTCAAAAACCGTTATATCATTTTGAAGAAGTTCACAGTGGTGTGTGTTATGGATAACTTTAAATATTTTTGTATCGTCGGCATAAAGAAGGGTGTAGCTATTTTTTAAAACATTACATAATTATGTCATTTAGTCATTTATGTATAGAACAAATAGTAGTGGTGCTAAATGTGACCCTTGAGGCACACCAGAGGTTATTTGCGTATAATTAGAAGTAAAGCCTTTCAAAACAACAACCTGATACCTATTATTTACATAAGAACTTAACCAGCGAAATAGATCGCCGTGGACACCAAGATTCCAAAGTTTTAATAATAAGGTGTAGTGAGAAATTTTGTCGAAAGCCTTGGCAAAGTCGGTGTACACGGCGTCGACTTGATATTTTTTATCAAAGGCATCGCGAATAATTTCCGTAAAAGATAAAATATTACTCTCAACGCTACGTCCCCTATAGAAACCGTGTTGTTGCGGAGAAATAAATGGACGGACAACAGCAAATAGTTGTTGAGCAATAATGTCTTCTAAAATCTTTACAAATGCACAGGTCTTAGAGATGGGTCTGCATTTTTCTATATAATCGCTTAAATAACCCTTAGGAATTGGAGTTATCCAGGCCCTTTTCCATGCCAAAGGAACACAACCTTCTGATATAGATTTTTTATACAAAATAGTTACAGGAGTTGTTAGTGCAGATGCACATTTTCTTACGAGACTCAGATGTACACCATCAGTTCCAGCTCCTTTTTTAGGATCAACTGATTTTAGAAATTTATTTACTAAGTTTTCGGTGATCTCAATAGTTCCAATGTCAAACAGGGGATTACTAGGCGGCTGTAGATTATTTATGGGCGGAGCGTTCACTGTTGGGGGTTATAAAACTGAATGAAAGTGTTCATTAAACAAGTCACATATATCTCTGCCATTAGTGACATATTTATCCTTATAACGCATTTTTTGTGGCAGTTCACCAGAATTAAAGTTCGACTTTACATATTATGACCATAGGCATTTCGGGTTCGTCTTAATCATGTTTTCAGAGTCAACTATATATTTTTTATAATTTTCTAGGTCCATTAATTTTGAACGTTTTCTTAATAATTTAAAAGTTTCAAAATCTAAAGGGTTATTGTAAAGCTTCCAGCGCTTATGATATTTTCTTTTTTCATTAAGTAATTTTCTTAGAGGTTTTGTGTACTAGATCGGACAGGATTTAGTGGAAGATCGCACTACGCGTTTAGGAATAAATTTATTTAATTGATTATTTAATACGTTGTAAAATTTAAAATACATTCTTCCATGGTCATTTTAAAAACATAAATTACAATTTATTTCGAAAAGCTCATCATTTATGCTATCAAATTTTGCTAGATTAAGATCATATGCGGTATTATTATTTGGTTTGAGATAATCATTTAAATCTGCTGATATAGTAATTAACAGAGATTTATGAGGGGCATCTTCTGAAGTTAAAGGATCGTCACAACATGTTACTTCACAGTTTGTATTGCTGAATATTAGATCAAGAATTCGATCGTTAATATTTTTAACGAAATTATGTTGTTTTAAATTTGTAAAAGCCATAAATTCATTCAAAAGTTGTACTGACGTATTGTTATTTACGGTTAAGGAAATATTTTTATATGAGGAATTCCATTCAACGTCAGAGATATTGAAATCTCCTGTGACTAGAAAAACGTCATTGGGATAATCTACTATAAGTTGATTTGTTATATCAAAAAATGTACCAAGGGCATCACGATCCAGGGTCCAGGACCATGGGGAATGTAAATACAGCCAATATTGAGGGAAGATTTTTTGCGGTTATTCAGGGGTATAGAGGTCCAAATACATTCTGAGGCGATAGGGGATGGGGTAGGCCAGTTACGTTTCAAAAGGGCGTAATGCGGATCTTATAGCGATAATCACACCACCACCGCGAGAGACCCCGCTCGCTTCGGAACGATCGCATCGATAAACTACAAAACTACTGTCAAAATATTCTCGATCATAGAAATCAGCTGTGAGCCAACTTTCTGTTAAGCAAATAAAGTCATATTCACTCTGAGCTACCATAGATAGAAATGTATGAGATTTTGTTCGTAAGCCCCTTTTTGGTAATAGCCATTAATTAGTGTAGACATTGTTAATAATTAATTTAATTTGATATTTAAAAGTGGTCAAGAATACGAAAAAGAAACCTTGATGATAATCACAAATCACTAATGAAAAATCTAATGTTTTGCAAACAAGTATAAAAAAGAATATTTTGTAACATAAGCTTTAGCTTATTACAGGCTTTAGCCTGTACATATGTAAGTACAAAAATAATAACTACATAAGCCAGAACTAAGACTTGTACATATAAAAAACGCAATATAAGAACAAAAATAATAACTACAATTACAGTTGTATTGAGTAATATTGGCATAAGAAGAGCGATAAATATTTAGAGTTTTTAGTAAGAATAGTCACTTCAATTTGTCTAGATCAATATCTTTAGAGATATATATAGCTTTTGATTTATCGTTTTTTCGCATCATAATCTTACAATCACGAACCCATAAGTAAGAATAGTTTAAGTCCTTCTTCAGCTGTCTGGCTCGCTTCAGAAGAAGTTTTTTATAGCCGACCTTGTTGGATATGGAATGCAGTATGGTGACAAGGTTCTCGCCTTTACTCAAAGGTACCCCGGAGAATTCAACATTATTCATTCGTGACTGTTGATCTCGGTTTTCGTTTTCTTGCTTAAGATGTGCGACCGTTACTTAAGCAGCATCGAGGTCTAGTTGCAATTGACTTATAAGAGCCAACTTCTTTTCTACTTCTGTTAGCCTATCGTCAAAATAGCCGAGTCTAGACTCCATGCTACTCCAACTGTCTTTGAGTGCCTGCACACGCGATGATGTGGATTTTATATCGGTCTTCATATCTGAGAATTTCGCCCGAAGTGCCTTTACTTCTTGCAATAATTCCAAGACTTGACCTTTCTGGTCGATTTGTGCAGAGCTTCGGCACTGGATGCATCTCCATGCTGCTTTTTTTCACTGCTTAATTTACGGTAACTGGTCTCTGATATACCGGAGCACGCATAATGAAGGACTCCAAGATAGGTATTACATGTAACATAGTCAGTAGAATCTTCGTTGCACTTAATACAAATAATATTTAAGTCAATTAAAATTACAAACTTTTGTTGGTATTTTTGGCAGTATTAGTTTTCCTATAGATTTTGTTTTCCTTCACTGGCAACGCTAATAATGCCAATGTCACCGAAGTTGTCACTTGTCACTTGATATTTGACAGTTATGACGATTGACGACACAATCTTGACACTTGACAGCTAAGAATATTATTATTTTTCTACCTCCAATACACCAAACAAAGCAAAAAAAAATTGAACGTTTAGTTTTGTTCGTATTTCATTGAAATTTCAAGGAAATATTGTTTACCCATAGTTATCCAAGCTTGCGAAACACTAAACTACGTTTTAAGTCACTTTTCAATGTTCAAAATTCACTTTTCTTAATGTTTATGAAATTAAAAAACTGGAGCGATCTTAATACCGTGTATAACTTGACAGATTTTTTTAAATATTATAAATGGAATTATGCCCAAGTTCTTAATGATTATGTATCTAAGAGATCGGAATATGGGAGAAAGAGAGAATTGTGCCCAAGCTGATAATGATGACGTAAATCTACATCAACCTACTACAAAAATAGCAGCTTTATAATATTGTCTACAATTAAGTGGAGGTAAATATTGAAGTAAAAACTCCAGGCTAGATAAACAGGTCAAGATGCCTGATTCTGAGGAATATGAACATTACACAGTCAGTTTATTTAACACTTTTTACCTGTAACTTTTGCGATGAATATTAATGCCCGGAGTTTCCTAAGCTAATATTTATAAGAAAATTACATCTCGAGTACGTCGGGCTCCAATTTTACGGTTGTTTTAGATCCTAACTTTCGGTTTGATAATTATCTTTAATTATCATTAAAAGGGGAATATCACAATTATCTTTGCTCGTGTATTTCGGTGAAATTGAACGAGATTTAAGTTTGTTTGTTGTGCTCTCGCTCTTGATTTTTCTACTTGTTTGGTCTGTCTGTCAATATGCTGTTATAGCTTGTTATGAGGTAGAAAAGGTAGGTTATGTTATATGAATTGTATTTACATTTAATGGTCAACCCAAACCGAAACGTACCCACGTATCGTACGCGCCGCGTTCCTGATTTTTTTTAATAATGGTTCAAAATTGAACTTTATTCTGTACACAAAAAGATACATGTTTCATTGAAAGTGTGGCGCCGCGCTATACAGAGTGGTCTTGAGTGAGTTTGACATTCGAAATCTTGAAATTAAACGTGTATCTTCTTGTGTAGTTTATAAAGTTCAATTTTGAATCGCTATCATAAAAAAAGGCAGCGCCGCGTTGCGTATCGTCTTGTTTGGGCATGAAATCGGGCCTTAACAACATAACCTGTTAAATTTCTAAACAAAAATATTAATGTTATGGACGATTCTACTCATTCTCTATCGGCAGACAAAATTATTCAAGTGACATTGATTTTGAGCTTTAGATGCTTAACGAGCATGTTCGATGCACGTTTAGTTACAGTTCATTACACGAGTTTGCCTCTTGGTTGATTTATTGGCCGTGTGATGGGATTGATCAAACCCCGCACCCATACAAACGTCAACAATGCTGTTCAAAATAATAATTAATAGATAACATTTTTTGTAAATTGTTAATAGGCGATAAATTATTTCCACATCAGCGCGGAATTTTTATGGCACGTTGTAGAAAAAAAAATAATTTTAGTGAAATTAACTTACAAAAGCATTTTGAGTGATCCTGAATTTTATTTGAATAAAGTTTTGAAATATTTAGAACTTTTCATTCGAAAACGTTTAGTGTTATAGTTACGTTTAAAAATAAATTGTAGTAGATAAGTTAACCTTTAGATCAACAGGTAACATTAGGCGTGTACAGTACAACCACGTTCTTAATGTCCCTCAGTAATTATAAACACACCGGCATATTTAGCGGAACACAAAAAAAGGTCCATAAATAAAAAAATATGTTTTTATTTTAAAATCTACTTACTACACTTCTTTTGTTATTTAAAGTTTCATTCGTTTTACTTAAAATGAAATCACATTAAGAACAGATTTTGCGAGTAAAGGCTATTTGTGAAAAATGGTATATTTTTGAACTTTTCATGCAACCGGGAAAAGTGAAAAATAATATTAAAATAACAATTAATTAAATTAGAAAAATTTCCTCCACGTGCTCTTATTAAAGTTTCTACCCGTCTAGGCATACTGAGAATGATGTTATCGATGGTCTCCTGGGATAGTCTCCGCCATTCCTCAACTACGGCGATTCGCAGTTCACCCACGTTGGCAGGAGCTGGAATTCTGGACTTAACTTTTCTTTTCAGCAAGTCCCAAACGTGCTCTATTGGGTTCATATCCGGTGATCTCGCCGGCCACTCCATAACAGTGATATTCATATCATTAATATAAGCTTGAGTTACCCGAGCGGTATGCGGCCGAGCATTATCCTGCATAAAAACAAAATCGTCACCGATATATGGGGCAAACGGTACGACATTTTCTTCTAAAACTTCTCTGATATAGCGGTCTGCAGTCAGAATCCCTCTGTAAATCACTACCAAGTCTGTGCGAGCTCCCAAACAAATGCCCGCCCAAACCATTATTGATCCACCACCGTATGCAACTGTAGTTTCAAAATTTGTCTGAATGTATCGTTCTCCTTTGCGTCTGTATATTCTTTGCCTGCCGTCAATTTGATTTAAGAGAATTCTGCACTAATCACTAAACAATACCTTACTCCATTGGTCCGCGTTCCAAAGTCGATGTTCCTGAGCGAAAGTTAACCTGTTTCTACGATGATTTACCTCGAGCCTTGGAGCCTTGGCGGGCACAAATGAAACCAAACCAGCTTCTTCAAACCTTCTTCGTATCGTACGCTCACTTACGGTTACACCCCGCACTGCTTCTAACTCATGTCGGGCTTGGACGGCCGTCAAACGGGGGTTCCTACGTACACGAAGCCGAATGAAACGATCATCCCTACTCGAAGTGTGCCTTTTTCTGCCTTGTCCTGCTCTTCTCACATAAGTACCGGTCTCCCTGAAACGTTGGATACTGCGATGGATCGTTGAAACTGGTCGACGAAGATCTCTGGATATCACTCTGTAGGTTTGACCATTTCTTCGCATTTCGAGTGTCCTGGCAATCTCCGTTGGGGATCTCCTCTAATTCAGGCATAATTCAGTCCTCATCTCCAAAAAGATACGCGATTAAAAAAAACTAACAAAAAACAGTATTTCAATTAAATTTTAAATCAAACTCAGAAGGAAGAAATACTCGAAGTTCGCTCCAGATAAGGTGTATTTAAATAAAATTAAAACAATTGCATAAAATGTGATGTTCAGTTGTTTTCTTAATTTGAAAATATTTCTTTTTAAATTAAATGACGTATAAACCAGCCAGCAACCTTATATGATACTGATATCAAACCTTTATTTTATGTTCCGCTAAATATGCCGGTGTGTGTAGTTTTTAGTGACTGGCGATGTATGAAAAGCGAAGATTGCCGAATGTGGTTGTACTGTAGAAATTTTATTCTTATAATATTCGGGGTAAGTAGAAAGTAGGTTTGCTAGCCCCCGTCGGATCTAGTATGGGGTCAGAAATCAGAATACAGACACAGACAGTTTTGAATGGTTTTCAAAATTGAAAATTGTGTTGTGCACTTTATCTTCATTTTCTAAATCTTTGAAATAAAATTGGAATATATTATTTATATTATAATATTATTGTCACTGAATTAATCAAGTCATAGTTTTTTTACGGCACGTGTATCTACAAAAAATATTTTATTTAAGATAAAAATGGCGACATGAATATTTACTACGTGGCTTCAGTGTTTTTATTGGAGATCGTCTTCTCATGAAAACAATATTATGGAGTCTTCGGCAAACAAAGGTGTTCCCGCCGTTGCCATGGTCACCATTGCCTGTTGACAGGTGCGTAATAAAAAAAAAGGAATTCTTTGACGCAACGCCGAGGCAGGAAAGATCAGAGACAATCTTATGTCCACAATCATTAGATTGGGTGTTACGAAATGTTTGACGTTATTCAGATACGAAAGTATAAAATATGCTTAGAGGAGGAAAATATATTTTTTTATTTATTCACTCTATTAAACTATTCTTTTACCGACAATAGGGTAGATGCAATGATTTCAGAACTAAGAAGGGAGAAAAAAAATATTCATATAAGAAAAAGTTACGCCATCTTGGTTTCATCATACTTCAAATGTCAGCCATCTTGTTTTCACCATACTTTAAATGTCAAAAAGGCCTCAAAAATCTCAAAACAATGGAGCCATTTCACTGGATACACTTTTGGCTAGTAAAAAGCTTTAAAAGTGAATTTTTAAAATTTTTGTCTGTCCGTCTGTCTATCTGTCTGTTTATTCCGGCTAGTCTCTGAAACGGCTAGGCCGATTTTCACAGGACTTTCACTGGCAGATAGCTGATGTTATAAGGTGTAACATAGGCTACTTTATCTTAGGGTTCCGTTTCTGTTAATTTCTATGCGAACGAAACTTCGTTAAGCTTCGTTAAGCTGGTATATAATAAGTATTTTCAAGTAAACCTATGACGAAATGTGCATTGTGCAGTTATAGAATGTAGTAAAATTACTACTATAACATAAAAAACTAAATGTCCAAATTCGCACCCAAACACTATCTTGTTACTGCGGAACCCAGATCCTCTCGTAAATTGCTACGTAGTGAAATGTTAAGCCGTTAATAGTTTACAGTTTCATGTATCTGTTGAAATTTCACATCAAACATCAGACGGGCTATCAATTTGGTTCGATTTTATTTGCTTGCTTTCATAGCTTTTAATTTTTTTTTGCATCAGTAAACTTGTACATACAGTGTAAAGTATGTGAATTGTGAATATACTTATTTTATTGTCTAGAGCACTTACTGTCACTGTCACAGATGACAGTAGACGTCAGTCAGAAGCGGTTGGACTAGCGGCGGACAGGGTGGCAGAGTGTTGGCTAGCCAATATTAAGGTGAAACGTAAGGATTAGCTACATCATACATACAGTACCAACAGTCGTGAGTTTTCATATAGTCGCTAGTATTACAAATATAATTATTGTAAATATGTAAACATCACAGTGCTGAGTTATTAACAAAGATTATATGATATTATTTATGAATATTAACATCGTAATCTATACTAATATTATAAAGATTAAAGGTTTTCTTGTTTGTTTGCAATGAACAGGCTTAAAAACTACTGGACCGATTTTGATGAAATTTGGCACAGCTATAGATTAGACCACGGGGAAGGACATAGACGACTTTTACTCGCGGCAAAACATACGGTTATTTCTTTTAACGCGCACGACGTTGCGTGTACCGTCTAGTAAGACACAAAACTACATTATAATTATAATAATAATCAGTCAGGTTGATGTCGCCCATTACCAACGCCACGTGGTCCGTGTCATATTTCGTCAGGGGACATTGGGGACAAATGGTGGACCCATGAGGGACACGGGGGATACGACAGTCCATTATGGGGACATATGAGCTGCACATGTTTATTTTGACTTCTGCCGGCGCAAATGTATGGATGCGATTACTATGATGTATGCTTTTGTGACACAGATGTTCTACAAGTTAGGGCCCGGTCACACCGCGACGATACGCGACGATGCATTTTGACGTTAGCTATTATAAAGTGAACTTTATTCACTACACACTTGTCACTCGAACTCTTACGATGAAACGTGGCATCTTTTTGTGTATTGAATAGAGGTCAATTTTGAATAACTATCTTAAAAATGCAGCGATATGTCGCGAATCGTTTGAAAGTTGACATGATCGAGAGTGTAGCTATAATTCATCATCATCAGCTCGCTCACTGCTTGACGTTTAGGGACTGACTTAAATTTATTAATTTTGTATAATATAAGCTTTTGGGATTTAGCTATTTTAAAATGCAATCTTTGTCTTCATCATGTTTAATTTTGTACATTTATAATGTTAATTTCATATTCAGTAGCCCTATATTATCAATAAGACTGTGTTTTGCTTAAAATATTGGAAGCAATATGTTCAGAGTATCTTTACAAAAACCGGCCAAGTGCGAGTCTGGCTCGGAAAGAGTTCCGTACAAAACGTCTAAAATTCATGTTTGTTGTATGGGAGCCCCACTTAACATTTATTATATAACCTAAGTTTTAGTATAGAGGCAACAGAAATACACCTTCTGTGAAAATTTCAACTCTCTAGCTATCACGGTTCACGAGATACAGCCTGCCGACAGAAATACGGATGGACGGACGGATAGACAGCTAAGTCTCAGTAATAGGGTTACCGTTTCTACCTCTTGGGTACGGAACCCTAAAAACTACGTTTAGAAATTAACTCAGCGACGCATAGATATCTATTCATTGATACAAAATTGAAGATTCAACAAAATAGTGACTAGTGAGCTCTCAGTCAGCGAACAGTTTTGAGTGAATTGGGATTTGGGGTGCAGTGAGTTGGCGGCTGCGGTTTCGATGTATATGCACGTGGCAAATAAACTTTGCGGCTGGTTCTGGGTTGTAATCGAAACAGTGTAAGCAACAATGATTTCAAAAACTAAGGATGACGTATTTTTGTCGGAAAAAATCATCATACAAGAAAAAGTTACGCCATCTTTATTTCAGAAGATTTGGCCAAGTTACATGCAGACTGAATAAACTGTTCAAAATGTCAAACCTCGACTGCCCCAAACTGCTCCAAGAGTAGGGCAGTTTAAGCGTGGGCATTTTTTTCCTCATCTAAAATATATAGGTCTATAGTAAATTACGGTCTCGGCTTGACATAATGATAATTAGTAGATTATCGTCATGTGAATCGTAATTGAAAAATATACAACCAAGTGAACTACGAGTGGTACTGAGTACCATCAATAATTATTGGTCGGTAAAGTAACGCGTCATCATGCTAAAGTACTGAATAATGTCGATATAATATTATTATTGTGACTTCTGCTCAGCGAGCCGTGATTGCCCATTGTTTCATGTTCTTCAAATATTTAATCCTCATAATAAATGACAATGAAATTTTCAAACAAAATAGATTTTAAACTGATAAATTATGTAAGAACTGAACATAATAAGATTGTTTGGCCCAACATACCCTAACGACATCCAACGGAAAACATATCCATTTCACGTCACAAAACGCGAATATGTTTGGCAAAGCGAAAAACATGATTTCTCCCCGGTCTCCCCGATCGGATGGAATAAATCCGCATCGGTACAGATGAAGTGCGGTCGATTTCCGCACGAATTTCCTAAGAGGGCTTCAGAGGACCTCGGCGGGCCCGACGACTACTGAACCTAATAACTCCGCACTCCATCAAGTCATTCCAACATACCATCTCGTATGTTTTTTCGTGGATTTCGGCGAGCGACTGTATGAAAATACAATCGCTCGCCGAAATCCACATAATAATATTATGTCACTTTTTAGGTTTATTTATGCCGTTATATCGTTCTACTTAAAACAGATTGATTATCATTGGATGTCTCGTTTAGATAATTACCAAAGCGATGCAGTGATTATATTCCTTTTGGGTAATTATTTCAAATGATATTGAGGAATAATATTATTATGTTGGTTATCCGAGGGATCAGTCTCAACGGTTGCGGTTGCACGATTTGATGCGTGTGCGAAAGAGATAAAATATATTGAAACTGGAGATTAAACAGTTTTATTTACGAAAGAATTAGCCTTCTGTGCTTGAATTACATACATAGCAAAAATATCTCTTTTCTATATGAGAAATAAATAAGTGTCTTTGTCTTTCGGTCGCATGAATGTATTTATGCGATTTGTCAGTGTTTTAGTCGATACTGATGACGAATCTAAATATAGCATATTATAACCAATAAACTCCGCCTCAGCCCCCAACCGACGTTATCCCCAATTATCCTAAAAACAGCCACCCAAGCCACCCAAACCCAAGCCGGAAATGCCACTTGCGAATTTTTTTAATGTTCGATGATTTCTTTGCCTACACGATTGGTATCTCGCTCTTACTAAATTAAACAAGGTGGCAAGAAATTCAATCTAATCTAACTTCCTCCAATCCAATTTGAAGCCCCCTCGCATCGTGCCCCGCACACCCCCGCCGAGGATCGAGCAATTTATTTCTCCTATCTTGTGTATTACAATATTGATTTGTAGGCTATTCGTTGCATTTGATGGCGGGGAATTTTTTATCCGACGTCGCTCAAGGTTCCTTATTAATTCCTTTTTAAATCTATGGACGCTTCAGGCCACGTCAATTTCGGCCCGTGGTAAGTATCTGAAGAACTTAGCCACCAGACAACGGGAAGTATATTCAATACTTTTAAACTATACATATATTTAAGATTTTTCTATACATTAATTATACATGTAACTATACATATATTTATGAATATCACATACACATCCACATCACATCTACATCCATGACCCAGGAACATTGAAATCTATTTTGTTGCTTCGGAGGGATTCGAACCTGCGACCTCCGGCTTTACAAGAAAGCTTCCTATTGCGATCATATATTTTCAAAGTTTAAACACATGTATAGTGACTAAGAAGTGATCAAAGGTGGGGCTTTGACTTGTCAGCCGGAACAGGCAGCAACGATGCATGCGAATTCTCTAGAACTTCAGTTACTCAATTAAGGGACGACAGCTTGACTTTAAATCATGGTTAGTTTATGTTAAATTAGCAGGTAAACATCGAATGTTTTTGTTTTTTGAACTATAAAAACAAAACCTATATTTATGTGTAAACTAGAATAAATATAGGTTTTGTTTAAAATGTTATAATGGCGAAAATTACATACAATAAGAATGAATGTACAAGAAATGCGTTTTGTAAAAAAAATCGGTTGTCTGTAAAGTCGGTTTACTGACGATAGTTGAACGTGACAACGTCATAAGAAATGGAACAGAGTGAGGTAACGCCGCATGAGTCATGTTTAGCGAGGTAACGCTGGTAACGCCGGTAACGCCGCATGAGTCATGTTTTTTCGTGCGTGCAGCCGGCTCCATCGAATTATAAGACGTTATCACGTCAAAAAATTGTAAAATCTTAAGTTGAAATATATTACGAATATTATGAGTTATGACCAATAATACTTTGTGCAAATTTCTGTTCATTTTGATCTTCCATTAAAATTTTATCAGAAATTATAACTTTAACTTCCAACAAAGAGGTCCAACCTAATTACAATTAATTGATTTAAAAACAATTTTAATCCACACACACATCTATTATGACAACGTTAAAAACTGATAACTGACTTAAAGTTCTTAATTTGATAGAAATTGAACCTTAGCTTTATAAAGCTAAGCTTCGAATTAAGATTCCTTAAAAAAATAAGTTTTCGTATAAAACAAGTTTGGTTTAGTTAAACAAGGCTTTGTTTAATATTATGCAATAAATTATGATTTACAACAGTATTCTGTAATATTATCAATACTTATAATCTAAATGGGAAAGGTTTGTTTGTTTGCATTGAATAGGCTTCAAAACTACTGGACCGTTTTTTTATTAAATTTGGTACATACATAGGCTACTATATCGACAATCTGTACGGTTCCCGCGGAATAATCTTTTGCGCGGACGAAGTCGTAGGAAACATTTTATTAATTATAATTATAATATGTGAAAAACGACAAAACATTCGCTGGATTTAATTATGAAATTATACACATTAACATTCGTCAACCTACATAGCGAACATTAAGTGGTTAAGAGCTTGGCTTTCGACTCGGAGGTCGTGGGTTCGATTTTCGCGTTGGAACAACAAGAAATGTTGTGTCCAAGTTTGGTTAGGGCAATGCAGGCTGATCGCCTGATTGTCTCACAAGAAAGATGATGATGGGCATGTAAAAAGTCGGTCCTGCGCCTGACCTCTCGGCAGTCGTGTCTGTCATCCGTCCCACTAGGTTTCGAGAAGAGAGAGTGCTCTTGTGAACTGCGCACACACTTAAAAAATAAGGGCACTATAAAAAATAACTCCTGTTTAGCTGGCCTGGTTTCAATGGAACCAGACACCGTCATCGAAATCGGTGTGAATAAAGCTATTATTATTATTATTATTATGCACATAATATCACGTAAAAGCGTAGGTATTTATTTTTTGTTTAGTATATATACTTACTCTACTTTCTGACACTACGAAATAGATATTCAGTGGCATGATCAGTATTCGATTCTCATTCCAAAAATTTTAAACACGAGACTTTAAATTTTGAGCAGATTATCCTATAAAATAATTAACGTTGATTCATAAGCTGATACTGAGCATACTGAGCATACCGCACGGCTGATACTGAGGAGCGGTCGCGTGAGGAAATGTCATTACTTACGTTAATATTGTGGATTTAATCAATGTTAGGTAAAATAAGTCATTGGGATAAAAAATCACCACGATTTAAACTTAAAACCGATATACCCAACGAAAATTATAAAATACATTAAAAGCGAGCCATGTCTTGAGAATAGCGGGGGTATCCCTGACAAATCCCTTCATCCCTGTCTGATAGTTCCGACACTGATATTTTATTTATAAACTAAATCGTGCATCTTAAAGCCCCCATTACGACTTGGATAACAGTTAACTGGATACTTTTACTTTAATAAGATACTTAAATGTCAAATGACTGAATTTTAAAATAACATAAATGTATCTACTAGATTGTTTATTTACAAAGTTAATATCCTACTATTATTATAAATTTGAAAGATTATAAGGTTGGATGGATGGATATATGGATGGATGTCTGTTACTCTTTCTTTTATTAGTGTTCCCGTGGGATACTGTACTTTTTCGGGATAAAAAGTAGCCTATGTTTTAATCCAGAGCCAAAATGGTAGTACCATACTTAATTTCATCGAAATCAGTTTAGTCGTTTTTGCGAGAAATAGTTATTGAAAACTAGCTGTCCCCACACACGTTATTCTGTCGCACCTAAAAATATAGTGTTAATATTTTCCCTGCAATTTTTACAATATTTGTAGCCGTTTAAATTTCCAGACAGACCAAAATTAACCAAATCGGACCAGCCGGTCTCAAGTTTTAGCGAGACATTGGAATTGCAATCCATTTTCATTATATTATATAATATAACAATTTCCATTACTTTGTAATTTCCCATATCAAATCACACATTTTATAAACTGTACGTCACGCCCCATTGGAACGGGATAAAAAGTCCGTCCGTCTCCTGGTTGTAGGCTACCTCCCCACCAATTTTCAGCCAAATCGATTCAGCCGTTCTTGAGTTATAAATAGTGTAACTAACACGAATTTCTTTTATATAATATATAATAGATGAAAGACATAATATATTGTTTAACGTGAGACAAATTGTGTCAAAACTCAATCGCATGGTAGGAAATGGTAGTAAAAATAAGTCATGATTAATAATAAAGAGATCACACAAATGTTCTTTTTTTATTTATCATGTAATTTTGAAGCATTAGTATAAAAAATATTAGGTTTCTTCACTCCTCCTCCATATGAACTTTAACTGTGCCAAAAGTGTTGGTCAAAAATTAACCCAGATCCGTCAGCAACGTAATGGTTGCCAATGGGTTTTCTTTTTTGCAAACCCATTGGCAAAGCGACAGCAATTGCAAATATTGCTGTCGACTCTGGTTTTTAGGGTATTGTTTACCACGTAGCTCAAACTCCTTCGCTCTTAAAAAGGTATATAAATTTTTTGTTTCTCTTATTAGGTAAATAATATTTTGATTACAAGAGTTACATTGCAATGCAAGATTGAAATGGAATATTTGAGCGCTTCGAATTCACAATTTTTGAACTATTAGAATACAATAACTTACCTTCGTACAATTTGTAAAATAAATTCTATTTGATGTAAATTAAAGCACGTTTTTCCTTTTTTAACCGAACTAACGTTAAAATCAATTAATTAACTTGTTCAATCGTATTTAATTGCATTTGAAATTACAGGCTTTTAAATGGATACCATTGACTTTTGGCAGATCTGACTGATCTCTGAGGGCCAATTCTCGTAATCAAAAATGTTTAATTCGGAGTATGGTTTCAGTAAACTACACGTAAACCGTAGAAGTTAATACTAGGTCAATTAGACCGAGTGAATAGTGCCTTTGCTCAACAATGTAAATTATTTGTGATATATAAAAATGGTTTGCAATTCTAATTTCTCGCTAAACCTCGAGATCGGTCGGAAAAAATAGGCTAATTTTGTACTTGAAATAATTGTGAAAGTTCAGGGAAGGTTTAAACGGTGAGAAATATAAGAAAAATTACGGGAAACATACTAATAACGATAATTGAATTTTCCCACACTGACTGTTTATTGCGTTCAATTTTTCACTTGACTGTCAAATATTTATAGGTGCTTTCAATTTACATGTTTGGTTTAATTTAAAAATCGGCCGGCCCCAGAACGTTGTAGGTGTAGATGTAGCTATAGGCGTGGATGTAGGTGTAGGTTGTAGGTGTAGGTGTAGCTATAGGCGTGGATGTAGGTGTAGGTTGTAGGTGTAGGTGTACCTATAGGCGTGGATGTAGGTGTAGGTTGTAGTTGTAGGTGTAGATGTTGGTATAGGTTGTGGGTGTAGTGATTTATTTCTTATAGTTCATAGTTCGTAGAGAACAACGTGTGTCGGGGCAGCTGGTGTGTGATATTTTTATCTTAGTTACGTACTCTACGAGTATTTTACCGTCCCTAAGTATTTATTTATTTAGCTCGTGGAATTTAAGTAAAATTAAAAATTATAACAGTTTAAGAGCCTTTCGGAGTCTTAAGGCATTTGAATTTACCGAAGTATCATGAGTTACATTTAGTTCTCAATCCAGGTTATCTACTGTCCGTCCAGAGTAATTTTACCTCTGACAGGACCTTTATTCCAACGACATAAGGATCACTCCGATAGAAACTCTGAGGTAAAATAGCTCCGAATGGAAATCATAATCAGATTCTACATATACATTAAAACCGCATGCAAACATACAAATGGATTTACAACGGCGATGGAGCGACTGAATTTCGGCAGCTGGGGGGCCCGGGTCTGCCCGGGCAGAAAGCAAACTAAACAAACTACTGGGTCCCATTTCCGCCGTGACGTCATCCCTGCAGTTTATGAGAGGGACCGTTTCGTTCGCATCACTTAATCCCCTCCCCCCGTACCGAGGGTCCCCGACTCACCCCCGCGCTCGCCCGCCGCTCTTTGCGACGATTAAAAGTGTCCAAATGAAACTCCGCGCCGTACTTGCGACATAATTTAAATTAAATTGGACCAAGTCACACTTTTTTGTCACTATTATTCGTGCCAACTTTGAGATGACAGCGGAAAAATGTTTTCGTTACGAAACATTGTGATAATTACATAGTAAAAGCGTTTAACAGCTGGACCGCCGAAAATTAAAACTTGCGTAAAATTCGCTGGTGATTACTTTGTGCCTGTATTTTAAACTAGCTTTTGCCCGCGGCTCCGCTCGCGTAAATACTGTATCCCACGGGAACACTGTAGGTTTTCGGAATAAAAAGTAGCCTATGCGTTAATCCAGAGCTTAAACTACTATTATACAAAATTTCTTCAAAATCCTTTCAGTAGATTTTGCGTGAAAGAGTAACAAACATCCATACATCCATCCTCACAAAAGTTATATTTATAAATAGTAAGTAGGATGGTACATACTTATTACAGATAGTACTTCGTACTATCGTAATGTTTACTTCTTTGCAAAATTTAACTGCCATCCTTAGCACCGGTTGGTAATAAAAACATAATTTGTACAATACTTGAAACTACTTTATAAAAAGTTTACTTAGCTTTTTTGCAATTCTTAATATTTAAGAAAATTAGAAAATTCGAAAATCTTGATGGTAAAAATACTTTTTCTATGTAAATACATAATAACCTATTAATAATAAATATTGCCGAGGGCCATTAAGAAATTAGTTTTACTGAATTTTACGATTGCCTAGCATTTGCCATTACATACATTTATGAATAAATATCTAAAATAATAGGTATGATGACCTATTTTGGCGTCCGCCGAATTATATTGGCCCCAAAGATATAAAGAACATGCTCTGTGTTGGCCACCCTTTATTTATACATTAATTAATACATAAATAAGAAAAATATTGTTTTTAAACAAAAAAAAATGAAAACCGACTTCCGAAAGTTAGAACGCACAAAAAGTATGAAATAAATCTTATTTTCTAAATAATTCCCCTTTTAAATTCGGCAAAAATTTTATCTATTTCTCTACACAATCTTATACAATATCCTGATAAACCAATATTTAAAGAAAACAATATCACGTTAAAACAATATTTTATAGAGGTCGCGTTTAAGTTGGCTGGTACCGACTTCAAAATTATGAAGATAATTTTGAAGTCAACAAACAACAAAATTGTGTAGAGAAATAGTTAAAATTTTAGCCGAATTCAAAAGGGGAATTATTTTGAAAATAAGATTTATTTCATTTTTTTTCGTTCACTGTGGAAGTCGATTTTCATTTTTTGTTTAAAAATAATAATTTTTCCCTTTTTAGTCATATTTATTATAATTTTATCTAAGAAAGTTTAAAATAAGCGTTCGAATGTATAATTGAATACACGCCAAGCTTCCATTAGGTATTGTATATAAGATGATGATGATGATTACTGGAAGTTACATAATGGCATATTATGCTTGCAGTTCTTTTAACAATGCCGAAATTTTCAAACGTGTATCTTTAAAGACTGAGGAGTTCTGTTCAGTACTTTTTGATGCAGGGTATACATACCCTTAAAATTACTCTATACCCTTGGCACAAAATGTAACTTTTTGGTAGCATATGCTTGATTTACTTCACAAGAGTCAAATCCCTATAGATGTTCCTATTAATTTTTCCCTCAATTCCTCATGGATGCCATCATCAGGTCTCCACTTTAGTGACTAAAGGACGAATTTCGAATTATACTCTTTACAAAAACAAAATAATTTTGCAAATAGGTCCACAAACGGCAGAGTAATGTTCAAAGATATCCGTGTCGGTGTAAAATACTATGAGAGGTACCTATTATATCGTCATAATGTGATGATGGTGGTGATGACGATGATTGCTGTAATTGACATACAATTCTTTAAACAACGCCGAAATCCCCAAACATGTATCTATAAGGAGTCAGGAGTTCTGTTCAGTACTTTTAGAATCAGGGTATATCTTGGTGCAAAATCTTACTTTTTGGTAGCATATGCTTGAGTTACTTCAGAAAAAGTCAAAATCACTATATGTGTCCATATAAATTTCGAGGAGTTCCCTCGCTTCCTCATGGATCCCATCATCAGGTCACCTTGGTGAAAATGGGACCAACTTCTAATTAATTAATAATAAACTTCAAACTTCCCTTTACATCAAAAAATAATTTTGTAAATCGGTCCATAGACAGCGGAATTATCGTTGAACATACAAAAGAATATATATATATATATATATATATATATATATATATATATATATATATATATATATATACAGCTGAACGTATAACCGCCTCCTTTTTTGGAAGTCGGTTTTAAGGATAAACAAAACGAATACACAACCCATATTTTATATGATACGGAGGTAGCCAATAATTTGGGGTAATGTCAAAGTTTGTGAGGATGAACGTATGTTTCTTAGTCTTTAACGCAAAAACCACAGAACAAATTTTTATGAAATTTGGTATCGTAGTAGTTTGAGCTCTGGATTAACACATATTCTACTTTTTATCCCTAAAAAGTACAGTGTTCCTGCGGGATGCTGTATTTACGTGGCCGGGGCCGCGGGTAAAAGCTTGTCTTCTCATAAAATAAAGTGAAATGTAAAACAATAGGCACTCACCGTCCTGACTTCGCTCTCTGCGCCGTTCGCGAGGAACTGGATCTGTTTGAGGTTGGGCGCCAGCAGTTGGCTGGAACAACAGAAACACATTAGTGACACATGCTCGTGAAAAATTGGGGCCTAATGCTATTAGCTGGTCCTCTTAATGGCTTAATGTCATTAATTTTGGCTGTGTTACATTTCGGTAGACCAATTAAAATAAAAAAAGAAAATACGAAAATAATAACCCAGATTGTTTAATTTTAAATAAGTTGTAATAAATATTATCGAGGCTAGTACACAATATATTATCGAGGATTATATACACAATATTATGTCTATTTAATAACTTTTCGTTTACAATGACAAATAAAAGTTTAAATTTTTACTTTCATATTTAGAAAACACTAATTACAAACATTACGTTAATTAACATTACATAATGTTTGTAAAATACTTTAAAAATAAAGGATTTATTTATTTAAATACAAAGAAACGCCATTAGTTTATTTGTCAATCAGAACTGATTAAATGATTTTATATTATTATTGTAATATTTCAATCTTACCACTATTGCAAGTCAATAAAAAGCTTGTAATATTCTATGTATTCACTTCACTATGTATTCTTTTACATATTACGTATCAGCATTAAATGAAAATCTAATGATGTGTGCGCCGCCTCGCATCGGAATACATTAATTTCATGCACATTGACGTCTGTCAGTGACGACACGGCGGCGGCCATGTTGCCGGCGAGTACCTACGAGTAAATAACTCGAAATTAACGTGGGATTATAATTGTAAAAATGCGAGTATGACAATATTACTCTTTAGTTAGTAAATAAATTTGCCTGTAATTTTTATTACATAAATGACCAGTGATCTGAAAAAAAATTTATTATTTTTCAGAGCACTGGTCAATCCGCATTTTCTTTGAAAATATTGATTTCATAATAAGTACTATTATTTTTGTAAACTCTAGCTTACAAAAATAAAAGTATTCTAAAATCAATATTTTCAAAGAAAATGCAGATTGTTTGAAGGACAGAAATGGCTGTAAATAGATAACTCATAGCGTTAAAAGTGGAAATCCAGAAAACTACTCACTTCCAAGTCTTTAAAAATTCAGTTTCAATATTCAAACATACAGTTTATATCAATTAATGTCACTAGATTCCCTAGATATAAGTTAACGTAATCGCCCAATATGAGTCTCCATATAGCTTTCGTGTGTCGTGTGTGAGGTAAATCTATGATCGTCCGCCTATACACTGCCGAACGGAAATTTCGCGGTAAACAAATTTCGCCAATAAATTATTTTCCTTGCGGCCATATTTGTGGCGTTTGGTGTGTGGTGAGATATTACAGCGAATATGTTTACTTATTATAAGTTATTATAGAACTGTTTAACTCCTGATTATTTAAAGAGTAATTACTTCGCTCGAAGAACACTGTATGAATAATCCAATAACGGAGCACGTACCTAAATTAACTCCTACTATTAATACAATATTCTTATATATCAAACAACTAAGGCTGCGTCAATTCATTGTAACTGCGTCGCACTAGGGTACAAGAACATAGATAAACATTTTCTTATTTAATCTAATTACAATATCTATACTAATATTATAAAGGGGAAAAAATTGTTTCTTTGTTTATATCTTTGTTTCTTTGTTTACATTGAATAGGCTGCGAAATTACAGGACCGATTTTGATGAAATTTGGCACAGGTAGCAGACCACGAGGAAGGTCATACGCTATTATATCGCAGTTAAATGTACGGTTCCCCAGGGATTTCCTTTTGCGCTCACAAGAAGACACGGGCAACATCTAGTAAAATAATAAAACTTTCTAGCGCATACAGAAGCCTAGATTTAGTAAAAGAAATGTCATCTAAATCGATGAGACGAAGTCGACGAGATCGCGGGTTCGTATCCAAGCGAAGGAACTATTTTTTTTTATATTATTTACTTAAATATATGTATATTAAATAAGTATCTTCACACAAATAAATATAATTAAAGTATATGCAAAAATATTCATAGAAAATTCTGTATTAAAAATAATATTCTTTTGAAAAAAATTGGCATAAATTCGTCGCTCGTGACTTGGGCCGTATATTTTTGTGTGGCATATTTCACGTGCTCCTTGTAGCCCGGAGACAGGTTAGGGCGGATTTTAACAGACTTTATAACGAAAAGGAAATTTCGTTTCGGATAATTTTTTAAATATTCGCCTAAAAATTCGCAGGCAAATATTTGTACCAGATTTTTCAATAGGTGTTCATTTACGTTCTGCACGCGTATTCTGTTGGAACAATACTTGGAACTTTTGTTTTTGGATATTGATTTTGATGAAATTGCCTCCTACGGAATTACTGCAGGTCTAAAATGGCCAAATTAAGTGAATCGTACTATGAAACATGAACTTTTGAAGAAACTGCTATTAAAGTAACTTCTACAATTTTCATAATTGATTTAACCATCCGGGTCGTTTTACAAACTAAGGAATTGTCGGTGTCTCAGCTTAAATATCATGGAAAAATTTTTCACTAACCAATTTATTTGTATAACATACTGCAGAACATACCTATGTCTAGCTGATCACTAAAAATTATGTAGATTGAAAATTATTATCTTGACGAAATTTCTATTCAAAACGCAAAAAATTCAATATCCTGGAGTGTCCCTAACCAAAATCGATACTAAAATGTACCGTGGTTTATTTTCTATAATATATAGGCCGTAAAATACATTAAAATAAAGAAATACATAATATGTTTTCGTATTCGTATCACTTATTATTATTGTATTGTACCAAAAATTATTATAAAATCTAGATCCGAAATTTGTCCCCACAGTTTTAATTCAGGATCCTGTTCAACCTTAAACACGCGAATTGCCAATAATCGTGCATGCGAAAGAGACAAAGAATACAAACAATCTGTTTGCACCTAGCGCGTAGTTTAGTCAGCCGGGCCCAGTTGACGAAGGAAGTTGCGTCAAATTCAGTCAAACTCACCAGAGTCCTGGTAAGATATTTAATTACGTAATTAGTATAATAATATGGTAATTTTAGCATTTTCATATGTAAGTTGCTGATACAAAGGCTTACTTTTGCTTAAATTTTGTTGAATATTATTTAATTATTGTTTTTTATCAATATCTCAAAATTCTCAGAAACCTGATCTCATGATCCTGTAAAAATTTATATAATTTGTGTCTTATTCATTTAGATTTAATATTATTTGTGTTTTAGAATTATCAGTCAAAGCTCTATTATGATAATATTCTTTATTTAAAAGTTCCTGTCCAAGACTCATTTAAATAGTTTTAGCGTAAATCAAAAATATACCCAATTTCCATCATTGTTAAAAATATTTGAAATATTACAACTAATGGTTAGAAGAATATTTGTTATTTTTTAAATTATTAATAAATAAAGTTTGATCTCCATGCTGTTTTATTTCTTAGTTTCCTGATTCTTGAATTTTTTCAAATGCCCTAACTTTAAAATTTCAAAATAATTTGACTGTTTCACTTAATACAGGGTACACGGTACACGGTAACACGTTTATTCTTTTTTTTGTGTTTATCATAAACTGCATTTTGCAACCAGAATGTCGGCCCGAATTTAGTCTAATTTTCGTCCTTAAATTGTAGAACGACCCATACCTCAAAAACAGCCCCAAACACCCCAAAAGTGGAATCATTTAGTTGGAGACAGACTCGACATGCCCCGTCTATACGTATATGGCTTCCACATTAAACCACCTTTTGAATATTCAAATATTCGAATTTCTCATCACAAAGATTACCCCTACCTCAAACTTTATGAATCTGACGTCAAATATGTCTGACAATAAACATCCATCACATTAGCTGATTAAATTGAAATAACATACGAGTTGTGTCTACGTCAGGTGAGGGTAGTTGGTAAAGCTTTCTGTGTGATGAACAAACTTCTGGAAAGAAACTTGCACATTGCATTTGAAACACGCTTCCGCTTGTATACTTTATCCGAAGGCAGAAAATCATTTACCTCAAGTATCAAGAGTGTTCAAACTGAACTTGATACTTGATTTTAAAACTGTCATCGTTTTTAAATAACAAGTATAATAATATTAGGCTTTTCGTTGTCGGTCTCGATCTTCGATACATAAATATATATTCACACAATTTCTATGTAAACTCTTTTATTTCCACTTAGTACTGGCAGGTTATAAAAACTTAAAATTGCAAGAGAAACATTCATTTGTTATTTGTCATCAATGGAGGATTAAAAAAATATTTAGAGATTTGGTTATGATGTAAAAATAATCAATTTAACTTTAATGTGAAATTTAAAATAAAATTAGTTATTAATTATTTAATTATGCTAAGTACATATGAGATATTAATTGTAACTGACCTCGAATTTATTATCTAGTAAGAGTATTACAAATAAAGTAAGTATCTTATCCATAGACGTCCTCGTTCCTATGTCGAGGTAAAAACTGTTCCAACTTATATGGCCGCACTTTTGGGCCTGTTTTCGGCCATTTTTACATTTGAGATATGGTGAAATCAAGATGGCGTAACTTTTTCTTATATGAAGCTTTGTTCTGTGAAATTTACGTCAAAGCCTATCCTTAGTTTTGATTTTTGAAATCTTTGTTGGTAGATATAGAAGTCGTTGTAGAACTATAAAGCTTTTGAACATTGTTAATTCGACCTGTGTAATAAAGTTGTCATTCCAAATATCTTTTCGTAAGACTATAAATCCAAATATTCTGTTGGTATTATTCAAGCAATAAAAACAATACTGAAACAGCCGTTGAAGGCTTATTTCGCGCTTTAATTTAAATCTCATGCTCCTCTCATTAGCGAGGCCATAAATAATAATCTAACGACTTGTCGAAACTTGTCTCAACTTGTGTAATATCGTCTGACGCGAGCGCTATGTGTCATGTTAATCCCATCATCACAACATTACAACTTATATTAACTTCTTGAGACTTAAAAAGCTTTCTAGCCGCTTGAATTATTAATTACCAAAGTTAAAGCTGCATACATTTTGTATTTGCAAAAGATGTTTACAAAGTCTATTTACAGAGATTTAAGTTGTTAGAAAAATGTTGATAGCTGTAAATAACATCAAAAATTGTATTACAATTTTGATAAATTTAAATATAATTCTCTGGCTATCACTAAAAACAAGCGTTGCCAAATAATTAATGAAAATTTGACTCAAAATGCTTAAGGCTGGAACTATAATATGCTCCAGAATCCGGAACACCGGTGAAAATTCAGAAAACTAAAAATAGAACTCTGTACTAGTACAATAGAGAATGGAAGTTTCTAGCGTCGAGCTGTCAAATATGACATTGACAATGACTCGACACTCTTTTTTTTTATATATATATATATTTATATATGGCATCGGCTTATAACCATTTGCCAGTGTCAAGTTAAAAAGGCGGGAAATAGAACTTTCGTTTCAATTTTCAACACCGTATTCCTATATCGTCAAATCTAGTCAAAGTCCAAATATATAGTCAGTACAGTCTATGAGTCATGTCAGTCGATTCAGTAAAGTGGTAGAAGCTTTACTGAAAGTTCCTAGGGAGTTTTGGCCGGAAACACAATATAGCACGTTTTTAGAAGTTGCATCACTTGCCCACACTTGTGCACGATAACGAATATTTAATGGTTAATATTCTACCAATATTACACATTAAGAACCAAAATAACACAAATTTATGAAGTTTTACAAATTCCACAACATCACCCATTGAACTCCCCGGCAAAACTCCCGACTCGACACTCATGTGTTCGATTTTCAACTTTATTGTATTAGCGCAGAGTTCTATTTTCAATGCTCAGAATTTTCTACGGCCTTCCGGATTCTGGATCATAATATATTGCCAGCCTAAGATGACACATTGATACGGGGCCAGAGGGGTGGGTATGCGGGGGTTGTGCGCGCTAGATTTTTTTCATTGAAAACCGTCTAGAAATTGCGTTGACCTTTTGTTGACAAAACAGTTTTCACCTTGTAATTTAAAAACGATACATTTCGAAAACTTAAATCGTTTCCGAATGTCGGTAATTGGGAACCTTTGTTCTTATAGAGATCTTTTAGATTCATTATATTTTGTGCTATAAACCTTATTAAATTGTGTTCCGCTGTATCTAAACAAAGGTCTAAGAGGTAATTTAGCCCTACATTAATTTTTTTTTCTTAGCTTTAGTAATTGATGGGAATATGTTGGTAACCAAAATCTCTCGTGTCCTCTTAACTTTCGATTAGTTGTTCCGCCAAGAGAACTTATTGTATATATATATATATATATATATATAGTTCCACCGTATGCCGATAGACGGCGTTCGTTCGACCTTAACCCGCGCTATGAGGTGATTTACTAGTTTAACAGATTTGTGGTATATTAATTATTATGATAGTGAAGTGTTACGCAGCGACATCAGTTGATTCTGAAGCAGGGCCAATATGATAAGTTTCTACTTTCGATACAGATCAATTTGAGATCGATTGATTTATTTTTAATACATGCTATTAAGATACCATAACATGTGATCAAGTTATGGGAATAAGCAGATGTCTTACCGCATCAGGCTAATCCGGCGTAGAACATGATGTCTCGTGACGTCACGCCTAACCGCGTTTGTGCTATCGGTGTACATAACGTTACAGGCGTTATGTACACCGCTTATGTTGTAGCTAGGTCATCATCGGATTGTTATGTGATTGTTTATTGTAACATTTACTGCGCACACAACACTTTCGAACAATATAATATTATAAGGTAGTTCAAAATAATTTACGGATATTTTGTGCATTGTAGATTTCTTGCGTATATCAAGACGTTTAGGCAGAAAAATCATTAAAAATTTATCTATAAATTTATACTAGATAAAATTACATTACGCTCTTCACGGCGCTGTTAAGGTCATTGATCTCGCACACCTGATTGTATTGATATTATTTAGGCAAAATTTTTGCCTCTTTAAATCGGCGGTTACTGTGAAGCTAATGACCTCGCCTGTAATTTTATTTCGTATAATTTTTTAAAATAATTTTCTCCCTGAACGTCTTAACGTCATAAGCAGTAGATCATATGCCCAAAATAACCGAAGCTGATTTTGAACAACCTTATACACCTTACTAAACTTACGTTCCACTGTTCCCCTAGAAAAATTGTCTGTCAGAAAAATGAGCCGAGACGATATTAAGGACGCGTTTGCAAAATGTATAGTTTGACAGCGGCCAAGTACGGACTGACATTTCTTCTGAAATGTTTTGTGCAATAAATCCAGATAGTGAAGAAAATAAAATAAACCTTATTGCCACGCATAAAGAATCATGCATAGTAGCAAAACACGTGGAAATTTTGTGGAGACTTTTTATGCTCCAATCAATTTTTAAATTTGTTGGATTATTTTTAAGCCAATTAAATAAAATCTCTTGGTATTTTTAAATAAACCAAATAAGTAAACACGGTTCTTGAAAATTGTATTTGCTATCGTAAAAACTATATGTTTACTGATAAACAAGTATTATATTTGTAACAATTGTTGATTTTGAAGGATTTAGTTTCATTTAGTCGCAAAATAGATGGAAAACACGCTATTTATGTCATATTTAAATCAGTCAAATCAAAAAAAAAATTACATTCAACCATAGTTTATTAACTATTTGCATAAAAAAATTACAAAGTTTGATGGGTGACATCTCTATATTTAATAATATTTATGTATTTTATATATTTAACTATTTTATTAACTACCCACTCGAAACAATTTGGGACAATAACTGGGTGCCCAGTAATTCGTCACAGGTATTATTCCGTTTCAATTACTGCAGGCTCGCCGTGATCCAATATTTGGGACAAATTTAATCATGTTACGTCAAAGTGATTATTCAATGGCCTGTGACGGAGGCCGGATAAAGGTGGAGTACAAGTCACCGGGAGATTTCTATTAACAATAACAATGGATGTCCCGTAAATGGCTCGGATAGAAAAATCGATTTAGGTTTCTGATGTTCACACGTATTGACGTTGCAACAACAAATAAAATATACTTTTGCTATTTTAGTTTCGATTGTTACATACGTCCAGAAAAGTTATTTAATAACAATTAAGGATTTTCTTTGCTTAATTTAGCTGGTACTTAAAAGTTATATGCATGTTACATATTAACATAGGTATACACCATACGGTTATCGAACTGATGAGTCAATTGCAACAGATTAATATAAGATAAACAGAATATACCGTTATGCCACTCCACGCCCATACACGGTCAGTTCCAACTGATCCAATCACAATTGATCAAGTCGATTGGACGATAGATTGGTCATACACCTGTATGACTATCATTAGTAGTCACAGTAGAACATTTTGAAATATATTCTGTCATACGAGCTTAAGTTGTTGATTCAAACATCCGTTTGTTTTAGACAAACCGCCTTGACAGGTCGGTTCAAACTAGTAATTTTTTAAAGACTTGGAAACTAAATAATAGCATATCTAACTTACTACCTATTGCCATCAATTATGGATTATATTTTACTATAAATTATGGCTCATAACTTACAGTGGAAAATATTCTTTTTTATAAGCGTAATATGACATGACATTCTGACTACTGCACATTAAGGTTACCTTCTATCTACCTACCTACAAGTAAATCAGAATCCTCTTCCCATTGTTCTGAAGACAAACAGATATCTGATTTAATATTACATCGACTACTTCCGCTCTATGAACTCAACGTATGAGCTCCATTTAATATATTCAAATCGCTTCAGGCCGTGTCTTGAGACCACGAAATCTGACGTCTCCGTCTCTCTAATGAAGCGATGCCATGTACTGTGCTCGTGGTAAGCGTTCTCCAAGGAGCTTCCCAAATTTATCTGGAAGCTTTAATATAATGATATACTTCGGCCAATGATTTTCAAACTGAGGACTATGACGTATGTTTCACAGAAAAAAAACTCTTTATACAAGTTACGCCTACAATATTTTTGTAGCTTTGCCGCCCTGTACCTAAATTGGCCCACGGCACAAACTTGCGGGTATGCATAGTACCTACGTTCATTGTACACACTAATACTGCTATATTATAAAGGTTATCAGTAAGAATATATGGGTAGTCTGGCGTGCCTGGGATCTCAGTAGCATTTGTGAGTATATGCGGATTGATTATACTGCAGAAAGCAAATGTCAAAAAATTAAGATGACAAATGTCAAACTTCGGCTGCCCCAAAAACCCAAAAAGTATACTAGTTGGAGTTCCGTTGTATACACGACACCCGTATCCTTTTATAAGTTATCTTTAAGATGATTTCCGGTCTAGATTCTATGAAATATATACCACGAACTTAAACTTTTTCTAGATAATGCAGGTAAATAGTAACTACTATGTGAAATCGACATTTATTTTAAATCAAAACAATGTACACAGGAAAAGGTTCAACATCTATGAACTCTTGCAATGAAATGAGTATATTTTTGTGTAGTAAATGAAGTTCAATTTTGAATCGCTATCCTAAAAAGTGCGCGCCACGTCGAGTCACGTTTGATCTGATACCTTAGCCAATATGCAATGGTTAATTATAAAGATGATCTTCGAAATTAAAAATAATGGGATTGAACGTTCGTAGCATACGTCAAAAATCATACAAATTTTATTTCTAACTTATTCATCGTAATTAGCGATGGCATCTTGGCTGAAGTTGACCCTTAGGTTAAAAGTAACGTCTTATTCAGGTTTCGTTGGTTTTATATTGAAATGTCTTAATATATGAATGATGTTATTTTTATATTGTACAAAATATACCCTTTCTTCCCGAGTAGGATGTATCAAAATGCCATTGTTATTTAAGTCATTGTGCATGTCCTTCTGTCCTCCTGTGGCAAGTCTACCGTGGTGCGTTAGTGATGCTCGGCATGAGGTGAATGAGTTCTTTGATGTCTAGCGAACTGAGAAACGAGTGGACAGAGCCAAACAAACGTTTCGATTAGGTCTATTTTTCATTTCGTCTTAAAATGTATTCACGATAAATTGTATTGTATTCTCAAATCCGAGCCCATATCTTTGACATGCCATGTCTCTATGGGACAGTACGAGACAAAACATAGAAGTAAATATATATATGAATTCCACAACTGGACTTGGCTGATTACAGTCACTGATATAATTCAGTATGTTTATATGTGATAAGGCAGCAAAAATACTGTTTCTTCATAATTTATATATATATATATCTATATATAAAATGTCTACCTTTTTTACAATTTTCGTTTTTCCTAGCAACCGCGCCCTAGCAACCGCGCTCTCATTGGTTGGGCGCGGTTGCTGGGGCGATATATATATAGTTATTGCGGCCGATAAGGCCTGTCGGGTAATATGGCCTAAATATCAGAAAAACAACTTTAAATAACCCCCCCGCCCGAAGACACAGTCATAGGTAGCTATACAGACTCATATATACATAGGATATAGGATAAACAATCAGTATCATAATTGTCTATTAGTTCATACTTTAAGGGGGCTGTGTTGTTGGGATATTACAAATCAGACCGAATAATGTTCTTTTTTTTTATTTTTCTTTACAAAGCGGTCGGCGGGTATTAAGGCCTATAAAATTCGGCCATAGGCCTTATTAACACACCTTTTTAGGCATTATCATGTGACAGTTTTACTGTTTATTTTATGCCTTTAGAAATGTTAAAAATGTAATTACAATTGTTTTTAACTGGTTTATTGTTTTTAGGTTATACTTATACTCGTAACCACATTGTCTATTTACATGCCCAAACATAATATTTTGTTATTTTCTTTTAATTTTAAATTCAGCAGTACTTAAAAATATGCAAAGTTTTAGAGCAAGTAATTAAACTAAAACTTTGGATGTTAGTAATAACACTACAACAAAAGTCTCGGAAGAAATCCAAGTTGTGAGCCGGGACACATCTCACAGTTCTGCTCAAGAGAGCCAATTAAACTTTATAAACATTTTGTCACATCACCCCGAGTTTGTACCATGTTTCATTTCGCACACGCCTTCTAAAACCTTATTTAGGTACAGGCTAAATAAAATATTTTTTCACGTCGCCTTATTAAGATGGATTGTGTGACAGCTCGTGTGTTGATTTCTTTTCTTGGGATTTCAAAGTATGAAATTCAATATACGCAGCAGGTTTTTTTTTCTTAATGAAAATAGCTAGCATTGAATTCCATATATTTTAGACATTAAAAGAGATTTTTTTACGAGCGATATCGTTTATCGGACCGGAAACGCTCTTGTGGCGTGGGCATAAGTGCGTTTCCCTATTAATCAATCCAATACCCGATATTGCGCCTGACAAAAATAGGAATATGTTTCAAATAAAAATATATACCTGTCTTTCTCATGTCTTTGGTAATTATCGACGCATAATAATATCACACAACTTTTTTATACACTTTTCCACTTTATTTAAGTTTTTACAATAATTTATATATAAACACGACCGCTTTCGATTAACTCATCATCAGGTGACGTTGACGATGAGTTAATCTAAACCAGTCGTGTTATTATTTTAATATATTATTAATATATAAATTATTTTAAAAACCTAAATAAAGTGAAAAAGTGTATACAAAAGTTGTGTGATATTATTATAAACATTAATTTCCATCAAGAAACAACAGTACACTCAATCAGTTATAATTATTATCGGCGCGTTAAGCGATATCATATCGCGTAATGTGAAAACGCTCTTAGTCGTTTTATAAATAATAATAATTGTTAAGTAATTTGCGCAGCCAGCCAATTTCTTTCAGCAAGTTTCACCAAACTTGAGTTCAATGGCATGTCTAGGGAAATTTGATTAACAAAATGCTATGTTATCAAATCGCATGCTGCAAATCGTATATCTGTTTGATACAAGAGTTGGACGTATGTTGTATCAAAGTACTAGTGTGTAGCCGGTGACAGTTGGAATGCTTTGAGCCAGTGATTGCAGCCAGTCATTCTATTTGAATCGCTTATTTCTTTTTAGATGTGCGGTCAAAATTCCCGAAAACCCGTTTTGCCCACGGTGAAATTAAGCCTGTAGCCAAGTTGCCATCTCCAATTACGATGACGAAGCTCGAGAACATAAATGTGTGGGATTTGACATAAGCATCGCTAAGTGACATAGCGATGATTATGTCAAATCCCATACTTTTTTTGCTCAGTTGGCCAAAGGCTTTTTATTAGTTTACGATTCGAAAACACGAAAAGTGCTACCCATAGACGTATATATTATAGTCGAGGCATGTTGAGACAAAAAGTGTCTCCATTTAAATGGTCCGAATTTTGAGTTTTTTTTTGGCATTTTGATATTTGAAGTATGATGAAAACAAGATGGCTGACACTTGAAGTATGGTGAAAACAAAGATGGCGTAACTTTTTATTGCATGAAGTTTTGTTCTGACAAATGTACGTTATATCCTAGCCTATCTTGAGTTTTGAAATCTTTGGTGCTACCACTATGATACTTCCAAATAAGAACAAGGAAATGTAATCTCCCTAACAAGGGCACGCAAGTGGCGGCTGAAATCCCCAGCGTACATCAAGGGAGACCTTCTTATTAGAACGCAACGCGCTGGGATAATCGTTTGTGATTGCTTGACAACGCCATACGCTACAATTACTTTTTCTCATAGCTTTGTGGTTGGATGTTTTTTTATTAGGAAGGTATTTGTTTGCTAGTAATCTTGATCACGTTTATCGTTTTACTTATTTATCCACATATACCATACACATATACATACATACATACATACATATACATATACCAAGTTTATCAACCCCCTTGCGAATTTGATCAATATTTACTGCAGTACATGCAGTACTTAAGTTTTTAAAAGATCTCCATCCATCGCCAGCTCTTTTTGGTGCTGGTGTTTGAACGTAAAATACATAATTAATTGCATAGGCTCATAGGATTTTTATAATTTAATTACCAACTTAATACCCGCCAGCAATTCCTCCACAACGATACACATTTTTCGGACAAATCGAGCTCGTATCAGCCGCGTCACTTATGTTTGCCGTACTCGAAAAATTCCCCAGAGACTAGTTTTGTCAAATGTTAGCAAAGAATTTTGTCCGGATTTCATGCGAGTGCCGTTGCATTTTCTGGTATACTTTTTTGAGCTTGTCACTCGGCCGCTGCAGCTTAAATTTGTAGTGGGGTGTTGATCCCATCATGTGTGTTCCCGAATTTATTTGATCGTATATTTTTAAATATCTTGCAAATTACGGTTTTCTTTCATTGGATGACGATATATTGTACTATGCTATCGCAATGTAGTAAATTTACATTATTTGTATTATATTCTTCTTCACTTTTTAAGGTTTTTGTTGAAGAATAGAAAAGGAAAATCGTAGCCACGGAACGAGTACTGCATAATCCAGAACAATTGTAGTTGGAAATATATATTTTTCAAGTATCGAACTCCTGGTGCGTGAGATCGCATACGGGGCGCTTTTACATCACTGCCTTTGTAAATCACATGAATATTGTATAGAGGCGGTTCTGTCTACAGAGCTGGCTGCATTAAGCCTGCACCGACAGAACAAACATTGAACGGAGCGGAGTTATCTTAGGCGTTATTACGAGCATTAATTTTAAACAAACAGTTCCATTTTATATGACTACGACTACGATGTATGGTTACTAGACATCACATTGCTTGAGAATGCTATGTCTAAACTTATAGATAAGTTTTCTGAACTTTATGAATTTGAAGAATAAGGTAGATAATATGATAATTTAGTAGTTATCATAATATGTACCTTATGTACCTTTATTAGGGCAAAAATGCCCGCGTAAATGCAGTAGCCCACGGGAACACTGTACTTTTTCGGGATAAAAAGTAGCCTATGCATTCCAGAGCCTAAACTACTACCAAACTTCATCAAATAATTTTGATGAAGTTTGGTAGTAGTTTAGGCTACAGTAGTTTTTGCGAAAAAGAGGCACTAAATAAAAATGGCTATTTGGCTAATTTTGGTCTTGAAATAGTTGTAGAAGTTCAGAGAAGTTTAAACGGTAAGAAATGTTGGAAAAATTTGCGCGAAAAATTCTAAAAACGACGATTAACTTTTCCCATATTAACTGTTCACTGTATTTGTCACTTGACTGTTAAATATTTATAGCTGCGACTAGTTTGTCTGTTTGGTTTATTTCAGAAAAATCGGAAAGGCCTCTGTAGTAGCGTAGTACGTGTAGATGTAGTTCTAGGTGTAGATGTAGATGTAGTTGCAGGTGTAGATGTAGATGTAGTTGCAGGTGTAGATGTAGATGTAGATGTAGTTCTAGGTGTAGATGTAGTTGTAGTTCTAGGTGTAGATGTAGATGTAGTTGCAGGTGTAGATGTAGATGTAGTTGCAGGTGTAGATGTAGATGTAGTTGTAGGTATAGATGTAGATGTAGTTGCAGGTGTAGATGTAGATGTAGATGTAGTTCTAGGTGTAGATGTAGATATAGTTCTAGGTGTAGATGTAGATGTAGTTGCAGGTGTAGATGTAGATGTAGATGTAGTTCTAGGTGTAGATGTAGATGTAGTTCTAGGTGTAGATGTAGATGTAGTTGTAGGTATAGATGTAGATGTAGTTGTAGGTGTAGATGTAGATGTAGTTGCAGGTTAGCTATTGTGTAGCTATTTATTTATTCCAGGTCATAGTCAAAACAGAACAACGTGCATCGGGACCGAATAACGTGTATATAATAGTGGTAGAATTTACAGTGTATGAATTGATAAAATCTAACCGAGTTGATACAAGTGAAATTGTGCGTATAATATACCTTTATCTTAAAAACACCAAGTTTACACCTCAAAACCACGTTGCTGATGGTATGAAAAACGACGATAGGCGAAAGACGTTGAGGCCGTGGTAGTAATGTATACAAAAGTAGCAACACAGATAACTCGTAAACAGACAACAGAGATATAAACAGTGCCCTAACAAATAAAATCACTTATTGCGACAGTTAACCTGAGAATGCTTGTAGTTTGTTCTTAGTCGTTACTTCATTCTGTAGCTTTTATTTCAATTACTGTTACGACAGTAATTGAAATAAAAGCTACAGCTTGTTAACATCACTGTTCTGAAGCACATGTTAATTAAGCTTTTAATGTAGCATTCTCCTAATTCTGTCGAACGTCCAAATGATTCCTCTAATGGAAATCCTTAAAGATTTGATCCTAACGGGAAAAAGTATTATAATATTATTTAATTTTGCGGTTCGGGCGGAGGGTCGCGAGGTGAGGCGGTCGCGGGGCGAGACGCGGGGTGAGGTCGCTATATCGTCAAACATTGTTAAAGTAATCCGAACGCTGATTGCCGCCAGCTCGAGTGAACGGGTCGCTCACACATCATCGATACGGATTTTTTCATAATGGTATATCACGCCCGCTATCACGTTTGTCACGGATCACCGCGTTTTATTAGTTATATGATGGGTGAATGTCGCATATTGGGTAGAAAAGGTTATATTTATCAAATATCCTTATTCCTTTCTCAATTTCTCTTGTGATTTGGTTTGGAATATCGATTCGAATGTAATATGTAATTTTTAGTCACGTTTTTCAGATGTTAATTTTTTATTAAATTCAAAAGTGGGAATGTCGAACCACATGTTAGTTTTCGTCTAAAAAATCACAATGGCAAAGGTATTGTTTAACAAAATAAAACGAAAGAACCCCAAAGAGATCACTTCGACGAGCCAATGGTTTTAACAATTTTCCCGCTTTTATTCCATTTAAAAAGTCTCAACTTTTTCAATTTCATAAAAAGGTATTCTAATATATTTTTGTATGGGGGTAACTGAGACTGACGGAGCAAAACGCCGTCCAATTTTTTTGCGAAATGCATTTATTGTATGCCCAAATACCAGTTCATATTTTATTTTATTGTGCTTTAATATCTTTGGACGTGAATGGAATGAGGAAAAATAAGGATCGAGATGAATTATTTTCTCGAAGTCATGTCGCCTCGTGAATTCACTGGAAAACAGTTTTATTTGTACATCAAATATATTAAGTGGTGCTCGCTCGTGCTGATTATGAATTTTCGGAATTTTCATATATTTCGATACGCCATGGGAAGTAAGCCTCAAGTAATACTTGTATTCGTGACTTTGTGCCTAAAAATATTATATTTAAATAATTTCGTGTTCATCCATCACGCTACTTACGAGTATATAAGAGGACTCGAAGATTGTTGGTTTGTCAGTGTAAGACGATCTCAAGGCGCAGTAGGCCGTAAGTTATATGTACAGTGTACTCGTCATATTTGCCTATTGCTCTGACCAGACTCGTGAAATATTATGTGGGTTTTTTTAACCCCCGACGCAAAAAGAGGGGTGTTAAAAGTTAAGTTCTCCCAAACGGATGAACGGTCTTTAATCTAGTTTTATTTTTATTTCAAGCTACGTCAGCTTTCAAACTTATCAGAGATATAATATGATCCAAAGTGTTCTTAGCTATAATTCATCATCTGCTAGCAGCATCTGCATCAGCTCGATCACTGCTTGACAATTCGGGTGTTACTTAAAAAAATAATTTTGTTTTTTTTTTGCTTAAACGACGGTTGTGATGTTAATGTGTTATTTTCAGTGATAATTAGTTACACCATATTCGACATTAACACGCTAATACCAACGGCGTTTTGAGAGGAAATCATAATAATGTTGTCAAACCCGGCCAAGTGCAAATCGGACTCGCGCACATAGGGTTGCATACAAAACAAAAAATTACGCTTGGTGAATAAATATCTATTATATTCTATTTTTAAATTAGTTGTTATATCTGGTAAAAGTTTGAACTGTATAGCTACCACGGTTAAGGAGTTGATACAGCCTGGTGACAGACGGATGGACAGCTGAGTCTCGGTAATACCTAGGGTCCCGTTTTCAGCCTTTGGGTACGGAATCCTAAAAAGGATCTGCTATACCTATATAGTAGAGAATACAAATTCATACATCCCGCTAATATTATAATTAACCGAACCAGATGCGGCAGGAATTGGATCACCGCATCCGAGCGGCTTTGTAATATGATTTGCCTTCAGCAACCATCATTTACATATCTATTTTTAACCACCGACAAAAGAGAGGGGTGGTGTGTCTGTCCGTGGCATTGTTGCTCCCAAATTTTGAATGACAGTAACCCTCGTTAGTCGTTAGTAATAGACCGTCTTACCACATCTGACTATATACTTATTTCTAAACTAAACTATATTAGAAACAGATTAAACGCTACATACATTTTGTTTGTGAATAATGTTGTACGTTATACTGTGAACTAGACAGCAGGGCGAGATAGAACATTTAATATTATAGTACTGTATTTGCTTAATCTGTTTCTTTGAGTGACTGGACTTGAAGCTTCAGACCTCGTTGGGTTTATCATGCAATATTGCGCTCGCAAATGCATCTACATTAAATTCTACTAGCTCTACAAAACATTTTAGCTAAAGGTAGCCTTCAGATACATGCGACGTGCGACGCAAGACCGCTACCCGAGGCCGAAATAGGGTCGAGGAGCCACTGCCTAGTATGAATTTATATGCACCACTAAACGATCCCCGCGACCCGCGGCGCGCGACCGGTGAGCGTGGCCAGAGAACCAGGGCCTTTAGTCAAGATGCATTCGATAATTTCGACAACGAAGTTCTTAATCAAAAATGTATGGGATTTGACATAAGTCATCGCTAAGTGACATGTCCCTTACGATGCCTTATGCCAAATCCCATACATTTTGTTTTCGAACTTCGCTGTCGAAATTATCGAATGCATCTTGACTAAAGGCCCTGATTCGCTAGTCTGCTGGTCGCGGTCGCCGGTTACGCGTCGCGGTAGCATAGTTTGGAACGCTACCTTAAGATATAAACTTTGCATAGGTAGATGAGTTTAGTTCATTTAATTACCTGCAATTTAATTTAAATTAAGCTTTAGAATATCTTAAAATATTATTTGACTACTCTGTATTGAATCTTTGATGTTATCTAAACATTTATAATCACTTTTTTAACGAAAATAACCCTTGACATATTAGAAATAACAATGCAGCGTAGAAAACCTACCCAACACCTAACTATAAAGTATAAACAAACCTCATTTTCACTCGGGCGCAACTCGCAACGATCAAAAAAGGGTCTGAAGAACAACTATTTGGGAAATCACTTACAAAAAACTTGGTAAGTTTGAATTTGAAAGTGGCCGCTGGGAAACCGGACTTTGACTGAGGGATATTAATAATGGTTTTACCCTTGATATGAATTTGAATAAGCTTATATTCGAGATTTATGAATACCTGAGTTTCATTTACCGCTTCTCAGAATATATGATGAATGGTCAGGGCAGAAATTATTGAATAGAGGTAATTCTTGCGGTACTCCGCAGTTTTAAAAGTTGTTAGTAAAATAATACTTTTGATTCTTCATTCGTTTTCCAAATGACTTTTCTCGTCAGCTCTCTAGTGCGATAGGCATGAAAAAGGAGGTATCAAGTAATTAATCCAACTAAACTTGACACCACGTGAAAATGACTTCAGAGATTTTGTCGCGCTTTGTTACCCAGTCGACTCTCGTGCATTTATCGCGGCGAGATATGCTAGTTCGCTCCATTTCTTCAGTGCCTATTTAAGAAATTACTCAAATTTGATTAATGGCGCCATCTTATTGCTCTTAATCGAATGAGAAAAAACATTAAAAAGGTTTCAATTTATTTAGGATTTATTCCTCTAATTTCGGATTAGTCTGTTTAATCAAGCGCGAGGCGAATTACGGCGCGTTAAATTAGATCGGTTTCGTTTCCGCGGCTGACGCGACGGGCAAACGTACGCGATTTGCCCCGATTGTGCTGCCGCGAGTGCCCCGATTTTTGCCCCGACTGAGCTGTCGCGAGTGAGTTGCCCCCACTGCATCTGTTTGTCCTGGGATGCCCATTAGGCATCTGGGACATTTCCCAGATCAATAGTGTTCAACTAATCTTACATTAAAGTTCATGTTAACTTGTGTTATATGTTATATAAAAATATATATTATAGTTTTATGTTGTTACATAAAATATACTAAGTATATTCTAGTGTTCGTTGGATCAACCAAAACTTTCTTAAGTTCAAACTTACTATAGTGATTGTTTTTTTGTGTATATAAATTATTAATTTATATATTCTTGTGTTGGATCAACCAACACTAGAATATATAAATTGATAATACATTAATAAACGAAATAAAAAATATTCTATGTAAAATAATAAAATAATTATTATTTTCTATATTCTTCTTATTTTCTTTATTCAATATCGAAATATATCAACATTAAGTTATAATTATTGTAATAAAGGAAGTAATAAATAAATGATAAATTAAATTTTAAATTTTGTTGTAACTAGTGTTGCCCGCGGCTCCTCCCGCGTAAATACAGTATCCTAAAGGAGCACTGTACTTTGTCCGGATCAAAAGTAGCCTATGTTTTAATCCAGAGCCTAACTACTACCAAATTTAATTGAAATTCGTTAATTAATTTTGGCGTGAAAGTGTAACAAACATCCATCCATCCATCCTCACAAACTTTCACATTTATAATATTAGTAGGATAGGATGTAACAATCAACCAAACCAAATGTAAATGAAACTGTAGATGTATATATTTTATTGTAATTGTGTTTTACTAAGGAATAAACAAAGCATTATTATTACAGTAGTGTTGGTTATATCGAGCTGCAATCTAAAAACATCCAACTCAGTTTCAACAGTTGCATTTGCTTCAAAGTAAGTCGTAATTTTAATAAAAAAATTCAATCCGGCAGGTAAGTTTGAAATTGGACCTCGAGGCTGGAGGCCGCAACATTTAAATTGCGCCATCTATTGAATTAAGACAGAAATAAAACAAGAGCAGGGTTTATTTAGCTAAAGAGTCCGCTGACCTATATCGCGGCGCTAGGTTATCTGGAAAACTATTTTCAAACTGATTTTATTAGTATAAGAGATAATGAGTTCTTTGGAAAACTTTTCATTTTCCGTCTTCGGATTCTGGGCATCTAAATTTTACTGGCATTATGAAATTTATTTGATATACCAGTTTTATGAATAACAATATTCAGCAAATTGTAGCCTTATTTTGTTTTGATTCGCGAATCAATATTACGAATTATCTAAAAACGATCAAAAATTCAAACAATCGGAGCGACTATACAAATTTTCGGCAATTAAGGGGACGCATATCCGATTTTATCGACGCGCAGGTGGAAAATTAAATTATTGTCGTCATCCCGTTTAAAAGCAGTTAGTGATGCCATAAAATAAGCTCAATGTACTATTTTTTTGCGACTGACAGGAAAGGGTTACGTTCATGTAGTCTTGCCATGTTACGTAGAAGAATATACCTAATTTTTTAGAGCGGCACACACCGCTGTCTTACAATAAAGTATAAAGTCACCCAAAAGAACGTTTCGTAGAAGAAATATCATAATACCTGTTTTTGAGATGATAGAGTGATTTTTAATAACATTTCTGGGAGCTTAGAAAAAGTACACGAAACGATAACGAATCATCGACGAAACATGTGAGGACATTTTATTCTTCTCGAATTTCGTTATCGTTTTTATATTGATATTGATGTACGAGCATAAGCCATCATACCATACCATCGGACATCGAAGAAACATACTTTGACGAAGGCCAGCTATTTTAGTATTATAATATAAAGTGAAGTTAAAAGTGGCTACTTATTAGTGAAAGTGGCCGCTTTTGCCCCTTTACATTTTAATTAGGCAATTAACGCGTTGAGATTTTAACACTAGATTTATATTTTCATGACATAAAAAAAGTTTCACGGATATTTTTATAGTTTAATTATTTTGAGAATATGTAACATAGATGTTAAATTTAAAAGAGAATTAAATAGAGGAGGATATGTTTTATTTATAAATAAAAGTGCATGCACAATGCACAATATGTTAGTTAATTTATAATATGCTCAGAGAAATTGAGGTATTACTTGACAAACGAAAAAATATAATATTTTACATGTAGTTTAGTAATTAGATATCTAAATATACAAACAAGGTTTCAATTTTTTTTGCTAAATTAGTTGAAAAAACCTAAATCATTTGCTTACTAACAACATATTATAAAAAAAAAAAAACATTCACTATAGTAAGATTGAACTTAAAAACTATTGATGGAGCGTATTCACGAGATTTGCGATATTTTATAAACAAATTGCTGTACAGATGAAAATAATGTTGAGTTTTTAAATACTTTTTCTTTAGAGAACTCTTATTTAAGAGTACTATATTCATATAATTAATAGAGAAAATCAGCCGCCTAGTCTATTTTGCTACTAGTTGTAACACAAATAAAAATTTATTTAATATTTGCAAAGAGCTCTAATTACGTAATGATTGGGTTATCTATTGGTAATTTTCATAGAGAGAATTTCATTCCCAAAATTCGTTCTTACAAATCTTTACTGAAGGACTATAGCGTCTCTTTGTCACGCACAAAAAAGTATTTTAAATTGATTTTAAAAGTTACTTCAGAATGGCAATATGTTAAGTGTAACTTAATGCGATTCTCATATATAAAATGTATGTTATGGTGTAAAACATAGTGGCATGTTTTACACCATAACATACATTTTATATAAAATAACACTCGAAATAATTGAGTGCTGTGATAAAGTATCGTATTAATATTACAACAATTTCGATATTACACGCCGGAGAGAAAACTGGGGAGCTCGTGCGTCGACACCTTGCCCTGCCAATAATAATTTGTCAGTGTCGATGTCGCTACGTTATAAATTTTGCTGCATTTCATTTTAATGGTCTGAGTGATGGCAGTATTTTAAATTATATAAATTGGATATTTTAATGTTAATTTCGACATTTTATGTCGATTGTACGCGGGATTTATTTGTATTGTATCAATGATATATAAATTCGATAGATCAGCTTCATGACTACGAATAAGCAATTAATTGTGATTGATGAATGATTAATTTTTCAGTCGGAGCAGTAAGACCATTCTCTACTAACTGCTAAAGATCTCATGTCTGAGTAAATGAGCTGAGACAAGGTACCAAGTACGGCGTGGGGGAATTTAGTTGGGACGTTATCGAACTCACGTGTGGCCGCTGAGCCGGCACAATAGTTTCCACTGAGCTCGGCGCTGGGAACTGTCCGCGATTTTCCCATTCAGCACTCAAATCGTATGCTTTGTACTTGACATTTTTGGAGTGGGGCCCAAAAGTAATTAAAATATTTTAAAAGGACATTTCATTCTTTTTTATTAAATTTTATAAGGACAAAAAACAACATTACCTTTAATAATAATAATCTAACCACACGTGCCTCCATAGTAAAAATCTTTCACCTAGTTACAACAAAAAATGGAACCTTGAGACTATTTCAGACTATGAATTATTGTCATTATAGGTTGACATAATAATTCATAGTCTGATATAGCCTAGAAAAATGTGTATAGAACCGTTTAGTGGGCTTGAATAATGCAAACCGCGCTCATGTAACTCCCGGGCTCATGTAACTCCGAAACTGTACAATAGGGTTTCTATAGTCCCTGTATGACAATTGTATCTATATTTTTAACTGCACGAAGCCTTTACCTTACACCACGGCCGGTTACGCCGCGACAACTTCATTTGAAGCACGCGGGCAGTAAACACTGCGCTCTTTGTGTGCCAATCAAATTTTTTTCACTCACAAAAACCCACACTGTACAGCGCTCTGCTTTTTTCTTTTCATTAGTAAATTCACCGTACCAAGTTCTAAGCTGGATTTTGTGTTGAAATCATATTTAACTTTGGCGTCGGACCGAAAAATTTCGTACTCACTAAAGAATGAAAAACTCGATTTGGGAGCGCGCGGTTGTAATGCATGCACACAGCTCTGACAGAGTCGTTATACGACTGTAAATTTTCGTTTTACGTTTTAATTTAGCATTTTGTTAGCACTGTGAGAGGTTGGTTAAATACAATTTTTTGTTGTTGTAGATGTTTTTCATGTCGTCAGTAGCATTCATAATGCTGTACGTAATTCTAAGTAACGATGTATAAGATTAGTTAAGATAAGAGTCTGTGGGCAGCGCTATTAGTAACGTAGGTAGTCTATTAAGGAAATGAAACTTGGAATAAGGCTGACAAAGGCTTGAAAAAAGGTCAAACCGATAAGCGACTTCATTAAAACAATGTAATAACCATTAGTTTTAATCCAAGTTTAATCCGAGTTTACCATGGAACCGTGATTAAATATGCACAGGCTGTGCGAGAATGGATTAAATTTATTCGGAACTTAACCCGGTGTAGTCGCCGCGCTCTTCAAAATTTAATAATCTTATACCTATCTTGACCACTAGGGAACCTCCGACAGGGAAACCCCGAACACAAAACTTCAACTTTTAATCATGCTTGTATTATATATTTTAAATTATAACATTTAAATACATTTAAATTATAAAAGTTATGTATTTTAATAGGTTTATTTAAATAGAAGCTTAGAGAGATTTTCGGAATTTTATGGCTACAAAATCGTTGTATATTTAATTCATTTGAGTTTTTATTTGAATTTGTTTCGAATAACAGAGTAGGTTTACAATATTTTCCGCGTTTTGTTCGTGGAATTCCGTTTAAAAATTTGCGTAATGGGTTACCCGGAAGCGGTCTAAAATATCTGTATTAAATACATTTTATTAATAAATACCCTTTTCATTATTTATAAATGTTTTATTCTGTCTATTTGAGTGATGTTTTCAGAAAAAAATTGTAACGTTATTCTTAATTATGCTTCAGCGGTCTTAGGAGTAAATAGTTTTTATGTAACATTTGTCTATAACTGCTAAACCAAACCTTATTTTTAATTAATGACCATCTTAGACTGTTGTACGCATTTTAAGTGTCCATAAAACAACCGTAAAATAACATTCAGGAACAAAAAACTACACTTGGAGGATATTAAATTCTCCAGTTTTCAGTTTTAATATCGTAATGGTGGTCGCTGGATATTATATTTAGCTCCACGTTATAGACCCTCGAATGCTATTTGGCGAACATGAAAAAAAATGACACGAGTGCGCAAGTAAGATAGACATAGGGTCACGTTCTGGCGCGAAAGGGATGAACATATTCAAGATTTAGACGGCCATTTGTTAGGATTTCCTTAAGGTTTTATGATAAGCTGAGGGAGCGTGTGAGGTTGGGCTAAGTGCTCTTATGTTTACGATATATTATTATCATCGCGAACGACGCGACTCGCGAATTTATGGATTTCATATTCACTAACTCATACATTCCTTATGATTGTCGCGACGGGACTTTTCATATTTAAGGAGTAAGAGATTGCCTATTAATAAAATGGAAACAGAAGAAGGCTTGTTTGGGATAAAATCGATAGCTTTATACTGTTTATGTCATGATCGTATCTGGATTACACGCGCCTTGTGCTCGATTCAGCAGCTTTAACAACTTTAAATAGTCGACTTTCTACCGTTTATAAAAATATTTACTTCGAGTTCGATTGCGTTTAATACCTCAACAGAAATGAAGGCACCATTAGTGGTGCAAATAAATTGAAATAATTTAACTAAGTGCATGTCCGGACATGTCTATGGAGGGTTCCGTAACTATCAATGCGCAATTGTTTTTGCTACAGAATATTTAACATGATCTATCAGCATGGAAAGTTACAAATGTTACTTTCTTTAGTTTAGAAAAGGTGTAGGGTACTTGTGGGCCACGTTGGCGCCAATCACTCGAAAATGGTTCACTTTATAAAAAGTCGTATATAAAACCTTACCTATCTTTAAAAATACCTATTATTAAAAATATGCCATAAGTAAAGTCTATAATATGCAAGCTATAAAGTGTACTAAATTTCATAAATTATATTCATAATTACAGAAGTTAGCAGACAGACGGACAGATGATGACAGACAGGACAGATGGACAAATAGACGGACAGACGGAGGGACAGACGGACGGACAGGCGGACGGACAGAGCGAAACTATAAGGTGTTCCTTAGTATCAAATACCCCTAAAAATAGAACGTACTTAATCATATTATTTTAACGTAACATAAATAATTTTAATAATAACAAAATTGTTCCAAAATTGAGATAAAACATCGAAACTTACACAAAGGTCAAAAACCGTTTATTTGCGCACTTAGAGCTTATTCAAAGCAAGAGTTTATTCCCTGTTTTATGTCGTTTTTACTGCCTGCCAACTGGAAAATAATCTTATTACAGTTTATGATCGCTTACAAGTGAATAAAATCACTATTTTATGTGTTGCCAATAGTTAAACTTTTACTTTTCACTGAAGGGTAAAATTGTTAGCAGAAAATAAAACTTGTCCTAAAAGTAGTTATTATGGCGTTTTGTGTGTCGTTAGTGGCCAAGTACTAAACATAATAAGAATAAATGAAGTTTAAATATTCATTTTCGTTTGTTCAATTTCAAAGGACGGATGTAGCAGGAGCTGTAATTTTTATCGCTTGTACCATAATAGTTTATAATCCACGATTACTAGGAAAACGTCGCTAAAATAGAAACACGATTCATAAGCGATTTTTGTCGTATTGCAATCAGCGGTGTTCAAAGACCGTGAGGACGAAATCCCTGCTAAAGCGATTGAAGAACCGAAATTGCTCCCACATTATTAACTCAGGCAGTACTGATTTGTAATGTTGGAAAGATAAAGTTTTAACGAACTAATATTGCACGATGTAAGGTTGTTCAAAACGAATTACGGATATTTTTGGCATATGATCTACTGCTTATGTCAAGACGATAAGGTCGAATAATAATTTAAAATTGCGAAAAAATAATCACATGAAATAAAATTACATTACGCTCTTTACGGCGCTGTTAAGCTTGACCTGGCAAAGCTGATTAAATTTATGTTATTTAGGCAAAGTCTTTGCTTCCTCTTTAAATCACCTGTTTCTATGAGTGAGCGTACATTTGTCGCACTAAAAAGTAGCCTATATCCTTCCCCGTGACCACGGGGAAGACCTATAGGAATAGACCTATTTTAACTTTGAATTATTTTTCTGCCTTTCTGCATAAGCGGTTGATCATAATACTACGTCCTTTCGTAGCATCTGCTACGATACGCTACATTTTTTCATAGAATCACATCATTATACACCTATATAAATTTTTCATAAAAATAATAAAGGCACTAGTATCCAACTGTTTATAAATAAAAAAAACTCACGTGTTAAGCTCGAGGTCGAGGCGGAACTTGTGGTTGAAGGCTTTGATGAGGAGCGATGTGCGATGGAAGTGCTTGCCGGTCTGAAACAATAGCGTTTTACATTATAATCATATATTTTTTAAATCCTAGTCTAAACAATAACATAGATTAGATTCTAAGCTGCAAGGTAAATTTAACATAACATAAACTATCCTATAATATAATATTTAAATTCAATAGTTCATCCAGTTAATCCAGTATATAGGAAATTTCTTGTGCTACTTTTAAGATGCTCCTTTGTATGAAGTTTATATTTATTCAATTCAATTCGTTTATTTTGCATATGTGTGTTACATATAGGTCTTATATTGAGTTAAGTTGCAGCATATAGGCCGCTTGGGGGCGAAAGTTACATATATTATTTAATATATTTTAGATATTTAAGTTAATATTGCAACTATTTGAATGAGGCATATTTTTAGGTCAATATAATATTCTATATAGTATACCAGTCTAAATAATTATGTACCTACATTAAATTACATCATATTATAAGTATGACTTTGTATGGAAAGCCGACATCGAGTTGTTGTAGTGATACATAATTAATTAGCTGTCTGATCTACTGAAAGTCTGCGCACTAATAGTAAGATTAATATTATTAATTTTGATTTTCTACACTTCATAAAACAAAACGGACATCCAGCCATAATAAGTCGGTTCCAGTCTCAGTTGGGTGCTAATTCGAATCCCTGCAAATCCCAGATTATCGACGTGCGCAAATATCGCCCGTTGCGGCTGCGGCCGGCGCTGGCTTGCGAAATGTGAGTTATCACAATCACACTCCTACTATTCACAATCCTACTAATATTATAAATGTGAAAGTTTGTAAGGATGGATATATAGATGGATATTTGTTACTTTTTCACGCAAAAACTACTGAACGGATTTCTGAACTTTTTGAATTTTCTGAACTGAACGGAATTTGATATGGTAGTATTTTGTGCTCTGGATTAAAACATGGGCTACATTTTATCCCAAAAAAAGTACAGTGTTCCCGTGGGATACTGTATTTACGCGGGCGGAGACGCGGCCAACAGCTAGCTTGGAATAATCTGTGCTTAATTGATAGAAATTTTTACATACGCCAAAACTCTTTATTGCGGTTAAAAACGTTTGTAAAATATGCTAATACTGTTACAGAGATTTTATAAAAATATATTTTTATTTTTCTTTCAAACAAGAGAGCCCACGAATCTTTGGTTTCATTAGCGCACAACTTAGACTGAACCGAAACAAGCGAATTATATTATGGCAAACCTCCGCACCGTATGTAAAACCTTTCGCATCTCAAAAGAAACGCCCATCCAATTAGATTGCGTCTTGTTTTTAAAGCAATCAATACATTCAGATTTCAAGCGTCGAAGTTCAGACTAATGGTTGTAATTTCAAGAAAGCTTAGAGGCGTGTAGACTCCTCCCCCCGTACTCCGTAACCCCCGCACTCGCCCTCTTGGCCTGAAAAGCAAAAACAAGTTTGCGATATGGGTCAATGGTTTTGGCGGAGTGAGACGGTTATATTTACGGTGACCATGAATGCCTTCTTTGACGGACTGGTGTTGCTTGACTAAGTGCGCTCAAGTGACTTTTGTTCTGAGAACTCGAGGAGAAAGTTGGAAAAGCCGTTGCATAAGCCAGCGCAGCGTTAACAAAATCGTCGCTACTAACATTTTATTGCCCTCAAACAAATGGTACAGATTTTTTTTTGGTACAGTATTATTATAATTAATTTGATTATTTAATTATATTTTATGCATCTAGATCAACACTCAGTGATCTTAAAAAATCTAACATGAAATATGTTTAATATGGTAACCCTACGGGACGATTCCCTTCTATTTGTGGAGTAATTATGTATTACTTTATTTGTACTTCTCTTCTACAACTCTTTTATTTACTTTCATACAAAGATCACGGAGGGTTTTACACTATACTATTAAGGTTTCACTAAACAATTAAATTGTTAAATTAAAAAAAGAGGCTTAACATTATGGACTAAGATCCCAGACCCGCCTGACTTCCCTTATATTCTTACAGATAAGATATTGCATTGTTGGTGTGTACAATGAACGTAGTTTCTTTTTCTTTCGTATTTGATTCTTACGTATGTTATAGTAGATTAATGAAAGTTTAATATTAAAAGTTAAATTTATGCCAATTACTTATTTATAAGCTGTAGTTTACATAAAAATAGAAAATTGCATTTTTTATTTTCATCCATGGAGAAATAAAATACAATAAACTTCTAATCTTTATATCTATGTTCACACTAAGTTTAGAGAAAAATTAATTTAATAAGTTTTGGTTCCTGACGTTAATCTAAAACCAAAAAATAAGGTTGATACTTTATCAGAAAAAAAAGTCAGGCGTCAGGCGGGTCTGGGATCTCAGTCCATTACAAAAAATCCGACCTAGAGTCTATTGAGTCTTGTATGAAGAAATTTGCATTTGACAGAATTAGTTTCAACCAGCATTTGCCAGCAGCTCCGCCCGCGTAAAAACAGTATCTCACGGGAACACTCTACTGTTTCGGGATAAAAGTAGCATATAATGTGTGTTAATACATAGCATAAACTACTACCATACAAAATTTCATCCATATTTTTATATTACTCTTTCACGCAATTAGTATTTGCGTGAAAGAGTAACAAACATCCACATCCGTCCATCAATCCGACCATCCTCGCAAACTTTCACATTTATAATAGTAGCACATAAGATTTAATCTTTTATACCGTAAAGTCTCGGACGGACAGTATTTTTATGTTAAATCATTATAAACGTCATTATCAATTAAGGGTATGACGAGAGAACAAATTACGAGAGTCTGCAACAACAGCCTTCCATTTTTCATACACTTGACAGTGAGGATTTTTTAATTTTAATCTCAAGTACCGCCGGGCCGTGTTTTCGTGTTCTCAGCTTCAATTTCACCTTGTGGCGTTGAATAACGTTGAATGTCAGCCAAGAATGACTTTTGAAGCCAGTTTTGATATCGGTCTGCACCGAAACAGGCAGTATTCAAATTATTTTTATTCCATTCGAGCTACAATCACTAAGGGTCAGTTCACACCGAAACGAGGTGATAAGCGACGCCGCGCTGTATTTTTAAGATAGCGATTCAAACTATATTCACTATACAAGAAGTTACACGTTTAATGGCTAGTTCGAATGTCAAATTGCACTGCTCTGCATAGTGCGGCGCCGCTCTTCCAATTAAACGTGCATCTTCTTGTGTACCTACTGAACAAAGTTCAATTTTGAATCACTATTTAAAATACGCAGCGCCGGGGTGCGTATTGTCTCGTTTGGGTGTGAGCTTAGTACGGGGAGAATTGTTATGAGTATCGAACTTATAATTAAAATTCGAGAAAACTACGCGGCGAGGTCCGCAACCATTGATACTTATATTCGAAATCGTATTTACCGTGACCCTTGAAGCACAAAACAATTTAGAATCACTAATTCGGTATCATAGTGCCACCTGATCTGCCGTATAAATGGGACCGTGGCCCGGAGCGGCGGTTATTAATTTTCAGCGATGACGTCATCAACCCCACCATCCCCCTCCTACCCGTGAGGGTGTATCAACAGGCCACCGTACACAATGCCGCAGCACTGCACAGCCAGACAATGTGACTAGAACTAGGCATGGAATAATTAATTAGCGAAGACGTGTTCATTTATCGTAAATTTGCATAAATTCGGTGTATAGCAATAAAAGTTGGCTTTGAAGACCTTATTCTTAAGTTATCCCAATGGTTTATCGAGGGTTTCTGAATGGAGAATTAGGGTCTATTCACACCGAAATGCGCACCGACATGGCGCTGCATTTTTAAGGTAGTTATTCAAAATTAAACTTTATTCATTACACAAGAAGATACGCGTTTCGTTGAAAGAGTTCGAATGTCAGGTTGCAACGCGCTACACAGCGCATGTGCAGAGTATGACTGATGTCATATGAAACGTGTACCTTGTGTAGTGAGCAAAGTTCAATTTTCAATCTTAAAAATGCAGCGCCGCGTACTGACCCTTAGGCCGTTTGTCCACCACCACCGTCACCGACAACGAGATGACGCCGCCGATTTAGCGGAACATACATTTACTATGGCCGTGTGTCCGCCGCACGCCCGTCACCCGAGCGCCGTCATCCCGTCCGCCGAAATATCGCTTAGTTCGTCGCTACCGCTAGAAATCGGCCCGAGATTGTGACGGGCCGAGGTGGCGGCAATACATAACACGTATAAACGTGTCCACCTACGCCAACGCCTGACGTCCTCGTCGCACCGCAATTGCTTTTGATTGTTTATATCAAAAATATATTACAAATTACAATAAATAATAACCTAACCTAACCAAGAGCATGTCACGACATGTCTAAGGAGGGTTCCGTAACTATCAACGCACAATAGGTTTTCTTTGAAGTAGGTACTTCAAAACTTTTTGTCTGATTTCGCTCAAAATAATGTTTATAAAGAGTTTTTAGCGTGATCTGTCAGCATGAAAACTTACAAGTTTATCTTATAGTTTGGAAATGCCAGGGGGGGGGGCGCAATTTGTAAACCACTTTCGAGGCCGATTACTCGAAAATGGTCGGGTTTGTAAAAAATGTATGAAACCTTGTCATTTTTCTTGTCCTTATCTACATTTAACCTTGAATCTATAAGGGTTCCTTATTTATTATTTATTACGGAACCCTAAAAATGGCTAAGAAATTAAAATACGCCATTTATTAATTAATAGAACTTGCCCAAAGTAAATAATGTTCGTGGGACAAAATTTTGCGAAGACATGAATGTCTTTCTTCAGCCGAAGATTGAGGAGATGGACCAGAAATCTAATTAATTACTAAGTACATATTAATGTAATACATACAGTAAGGACAAACTGACTGAACCGCCGAGATTGTCGCGGTGTGTAAACGACCACCGTCACGTCAACTTAATCTCGGCCTGAAATAGATTCGTTCTCGGTGACATCCCGGTGACGGTGGTGGGGGACTGTTTGTCCAGTGTGAGCGTTAGGCTGCAGCCGACTAGCCTACTGAGGGTTGGCTTCAAAAATATAAAATTATATTAAGTTATTCAACACAACTTTCGTAAAAACGGTGTAAGTTCTGAGATCGGAGGTGAGACATAACATAAAGTTTTAATATACTAATAAGAAATTATTTTCCAACTAAATAAGTCGAAGCTCCTCCGAAGACGAACTTTTCGAATTCAATTTACTTTAAGCTAAGGTTTAATTAATATTCCTAACATTACAACTACGTAAGACTCTACTGACTTTGATATAATTCGACGTTGTTCAAATAAACTCTAAGGAGGTCAGCATTATTTACTTTTAGGTTGTACTTTTCAAGGTAAGATTTGATGTCTTCTTTCCGTTTGGAAACCATCCCGTTTCGTAACCCATGTTTTAGTGTTCCGTTTACTCAAAGGGTAAAAACGGAACAGGACTTTGCTGCCCGCCTGCTGAATTTCTGTATGTCTGTCCGTCTGTCTATCACCAGGCTATATTATCTCCCTAAGCGTGAGAGCTGTTGAAATTTTATCATTTGATGTATTTTTGTTGTCGCTATACCAAGAAAAAAAAAACGGAAGACTAAAAAAGAAAAGACTAAAAACGGAATAAAATAAACATTTGAGGGAAATCCTAATTTCCATACAAAAAACGTATTTTTTGACGACTATAGTGCAATGATTATTAGATTTAAAAATCCTGATAAACTTATTACATTTTAGTAACAAAGTTCAATCGGCGTTTCATCACTTAAGAAAACATTTACGAGCACTTTACATGTATCGGCTTACTTTTTCATTAGATTCGTTAACGAAATCTAGCCTGTTTACAACACGCACTAATTCTGTCGCCTTGTGAGTCCTTATTGAATTAGCGGCCCCCGGGGCGAGATCGAGGCCTCGGAGATCGACGGACCCTAATGAAATTTGGTGGGTAATGCTGTATAAGTGAACTTCTGATCCGGATTGCCTTTGATAATTATTTTTGTATTTACCCAAATTAAGGACGTAAAAGAGGTTCGTTTAGATTTTGACTTACTTCAATAAGCTGAAAGTGAATGTAATATGTAAACATGGCTTCATAGATATCACACGGGATGGTGTCGAAACTAAAATGAAAAAATAGTGTATAAGATTTACAATAATTGTCGATTTAGTAAATAGGTAGAGCGCTGCCTGCCTATTGGGTATACCGTTTGATTCGCACTCGAGAGAGTGTAGGTTCGATTCCCTGGTTGTGGCGTGTACCAATGAGACTTTTTCAGATCTTAAGTACATTATACGCACGCTTCCGTGCACGGTGCGGGAAAACATCATCAGGAAACCCGCACATGTGCTTGTATGTGCGTATGCGTATGTGCTTGAGTAACCATACAACATTCAAAAACGCCTATCCCAGGCACTACAGTATTTTAAAAGTGTTACTTCGCTCGGAGAGTACTATATGAATCATCCTATAACGGATGAAAAGGCCTAAGATTTTTTAAGGTATTTAAAAATTATTAGATATCATAATAACGTTACACAATATCGTTATGTAGGGGTTAAAAGCTCATACTGATGATGGCCAACAATATCAAAACAGTTTGTAATTATTACAATCGTTTGACTTTGATATCCAATACCAACATCGAAGAACAATGTTAAGTTGTAAACACTTTAGTTACTCCAAGTGGAATTTATCGAAGTTACGACTCCGTTAGCAACTGACAAGCAGTTGCTTCTTTGTAATATTTGAAGTACCTCCAATTTGCATTGCAGTTTTGAAGTGATGTCCGCGTTGAATAGGATTTGAAGAACTTTGTTGTAGCAAGTTTTAATTACGTTACTTTATATTTCATCCAATCATTAGATATTCAATCTATCTATACAAATAAAAATGAATTACCGAAATGTTTGTACGCGCATAACTTCTAAACAACTGCACCAAATTGGATACATCTTTCTTTTATGTGTTCGTTATTGTCAGGAGAAGGTTTGTATGAAAAAAAAATGATAGCAAATGTTTAAGAATCTCCGATAAGTGAGTGTGCGAATGAAATGTCTAATGTCTGATTCGTACCGCTATTCTGTCTAATGTCAGAATAGAGGTACGAAGTTCGCCGGGTCGGCTAGTAATCAATAAAATACAAAATTCTTTATATTTTGTACACACTAACGAAAATAACAGTTATTAATAAAGATAGAATTATATAAAGAAACGTACGAAGTATATAGCGGTATTACGTCATCAATTTATTCCGGATAAACTAAATAAATAACTTACAATATAATAAATACTTTCATATGTACTCATTCCTAAACACGTCAATTTAATATCCAAACGGCTTACACTTTTATCTCTTATTTTTTTAATGATATGAAGTATATTTTACTTTGTCTTCTTCTCTTATATATGAAAATGGATTTTATATCGCAATTCCAATGTATCGCTGAAACTCTAGAACGGCTCCACCATTTTGGCTAGATTTGCTCTTGAAATTATTATGGAAGTTCAGTAAAGGTTTAAGCGGTGAGAAATATTGAAAAAACTGTGGGGTCTGTACTGAAAATGACGATTAAATTTCCCCATACTAACTGTTCATTGTTCTTGCTCTCACCTAAAATATTTTCAGCGGTCCTCGAGATGGCTTTTAGGAATATAAATTGGACAAAAAAGGAATAAAAATAGATGGTGATTACCAAAACAACATACGATTCGCTGATGATATTGCCATATTTGCTAAGTACAGCACACAACTTGAAGACATGATCAAAGACCCAGAGAGGGAGAGCAAAAGAGAAGGCTTGGCGTTAAATGCTGCAAAAACAAAAATAATCACTAATGCTAGAGAACATAGTGTATATACAAAGCATAGAATACGTTAAATAATATATCTATTTAGCCAAATTAATTTCTTTTCAAGACCGGTTAGAAAAAGAAACGAACAGACGAATCGCAATCGCTTGGAAAAAAAATTGTATTTTAAAAGATATTATGAAAAATAGAGATACAGAGAAAAATACAGCCATTAAAAGTAAACTCTTCGACGACATTTTACCATGTATAACTTATGGCTGCCAAACTTGATCTCTACGAAAGAAAGATGAAAAGAAATAAGCCGTGCATCAACGCAAAATGGAAAGGAGTATGTTAAGCATTAAAATATCAGACATAATCAACAACGACAGTATAAGAAAAAAAAAAACAAAAGTAACTGACGTATTAGAAAAAGTTAGAACTTTAAAATGGAAATGGGCAGCACATGTGATTAGTGATCACATGACTAGTAGAATAACAGAAATGGCAACCAAGGGAAGGACCGAGGAAAAGAGGAAGACCAAAGAAACGATGCGAAGACATATTTAAAGAAATATCAGAATATAGAAGAAAAGCGAGAGACAGAGATACTCGGAGGAAACTGGGGAAGGCCTACGCCAAAGACTGACTTCCACATTTTAGAATTAAGAATAATTTAATAATAGAGTTCATGAGAAAAATAATAATTTACAAATCAAATATATATTTATAATTAAAAACATATTAATAGAATGTAAAATGTAAAGTTACAATAATAAATTAAAATTAAAAACAAAATGCTGTTATAATGAATGTATTATATTGTGGTAGAATAAAGGCTATTTTTATTTTATTTATTTTTTATTGTAACTGTTCATTGGGTTCAATTTGTCACTTGACTGTCAAATATTTATAGGTGTATTTAGTTAACCTGTTCGGTTTATTTTATAAAACCGGTGGCCCCAGTAGGTTGGTAATAATAAGACAAAAGGTAGATGTAGGTTTTAGTTGTAGTTATTTGTTTATTCCAATTCATAGTTCAGACAGAAATTTCGGGACAGCTAATCTATTATATAATCTTTAACATTGAGTCTTACTTTTTCGACTACTACAACTCCCTACTTCTAATTGGTTATTATATGCGAGTTATTCGATGATTAGCGCGCTGGGAGCATTCGTGGCGTGGATTGCGCAGCTGCGGCATATTGCATCTTGTGTAATCGCCTGGTTTAATTACAGAGCGATTATACACAAGTGTGCCAATGTAGCAAAGGTGCAGTGTGTTCCAACTACACTGTATTATACTACAGTGTAGTTGAAACACACTGCACCGCGCGGGGCGGCGGATTTTGTATTAGATGCCGAAATTACAAACACTGCGCAAGGTCGTATTACAACGTGTTACACCAACAATAATGTATTTTAGATATACCATACAAATTGAGTACATAATTTTAAATTTGCCATCTCGTCAGTGAGAAAATCTCCTGAATCATATACTGCTCTTATAGTGTTTAAATTATGTATTTTATTTTAAGATTGCTTAATCCATAACTCTCAAATACAAATATATATTTTTATGCCAGACATTAATGAAAGGAAATATCATGAAAGTGGCACAATAAAGGTGATTTTCTATAAAACCTTTTTATATGGATAAAAACGTGAAAAATATTTTTTAAGAACATAAAAATCCCGACCCAAACAGTAATCAGAATAGAACAACTTGAGATTGTTTGTCGACGCGTTGTGGATGTCCCCCGTGTTGTTTACCGGCCGCCATTACGACTCTGTTCGACTGTGAAATATTTTTATAAAAAATTCAGAGGGTACACTTATTGACTTAGTTCGGGGTTCGACACAGTTCGGCGCAAATGGAGAAGCTCGATCGGATAGCAATAGAAAATCGGCGTGAACGCTTGCGTTGTGTTTCATCGAGTGACGCTACCGGAGTAAGAGCTAACAAAATAGTCAAAACCTTTGGAAGGTTTTGACTATTTTGTACATAGAGGAACTGAAATGTATGATTTTGTTAATGCGTTACAATAACGTTATATCAAAGTTATATCATCAATACTATCGTAGAGTAAATAAATATTAATTAATACTTACATAAGTACAGGGAAATAGCTTTCATACAAGCTTCTAAATCGATCCAAATTTTGTCATGGTTATCACGAAGATTAGGGAAATTAAACTTAGTCAGTATACGGCTATTGAGGAAGTATAATTGGTACACACCACCTGAACCATTACGCTTGTGACTGAAGTGGTCAATTCACTAGGCCATCATTGGATGCTCTTATAATAAAGCAAGACACCTACTAGTAAATTAAATATATTATACTTTCTTATTATTATTATTATCCTTGTGACAGTTAAAATTATATATATTTATACTCATTCTATTATTTTTTATACATAACCCATATTTTTAGTTAATTTTTTAATATTATTTGCATTCAATATTATAATTTTTTAACAATCATTAGACATAATTATAATATCAAAAATTGTTATTTGTGGTCATGATAATCCAATCAATAGAAGCACAATCTTACATGACATAAAAACTCAAACACCAAAATTAGAAAATTTTGACGACCTGTCGATGGTCCACAGTCTTTACCGAATTTTCCCACTCTAGCCGCGTACGCAATAAGCCCGCACTACTACAGTGCAAATCGCGAGCTTATTATGTAACTGTTTATCTGTTCCTCTTTAGTCTGTGATACTGTGATCATAATATTATTTTAGGTCATCAGTCGAAGATTGATGGACTGACAATGTACAAACTGCTCTGTGGACCTAGCAGGAACGTTTGACTGCGATGTGAACGTAACGTTATCGAATGAGAATGTAAGAAAATCTATCAAAATCATGACACCGCGGTGCCCATACAAATTTCATTCGACAACGGTACGTTTACGGCGCTGTCAAAATATATTTCTGCTAGGCTCTCTGGAGTTGTGTGTCTCTATGTGCGTCGGTGATCGCTTGCTATCAGGCGTCCCGCTCGTTTTTTGGTCTTATTCCGTACACAGTTCTCGAGCACGTCTGTGGACTGCCCTGCATAAATCACGTAAAAGTTGCTACGAGGCGACACATGTGACTATTTCGTTATTTCGAACAAACTACGGTCTCATTGTACTGTAATGTTGCTATAATGGACATTTGTAATGAACTTTCAGACTTCGCGTTTATATAGCAACTCGGTATTTTGTCATCGAACTTGTTGCACGTACAGTGGGTATGACCACCTTGTTAATGTCTATCGGATATCTTCGTTTTCATGTGAAAACTAGATGTTGCCCGCGAATTCGGGCGCGCAAAAATAAATCACGTAGGAACCGTAAATTTTACCGCAATGTCTAGTCCAGTAGTCTATGTCCTTCCCCTATAAGTCTATTAATAAATCGGTCTAGTAGTTTCGGAGCCGATTGCTTGTTTAAATGCAAACAAACAAAAAATCTTTCGTCGTTACAATCTTAGTATGAATACGATTTACGATGAATGAAAAATAACAATTCCTGAAAAACATTAGCGACATTGTTTTACTGTGTAAGTAATAAATATGATAGACATAATATTTTTGTTACTTTACTATCTGCTGTAAAAGTAATTTAAAATAATTAGCTTGAGCTAGCAAATTCTTCCTTACAATAAAAATTACAACCGCAATGAAAGTATTTTCATCCAACAAATGTCTTCAAATAATTTCTCTGAACCGCTGTATAGCTACTTGTCTTCGCATTCCATTGACTAGACAACAAAAAACGCTGAAACAAATTTGACGAGCGTATAAATTCGTAGGCCTATTGTCCGCGTCTTGGCGCCAAAAGGGGAACGAATATTTGAATACGAGAAGTTTGCGTAGGTACATTCAGAGTGGATATCCGTGAATAATGGTTCTGATTCGTACCTCGAATTATTTCGAACCCTTTACCATTTGTATAAATAAAAATGGAAGTGTTACGTACGAGCTCCGTAAATGGCTTTGATAACAGTCTTCTTGATTTGATATCATTAATCACGAAGGCAAGTAATACTCGTATGTATTCACATTTCAAATTCTATTTTTGAATTACCCAATTTGACTGTAAAAAGTTCTTAATGTAAAAGAGGCTAAATACCTATGTAATACACATGGCTTATCTTCAGGCTGCAAAGGCTAAGAGGCTATAAGCTTTTTAACCATTAAGAATGTTATTTGCAGAAACCAAAATACAGCAGAGAGTGTAAAATGTAAGTATCCTGAAAACACGCGTTTTACAGGAGAGCTTAGAACCATAAAATATGTTGGAAGTTTCGCTTTTTGTTCTACATGAAAATGGTGAGGTCGATAACAACAACAAAACACTTAAGTACACTCTGTAAAAACACTTTTTTCGTAGTAAAACAGCTCTGTTACCAGATAAGTGCTTAGGCGATGTTACACTTCTACTTGAGATGTATGTGAAAAAGCCTAGCTATTAAATTTTCAACCTTATTTCAACCGAATAAGAATCTTCGTGCGAGTTTGCAAGCTTTTAAATAATGAGCCAAAGGCGTAGTTACGGGATATATCGGCCTTTCTAATGTTTACAAGGACAACATGTTCTAACGTTTCTTTGTTGACTAGAAGATGTACTACTTTTTCAGTTCAATTATAATATTTATATCGAAGATAGCAACTGAAATATAACAATCATTGTTATTAGCCCATGATATGTATTACAATATATGTATTTGAACTTTGTTCGATCTAGTCAAAACTTGAAATAAAATTCAAGTGAAAAATAAAATTACAATTATTAAAAATAGCCTAACCAAGAGCATGTCGGGACATGACTAAGGAGGATTCCGTAACTATCGGACGCGTAATAGGTTTTTTCAAATTACTTCAAAAGGTACTGTTCGATTTCGTTTAAAATAAATTTCCTAAAGAGTTTTGATGATCTATTAGCATGGAAAATTACTAGTTTCTATCTCCTATAGTTAAGAAATTTAGAAATGGGGGGGGGGGGGGCAACTTATAAACCACTTTGGAGGCCGATTACTCGAAAATGATCGACTTTGTAAAAAAGTCATGTATGAAACCTTGCTTTTATTTTAAAATATCTTTTCAACCATACCCCACAATATGGGGTAGAATGAAAAAATATATTTTTCATCTTACTTCACATGTATAGAAACCCACCCCTAAAATATAAAATTATTATTATTTTAGTTATAGATTGTCTATGATCTATAGACAATCTATAACTATGCCAAATTTCCTCCATTTATATTTATAACTACAGAAGCTAGAAGCGTGGACAGACAGACAGACAGACAGACGGACGGACAGAGCACAACTATAAGGGTTCCTTATGTATGACGGAACCCTAAAGAGAACAAAATATTTCTAATAATTTTATGAAAGCGGGCCATTTTGTATGAATAAATTTAATATTTTCTGGATCGTGTTTTCCATTTACAACAACTTTCTTCATGGCCATCTAGAAAAACAATTCTAAATATCGAAACAATAAACACGCGGGGCTCGTTAGATGGCGCATCTCTCGGGACTGTCATTTCCGAGTACGTGCCAGCCCCGTACATCCCCGTACAGAGGAAGCGTTTTAACCAAAAAAGGTAAACATTTTACCGCACGCCTGTGGTCGGTAAAAATACGGTTACAACAACTTTTCGTTAACTACGAAAAAAGCCATTCATAGTGCGAAACAAAACTGTATTCACATGCGCGTCATAAAGCCACCGTGAAGTTTTAATAAAATTACTATCATGGTTTTCTACTTCAAAGTATATTGGATCTTTAGTGTTAGGAAGGAAACTTAATGCAATAAAAAAAATTGCTTCATACAGAACAATATTCCTAATAGACTAGAGGTTAAGTATATCATTAAGATTTGGTGATCCAAATTGTTATAATCAGCAAGGAACCAAAATTATAAAGCCGCCAGAAAACCTAGATCTCCCGTTGTACAGTGTACACTATGCAGTAATACCATCTACATTAGTTTATTTCAAGCGTTCAAAGATACAGACGAGAATAAAATATCAAATAGGAATATGGAACAGGTGCAGTGGAACTCATCCGTTGTCGCTCCGGCGCAAGCTGTTATTGAGACTGGAGCGACCTACAATGCTCTGATTCCAAACAAAACTACTGCATTAAATTCAACCGTGGAAGACATGTAGAATTTTAGAACTGATCTAAGAACTATTTTAAAGATAAATATAAAGATGGTCTTTATTACTACTGAATTAAAGTTAATATTTACGCACAATTGTTTAGAATTTAAAATTTATCATTTTCCTTTACTCCCCATTTGCTCTTTGACATAGGCCTGCACTAAGTTTTTCCATTCTTGTCTGTTGCCGGATTCCCTTGTCCATGTGGTTACTGATTTACGTTGAGTAAAATATAATATCTGTCATGACTTTATATTATTCTTAGAATGTCAAATAAAATCCGCGCAAGTTCGTGTCAGGCCACGCATACAATAGGGTTCCGTAGTAACACATAGTCCATTTATGATTTTCCTTTTAAATTTTTTTATTATTTCGAATTATGTACGAAGTTTTCAAAGTAATTTTATGTTAGGCATCTATAGCTCCTGAGCTAACAAAGTTATCTAAGCCGTTATAGTTATCCTTCAACTTTTATCACATGGACTACCATCGTGTTTTTTTTTTTAATTTTTCGAGCAAGCCGTTTAGCTATAGAGAGGGGGGGATATTATTAACAGAATTTAACAGAACGCTTTAAAGTTTATTACTTCGCAAACGGATACCCAAATCAATGTTTTTAAAATACCTACCTAGTATACATAGTAGATATGCAAACTTTGCATGGGTATGTTTATTTATCACGTCAACAACGTGTTAAAATAAAATCACGAAAAATATTTTTGGGGCATACCTGCCCAACACGTAAAGTGGGGATGATTTTTTGTCTCGCGTCTATCATCTTTTTCTTTTTAGCACTAACCGATTAGACAGGAAGCTAAAGGCGGACGGAAGGACAGACATGACGAAACTATAAGGGTTCCGAGATGTAAACTACGGAACCCTAAAAAATTTATAAAATGTTGGTATAGTTAAAGGCTTAATGAGAAGAATTAAACGGATGTGTAAGCAGTGTGATTAGATATCAATGTTAAATTACTCTATTCTGCAGAGGAGGTATTTTGCGTCAATCTCTATAAGTAAGGGTCAATTCACACTGAAACGAAACGATACGCGACGTGGTGATGCATTTTTAATATAGTTACAGTTTTAGTTACAAAATTGAACTTTATTCATTACACACAAAATACACGTTTCATTGTAGGAGTTCGAATGCCGAGTTGCACCGCACTGCACAGCGTTACGTCTGTGTATGACAGATGTTATATTTAACGTGCATAATATTTTGTCTAGTGAATAAAGTTCAATTTAGAATAGCTATCCGAAACATGCAGCACCGCGTCGCATCGCGTATCGTCGCGGTATCGAACTGATCCTAAAACATTTTAATAGGTACTAATATCCTAATCATGGATAGCAGGAATTTAGTATAATATTTATATTAATTCTACGCTGATGAGAGCTACTGCCTAATGTGTACCAAATTTCAGTGAAACAGTATAAGCAATTTTAATAACATATTTATCCGAATCAACACTTGGTAATACCGAATTCCCAAATCCCCAATATGGCGCGCCAATTTTGAATTGGCTAAACTAAATTTGCGAATTAGAACGCGTTATGATTTGGCCGTATCGACCGGAAATTATGTGCTACGCCATATTTGCCATCATCATCATCATCATCATCATCATCATCATCATCATCATCATCATCATCATCATTATCATCATCATCATAGCTGTTATCATCGTGAACATCAACCTCGTTTTGTAACTCTATTGTTACATTTTTTTGTTACTATAATCAACTTTTGTATATAATATTATTATACTAATAACAAATTTTTACACTAATGCGAAAGTCTGTTAGGATGTTTGTTCCGTTTTTGCGGAGAAATTGCTGAAAGGATTTCTTTTTCATTTTTGATTTAATTATCTGGATTAACAGGCAACATATTTGTACCCTGCAAAAATAATAATATATTTCATAAGACATAATATTACGTATTTCAGACTAGATGTTGCCCGCGTCTTGCCGAGGGAACCATACATTTTACCGCGGTGAAAAGTAGATGACCCGCGGTCTACACTATATCTGGTTAAATTTCATAAAATCCAGAAGCCTTTTAACCTATTAACGAACAATGACATCTTTCCACATATTAATATTAGTGTAGAAGTGTAGATAGTATACCTAGACAAGTTCAAAGTTGCTAGCAATATCTTGTAGGCACTATCAGGGAATCTAATCCATAAGCAGGTAGAGCGTTCACATGATTCATTTGTATTGTAATGACAATATGCAGTCACAATACAACTGTCAATGAGATGTCAGTTTGATATCATATTTGGAGCACAATACGAAAGACATCTCGAACAAACCTAATGAATTGCCAACCTTACCGCTTATGTAAATATGACAAAATATCATTGTGTATTACAACAGTCAACCTGCTTATTAATTAGATTCCCTGATTTCGTACAATGTACTCTTTATATATAAGTACAATTACATTGCAGACAACACAAAACAGTTACGTAATCGGTTTACATTATAATATCCCTCAAAAAAGCCTCCCCTCATAAGTCTCTAGCATTTTACCAAAAATGCTGATACGAAATAATATATTTGCTAAGCTCATTAATACATATTTAAATAATTATTTATACATTCAGGACATCATGAATAATGTCCATATAAGCGCATATCATTAAATCGCGAAAATATATAAGTTGGATTTCTTCGGTTACTTTCTGACAATAAGGTCAGTTCACACCGAATACATCGTTTATTACATAATCGTATTTTTGTAACAATGTAGCTGTTTATTTGTTTTTCTTCAATCTGTAGCGCCGCGCCGGGATTTGTATGGTATTTTCATTTCATGGTATTTACTCGGTTGCGAGTGTGTAAGCGTACTCACAGTTAAATTATGATTAAATAGGCTAATGTTAATAGTTACTAAAAGTTAATGATTAGTACGCGCATAAAGAAGTTTCTGCGGATTAATCCGCATCGTACGATTGAAATGACGATGCGTCCCATACGGTGAAGCCCACCAGAGGGCATTTGAAACATTAAAGTTTTTTTTGTTATCTCCGAAAAAAAGCCAAATATAATGTATAAAATATTCAAGTTATAATGAAAAAGAAGACTGCGAAGCGCAAAGCAAATTGTACGGAACCGCAGAATGTGGATATCGTGATAACAATTTAAAAGGTTTCTGTTAATGCCTACACTCGGAAGAAATAAATATTCAACTGTACTTTGTTTTCGCTAATGTTTTTATGTGTACAGACTACAGATCACTAACACACACACTTCAGTTTTACCGTGTATTTTGTTCGCTAAAATAATTAAATTTTGACGTGATTGAAGCAATGACGGTTTTTCGTATTGATTCCAAAATAACTGTTGATATGTCCAACAGGGCAGTTGAAGTGGGGAAGTGGTGGGAAGTCCTCTAAAGGTTCACCCAACTGCCCCTGGGGTCCATGTTGACAGAACATAACACGTGTTTACGCTTACTCAACAAAATCAGTTACCTGTTAGTGTCCAAAGGGTAAAGATGTGAGCAGCCCTCGGCAAATAGCGCGAGTAAACACGTTACCTTTGAAACTACATTACAACTCTGAATTTAATCCTCTGCAACCCAATCAGTACAGACCTTTTCAACACCACCAGTGATTGATAATTTTCTAGTTTATCTAAGCTAGAATATTGATAGCCAGTCATTAGGTATATTATTTACAATTACAGATAAAAATCACCAAACTATACACGGTACAGTTTTAAAAGAAATAAATATATTCTAGTCCACTAACAAAATTTTTATACATAATAGTGGTTATTATTTATAGCGTCGCTGGTCACACCGTTCAAAGGTCTTTTGTTGCATTTATCTTCTACATAAATCATAGCTTAAATGCACGATGGTCTTGCACATGAACATGAATAAACCTCTTCTATTGAAAGATTTTTATTACATACAAATACCTAAGGTAAACAACTAAAAAATATTGCTGGATCCCAGTGCCAATTCAAAACCATTCAGCCATCGAGAGATCCACCTTACAACGTAATAAATTAGTTTCAATATCCTACTAAATAACATTAACAATGCTTAAGATGTTCGATGAAAAGATTCAAGAAGATACTGGCTTACTTCGACGGGGTAAGGTCGAGAATGAATCGGCTGGATTAATAGAACGGTACCAATAGTTGGACCACAAGGAGTGGCCGCGTGATTTAGTGAAGCTGAAGACAGAGCGGATGAAAAATGGCTTCACGAGATCACAAAACATAGGGGCGCCTACTGGAGGTCTAGTGAGGAAACCAGTTGATTTAGTGCCCGAGCGTGGGAACCCTGGACAGATTAGCTTAAATCTTACGAGGGATATAAAATGTATCGGATGAATACCATCAAATAGCCATCCTTTATATCAGTGATTAGTTTTAATTTACTACTCTTATATTATAACAAATAATTTAACAAATTTTTTATCATACAAAAAAAACTTTCTACTAGCTAACTAAAAAAGTTATTTTAGGTCAAAATATATCTCAAACATGAATTTATTCAAATCAAAAATCAAAACTTAACATAAAGTGATTGTTAATTCGCCCAAATTCGATACGAAAATGTCTCGATTGACTCGTGCCCATTGAATGTGATGCCAAGAACCCGGAATCCTCGACAGCCAACGTCGGTGGTTTCATTATTGCATTTGACGGCGGACAATCATTCACGCGGTCCGCCGCAGTGACGTAGTGAATTGATCTCTCCTGTCGCTTATTATGAATAATAACCCCGGGTCCTGCTATTGTCAAGGGTAAGACGGTTAATTTCGGGATTAATATTAAATAGAGAAACCACTTTGGAATTGACAGCCGAGTGTTTCATGAGGTATAATCGAATTAGAGCAAATTCTTAGGCAATCTAACATTGGTTTTAGACATTATAGGATGTTTAACATAGACCTAAAAATGAGTAATCTTAAAGAGAGATGGGTGATTAAAACTATTTTTTTTTTATGTTTGTAATATATGTGTATAAAAGGAAGGCATTTAAAAACAAGTTTTGTGAACAATAATTTTGCCTTGACAATAGGTTGTAATTTTTTATGGAATTAACGTTAGGTAGACAAAAATTAATATACGGCCTGAAATAGTTTAGCTTTTGTATCCAGGAGATTAGTTGATAATATTGAGAATGTATGGAAATCCAATTTTTAACTATCGATGAAGCAAATCCTTACTTCCTTACTAATATTATAAATGTGAAAGCGTGGATGTTTGTTACGCTTTCACGCAAAAACTACTGAACGGATTTCGATGAAATTCGGTATGGTTATAGTTTAGACTCTGGATTAAAACATAGGCTACTTTTTATCCCGAAAAAGTAGTGTTCCCGAGGGATACTATACTTACGCGGGCGGAGCCGCGAGCAACAGCTAGTAATATATATTTATTCACTTTTGTATTATAATATCTTACAAAAAAATTATAAAATATCAAAAGAAATTAGACAATGTTCCTTTTATATTTTCTCTCTCAAACTCCAAATATAAACCCGTCATAAAAATCTTCTATTTGAAATGTTGGCGATGGCGAATGGCGAAATGTTCCAACGTTGTACCACTTTCTTATGCTCAAAAAATGCAGATACTTACAAATCCATTTCGACCAGTATAGTTAATAAATTTAAATAAAAATGAATTACCGAAATGTTTGTACGCGCATAGCTTCCAAACGACTGCACTAAATTGGATAAATCTTTCTTTTATGTGTTTGTTATAGCCAAGAGAAGGTTTGTATGAAAAAATATATTTATAAATGTATATATTTGTAGCAAATGTATATATTTTTTCGTCAACTTTTTATTTTTATATGATGTGGCATTAAAAATACATACAATGGCACAACAATGTTTGCCGGGTCAGCTTGTAGTTAATAATTGTAAGAAATTTATTGAAACTATTTTCAGGTAAAAAGTTGCATGTTTCATTACTAAGGAAAAACCTACCTCTGACCGTCTTAACCCCAATTTACCTCTTTCAGTCTTAGAAAAAACAGTTGACTGTCTTTATTTATCATGTGTGTGACATCTTTAGAAGAATATGACGTAATGGTTACATCCTATTTATGCAAATAACGGATGGTACGGATGACAACGGTATGGTAGTAGTGTAATCTCTGGATTAACAAATAGGTAAATTTATCCCGAAAAAGAACAGTGTTCCCATGATATACTGTAATTGCGCGGGTGGAGCTGCAGGCAAAGGCTACTTATAAAATAAAGGTTAGGGCCATAATAAATATAAGTTTGTTGCATGATAGTATAATGTATTATTATTCACAGCATCATCAGATCGACAAAGAAAAGTACAGTTTCCGATCACGCAAACATCTTAATAACACTATCTGATCGAAGATAACAATATACGTTATAAAATGAAAAGTGGAGAGCACTATTACAGAAGGTAATAGAAGTGGTTCACAAAATGACAAAATAAATGTAGCGAACGATAAAACTTCTTAATTTAATGTCAGTGAAATATTCATCAGAGGAAGAATGGAGCCGTAATTAGAGGCAGCTCTCCCCTATGTTAATAATCTAAGACTTAGCGAGCGTTAACTCTTTGTGAACATAATTGGGCTAGATGTTTCAGTCATTTTTTAAATTTCTTGTGCAGTTTCGTGTAATTATTGGGTTAAATGTTTTACAGTTTTACTTGTTACACGATGAAATGGGTCAGTTACCGAAATTATATTTTTTGCTGGATCTGAAGCAAGGACGTGCCTATTGTCAAAGTCTCGTATTGTATGTGATTCCATAGGGGACGTCAGCGACGTATCAAATTACAATGTACCCCCGCATTCGTCAATTTCGAACATAGTTATTATGGTATTAAATACATAAATATTTTTATAAAATTAATCATAATGAAAATATGTTTGAAACATATTGTAAATAATGATGGTTTCAGATACAAAAATAATAATCCGGAGATGTGTATGATTGAAATGAAATTTTAAAATGAAATGAATGATTGCGATCGTGAAATATTACGTTGGTTAATTATTGTATTGAGCACACATAAATTATGTTAATTGTACCAAATATATCAGGAGATTACTGTTCGACCGGTCCATCATGAATCAATTGATATGAATGGCTCGGCAATACATTTAAATAACCGTTTATATTTTCAAGAACTATTTGGATTGGAATAAAAGAATTCAGCCGTGATCGGAGTCAGTCAGCCAGTAGTTTTCAATGGAGACGTAAATAAACTTTTTGCGATTGGTCCACCATAGCGGTAGCGTGTAAAAATAGAATAGTACTTTGTTTACAATTGGAGAGAATACTTAAGGAAGAAGGAAATTACTTAAGGATCAGAAATATGGATATGCAGACATGATTACAAAATTCGAGGTGAGGGATCACATACGTATATATTATAGACGAGGAATGTTGAGGCAAAAACTCAACATTATTAGTTCCCACTTAAATGGCCCCTTCTTTTGGGACCGTTTTGACTCTTGAGGTATGGTGAAATCAAGATGGCTGACGTTTGAGGTACGATGAAAACAAGATGGCGTTACTTATTCTTGTATGAAGATTTGTTCTGTCAAATGTACGTCATAGCCTATCTTTTGGTTTTGGAATTTTAGCGAGGGATATAAAAAAACAACTCGTCATGCAATACTAACAAAAATACCAATTATTGCTGATTATGGGAAATATTCACAAAAAAATGAACCCCGATGAAGTCATTAGCAGAGTCACTCGCGTAAATCGTAGGAATTTTCTAAATGATTTCACAGTTGTCAAGCTAATGGAGGTAGCTGGGCCGTTGGTTTCAATAATTGACCGATATTAATCGCCAGCCATGAAGTACTAATGTATACCATTAGCGGTTTTATTTTATGAACACGGATCCGATTTATAAAATTACGTGCCATTTGCTGGGGAAATTTACGTGTATTTTACATAAATAACGGGGAATATAAATGGAAACTGATTTCTGTAATTATGAGAATGCCAGATGTTTGTTACGGACCAATACTGTCATTTGATGCGTGACCCGGGGATTGATTGTCAACACTCTTGAATCTGGATATATCTAATCCGAGCCAAATATTATCCTATACGTTTTCCTAGTTGTTCCTCGCTGTTACTTAATATCACTTGACGACTGGCTCAGTGATTGAGCGCGTCATTGTTCAAGCCGGTTGTTCGGCGGGTGCGAATCCCGTCAAAGGAATAAAAAAGTTTTCTATGTTCCTGGGTTATGGGTGTATATATAATAAATATATACACCCATGACCCATGAAAAATAAATATGTGTATAATATAATAAAAACCTTAAATTTATATATTTACGTAGCACATAAGTTCTTCAAGAATTTACCACGGGACCAGATTGACTAGGTGTGAAAGCGCCACCAGATAAAAATGTAACACTAGGAATTTTACCTACCCAAGGCTGCAGAAACGAGTTTCAAAATATAATTTGTTTAGTTTTTAAATGAATTTAAATTAAAACAAAACGTAATCACAAAAAGTTGCAAACGACAAGCTGATAAAAAAAAAACTACAAAGATATTTAAACCCCTAAACGTATAATAGAAACAATGGAGTGTACGAACACAATCACTCTGGAACTGGATCAAATGGTCAGGACAGTGGGCGTACAAATGGCCATGACTAGCACCGCCAACGCAGGTCGTATCTCCGAAAGCCTTTTCCTTTTGTCAAACTGCTGTCGATATATAATGCTTTTACCACCCGTCACTCACGATCCCGATTCACGGGACAATATGTCAAGATAAACAAGAATTTGCTTTTAAAAAGTTTCATCAATATTGAATTTGTTAACTTCAACGCATATTATCCTGCGACTATTATTATAAATGTTAAAGTTTGTGAGGATGGATTGATGGACGGATGGACTCTCTTTCACGCAACAACTGCAGAACGGATTTTGACGAAATTTGGTATGGTATAAATTTCAGCTGTGGCTGGTAATACATAGGCTACTTTTCAGCCCGAAAAAGTAAGTGTTCCCGTGGGATTACACGCACAGTAATAAACTATAGCTTTTATAGGAAACATAAGTGTAGTTAGTGAATGGCTTGAATTGAAATAATTTCAATTTAAGCAACATTCTTCTCAATTATTTTATCAATTTCTGCCATTAATGTTATCTAAAAGATCAATAAGTATGCCTTACAACAAGTAATTAGTACTTATAAGGTAAATGAAGCTAATAAAACAGTAAACACAGACGAAAATTGTTTACACAAACCAGCAAAAGGCATGTACAACAAATTGATTAAACATTCCGAAAAAAAAACACAAATTAAATCATCGAATAATATTTACCGATATTTTCGCGGATTTCAGCGGCATAATTAAGAGTCCATAATTAAAAACGTCAAAGCCTGTTTGAAAATTATTCACTTCATAGACGCCAACGATTGGATTCCCGCTTTTTTCCAATAAGAGGAAAATATAAAGGCTGAAATAATTACGGAAGAGCCGCGCCCCATCACGTACGTAATTAAGACCGAGCTTCTTCATTTTATCTTACTATTTGCAACTATGGGCCCGTTATGTTGGAGAGGATTTTCTGATATTCTCTATTCGGTTATTTTGTAAGCCTCGATTTATTTTTATGCTTTATTGCGTCTTAGACATTTGATGATTATTAATTGTAGGCTATTACTAACTGCTTATTATATTTTGTAAATAATTATTAGCTTTACTACTAGAAACATTCTTTGGAAGTAATTATAAGTAGTGCATAATAACTGGCTATGTGCGAATCGGACTCGCGCATGAAGGGTCACGTTCAGGCGCGATCACGGTCATAAATTTTATCAGGTCGGTGATTTATTTTATTCTGTTTTAGTAATTTTTGTTATAGCGGCAACATCATCTGTGAAAATTTCGACTGTCTAGCTATCACGGTAACGGTATACAGCCTGGTAACAGATAAACGGAAGGACTGACAGACATACAGTCAGACTGACAGCAAATTCTCATAAAGGAGCTCGTTTTTAACCTTTGGGTATGGAACCCTAAAAACAACATAGACTACCGTTTGTGAAATAGAACATGTACAGTCTAGAGAGAAGTACATTTTGTATTAGAAGATTATCACTTGAACTTTGCAAAGAAATTTGATTCGAGTGAAAACTATTGCTGCGCCTCCCAGAGAGCCATTTTCATGAATTGCACGGGCGTTGAGGCATGAAGTCTCCATTTGCAGCGCCCCGCAGGCCGCTATAGAATCGTATCTAAGTCGCATCTCCCTCGGAATTGCTTCGTCAATTCAAAGCCCTGAGACACGGGGCTTAACCGGTATCGCTTCTTCGAATACTAAGCGCGCTATATATTGTATCTACACCAATTCTATACGTCTTAACCATTTAATGCGGGACAACGGAAATACAATTTTCGATCAACGGATCTATCGGTTAGGATTTTAGACGAAATTCTAGAAAAGTTTGTCGTGTTTTTGGCTTTGCAATTTTGTTGAGTCGCATTTTTGATGAGTGATACGATTTTTATTTATTTACTTTATTCAGAAAATTTACAGCTTATAACTAATTACAATAAGATTACATTTATTGCCACCATGAAGTCAATTAGAAGTTTTCACTGATAGGTAAAAATTATGCTTCATGTCCTATGAAAATTATTATGTATCTAAAATTATTGCATGGCTGGACTTGGACAAGATTACGGCTATTAAAATTGTGTCCAACACAATATTTTGTAACAAGAAGCAGTCACCTGAACACTGTCCATGACATCCTGACTAGATCCAGCTTAACATGAGCTTTATTGCCATATTAATAAAACTCATTATGGCATACAGATGTCGCAACTTCGCTAAATTAATTCTGTAAGTAACCAATATCTTCATAAGAGCAATATTTGTGCTAGTTGAGGTACGGGAAAGTGATATTAAGTTACTGGATTTAGGAGCTGTTTTAGCTTGTAGTTCGTCAGGTGAAGGCAAATGAGGTATGTAAGTTGGTACACGTGTGCCAATGTTGCCAGGTGTGATTTAACGCGATGGCGCGGTTTGAATTAAATCCATATCATAATGCCAACGTGAGGCGTTGAAGAGCAGGGATTAAAGGATTTGGTGGTTAATTAATTTCACTTATAGGCTTCCGATAGTTTCTAGATCGTTTCCAGTAAGTCAATATCCCTATTGCTTAGATGTTTTTATTTGCTTTTCGAAAATAACATAATAGGCTGGGAAATATTGTCCTTGCAATGTTATACATGCGATCAACCGTTGACGAAATACAGTCATCACAAAAGTGATATCGTTGGAGAATATTAAAAACGCCCTATACAAAAAATGCACGACAAATGACGTCACTGGTCGCAACCGCAGTTGAAAACGTATATAAAAAATTAATTCTAGTAACTTAACTACTGGATTTATGTATATGATTGCTGCAAGAAAAAATGACACGAATAACCCGCTATTTTGATTTAATCTAAACAAATAACAAGGATTTGAAGGGTAATTTTCATTTTTCAATCACAGTAAAAAAAAACGTTGCATTTTTCGGTCCATATTTATTTTTTGTTTCGGAAAATATACGACTTTTGCTGATTGAAAACAAATGAATATTCCCTATTAAAAAGTGTTTCAGATGTCGTATTATTTTTTTTACAGAATGGCTAAACCTAAACTAGCATCTATATTTTGTACTTAATGATAAATGAAAATCTTAATAAATAATACTTAGGCCCTGTTTCACAATCGCCTAATAAGTGTCGAATAGCTTATTCGGCAGATATGTCACTGCTTATGTCGAGCGACAGAGACAGTTAATTTATCTGACAGTTATTTGAAAATTGTGATACAGGCCCTAACAATAATTTTTTCCTGAAACATCTACCTTGTACACAACACTATATTCTCCAGTGTCGTAAGGCGAATGTAATATAGGAAAAAATATATCGCAAAGCAGAAAGCTAAAATTCTCTAATTCTCTATTATTTATAATTCACTCCTACGCAGGCGAGTCCCAGAAACACATCTTAATTATCCAGGAATGAGTCATGAATCAAAAGCAAACAATATTGCTTTCAAAATGACATTTTCAAAGCGTCAAGGGCCACCCGGAATGATATCTCGAAATTTCTCATGTATCACCGCTATGCCTTTAATCTAGCTCCTAATTAAAGCACTGGTGGTCTTGAAATAGGCCAGAAATTTGTCGGGTATTATGTCTCTTGCCAAGACAATTTGCTGCTAGTACGTGACGAATCTAATATATTGAGATGTTACAAATTTTATTGCAAATATCACCAACGTGTTTATTTTATTAGCGTTTTGAATATCAACTAGTCAAATTATAATGTGAATACTTAGTAAAACCAACAGATAGTTTCTAATATTTCGTAAAATCTTACCCTTGCTCTTGATCTCGTGCCTTGTTGGTAGTCTGGTCCATATCCTCTGCCCTGCAACAACATATTGTATAATGAAGTAACTTTAAGGTTCAATATCAGTAAGTTCTCGCCCTGGGGCAAAACTAAGAAGCCACGTGTAATACTCAGAAAATAGGCTTCTAAAATTGAACACAACTATCTACAATGTACATACAAAGTCGGACGGGGATTCATGAAATAAAACAAATATTGTTGTTATTTATTCCCAGCAGTAAACCGCGTTAAACAAACTTAATCAAACAACGGTAACTCGGCAACTAATCTGGAAACTCAAAGGGAAGTATGCAGGTACCGCAGACCGCATACGGCCCGAGCTCCGCGAGACGCGCCACGCGATTGAAACTGACGATGCGATTCCAAACTTACGTGCTAATGGTGCCGATAATTTCGTACATCACCATCGGCAGCGGCCTTATCATACAATAATTTTATGGGCTATTTATTAAATTTTATTATCTAATTATTTTATTAATTGCTTTTTATAGGAGCTTCCGTTAATTGAAATTTGGGCACCCGTTTTTACGTAAACTCGAATAATTAAAAATGTTCTGACGAATAGTCAATGAGGGTTTTTAAATTCGTCACATCTGACAGCTTTTTGACACGACAAGGACCGTCGGGCTACCAAGAGCCGCCTGGTGACAGAAAAAGAATCGAAAATTCTTATTGACCGTGTTTTAATACCACTTACGCCACCAGATGACGCTTTGTGTGAGTTGGGTCTGCCAGAAAAAATATCAAAAACCCTCATTAGATGAAATAAAAGTGAACTGCCCCAAAATCAGTTACATAATATTTGATTGACACACACTAACCTCAGATTATTAGCACACGCTACCGCACGTTTGATAGATACAATTTTGTTACACATTGATGTTTGTCAATCTGTCGCAATATTTAAATTTTTTCTATCTTAGAGGAAAAATAATCTATAAAAAGTTTAAACATAAAAAAAATTAGGACAAAGGACACTGGCGAATCCTGCCCGATTTTAAGAGCGACCAAGTTTCGAACTTATGTGGTTTTATAGTACATACTTAAAAAGTAATTATATATAAAAATATATTATATTTAGGACTTGAGAATAAAAAGTTATGAATATTCGAATATCAGAGCATTCATGTGCAAAATACGTACTTATCTGTGGTAATCGTTGTCATCATATCTGTATAGTCTATGGTTATCATGCTGTAAACTGTCAATTTGAGGCATAAAAGCTCCATCTAGTGGCCCAATAGATATATTTATTTTTATTGGAGTATAAAGTTATTTTATTTTTCTATAGTTCAACAGTTTAATACTAGTTTTATGAAAAAAAAGTTACTTGGGATGTGAAATAGATATAAGATACTATTTATATTTATACCAAGAAGACTATTAATACACAATATAAAACATAATAATACGTTTTTGCTTTCTGTAACGTGAAAGCGACATCTATCATTTATCTGTTATCATATTGCGTTTCCAAACAAACTAGTTATTAATTTAATTAGGTAATAATTGACATCACCCCTAATAGATGTCGCTTTTCCGCAAACCGCCACTAACCTATTGTTCAATACACTATTAATGTATCTATTCTCTTAATGATTAATGTATCTAATTAATTGCCAGGCAGTAAATGTATAGCGACTTGCCGGATCTCCTTCCGACCAAGGAGTGACCTCTAGTAGGTAGTTATTTTTTTCTCTTAACAAAAATTACCACATCGACGTCAACGCCTCTTTGTCCTTCAGACGATTTCTGGAAGGGCTCATTTTATCTGAATTCATTTGATTTAACAAAATGGACCTCGTCAACTAAATCAGAAAGTATCGGGCGCGAAATGCGCAAGACTAACTTCTCTCAATGGTTCTTATGTCTCGTCTGATTTACTTTGAAGTCGAGACTTACTTAAACGAAATTACCTTGCGATTCAAAACAAATTTAATCAAATCAAGCAGCAGTACTCAGACGACCTTCTGTTTGCCTCGCGTTGGCGCTGTGTGTGTGCGGAGAATTTATGTAACAGCAAGCAGTTTATGTAGCTTTACATGCAAAAACTAAAGTACTAATAAACCGTAACGCCTTCATAATCGCTCACCCTAATAATCTTTGGCGAACTCATAAACCCAGAAATTCAACCGTCCTGCCGTAACACGGTTAAGTAAAACTTCGCCGGGACCCGCTCTGTCGGATCAGTAATTGAATCTGTGCAAACTTTTACAAAGAAAATAGCGGTTAGTAAGTTTGTAAACATAAACCGTAAACTATTCCGTGTTGGATAATTTATGCGAGCTCCCGGCTCCAGTAACACGGTAAGAATTGTGGCGCAAACTCGGGAACAACTCCGCCAACTGCCTCCGCGGTCATTATTTTGGAATTTATTTATTTAGGCATAACCTTAAAGAAGTTGGAATTGTTTTAAGCTCCATTTTAAATACTCTTCTAGTCTCGGTTGTTTGTTAGGGCTTTAACTGTGAATATTCAAGGAAACATACTTTTTGAAACTTTTAGGTCAACGTATTTTTTTTTATTCCAGCTTTTTATCACCATTACACTAATCAGAATTTTATATTCAAAAAAATCATGAAACAGAATGTGGCATGGTACATTCTATTCTTTACAGAGCGCACTCACAAATAAGCACGTTTCGTTGGTATTTGCTGAGAATTAGAAAACATATTTGGCACGAAAGAACGCAAATCCGCCGCGCCATCACGAGGACACGGTTGCCGGCTGCAGGTCGCGATAGCACATTGTACGGCTTGGAGTATGTGGGAATACTAAAAAGTGATATTGTACGGTCGGAAGAGAATGCCAAGCCTTTTGTCCGTCCTCATTTTTCAATTTGGTTTTATCATTTATCACGACTTCGCTTATGTATCTTATACTTTTAACGAGCAATTCTTATATATTTATACCTAATCAGAGTCTCAGAAATGGGTTCAATTATTTCCATGAAATTTAGTGTGCACAGAATTTTGGGGGAGAAAAATCGATCTCTATATATAGCTAGGGTTTTATCGCTGGGAAACAAAGCTCGGTCTCCCAGGTACTTAAAACATAAATAATACGCTTAACTGTCAGGGAGTAGTAACTACATACATGACAGATTATTTCAAAACTATACTTGTTTAAAAGTGCTGAAAATCTTATCCTCTAGACGTACAAAAATATTACTAAGAATTTTAAACTGAACGTGATAATTAAACAATAATGTATGGAAAACTCGAAACGTTACGAAACAGACTGTGTATACACTGTCTGTTTCAAGCGTTCCGAGTTACGCGGCGCCACACAAAAATATTTATTCTTATTAAACGGTTTCCTATTACTTATTGATAAAATATTATTTAACCGTATTTCTGTTCTCGGTGTATGCTGTTACGGCTTGTCCACATGTCCACGTCACGACGACCGACGACCACGTCGTCAACGTTTTCACGTGGTGGTGTCGCGGCACGAAGCTTTGACATAACGTGCTAATTCACGTCGCCGTAAAGATGCAGGTCACGACGCCGGATCGCCGTGCGTTGTCAAATTCCGTTACATTCTGCGCCGTTCTGAGACAACGTTGTACCACGACATCGCACCGTGCCGAGACACCGAGCTGTATCACGTTGATGACGTCGTGACGTGGACGTGGGGCCCTAAGGCCGTTTGTCCACCGCCACCGTCAACGGGACATCAACGAGAAAGACATGACGGTGCCGAAGTAGCGATACATACTACTATAGGCATTTTACTATAGCCGTCTGTCCACCGCACGCCCGTCCCGTCAATCTAATCTCGACCAGAAATAATCTCGTCCTCGTTGACGTCCCGTTGACGGTGGCGGTGGAGATACGGCCTAAGGCTTCGTTCCCACGATCCTTTTTTTGTGATCGCTACAGAAAAAATTGCACTGTAAAATATAGAACTGTACGCTAATACAATATAGCTAAAAATTAAAGTGTCACATGTCAAATGTCAGATTTGACAATTTTCAGCAGTTTTTTTTGTGGTCGCAACCACAAAAAAACGCTCGTGGATGCGAGGGCTTACGAAAGAATTGAATAATTTAGTTTGTCGGAGCCATCATATTTCAACGAACGCTCCACCAACCGCTGTCCGATAACTTCTCACATAGCCCATTTGTGATCGTATGACTATTTACTTGTTTATTTTGTATAACAAAGACGTTGGATTGGCGCCAAAACTTGTAAAAACCCAATAATATTTGAGTTATCAATTCAGCCTTGGCAGATGATTAACGACGTACCTACTGAAGTCTGACGTATTGCCAGATAATGCTTTCTTAAGGGATGTAGTTTCCATTTCTTACTTCCAGTTCAATACTGGTTTATGTTATATGAAACTAAATTGAATGACAATGGTGGATTGTATATACAAAGTTACAGGAGTATATAAAAAAAAACCTAGTGTTATAAATTTAGCAAAAAGGATCTTTAAAAAGTATAAAATTCAACGGGTAATACAAAAAGTAAATAATTCATTATACGAAAAACAATTCGACTTTCTAAAGTCAATTCATAAAGTCACAATAAAATACATCCTCAATATTAACTTTCATTTGGAACTACAAAAGAATTGGAAATTATTTTCATTCTTGGTAATTATTTCATGACCCAGCTAAAGATCCTGTTCAGATTTTAATAACAGAAAAATGCGTCGCAGGCAAACCTAAGAGTACTAACTTAATGGCTTTACTTTGAAGAAAAATATATTGAAATTGGATCGTCAGTCTCCGTCCAGAGCCAAGAAATGAGCTTTGGGACGTAATGGAAAAATTGTGCCTTGTAATTTGTTTTTGTCGTTTCTTTTTGTACATTTTTTTAATTTAGTATTCCAGCCAGAATTGAAATGTCACAGTCAAAATCCGTTCCAGATCTTCCAATATACTAAAGCGTGTCATCAATAACTTCTGCATATGAAGCATTAGTACCTGGGTAAACGAGAATTGCTCGGAGTTCTGATAAATTTAAAAAATAAATAGAATCACTAAAATATTTATGTGACCGGGATTCGAACCCATCACATTCCGAATTTTCGAACAAAGCAAAAATTATACATAAATATACATACCAAACTGCCAATCGGACTGACATAATAGAGTCGAAATTTTAGATATATTATATCTGCACGACGTAAGAAAAAACATACATAGTTTAAAAATGCTCAGTTACCCCGTGATAAGACCTATCTAGATCGATTTTTCTCCCCCAAAACTAGCTGCATACTAAATTTCATGGTAATTCTTGCAGCCATTTTCGTAATAATAATATGTAAGAATTCAAATTAAACAAAACTAAAAGTAATTTATTAACACTTAAGACGCATCTTGAGCATATTAAGGGGGAAGAAGTTAATTTTTTTATTATGTAACATAGTTCTACCTTCTTACAAGTTTCTCTGAGGGAGTTTTATGTTCTCTGAGGGAGTTTTATGTTTTCATAATGTTTCATGTTTGCACAATAATACTCCGGCGACACTTGTAATATTTGAACGTAAAGTTCCACCCACACTGAGCTCGTCGACGTCAAAACGATTTATAATAATCTTAAATGTCAGTCAGAAAAATGTCATTTTCATCCACGTACTTTTTATATGCAAGTATGTACTTAGATACAGAGTTGTGTTAAGGCTGGGACTATATTATCCGGAATCCGGAAGGCCGTAGAAAATAAAACTCTGCGCTAATACATACAATAGAGTTGAAAATCGAACACATGAGTGTCGAGTCAAATGTCAATGTGACTCGACACTCATGTATTATGACAGCTCGACACTCGAAACTTCCATTTTCATCTCTATTGTATTAGCGCAGAGTTCTATTTTCAGTGCGCTGAATTTCACCGGCTTTCCGGATTCCGGAGCATATAGTCCCAGCCTCAGGATGTCATTTTACGTACAGCCTGCAGCGTCATGCCGATTAGACAATAGGTAGTATTGTGGTACCCTGACGTAGATTAAAAATCTTCAGTAGGTACGAACAACTTTGCTATAAGAAATCGGAAGAGATGTGCAATTCATGTGGCGTAAATACTAAAGTAGCCTCATGAATTAGATTTATTATATACACAGATTTTTAAACTGTGTCAGTAAAATGATAGAAAAAAATATATCCAAAATTTTTCAAAATTATCCAAATTCTGGAAAAAGAAGTAGTCTGTAGGCGCAAGGTCTGGTGAGTAAGGCGGGTGACGGAGAGCTTCCAACCCCAGTTCTTGCAACTTGGAGACTTGCGTTATCGTGCAGGAGCAGCGGAGACGAACGATTGACCAATGCTGGTTGGAGATGTGCCAGCTTCTCCATCATTGTGTTCAGTTCTTCACAGTACACATCTGCAGTAATCCTCACCCCGTTTGGTAAGAAGCTGTGATGAATCACACCGGCGCTAGACCACCAAACAGTGACCATCACTTTACTAGGGGTAAGTTTTCGTTTAGGGCATTGTTTAGGTGCTGAACCAGGATCCATCCAATTTGCTGAGCGCAGGTAACAATGCGGTTCAAAATTCTTTCATTTATGTGTCTGTTAAGCAGTGCAAGGCACGTCTCGACGCGTACTTCGCGCTGGCGATCATTGAGTTCATGGGGCACCCATTTGTCAAGCTTTTTTACCTTACCAATTTGACGCAAATGGATCAATATTGTTTTGACGCTAACGTCAAAAGCTGCTGCTAATTCAGCCGTAGATTGTGTATCATCAGCTTCCACAATCGCCTTTAATTCGTCATTGTCGACCAAAGTCTTCGGACGACCGCGAGGTTCATTTTTCAGGTCGAAATTACCAGAACGGAAGCGAGCAAACCAATAACAGGTGATGCGTTGGTTTGTAGTGTTAGCTCCGTAAACGTCGTTGATGTTGCGTGCCGCTTGTGTCGCGTTGCTGCCACGACGGTACTCATATTCCATAATTACTCGAATTTTTAACGTATCCATGATGACGAAAAAGATTGAAATGCGATGAAAATGTAACACTAATCAATAAACAAATGACTACTTTTGGAAAAAGAATTCCATGTGTTTAAAATAAAATTAATTTGAAATAGAATTCTTAGCCAAACAAAAATTATTTTGATTTGAAATGGCCAGTACTGCAGAACGGTAATTTCATAGGTAAAGACCATTTGAAAATGATAATCATTTTTGAGATTATGACTTAGAATAGCTTTTCAAAGCCTGTAAATACAATATGACGCTTCGCGTTGCGCTTAGTGTAAGTTGAGCCTAAATATTATGAACTATCTCCCTATATCCCCGAGTGACATCGTTTTTTCGACTTCACTCGCAAGGATTTTCATATTAAAGCCCTCACTTACTTGTTTCTCACTATTTGAGTATCGCATATTGATATGATCGCTCCATATATTGATATTGATAGCTCTTTTATGCGTTCTAATTTATTTTATAAAAGGAATGTTTAAACACATGCTTTTTTACTGTAGGTAACCCACGGCAACACTGTACTTTTTCGTAATAAAAAGTAGCCAATGTGTTATTCCAGAGCTTAAACTACTACTTAGTAGTTTTTGCCTGAAAGAGTAACAAACATCCATACATCTATCCATCCATCAATCCATCCATCCTCACAAACTTCTATATTTATAATAGTAGTAGGATTCAATTTTAATATATGAAATAAAATTAGTTTTGGTAAACACCGTCTTTTACTTATTCAATAGCGGAAAAGTGATTTTAAGTCGAATAATACTGATCGAAGACGAAATAGAAATAGAGTTATTTTATTTAATATGTAAGTTGGGATTTGAGAATCAGTTACCTAAAGTTGGAATCCAAGATGGATGACATCTCCTGAGATATTTCAAGTTGAAACTTGATGTATCTATGAAGAAGTTACCTACGAAAACTAACTCTGGAAAATATAAAGATGATTCGGCGTTTGACTACGAAATATTTTAAGCATTTTCTAAAAGTTAATTGGCAGCATTTTAGGCTTCCGTACTGAAAGGGTAAAAACGGACCCTATTAATGAGACTTCGCTGCCTGCCTGTCTGTCTCTCCGTCCGTCCTTCGCCAGGCTGTATCTCCTGGACCGTGATAGGTAGACATTTGATTTTTTTACAGAAGGTGTATTTCTATTGATATGACGCTATGACAACAAAATAAATAAGGGTGACAAGAAACGTGATTTTTATTAACAATAATAACTAATATTTGTGTAGTAAAATAAGCAACTTCGTTTCACAGGCTGCTTAGACCTCTCTATAATATTTATACACATTCCTCATGAGTATACATATAATTTATACACATAAACAACCTCTCCTGGGCATAAGTTGTATGTTTTGTTTACTCTAAGCTGTCCAGCAGATGTTTGCGGAGCTAATTGGTGGACTGTATCAGACACGGACAGCGGCTGGCTCCAGCGGGAATACAGTGAAAGTAAAACAATTGCCTTAGAAAACTACCTATACTGATTGATGACAAGTGTGCTCTGTGAACTTTGTAGTGATTGTCAGAATTACGGAGTGTAACTATTACAGAAGCTTAGTAGACGAAACGTATTATATAAAGGTTTAAGCTTATAGCCTCAGTATTTACCTACCTGCTTTTGAATAATTGTGAGACCGCACTAAGCGGCAGCGGAGTGACGCGACCTGACACTCCCCTACTAATAATACGCCAATGGATTGCGCGTCGCATAGTTGCAATATAACTCATACAATTTCGTACAAAGAATATTGGGCAAACCCGATAATCTTGTTTTATTAATTAGTAACTTTCTCAAAAATCGCAAGTTTCATTTCCGCGTAGAAGGCGCACTGTCGTCGCCAAGATATATGGAGGCGGGAGTACCGCAGGGCTCGGTCTTCTCTTCCTCCCTATATAACCTGTATATGTTCGCGGACGACACAGCCCTTTATTATTCCTACTTCCGTGCCTGTACCGCTTCTAAAGCCCTCTAGGAGTCAGTTACTGCTCTCGGTAAATGGTTCTCCAAATGGAGAATCGAAGTTAATCCCGACAAAAGTCACGCCATCCAATTTGATAATAAATGCGCAAAGAAGCGTACTTGCCCCCGTAAACTAATGAGCCCTATATGCCTGCACGGCAACATAATCCCAGAGGTCACTCAAGTGAAATATTTAGGCGTAGTACTAAACAAGTCGATGACGTTTTCGAGTCACATCAGTAACACGTTACGTAAAGCGAAATTCGTACTCTTCAAATTATATTCGCTAATTAATTCGCGAAGCAAAATGTCCCTAAGACATAAGCTTACATTGTATAGGGTTTTCATAAGAACGATACTCACTTATGCGTGCGTCTCTTTCGCACAAATAAGCGAGTCTCAATTGGACCGATTGCAAAGAGTCCAAAACCGGTTTCTACGCATGGCAATAGAAGCCCCCTATTACATGCGTAACATCGACTTGCATAGAGACTGCGAACTCATTACCATTAAAGCCTATATCAAGGAACTCGTAGAGAGATTCTTTGATAAAGGCAAAAATCATCCAAACCCCCATATCCAAAAGGCCCTGGACTATAACCACGACGCACAGACTTTCCGACATCCGTACAAGCGGCCTTAGCATATCTTAGCCGATCCGATCGACCCGATCACAAAATACGTAACGTACTGTGTACAGTTACGTAAACACAGATCACACGCACCCGCAAAGTTAGTATCGCACCGGGGTCGACGCCGGAGCCTACCCCGTTGTCCCACATCCGACACGACAACACGTACAGACGTACAGTCCGACTCAAACACGGGACCGAACCCGAACCCGAGTTCGAGTTCGCATCCTAGTAGCCTAGGTACACTTCAAAATAGTGTCCGCGACCGCGATATTGATATAGAGAGCTCTCCCAATACCGCGAACCTCATCGACGTTGGGACTTACGCGCGCGAGTCATCCCGACCGCGCGCGGAATGGTAGAGGGACGGCCCTCTCAGTACACAACCCGTAGCTGTCCCCAATATCCGGCCAGAACATCACCCAGGTGATGTTAGGGAGGGTCAAACCCTCCCATCGTCTCTTACCTAATAAACTAGCCGCGAGGCTAGTTATAGTCCGACGTAGCTACAGCGGTCTTAACCCGACCCTTAGCGTAGACCGAAAAAAAAAAATACAAAGAATATTTGGCCGTGACCAATCGCGTAATTACGCTTAGTGCGGTCCTACCTTTAGGCACTTAAGCGTCAGTTGACATCGAGACGCGACACGACGCGCAGCTCGGTTCAGCTCGAAATTCAAACTATTGCAATTGCAATCCTACTAAATTTATTCATGTGAAAATTTGTGAGGATGGATGGATGTATGTTTGTTACTCTATCAGGAAAAAACTACTGAACGGATTTTGATAAAATTTGGCATGGTAGCAGTTTGTACTTTGGATTAAAACATAGGCTACATTTTATCCCAAGAAAGTAAAGTGTTCCCGTGGGATACTGTATGAACGCGAGCGAATCATGTGGTTTCGGTGTGAACTGTCCCTTAAGATATAATATTATATGGTTTAGAGAAAGCCAGTAGCTCGCTCCCGTCAATGCGAGCTACTGTCCCGTACTACGTAGTGTACCGGCACGTAAACGGCTCAGTAAACACAATATCTGAGCCAATTAAACTTGCGCAGAACTTGAGCCCGCGATCACTCGCCGCGTCTTTTGCAGGTAATAAATATTCTACACACGGGAACTTCGTAATTAATTCTTTTTCGGTCGTAGCGGAGACTCGTTCGAGTTCTTCGTTTGGAATATCGTAATTCGAAATTAAGAAATAGAGAGAAACGACCAGTAGTACCGCGATTAATTTATTTTACGTAACATATTACGGATATCGTTACTTTAAAAGAACACTTCACTTCACACAGACACTTCCATTTTATTTATTTGTATATATACATAGTAGATTTTGGACAAATTTTGAGATGTTAGATTAATCTTAAAATTTGTCCAATATCTACTAATGTATCTATACAAATAAATAAAATGTAAGTGTCTGTTTGTAATTTAAAATTAACAGCTTTTCACATCTGAAAGTATTATGTATACGGTTATATACAGTAAAAAATCTAATAAAAAAAATGTGTCCGTATGTCTGTTTGTTCCTGCTAATCTCTGAAACGGCTGGACCAATTAACACTTTCACTGGCAGATAGCTGATGTTATACGGTGTAACATACGCTATTTTATCTTAGGGTTCCGTTTCAAAAAATAGGGTTCAGTTTCTGTTAGTTCTATGCAAACGAAGTTGCGTGCATCACCTAGTCAAAAATAAAATAAGCGTTCAAGTAGTATATTTATTAGTTTTACACATTTTTATAACAAACCACTTAAGCCCCACCCTTAGTAAGTATGGACATCAGGTGGCTTCATTTTAAACATGACACACCAGAAACTGTCGGGTATACAAAAAGTGCTTCACAGAAGTTAGGCGTCATAGAAACTTTTTTCTGGGCCACATGAATCACGGCGTCAAGAGCTGGGAATAATTCATACTTGTTAATTAGAACGGAGCCTTTGTGCCAATCCCCTTTCCTTTGACACACAAATGATATGTTAGTATGCTTTGGGAACAGCCAGTAAATATGCCGCATGCGATTAAATGAGAATAAACCTTTTTTCGATCTTCTTGTGTTGTGATTTGATCGACAAAACGCAAAAACAATAGTATATTTAACGGACCGTTTTCAATAACCTATCTAGGTACCAATAACTATTTGTTAAAAACGTCGCATTTGGTATCGCTATTACACAAATATTCCATAATTAAGTTAATCTATTGAAACGCAAAAAACCGGCAAATGATACCCAAATATGTCATTTTTAATAAATAGTTTTATTGGTAGGTAGGTTATTGAAAGCGGCCGTTAGACGATTGCATTATGTTACCTTCTATATATTTTACCCGCCTGTGCCAGAAGGAGGGTTATGTTTTTCGAGTATACACTATACACAGTATACACATATTACATACTCATGTATTTACTGTGTATATATTTCTTTGGCACGCTCTCGGGCCTAAACGGCTTGTCGCATTTGAGTTCGAGAAGTATCATTAGATTCGTCTTAGTTTTGACTTTGCCACTGGTTACATCAAAATTATTTGCTATAGTCATAAGATCGAAAAGTGGCACACCGGGTGTGTCAGCGACCGTGTATACCGTGTGTCTATTGCAAATACCTACTTATTTAGATTTAAAGGTGCGAGAGAACATATTTCTTAAAACTTTAATTAACTAAAATCGTGTGATATGAAGACACGCAATTTTGCTAAATTAATGACTACGCATACAAATTTAAATCAGGAGTTCTAAACCTACAATTTTTTCATGCAATTTGACTGTACATAGATTAAAGTCTAGTTTAAATTGAACTTTTTTTATAAATTCCCAAAGCACAAAGGCATTCAAATAACGAAGTTTCGGTGCAGTGAGTAATTTTATTGTTACACAGCACTAAATTGCCCGGGCAAACGGATTGCCGGTCGCGGACCTCTGCCGCAGCGGAGCCTGCATGGGAGTTGGGAGACACGTGAAAATTAATTACAATACTTGAAAAGGTTACGGATTATTTTTCAACTTTTGATCTATACATGCAAATAATACTACATATACATTTATTTTGTTTGTAATTTAAAATTACCAGCTTCGCACTAAATGCAAAATATTATGATAGTATATAGGCACATAATCAATTATCAAAATATTTCTTTGTCTGCCCATCCGCCTATCTATCTGTCTATCTGCTTGTCCCGGCTAATCTATGAAACGGCCGGACCGTTTTTGAGCGGACTTTCATTGGCAGATAGCGGTTGTTATAAGGAGTAACTTAGGCTATTTTTATCGTGGTGTTCCGTTTAAAAAATAGGGTGCCCTTATATTAATAGTTCCACGTAAACGAAGTTGCAGGCACCAGCTAGTTGATGTTAAAAGAGATCCGGGAATGGTTGTGTATAATAACATTGTTCTACAAAAAACGTTTTCTGTGTGCCTTTTGGATTGATAATAATTTTTTTATACTAATTTGTGACGCAAGCGCACGACGACCCGAGTGTGACATCCGACTGAACCGCCGCCGACCGCCGTGCGGTGTCTTTTTTTGGCCCCACCCGACGCGGTAACTTTTTCGTAGAACCATTTTTTTGGCTCAGATACGCTTCTGTAGTCTTGTTGTTCGTAGCTTTACCCTATATCCGTCTCTCTCACCTTCTGCGTGTTGACCTCTCTGGTAGAGATGCCCATCTTCTCGTGGTGTCGCAGCTGCACGGGGTAAATGATCTGGTAGTAGTGCGCGCCAATGTTGCGCACCAGCTCCTGGTTCTGACGGTATTCGCGCAGCAGCCGCTCCACCTCGCCTGTGGAAGAGGTCACCACCATTAACATCGTATTTATCATCATTATCTGATTTTTTATTGAACAGGAGTAAAGACCAAATGACACCCGCCTGTTTCACAATCTACTGATAAATGTCAGATAGCTTATTTGAATGATTTGTCTCTTTCGCTCGATATAAAGTAAGTTGTGACAAAATTTCCGAATAATCTTTTTGATACTTATTTGAAGATTGTGATATAGGCAATTTTCATGTTTATTACTTAAATTCTGAAATATTGAGGTTGATTACGTGATAAATGCAAAAAAAAAATTTAAAATTTGTGGGTGGTATTGTAATAAAATATTCCAACATTTTTACATAATTAGTGTAAATCATATTATTTTATTAAAAGCTACTAACTATGTTATCTATCAAAAATATGTAAGCGCGGTTTTAAATTTGCGATAATTTTAAGTAAGTCGAGTTATAATCACAATACAATTAAATAGAATAAAAATATAAACGACGAATATTTCTACCACCCAAAAACCCTGATCGTGCTTATAAGACACAATCCATCAACCTATTTTCAACATAATCTACGAAAGTCATTACCAACATTTTTCCGCATTCACTAATAACATATTTACCGGAATAAGATCAGGTTTACATTAAGATAAGCCACCTGAAGCCAATCCCGTGCACTGTAATGCTAATCCGAGACTACGACTCGTATTATGATCTAAACGACTTTCAATCCGGTCTATTGTGATTTTACGGCGTATTAAGCTGGATAACAAGGAAACGGGACCTGGAGTTTGTTGTACTTCCTTCAGCAAGAATAGTAATGTTTTTTCTTTAAAAGCTATTTACCTTTTACTGTAAGAGGTCACGATTTGACTCGAGTCAGCCGGTGTGGCTAATACCAAGGCCTCGCAGATAGCCATGGAAATAATTAAAATTAAAATTATTTATTTCAGATAAGAAAACAATGTATGAAATTAGTAACATTTTGAATTGGCACTTCGCTTCCTATGGCTGGGACGATATGGTCCATAATCCGCCGGATTCCGGATCATAATAAAGTCCCAGTTTTATGATTGTGTAAAAATAATCTGTATTTGCCTCCGCAGACATAAACGCGACAGTCCAAACAGCATCCTGGACATGTTATTGTATTGCACTCGTAGTGCGCTGTGTGTCCGTCGCCTGAAACAGGCCGCACGTGTAGAATGATTGAAAATGCTTGCTTTGTTTTGCAGTGAGGACACCGATTGGAATTAAAGAATGGCAACACTTGTACAGTGTCCATGGGCGCGGTCTATTATAACGAATCTATTGACACCTCATTTATTGAAATCAGACTAGTAGTTTAGGCGCTATGGTGGAACAAACATACATACATGAATAAATAGACTGCCAAAATCATGAATCCGCCCTCCTTTTGGATACGCTGTAGTCGGGTAAAAATAAATAACATAAATACTAGTCATGTTTGTGCAATAAATAGTTGTTTCTCTTTAATCTATGTAATGGGGGTTTCCATACAACAAACGTGTTTTTTTGTAATTTTTTGATCGATATTAATAATGTCGACAAGTAGACACTTGACATATTTCCTCATTGTTTAGTTCAAAGCACTATGTGATCTCGTTTCATAAATATGATGGAAAAAATCAATGCCTCCGTTGTCGTAATTTTTGTGTAATATTACAAGTAGAGCTTTCGACAACGCTGAATCTAATTATGGCGACATTTTCATTTCGTATTTCCAACCATTCAATACCTTAATTAAAATACGTAAACATAAAAAACATTTCCCCGCAGACATCACAAAAACATATTGAAAACACGGCTCAATATTAGGATCGGCAAAAAAACCCCAATTTTATGGGCTGTCAATAGGAATATCCGCGTCTCATATCCGTATCGGGTATTAATAAACGACGAAAGGCCCGCCCCGAATCTGTCAATCAGGGGCGTAATTAGCCGGCGTATCGCTAAGTTACGAGTGGGCCCGGGGGCTCGGGGGGCTATGGAAGCGCAAAGAAATGAGTTGAGGTAATTATGCCGCGTCGTCATTTTGATAATCTTTACAGGCTGATAATAATGTTTATGAAGATTGATCGATCGAAGTATATCTACAGATAAAAGTTTTTAGCATACCAAACCGTACTAAAAACTAAAATGAAATATTATAGTCTTCTAGTTGTAGTACCTCATGAAATGCTCAATATAATTTATCAAGAGAATGTAATATGTAAATTTATTAAGTGCTACTTATCGAGCGATATTTTCGCTGGTACAAATGTGCTTCAACATTTAACACTCGAATAATGTCGGAGCGAGCCACTCTCATTAGTGTCAATTTAAAATTTTAATAAGCCTCACAATAAGATGTCACGGGCTGTAACGATTTAAAGTTTAATGGCTGTCGTGTTCCCGTAAAAGCGTTTCCCGGTACGACACAGGGAATATTTAGTTCTTGACAAAGCACTGCATCAGGTTGGCATTGAAATTTCTAATTCAAGGCTGAATCGTTGGAAAATGCGGTTCACGGGCAAACACTTTTCATTTACATATTATTTCATAAGTTTTATGAATCAGGTCACACTACTTAGCAAATTCAATAGAGCATAGGATTTTTGAAAGTAAAACTAGGATGCAAACGAGCAAACGGATCGCCTGATGAAAGCTATTACCGTCGCCTATAAACACCCACCACCCGCAACATCGGAGGAGTCGCAAGAACGTTGCCGTTTAAGAGCGAATACGCAAGGTTGAAAGGTTTGCAAGTCATAATTGCCCGGAAATGCCGTTGGATTCACAGAGATTTTGTAGTGTTACAGTTGTTCAAGTAATTTGACTAAATTGTTGGTTCAAAACCGTTTTATCAAAGCGGCTAAAACATGAGAGAAGTAGTCGAAAAAATTAACCGTCAAAAATGTAAAATGAATCAATAAATATGTTGGATAAAGTTCCTTAAAACTTACTATTTTATTATGATAAACAATGTGTCTCAAAGTTGATTATTCTTAAAAATGTTATATTATAAGGTGACATATTGTTTCAAACCCAGCAGCTACGTTAAAAAGTATAATTAAACCCCATGGATGTAGAAAATAATTTGGGAAAGCACACGGCCAATGGTTAATGAACTTGGCAAGGAAAAGCAATTTAGTTCCACTCACCATGGTCTAGACTTGGCTCCAAAAATGTGTTACTTTTTAACAGAATTCGAACGGCGAGGACAATTAATGGCAAGCACTGGTCATTAAGACATTTAAATTGGTTTTGATTTAAATTGCAAATGCGTCAACAACTTTTTATTTCAGTGATGATTTCTGTGAGACACTACCAGTGATTGTATTTCATTAAATATTTTGATGAATGTTGTTTCACTATATAAAACTAATATGTACTGTACCTACCAAATTAAATTAAACGAATTTTTTTTTTTCCAAATGAAACTTAACAAGCTTTTTTCGGAAAGTCAACAGAAAAAACTACCACCGCTTCAACCCTAACCCGGTGAGAAGAACCGGCGTAAGAAACTCGCAAGGGGTCATCTTTTAGCAAAAAGATGGAAAATTGTTCTTTTAAAAGAAATATATATTTAACATTGTAAACTTAAATCTATGTTAAATATATAAAAAAGTCAAAAGTACACAAGTACATAGAGACAGACTTGCCCCTGCAAGGCTGTCTCTATATTGCACACCTTGGTAATAAGATTCTTCCCTAAGCATCTTATTACCAAGGTGTGCAATCGTTAACAAAATCATTGACTTTTTATTAAGCTTTAGCACACAAACGTTCCTTAACTACTTTTTAAATTTATTAATTTAAAGGTTTTGAAGGTTTTCTGGGATCCTATTGTATAGGCGTATACATTGGAATACAGTGGAAGTCTACCAAGTTCATTTTCTCATCATTGAGTAGTAAATTGGTTTGTACTTGCTAAACATTTGGCAAGCTAAACTTTAAACATTTTGTATTATTTTAAAGTAAATTATTAACACTAAACCAGTTTACTATATTTGAGAGAGCACTGTTTACCTCGTCGTAATTTGATTGTTGACGCTTCACTTTAAATATTAGTGAAGTGTCATCGGCAAAGAGTACTATCTCATGCCTATCTTGAACTAGATAAGGCAAGTCATTTATGTAGATGAGAAAAAGATAAAGAGATTTAGTACTAAAAGAGATTCTCTATACGTTTTTTATTTATAGGCATAAACACAATCTTTTCTTCCGGATTATTGTCACAATTAATATTAAATGAAGCCAGCTGCCCACAGTCATCAGAGCTAAGCATATTCATTATCTCTTTTTCATAAGGAGTAATATTATTAAAAATATTGTCAATGCAGGTAGCAGTTGTATCACTTACTCTTGTTGGTTCATTAAATAAGTTAAAAGATTATACGATTTTAAAAATGATGTGAATCTAACAGTGGTGGAGTTTGAGTCTAATAAATTAATGTTGGAATCACCACTTACAATAAGTAACCTTTTTGTTAAATTCACATGTTTTTGTTAATATTTGTTCCATAATTTCTTCAAATGAATCGTATAAACCAGAGGGAGGCCTGTATACGCTTACAATAATAAGATGACTCAACTCTATACAAGCTACCTCAGTTATTCGTTCAGTAAGAGATTCACAATATCTTTACGTCCCTAAAATTTTAAAGTCTAACTAATTAATATCAAAGAGCCTCCTCTAATGTTTTTTCTGTACTAAAGGTATAGGCAAACGATTTCAGCCAGTATTTACGTTCTAATAAGAGTCCTTACTATTCCCAACCTCGACTAGCACGAGAGACATAAAATAAATCGCACTTCACGAAGATTATAAAGCTAAATCGTTTTAACCGTATCACACTGCAGCAATCCCCAGCAATATTTTCAACTAAGTATAAACTATGCGTCTTAAAAGTTTCGAACGTTGTATTTCGTTTCCGATCCGTACAAACGCTGGATGATATTCAGAAGTTTCGGCTTAAGCGAGTTATTTATTAGTTTGAAGCGATTTCGAGGGCGGTTTTATTTGTAGTTCAGCGGTTAGCATATTCCCGACTGTATTCTTAGACAAGCGTAGACCCTTGGTAAAATATTTGTTCGCCACAAGCTTGTGGTTAAAGCTAAAGTTTTGGATCAGGTACATATGATCTTTATTAATTTAGGATCGAGAGCAAACATTATAACGAAGTTTTGGAATAATAAGATTTGCATGAGATTATTTAATTAGGGTTTTAGCCCCGATAAATTCCAAAATATCTTTAAACGCACTTATCGATAAAATCGGATTTGATCTCTCTCTCACATTTAATGTTAGAACGGGACAGATCTTTTTTTTTTTTTTTTTTTTTTTTAGAAGAAGGCGTCTTCTAGGCGCGCCGGGCCCTTGAAAGGGGCCTTGGGCGCGAAAACATGATCAGGGGCTATGCCCCTCTGCATGTGGAGTTCCAGAGACACACCCAGTACGAATACTGGGTGCAAAGACGTCAGTTTTTAGGGAAGACCCCCCGCGACAGAACGCGGGGGAAACCCGAGGTGGCAAGGGAAATGAAGATAGCGAGGGCCGTGGGCGGCCAAGACCTGCGGTCGACTCCGACGACGCGTGGGGTCCTGGTCCGTGGACCAGGAAGCGTGTATGGGTCCACTCCCACACGCGCCGCTTTTGTCGACCACGGACACAACCGACCAGGGAAATGAAGGGGGGGGGGGGAAGGTATTTCCCGAGCCCCAGACTTTTTATGTCGGGGGGGGAAGGGGCTGCCACGGGGCTGACGTGAGTGACAGATCTTTAACCGAAGCTCAGCATTAAACGTCGTTTCAATACGCAGATGAAATTGCGGCTTAATATACCTACTCGTCTAGACGTCTACGTTTGTTGCTCTTGATAAAAAACCCGGCAAAGTGTGAAACGGCTAAAAATTCACGTTTGTTGTATGGGACTTGGGAGTCCCCCTAAAATAATGATTTAATACTGTTTTTAGTATTTGTTGAGATAGCGGCAACATAAATACACCTTCTGTCGAAATTTTAACTGTCTAGCTATCACGGTTAAGGAGATACGGCCTGGTGACAGACAGACGGACAAACAGACAGACGGACAGAAAGCGAAGTTTCAGTAATAGGGTTGCGTTTTTTACCCTTCGGGTACGTAATCCTAAAAGTTGTGTGATTGTAATACAATATTGAGGATCGTTATACAAATAGCAATCAAAAAGCTCAGCGAAAACGGACTACCGACGACCGCTGTAAAATGTTAAGATTGCCGCAGAAGTGCGGTGAAGACGGTGTTTAAAAATTAGGTATTGCTGGTTGCAGTCGTTATTGGATATATATCATATAGAGCAAGGTATTTCCCATAATATCTTTACCCATAAATACTAATAGCCAGTGTCATACTAAAATAGGGAAACATGAATTTAAATCAGCAAAGTTCTTATAATATCCTCAAAAGGCAACATAAATAATTATTATGGACAGAAAAATACAAAAAAGTACAGTAATCGGTTGCTAAATTAAAAAGTTGCAAGACTTAAAAACGACGAGTTTTTTTATATGATTGGAAAACAAATTACTGTTCAAATCTTTATATGTTATTTTTGCCATTTTTTGTTAAAACAATGATATACTTGAAAGCAGTATATAAGTTAATAAAATCAATTTTGTATTTATCTTCATACATTTTCAACTGCTGTGACATTATTGGTGCATAATTTTTGTATATAAGCGTTTCTAATGCTCTCCATCGACCTCACTTTTAACATGACTTTATTTCGTAAATAGTTGAATGCCATAGCAAAGATTATGCCATTACAATATTTCCTGGCTTATTATGTGATTTTCGAAGAGTCAATAAAAAATCACTGGAGTTAAAATTATCTCGAATTACATTTAACATGCAGAAACAAACTAGATACCGATTGGAATGTAATCGGAGTTGAGAATTCGTCAGGACTCAGGACAAAGTTACACCGCCATCAGGTTCGAGTCACGTGCTAAACGGATTCCGCGTTTGAGGCGCCATCTTCGTTTAGTATGAAATGCATTTAGGAAAACCATATTTCGATTCGCGGAGAAATGTCGCACTTGAACGTATACGAAATTGTACACATCTGATATTGCATTGCAAGTGTTTACACGAATACGATTCCACATTCTACAGATTGCTTTCATATAACCGATGACGTTGGTTGTAATATATAATATAACATGTATTTTAGTTATGAATGTGTGATTAAAAATGTAGGTAATAAGGTATGTTGGGGTAAGTTCGGATGCTTTTTTGCAGGTTTCGACAGGTTCGACAAAAACTAAAAAATATTCATATTCGGATAGATTTCTTGACTTAAAACTGAATTTGTAAGAAAAAAGAAAGATTATATTTTAGGAAAACCTAGAGGTAAATATCAAAGATGGAGTAGGTATTGATTAAAACTGGGTTTGAAGTGAAATTTTTGTTTTATTTCTACCAGGGAAAGATCGGACTAGTATGGGGAAAGATCGTACTATACATAAAACTGAATCTTATTGCCATACGCCCATGGTTCATAAACAAACATGATTCGATCTTACCCCTGATTAACCATAAAAAAAAACTATCTCGAGGGATTCATAATTCCAGTGCTAACTTTAAAAAAAGTATTGTACGTCCGATCTTACCCCTAACAAAAAATAAACAACAATGTGTTTCTCAAACTTTTAAAAACTTTATTAAGAAGTAAAAAAGTACATACCTAGTAAGTTTACGAAAAGAAAAATACAGTTTGATAAACAGAAGAAAAGTATCGACGTACAAGAGCATAGTAATCAACAGCCTTTAACAACAGCTAGAAGCTTAAGTAATTTACCTTAAAAAAAAAACAGAAAATATTCTGCAACGTACTAAATAGAAAACTAAACTCCGCCTATCTTCCTGTAAATGGGAGATTTTACTTGTCAATATGAAAGACTTTTAGTAGGTATGGGCAAAACTGTGCAAAAAAATATATTAGCTGTTCCAAAAAATCAGTAACGTAAGAAATGAAAAGCAAAATGTATGGGACAGCTGATTTTTAAGTTAGAACCCCCTTTATCGGAAAAATATGCGAATTTTATTACGCTCTTTAACAGTGATAGGAAAGGGCTCATGAACAATTTTATTATATTTTTTATAATTGCTTTCCATAATAACCTAAAATATGACAAACTTACTTAAGTTTGTCATATTTTATTAGTTTATCTACTTAGATAACGATAATTAAACTTAGATAAAAAAGAATGGAACATTATGAGATCGACCATTAACAAGTGCACATTATCACAGGAGCAATATCACCTACATTTTGTAACAATAATAATATAGTAATTCTAAGTTAACAAACATTATTATATTTTAAACATTCACTTAACCTAATATTAATATTTTAACCTTTTGTCGATAGCACTAATTTTATTATGAGATCGTAATTTTTTTATGTAGCCTCTGTTATGGGGTCTGCCGAATTAATTTTTAAAATTGGGTGGGACCTTTGCCCTACAGAGGGACATCCAAATAATGGAAGCTACTTAAAAAAATTCAAAAATAAACCAGAGCATCAGCTTTATTGCTCAATACATAATACTTTATATTTTCTGGATCTCTTGTTAAGATAACTTTTTTTACAATTGAATTGTTAGTCACCTCATCTTTGTCCAATTTTTTTGGCACGGTAAATTTCAGCTTTGGTTTCTTTTGCGTTTTTAGAAATCTTACTGTATAATAGGTTGTTTCATCAGATGTTTGAATTTTTTCAACGAATCCTATAAAATACTTCCATGAGTTACGATTGTAATATCTGACGAGAACAGAGTCGTTCAAATTATATGTTTCTTCATATTTTTGTTCGTTATTTTCTTTGTCAGTCTCATTATTATTTTCCTTTTTACAAGTTTTACTGTCATTTTCTTTCTTCAGCTGCTTCTTTTCTTTTCTTTTCAACGTTTTTTCTTCAAATCCTTGCAAAATATTCATAATGTCAGTGTCATTTAATATTTTATTTGAGTTGTTTTGGTATGTTGTTTCACAATCCGAGCCAGAAAAACTTTCATCATTCAATTGGCACTGATCAAAATTAATATTTTTCTTGTGTATATATTCTTCGTCGCTAGGATGTTCACTGTGTTCATCTTCCACACAATCTAAAATGTCTGAATCACTATGATGGCTCAAAGTTCCTGACACTTCTGTGTCGCTCGCATCTTGAAATTTTTGTTGTTTTCTAGTCTTTTTTCTCTTCTTTGTTTCATGTTTGTTTGTTTTATTGGAATCAATATTTTGACGTTGACTGACCAAGTTTTTCTTATCATTATCTTTTACTTTACTCTTCTTACCCACACCTTTGTTTTTTATAGTAATGTTTTGTTCTTCTCTTGTGTTCTGTTCTGTTTTTTGCTTTTTTATGTTGTTATTTTTTTCTGTTTTAATTACTTTCCTCTTTGTGGTAGTCTTTTCTTGTGAACATCCTGGTATTGCAAGAATATCTGGATCATCATGATCTACCGCATTAGTTTTTGTTCTAAAATTTGCATCCACACTATTGTCTTGTTTCTTTTTTAAATATGTTTTGGTCAGTTCTTTCTCTTGCACAAGGCTTAAACTTCTTTTATTTTCTAAAAAACTGCGTGTGATCACTTCTGCTCCACTGGCTATGCGTTTGAGTTTAACGATATTTTTTTTTCCATCATTGCAATGATGGCGTTGTAATTTTTCAAGTAATAAATCCTCGAAGCTGGTTACGTAACGAGCTTTATCTTCTGGATGCACTATCGAAATATTTGAAATAATATCAATTTTCTGAGCAAAATCATGCCCATTTATATAAGGAATGTGGGGGTTAGATATTTTGTTTCCATCAGTTTCAGTGCCTAAAGTTGAAAACACTTTAGGAGTATGATTTACTTCCAAATTTGGAGTGCGGATTTCAGCGGCAGAAGGGACTTCATCATCAAACATGGTTTCAATCGTGGGAGTGTCAACTGTTGACAATGATGCTGCCGGGAACGGGGAGTTCATTTCTCGGGAAAAGGTAACTTCAGCAACATATTCTGTATCTAACGCAGACACAGAAATATTGGGAGTGTAGTCAGCTTTAAAAGAAGGTACCTCAGCAGACGCCAATTTTGCTTCATTGTTAGAAGCCGCACATGTCATGTTTTTATTAAACAAATCAAGGCTTAACTGATTCAGAGTTCTAACATCTCTTTTTTGTGAATTTGGCACAATTTGTGTGGTATGTTGCAACCATCTCTTGTAAGCTGCTGGTTCATATTTCTCCGTTGGTATGACGTCGGCATTATATGGGAATATGCCTGCTTTTTTAAAGCCATTCATTATTACTTGGGGATTCGTTTTGTGCCAAACGTCAGCAAACATTTCTGCAAATTCTTTTTTTTTTAATTTTGCTCCAACATGATTTCTTTGCCATTTTACCAGCTTGGCGTCCCATATGGATTTGACAGACTTGAAAACTGCCAAGTCAAGAGGCTGTAGTAAATGTGATGTGTGCGCCGGTAGCTTTAATATGGTAATGTTGTTTTCAACTGCTAGTTCCACAATTCGGAAATCAACATGGGTACTGTGACCATCATAAACCAACAAAACTGGCCTTTCCTCCCCTACGCCAGGAATAATAATATCTTTCATGTAATTATAAAATACATCAGTTTCCATCCACCCGCGCTTGGTTACAGCGTACGCAATTTCAAAGTTGTATATATCTTTATTTTCTGCCATCCACTGTTCGTACATGTGCTTAGCTTTAAACACAATTAGAGGATTTAATTTGTCACCATTTGCATTAACTGTGGTTAACACAGTCACATTTTCTTTACCGGTGCTGTTGGTTGTTCTAGAACAAGGCAAACCTTTCCCGCCAACCACTTTTGTTTTTGTCGGATCTAGGCAAACAGATGTCTCATCTAAATTCCAAATTTTTTTTGGATCATCTCTCAGTTTTAACTCGTTCAGAGTTTTTTCAAGCAGAGTAAAGTATTCGCTGATTACGAATGGATCGGTCATTTTTTTGCGTAGGTATTCGACAGGTTGTGGTTTTTTTATTGATAATTGGTGACGCTTTCGGAATGATATGAACCAATCTGGACCCGGTGTGTTACTTTTAAATGGTGTTTTTAATTTATTTTTATGGACAAAATCTGAAACCAATTCTAGAACTTCATCTCGTGACAAGCCAAAGCCCCATTTCTCTAATGTCCGGATGCAATTAGCGAGCCGAAATTCTGCTTCCGTCGGTAATGCAGTTGGTCTGCCCAATGTATCACTGTGAACACGCGTTTTAGCGTGTACTCTGTCATTGAGAGTTGAAGCAGGTATGTTGTACAATTTTGCGGCAGCATAATTAGTTAGTTCCTTGCTTTTTACTTTTTGTACAGCAGTTTTTAATTCTTCTTCAGAATATTTAGTGGCTCTGTCTGTTTTTCGTACATAATTTCGGGGCATGATGCATCTGAAGCAAAAAAATATATTTTGAAGTGTTGTCAAGACTTCAAGATGCCAAGAGGTCCTTAAATGACCAGAAAGTTTGAGTACCATTGTTTTTTTTTATACATTCCAAAAAGGGGGAAGTTCGGATGTAATTTAGGCCGATCTTACACCAATGGGGGAAGATCGAATTAAAATCTACAGGCTAATCTATGCGTCTTTCGTTATGCTAACCTAAAACAAAAGATGTTGTAAGTGGATTAAGCACAGAAAACTAACAAAAATAATAAATACTCACTCTAATACTGAGATATGCACTCAGGGGGAAGTCCGGATATGTGATATTTCCCGCGTTTTTAAATTTTGTTCCACAGCACACGTGATCTCACCTTGAACGAATATCGGCAACTGAATTGTGTTTCACAACAAAATAGCGTCACAGACAGTATTGCCAGTGATGAAAAATATTAACAAACGTGGTAGTTATTTGAATTATCCGATCTTTCCCTGATTCGATCTTACCCCAACACACCTTACAATATACAGCTAAATAATGAACTAAAATTAAGTAAAAAACAGAAAACTTATCTACAAATATGACTATCTCTAAAAATATCTATAAATAGAAAAACTTCCCCAGATCGTCCCCATCTGGCAGAGTACCTAGCAAACTGATAGCGTTACCTCATTGGATAGCAATGGCTATCTGTTGTGCCAGATAGTTCCCGGCTCTGGGGCCTCGGGTTGCTTCAGTAAGCTTTTTTGATATTTCGTTAAAATCCATAAGTGCGCCCGGACCTCATGCGCCTAGGGTTTCCACCCCAAACGACTCAAATATTAGGTATCCGCTAAGGTTCTCATACTTGGGCTGTTTGAGGTTCTCTCCTTGGTTATGAATACTCAGTACCTACCTACCTATTTAATAAAGCGGTATTCTAGGAAATGATAAAGGCTTATCATACTTGTAATGATTACAGTATGTCATGCCCTACACAAACTCCAGTTACTAACTTACTGTAACAATAATTATTGTTCAGTGTAGGTATAATATTACATATCGTTTTTTAGAGTTCGGTACCCAAAGGGTATATCGGGACCCCGTTACTAAGACTCCACTGTCCGTCTATCACCAGGTTGTATCTCATGAACCGTGATAGTTCGACAGTTGAAATTTACACAGATTATGTATTTCTGGTGCAGCTATAACAACAAAGAAAAACAGGATAAAAATATTATTCAAGTTGGGTGGGGTGGTGGGGTGGTAGGTTTTTTAGTGGGTAGTGGTAGTGGTGGTGGTTTTCCCTCCCACAAAAGAAACGTGTTTTTTTGTACGGAACATATTTTGTGCGCGACAACTAATCGCACTTGGCCGGCTTACCATAAATATAAATCGATTTACTAGTAAAACCCTCCTTCGACAAACGAACCATAGAATGCTGAAGCTGGATAGTTGAAATATTATGAATAAGCCTGTTTGTAACTTTTGATTCCCGAACCTATACCTAAATTACGAACCGCAATATCGCCGTCAAATGCGATCCTTTTTGTATTACTTTTTTACCCACCACTGCAACTCCTGTGTAGCCAGGATCGACAGTGGTAACCAACCGCAAAAACCCTTTGATATGATCTCAGGGGTGTCTCGGGGGACATGCTAAATCTGTCTTGGAACCTGCAACGAAATTAATCAGAAGATTGTAGGAGGAGTAGGAAGTATTCCAGTTTCCCTCCCCAAGCAAAGCGGGAGACAGCCAAAATTGTGATGACAAAAAGTCAGAATTAAAGGGGAAGCACCACGGGAATAACATGTTTTTTTTATTTTTTTTTTATTACTCTTTTTGTATTACTCCTGAAGCCAACTGTACTAGGATTAAATACTCTGCGGTATTAGGTAATTAAGACTTTGTTACGCTGCAATCAAATTTACAGCTAACGAATTTACTTAATGTTCAAATTGGATCTTCGGAGCTTTAACACTTCAAAAAATATTTGAAATTAGTTGATTGGATTTTGTTCATCTGATTAATTATTATGTTCAATACTTTTTATCGAAATGATAATCGTATACTTCAAATGAGTAAATCTTGTATATAATATAATATATAATCGGTATCTCAGAAACGGCTGCATGTATTTCCATTAAATTTAGTATGCAGAGGGTTTTGGGGGAGAAAAATAGATCTAGTCTTATTCCAGCGAAACTGCGCATTTTTAAGTTATATAACATGTTTTTTTCTTTCATCGAGTAAATTATGCGTGATTTCGATTTTAAACGTCAAATTCTGTTGGCGCTGTGGTTAGCGTTGGACGTTGTTAGCAAATTGGTGTCTCGGGTTCGAATCCCGGTCAGATGAATATTTTTGTGTATATTTTTATTTTATATTTTTAAATATTTTATAGTTCTACTAAAACACTGAGTAAAGCTCGATCTCCCAGGTACTAATGTAATATATGCACTGCCATCTGAAATCAATAAGAAAGTACACAAAATACATACCTATTATCCGAAGGGTTTTTCTGATAGTCATCTACGAGTCCGCCCTATATTATAAAATCCCTATACCTATTGAGTAACAGCGAAACCATGCCCAATAAACTTAGATGACTCGACGAATCAAAGGATATCTTTGATCAAATAACAAGAACATTGTGTTTGTGTTTTGATCAGTCAATAAATTAATTGAACAAATCGAGTATGTAATGTATTGACAAGTAATAATTTCCTCTACATCGAGCACTGTACCTACTGTATCATTAATTTTGTACCGAAACCGTCTGAGCCATCTATTGTAAGCTTAGAAATTATAACCAGCCAGCTTGATCCATCTCTTATAATTACACGTTCCGAATTTCCCTAACAACAAAACCATGTTCTACATCTGAAGGGGTCTCGGCAAGCTGGCGGTCTTGACGTGCGTTAGACTCTCACATTATTCAATGCTAATTAGTTCGAAATTCGCTTGCACGTGTTTTCTATAAGGGCCAATAGGCATGTAGACTACAAAAATATTTTGCATCTGTTCAATGTTAGACAACATGATAATAATTTTTTTTTTGTAAATCTTAAAAAATAACGATACTAAGAATTTTAATTTACAATAAGAAAGAGAGCGATATACTCGTATCAGAATTTTGCGAGAAGGAGATGGGCAACATTTTGGCTTATAATTTTAATCGCGTGAACCTAAATAATTTTATATTTATATTAAATTTATCTATCTCTATTTAACAATTTTAAAACTTGATTTGTAAAAATGGGATATTCGACACTAAGCAACGTCGCTATTACTGGATTTTGACTGGTGTACACGACGAACCTATTAAGGTAAATCAGACACCTGTTTCTTTATATAACAATAGACCTTTATATAAACTAGACTCATGTGAGCTATTGCTACTTACTAATAATTAACGAATATATGTGTAAATTATAAAAATTTTGCGAATTTATGACCTACGTCAAAGTAGAGGTGTTAGCCCGCACGGGGGTGAGTAAGTTTTATAACCGAAAATTGGAAGTTGCAGCGGCTTTTTCGATAGGGGTCGCCTCGGCTCCGATAGAGACTTACTGTGAGAAAGGGACCGAAATGGAGACCGTTAAGTCAGGGGAGGGCGAGGTAGTATAAATTTCATGAAAACCAATTTTCCTAAATTATTCAGTTCCCGGCAGCTTTTCAGGAATGATAGTTGTAAAACTATACGGTAAATGTATATAACTAGAATAAGAACATTGTAAAAAATTTATTTAATGGATGAATAAGCGATGTTTAGAGTTAAGGGGGTGAGGCATGGAAAGTTCTAGAAGGTTGGTATGTGCCGTCGGTATAAGTATGGGGCCGGCGCGGGCGCCTAGATTACCTACAGTAAGGGATGTAAATAAAAAAAAATATATATATATATATATATATATATATATATATATATATATATATATATATTTCATTTATTAAATGCTTAAAGAACCACTGATAGAACATACCATATTTTCGTACATCAAAAATACTGACATACTTCTAAACGGTAAAAGTGTTTTTTAAAGATTACAATGCCAAACAGCCCTCTGTGAAATTTAAACACGCAACAATTAAAATTAAAAAAGTTCGTTTCACGCCACATTTTAGGGCTTGCAGTAATTAATAAACAATTCTGTACTTAAAAATACTGTTAATTAGCACCGTGAATGGGACTTTAGGTTTTGCTTTGAGTGCCGTTAGGTCGGTTTTGATGTTAGACACTCTGAACACGTCCTCACAAAGGTTTCACGTTTTGTGGTACATGTCGTTGAGGCTTGTATCTATGAGGTATTCAATTAAAGAGAAAAAATGGTGGAATATTCATACAAATAATAATGCATTTTTGTCGCAAAAGCTAAATGTTAGATGTAAGTACTCGTATAATAAAAATAAACAGCGGTACAATGTCTGTAGTTTACACGTACAGTGCGACCACGTTTCAAGTGGTTTTTGACAGTTGTCAGTTTTCATACATCGTGTGTTACTCTTGTTCTTCTTCTTTTATTTAATAAAGAAAAAATTAAACCGCCTTCCAAAGGAAAAATGCACCAAAAAGAATAAAATAAATCAATAAAATTTAATAATAAATACATCCTTAATAATTCCCCTTTGAAATTCGGCTAGAATTTTAACTATTTCTCTACTCAATATTCATAATTTTGAAGTCGGCCAGCCCTAACAATATCCTGATAAAAAAATATTTTATAGAATTCACATTTAAGTTGGCTGGTATTCGTATCAAAAGGACGAAATTGGGATTATACCCTATACAGCAAAAAAATAATTTTGAAAATCGGTCGACAGACGGCGGAGTAGTCGTTGAACATACAAAAAAGCCTCATTTTTTGGGAAGTCGGTTAAAAATGGATTGCGATTCCAATGTCTTGCTAAAACTCGAGAACGGCTGGACTGATTTGGCTAATTTTGGTCTTAAAATAATTCTGGAAATTTATAGAAGGTTTGAACGGTGAGAAATATTGTAGGTGTAGGTATTGTTATTTATTTCAGCTCTTTGAGACACTTAAGACGCTTAAGACAGACTAACGTGTATCGGTACAACTAATTTCTATATAAAAAATGAAGATTGTCAAAACCATTAGCAAATTAAGAGCAAATTAGTTTTACTGTATATAGTATAAATTGATTTTTTCCACGGCTCCGCCCGCGTCAATAGAGTATCTCACGGGGACACAAATTTTTTGTATTAAAATGTAGCCTATATTATATCCAGAGCCTAAACTATTGCCATACTAAACTTCATCCACATTCGTTTAGTAGTTTTCGAGAGTAGAGTCACAGACATCCATCCAGTAAGTAAGATTTAACTGTTGACCCACAGTTGAGTTAAGAACCATATGCTACTAGTTACGCCAATTTACCATATGGTTTATTGCTTGAGTTCTTTCAAGATGTCATGTTTACGTAAAACTAAGATGCTATCAACTAAAAGCTACAAGAATTTCTCCATCTTTATAGTGTCACCTAAATAATATTTGTAAGATGGAATAAATAAACTGGATCGTACAGAAAGACGTGCGGTACAAGGTGTTCAGCAGTAAAGGTGAGTGCCCTTTTATAGCGTTTCATTTCCTTTCAATTTATATACGTCATGACACGGGTACCCCGTATTATTTTTAAAAAGTGTGACGTTAGCATAGCCGAACAAAGCCTATCTACATAGGCAAAAAACGTAACTGTTTTATATTTTAGTAGTATCTTGTAACTATATGTTGCCCGCGGCTTCGTGAAAATCCACGGAATGAAAAAAAACAAAAAATGTACGGTACATTTGCCGCAATAAAAAGCAGCCTATGTGATTCCCAGTGGCCTACTCCATATTATTTATGCCAAATTTCATCAAAATTGGTCCAGTAGTTACGGAGCCTATTCAATGCAAAGAAACATACAAATCTATAATACATAAAGGTGTGGATGTAGAATATAAGTTTTATCCAAAAAATTTGAATGATGATTTATCCCTGTGAGGTTTTTTGCATGTGGTAGGCATAATAATTTTAAGAGTCGTAGTGGACAGCACCTTAGACCTCTAGGTAGCACAATAATGTATTGTTTTCTACAAGCATGTAATTTGTTCTCGCTCTCGCTTGTGCCTCCTCCCGCTGTCCGCTGCAACTCGCACGCTACTATCTATCGCCCGAAGCACAGCACAGATGACGCCTGCATTATGCATGGGCTGCATTTAGCGATAGCGGGTCGCGCGCCGCACCCCGCATATGCAGCTTAATAATGTTACTTGATGACTATTGAAGGCACTTCATCTTCGTGGAGTAAACTTGCTCGTAATATGCTAATGTATCAGTGCCGTCTAAAAATGTATACAGAAAATTGATGCGTTCGAAAAAGGACCTTTAAAATAACATTCACTCTAGTAATTAGCTTAATCTTCTACCTATTTATCTATATAATTATAATATAAAAGGCAAAGCTGATTGACTGATGTATCAACGCACAGGCCACTTAGCCTTAAAAACACGTATTTCTCATATGAAGAAAGGATTTTTCAAAATTCAACCCCCAAGGGGGTAAAGTAGCTGATAAAAGTTTGTATGAAAATTTTTGTTCCTTGATCATATTAGTATGATATTTCGTATGAATTGAGTAGGGAAAAAATAATCAGTGACGTAAAGTGATGGGACTAAAATTTATATAATTTTTTTATACATTGTAAATACTTTGCTTGTTATGAAAGGTAGTTCATTAATTACTATGTATAATACTTCTTCATTTATTATAATTTTATTGATGAAATATAGAATACATTATTCTATAGCTCGACTTGCATAATATAATATTATGTTCGATAGACATGTTGATATCATAATAATGCTTATTGAAAAAAGTCGAGTTGAGTATCCTCGTAAGGCAAGTTGGCATGTACATGACGTGCACAAACTTGTTTTATCACGAAAATCTCCAGTCCGTTCAGTCTGGAACTACACACGAAACGAAATTCACGGGAACTTTCTCGTACGTTTTCATAGGAAAACTTCGAATACGTCAACTCAACAACACACATGTAATGCTTCGGAAATAATTTCATAAGAATACTCGTATGTTTACAGTGGGATTTTCGTTTTGTGTTGTGATTTCTTATAGTGAGGCTTTCAATTTATCGATGTTTTTGTTTTCATCACTGTAAATATATATCCGCGTGAGTACTGAGTAGGTACTCTATAATTAGACAGTACTTATAATATTATATTGTTAAGAACACAATATTTATATAAAAACAAAAAAAATTAGGTAATCCCCAAAGTATCAAGCAGTAAGCTGATGATGACTAATTATAGCTAAGAACACTCTCGATCATATCAGCTTTCAAACAAAAAAAAAGTTGATCATAATCAGTTCATCCATTTGGGAGCTACGATGCCACATATAGACACGCACAGACATCAGACTCGTCAAACTTATAACACCCCTCTGTTTTCGACGAGGTTAAAAAGCACGACTTGGTCAATGTGTGATACTGAGGTCTGAGGTTACAGTAGAGGAAAACCTGCCGATAGCCGCGATAGACACCGGGGTATTTGAAGTATTGTATTGATAATTTGCTGCAAATAATAATTAGTGGCTACTTAGTAAAGTGGCAACAGTAACATTAAACACCCGAAATCATCGAAGGCCTATGCCCTGTCTCACTAGTAATAGAGCTCACATACGATCGGATTTGGTACGGCGCGGACCACGGATTTGGTTTGCTTCTTACTTTAGTTCGACGTAGTTGGATTTATCCAAACGTGTGAACGGTTAGGTCGGACCACAATCTCAGTGCTGCCAACATACGGGTTTTCCCCAAAAATTTAGGGGAAATAATCTCTACAAGGTTAGAGATTATTATTATCTCTATAGCCTTCTCGGAGTGCGAATTCTTTAGACTTATTTTAAGAGGTTTTTTTTCTTGTTTTTAATTTAATTAAGCTATTAAACTGTTATGTTAACAAGCTATTTGAAAAGTCATTCTGTAGAAAATAAACTTTTGAAATTATATTTTAATAAATAAAGGACGCACAAATAATTACTTATTTGTTTTTATGGTATTTATAGTTCTTTATTATACAAAAAATGAAGGGGGATTTTCAATTAGTTGTTCAAGTAGTATTTTGGGTTTTTGACTTAAGTTTGGGGAGATATATTTTTGAGAGTTGATAACAGTACACGATCACAATGAATTTCGGGAATCGAAAAAATATCACGTAAAAGAACTCTGCTCTAATACAATAAAACTGATAATCTAACATACGTGTCGAGCGTCTGGAGCGTGACCGGATTCGGTACGCGTATATGTTCCGCCGGACCAAATCCGAGTGTCTGTTAGCACTATTATAGTGCTTATGACCTCACCTCGATCTATTCGAATTTTGAAATCGCAATGCTGTCATCATGTTATATCATCAGAAGCAAAGCATCCCGTTTGCGACAACAGCCAGATTATTCAGCCATCGGGCCAGATTGGACCAACTGTACATTTACGATCAGCAATTTCAATAATTGACTTGTTTCAATCAAAATTTTTAGAGCTGGATATAATAGTAAAAACTAGCTTGCGTCTCGCACTAACTTTAGTAAGTAATAAAATATTTACTTATACGAGTACCAGTTTAAAATCATAGTTTTTATATATGCATCTCTATGATTTATAATTGTTAGTAGAGGTAGGCAGCAAACACCGTATAATATCTATTTTTGAAAAAAAAAAAGCTGTTTCCTAGCTACATAGCTAGCTACAAATAGTGAAAAGTTTTCCAGTTAGTTTAGTTTAGTTTTAGTTTCTTTTCTCCAAATTAACTGTCACATGGCCTTTACCCTAATCCGTTTTTGCATTTTCGTACCTAAATTGACATATATCTTACGGTGTTGTCAACTGTGGAAGTTCCTTCAACTTCTCAAACAGTTGGATGATACCATAAGACAAACGCTCTCCACTATTTTGAATACAAATTTCGATGACCGCGCATGGACTCAGGCAACGCTTCCAGTTAGGTTCGGTGGCCTGGGTGTTCGAAAGCCCTCTGACATATCGCTTCCGGCCTTTTTGTCCTCAGTCCACGCGAACCATAGTCTTATCTCCAAAATACTACATCACCCATCCTACTCCAATACAGTTACCTTTCTGGACGAGGCCAATGACGCCTGGAGTGTAACTAGTGCTTGTAGCGAATTGCCTGACAATACTTTTTCCCAAAGGCTCTGGGACAAGCCACTCTGCAGACTGGTACGGAATAATCTTCTTAATACGTCCTCCAGTCCTGTGGAGCAGGCTCGCCTCTTAGGTGCGGAGAAGTGGGAGTCGGGTCTTTGGCTACAAGCATTACCGTCACCCCATACGGGCACATTGCTGGATCGAACAGCTTTCCGGTTAGCCACTTCCCTGCGTCTTGGCACCCCCGACGTCGTCCCCCATCGCTGTGTTTGTGGTGCAAATGTGGACAGCCTCGGACACCACGGGCTGTCCTGTCAACGAAGCGCCGGCCGCATCTCCCGACATCACTGCCTGAACCATCTCATCCGTCGGGCTCTTGTCACCGCCGGAGTGCCAGCTGTGCTGAAACCCTCTGGTTTGGCGCGCGACGATGGCAAGAGACCAGACGGTATGACCCTGGTCCCTTGGAGAGTGGGACGGGCTCTTGTATGGGACGCTACTTGCGTCGATACACTTGCTCCGTCCCATGTCCAGGGCACCTCGAGTTCTGCAGGTGCGGCCGCCAATCAGGCGGAAAACCTCAAGCGGCGCAAATATGAGAACCTTAGTGGGGATCTCATTTTTGAACCGTTTGGGGTTGAAACCTTAGGTACATGGGGTCTGGGTGCGCACAAACTTTTCGGAGAAATCTCCAAAAAACTCATTGAGGCCATCCGAGACCCCAGAGCCGGCACCTACCTGGCCCAGAGAATAAGTATCGCAATCCAGCGAGGAAACTCTTTGAGCATTCTAGGTACTCTGCCTGGTGGGGACGACCTGGGAGATTTCTTTGTTTTGTAGCATTTTAAGTTTTGGAGTAGTTATTATTTTTTTAGTACTTAAATACCTACTTTTATGGTACAATTGATTTTGTTATCATAACTAATTTTTAATTCTTCTTTTTTAATATTGTAATGTGAACTTTGATTAAATAAATATATTAGCTACAAATTATTTAGAAATTATATAAGAAAGTAAGGGGTATTTTTTAAATAATTTGTAGAGTTACCTAGGTCCTAACCTAAACCCATTTATTTTTAAATATTTTCACCACGGATACGCTAACCCATGTTTCTCTCTTTGTCTTATACTTTGGCAAGCCACATGGACACTTGAAGTTTTCGTAATAATTGATTTTGCAAAATATATAATGATATATTATAATATATTATATTATATTATATTCTCTTAATAACACACCATAACAATTATATTCTCCTATCATAATCTAGTTAAGTATATATTATATAATAATTTAAATAAATAGAGAAATATTTATATAATGTTTTTGTTTTGTTGATTGATTGATGTTTTTGTTGATTAAATTGGATCTGAACAGGTTATAGATATAACATATATATATATATATATATATATATATATATATATATATATATATATATATATATATATATATATATATATATATATATATATATATATATATATATATATATATATAGTAATAATTGATTTTGCAAAATATATAATGATATATTATAATATATTATATTATATTCTCTTAATAACACACCATAACAATTATATTCTCCTATCATAATCTAGTTAAGTATATATTATATAATAATTTAAATAAATAGAGAAATATTTATATAATGTTTTTGTTTTGTTGATTAAATTGGATCTGAACAGGGTATAGATATAACATATATATATATATATATATATATATATATATAATTATTTATTCTTCTTGTTTGCGCTCTCTTTGTTTGTGTTTAGATTATAATATTAGATCTGCATGGATACAGTTTTAATATGCACCTCCATTTGTAAAATAAGAAAAGCTATATTTTTATTTATGGCAGTTACATTTGAGTTGAAGAGTAAAGCTATGCTCTCGACTCGGAGGTCGTGGGTTCAATTCCCGCGTTGGAAAAACAAAAAATGTTGTTTCCAGGTTTTTTTAGGATAATGCAGGCTGATCACCTGATTGTCTGACAAGAAAGAAGATCCATGCGTCGAATGGGCATGTAAAAAGTCGGCTCTGCGCCTCATCTCTCGCCAGTCGTGTCGGTTATCCGTCCTACTAGGTTTCGATAGTAAAAGAGGAGAGAGTGCTCTTGTGTACTCCACACACACTTGGGCATTATAACAGAACTCCTGCGTAGCTGGTCTGCTTTCAATGAAACTGGCCACCATCACTGATATACGGTGTGGAGAGCTATTATTATGACATTCTAGTACATTACTGAAGTTTTTATACCACGGAGAAAATGTCTCGACTAAAAGCTAGTAATTGTATAAACTTCAGGAAACCTCGCCATCTTTGATCAAAGACTAGCTCTATGTAATCGAACAAAGACTTTAAAGACAACCTTGTAACATAGTTTACGAGCAGCATTATACGATTTTAAGTCTTAAGACACTATCACATAAGGACCGAAATACGTTTCTTCAAACTCCCCGGTCAAGGGCCCTTTAGATTCCCTCGTACAGTTTATGCTTTATAAGCCTGAATATAAAATAGGTCTGCATGTTGAAAAAGACAATGATTTTGATACTTGAAAGCTCTATTCAATATTATCATAGATAAGAAAAGCGTTTTTTACTGATTTAAAAAGAGCTCTATAATGTATATCTTTGGCTTCATTTTTTTAAGTACATGTAATATGACAAGTGCAGTGCACGGCTTGACTTGTGTTCTTTTATTATTGATGGTGTAACAGAACTCATCTGAACGTTTCGCGACGGTAAATTTTATTAAAGTGAATGCTACCGTAAGTGTGTGGTCCGCGCTCAACCAATGAGAGCGCGGTTGCTAGGGCGCGGTTGCTAGGAAAAACGAAAATTGTAAAAAAGGTAGACATTTTTTTGGATGGGATAAGAAGTTTTAACCGGGACTCGTGTGTTTTAGTTTTTATGTGTAGTTTTTTTGTATTGTGAACACTGTTATGTGTGTTATATTTTGCTAAATAACAATAAAGTGTTACATACTCACGTCGGACTTTTAATTTACGTGTAATAGAACTACAATGGTTAATTAGTGTTAGTTTTAGGGTCCCGTCCACATTACTGAGACTTCCCTATCTGTCCGTCCGTCTATCACTAAGCTGTATCTCCGTCACTGTTACCGTTATAGGTAAATAGTTGAAATTTTCATAGATGATGTATTTCTGTTGTCGCTATAATAACAAATACTAAAAACAATAAATTAGATATTCAATAACAAACATAATATGTAAACATAATATTATTTAAACATACTTAATTTATTTTCTTATAATGTTAATTACAAAGAAATATTCAAAAAAATTTAAAAGACATATAAAAATATAAATTGTATTTTACCGAATAAAATTTAGATATTGTTACAACTTTTAGAGCGCAATCATTATGAAAATTAACGAGAAAAATATAATGAATGAGAATTTTAAACAAAAACCGAGATTACTGAGAGGAGTCAAAATCTGAATTAAATACACCGAAAAATGAAGGATAATATTCATTATTTAAGAGAAAAACGCCTTCACAGCCTCACCCCAAAAGGCCTCCGAGTCCCCAAAGGGTTTGGATATTTCTCCTTTCTGCTGAAGATATTAATGAATTGTATTGTTTGATCAGCTTTGAAGCGTGAAAATACACTAAAAGAACATTTTAGGTTGATTTTTGACAATCTATTTTATGAGGTATTTGTCTCCGAGAAGTTTTTATATACTTTTGTTATTTAATATAATTTATATGTTACCTCTAATACAAAGCATACTTATGATAAGTATATTTTGTTATGTGATTGTTTAAAGTGTTCATGTATTTTAAATAATTCAATACAAAAAAATCCGGATACAAATAAAATTATCGTAAAATACTATCAGTTAACGATAATGTAGATAGGCTATGGGGTACAATGGCGTAGACGAGCTACCGCGTACAGAGGTTACGGCGCAAAGTCGGAACCACTAGAAAAAAATAAAAACAAACATACAGAACCTCAATTCTCGTATGTAAAGTACACTTATAATACATTGATTGTATTATAAGTGAAGCGACTTGTTGACATAAACTGATTTTGTGAAGGTTCGATTTGATTTGATTGCAATTTTACTTTTTAGAAAAAAAATATCTACGGTGTAGAGCTGTTACGTCGTAGATGCACTACGGTGTAGCGCTGTTACGGCGTAGACACGCTACGATGTGGAGCGATTACGGCGTAGACGATGGCGCCAATTTGCTATATATGGCATCGGAAGCCATCCCTCATGGCTGCGACGATAAAACTCGAACTTAATAGTGTAAATTCCGATTTCACGAAATGATGCGACTTTTGACCCGCTTCTGACTTTGTTTGCGCTTTTGACCGAGTTCAACAATTTAATACTTTGGTTTATCGACAAACAAGTTAAACGACGATTTTCGATAAAGTATAAATTGAAAAGCATATAGATTTTCCGGATGTCTATCTACGATTTATATTTCAAATACCTTAGATTATACAAATCGTCCAGCTATGCTTAGGAACGAACACAATGTCAATATAATATAATTATGCATAAAATATATATTTTTGGTCTTATTTTTAATGATATGTAAAAAAAACCGTTATAAGATTTGTTTTTATTATATCGCGTAACCGAAATCAATATGGAGTGTAATGTAGGCGGCATGAGTTCGCGCTCCGATTGGCCCGGACAAATAATATCAGTCCCCGTGTGTACCCTGACCCGCCAGCCCTTTGATGAAATGCCATCATCATAATTAACGTTATCATCATCATCATCATTGTGTTGTAGCCAACAACCTTTTAAAACCTGTATGAGAAGTCTAGGAGACAAACACTTTAAAAGATATATAATTGTCAATAGAATGTTCAGATAGTAGGTCTAAAGATACATAATTGTCAACAGAATGTTTAGATAGTAGGTCTAAAGATACATAATTGTCAACAGAATGTTTGGATAGTGTAGCGGGCTTCGACCACTTGATTGTAAGTCCTGATGTGTGTCTGAGTGGTGATGATAATAATACAGCAATAATTCTTATATTCTCCTTTATTGGTGCTTAACACTGAATACGTATTACATATGAGGTAAATGCCTAACACAATAATATACGTCTACACTATTTATAGCCTTTTGGCCAACTGAAATAAACAAACTAAATAGGCTTTACTTCATGACATCTGTCAATGTCAAAAATGACATTGACACTTGCTTTTGTCAATATGCAACATCTCCCTTTTCGAGAAAAAAGCAAACTAATATTAGTATTAAGTAACTTACAAAACTAATAACAGTACATTACTTATCTACTCAAATTTCTCATGTATGTACAATTTAGGACGTCTCACACTTCTACCAGACCTGGTTAAGTAACCGGTATTTTCTAGACTTTCCAAAGGAACATAGTTATCTTCTTTCCATAGTTATCATCGATAATGCAATTTTGAACAGGACCGTCTCCGAGCTCTGCCGAACTCATGGGATCTATACTGTTTATGGGAGACATATCGTCAGTGCTGCCGTTGCCATAAAAAGAAGGTGGAGGATTTGTATTTTTTAAATTCTTTTTTCTAGGTCTAATGTGTCCCCTATTCCTCCTATACACAACACCATTTGGATCCACTACATAATATGATCTACCACAACCTAATTTCTCTTTAATTATTCCCGGAGACCAAAAAGATTTAGGATTCTTTTTGAAATAAATGTCATCTCCAGGCTGAAACACATAGGATGTATACTTCGCATTCCTGTCAAAATAAAAAGACATTCTGTCTCTGCTTTTGTTGTGACATCTTTCAAACGTCGAAAATTTGACCACTTCTGGAATGAGTTTTCTGTTTAGAATTGGTAAATTTACTCGCAAGTTTCTAGACATTAATAATGCGGCCGGACTGGGAAAATCTCCCTTAGCAGCGTTGCGGTAGTGTAGTAACGCCAAATGTATATCCGAGCCATCTTCCTTGCATTTCCTTAATATGTTTTTGACAATTTTAACTCCACTTTCAGCCTGGCCATTAGACCTGGACCAATAAGGACTGGTAGTAATGTGTTCTACATCCCAATCAACAAGAAAAGACTTGAATTTGCAAGAGTTAAAAGGTGGACCATTGTCAGATATCAATATTTTCGGGATACCATGTCGAGCAAAGAAGAATTTGAGGTTTTTAACAACGTTATCGACAGTGTAATTCTTATGCAAAGAAGCTAGCTCTATGTACTTGGAATAATAATCCATGCAGACAAGGAAATTTTCTCCATCAAAATATAATAAATCTATACCTACCTTCTCCCATGGGAGATAAGGGCCTAAATATCTACAATTCCTTCAATTTGGACCTAAGCACTGCTACATTCCAAGAAGTCAAGGCAAAATTCGTCGAGTATTTTGAACCCAAAAAGAATTTGACCGTGGCGCGGCACAAATTCTTTACGTTGAAGCAACGTGTGAACGAATCCTTGGAAAACTTTCTAATGGAATTAGAAAACGCAAGTCATGCCTGTGAGTTTGGTTCGCTACGCGATTCCCTTGTAAAGGACATTTTCATTGCTAATATGGCCACAAACTTCTCGCAGTTTCGTCAAAAGCTCCTACAAGAGCAAGATTTATCCCTAGAAAGAGCCAAACTCCTCTGTAGAACACTCACAATGGCGCAGAAAAGTGAAGAATCAATCAATGCAGCAGATGGAAAAGAAGAAGCCACAGTATATAAACTACACAAAAATCGTCGGACCAGTTTCCCCCCACACCAGAAGAGAAAAAACTCAAGATCCCCATCACGCCAAGGTCACCCAAGGTCAGCTACACCTGGATCCAGAACATCGTCGTGTGTAAAGTGCAACACATCGCATGGTCGCCGCAACTGTCCAGCATGGAAATACAGATGCAGGTCATGTTTTAAATATGGACATTTTACTCATCTATGTTTTAAGAAAAATAATGTCAGGACTATTGGTTCTGGGGTAGGTAGCATAAATCTCGATGATGAATCTAGCCCCAAGGGTGCTGAGGCTGAGAGATTATTGTGTTAGGCATTTACCTCATATGTAATACGTATTCAGTGTTAAGCACCAATAAAGGAGAATATAAGAATTGTTGCTGTATTATTATCATCCCACTTCTGACACCATGTAGCGGGCTTCGACCTCTTGATTGTAAGTCCTGATGTGTGTCTGAGTGGTGATGATAATAATACAGCAACAATTCTTATATTCTCCTTTATTGGTGCTTAACACTGAATACGTATTACATATGAGGTAAATGCCTAACACAATAATATACGTCTACACTATTTATAGCCTTTTGGCCAACTGAAATAAACAAACTAAATAGGCTTTACTTCATGACATCTGTCAATGTCAAAAATGACATTGACACTTACTTTTGTCAATATGCAACAGATAGTAGGTCTAAAGATATATAATTATCAACAGAATGTTTAGATAGTAGGTCTAAAGATACATAATTGTCAACAGAATGTTTAGATGTAGGTCTAAAGATACATAATTATCAACAGAATGTTTAGATGTAGGTCTAAAGATACATAATTGTCAACAGAATGTTTGGATAGTAGGTCTAAAGATACATAATTGTCAACAGAATGTTTGGATAGTAGGTCTAAAGATACATAATTGTCAACAGAATGTTTGGATAGTAGGTCTAAAGATACATAATTGTCAACAGAATGTTTGGATAGTAGGTCTAAAGATACATAATTGTCAACAGAATGTTTAGATAGTAGGTCTAAAGATACATAATTGTCAACAGGATGTTTAGATAGTAGGTCTAAAGATACATAATTGTCAACAGAATGTTAAGATAGTAGGTCTAAAGATACATAATTGTCAACAGAATGTTTAGATAGTAGGTCTAAAGATACATTATTGTCAACAGGATGTTTAGATGTAGGTCTAAAGATACATAATTATCAACAGAATGTTTGGATAGTAGGTCTAAAGATACATAATTGTCAACAGAATGTTTAGATGTAAGTCTAAAGATACATAATTGACAACAGAATGTTTAGATATTAGGTCTAAAGATATATAATTGTCAACAGGATGTTTAGATGTAAATCTAAAGATACATAATTGACAACAGAATGTTTAGATATTAGGTCTAAAGATACATAATTGTCAACAGGATGTTTAGATGTAGGTCTGATACATAATTATCAACAGAATGTTTGGATAGTAGGTCTAAAGATACATAATTGTCAACAGAATGTTTGGATAGTAGGTCTAAAGATACATAATTGTCAACAGAATGTTTGGATAGTAGGTCTAAAGATACATAATTGTCAACAGAATGTTTGGATAGTAGGTCTAAAGATACATAATTGTCAACAGAATGTTTGGATAGTAGGTCTAAAGATATATAATTGTCAACAGAATGTTTGGATAGTAGGTCTAAAGATACATAATTGTCAACAGAATGTTTGGATAGTAGGTCTAAAGATACATAATTGTCAACAGAATGTTTGGATAGTAGGTCTAAAGATACATAATTGTCAACAGAATGTTTGGATAGTAGGTCTAAAGATACATAATTGTCAACAGAATGTTTGGATAGTAGGTCTAAAGATACATAATTGTCAACAGAATGTTTGGATAGTAGGTCTAAAGATACATAATTGTCAACAGAATGTTTAGATAGTAGGTCTAAAGATACATAATTGTCAACAGGATGTTTAGATAGTAGGTCTAAAGATACATAATTGTCAACAGAATGTTAAGATAGTAGGTCTAAAGATACATAATTGTCAACAGAATGTTTAGATAGTAGGTCTAAAGATACATTATTGTCAACAGGATGTTTAGATGTAGGTCTAAAGATACATAATTATCAACAGAATGTTTGGATAGTAGGTCTAAAGATACATAATTGTCAACAGAATGTTTAGATGTAAGTCTAAAGATACATAATTGACAACAGAATGTTTAGATATTAGGTCTAAAGATACATAATTGTCAACAGGATGTTTAGATGTAGGTCTGATACATAATTATCAACAGAATGTTTGGATAGTAGGTCTAAAGATACATAATTGTCAACAGAATGTTTAGATGTAGGTCTAAAGATACATAATTGACAACAGAATGTTTAGATATTAGGTCTAAAGATACATTATTGTCAACAGAATGTGAAAGTGATGTGAAAAAAATCACTGATTGAGTGTACGAGTAGTGTAGGTTCTTGGAGGAAATTCATGTTGATAATAAAAACACACAACTTTTTATATACTTTTCTACTTTATTAAGGTTTTTACTATACATTTTAAAATAACACGATCGGTTTCGATCATGATTTAACCTGATGATAAATCAATGAAAAGAAAGTGTTATTTATATAAATTTATTGTAAAACCCTAAGTAAAGTGGAACAGTGTATAAAAAGTAGAGTGTTATTATTATTAAATAAAGTCAAAATTCCGCTGTCTGACCGCTTAGATCTTTGAGCGGACTTTAATTTAGTTTTCAGCAATAGATAGAGTGTTTCAAGAAGAAGGTTCATATGTATAAAACATTGCATCCGTGCGAAGCCATAAGACGAAGAAGTCATAAAAAAGACCGATTAGAAAAAAAAAGTAGGTACATTATAAAAAATCTAAAAAAAAGATTCGGAAATAAACTTTGACACTCTTTTTGTTTAATGTTAAATGGATTTAAGTTTAAACACTATCCCAACATGGAAAGTACTTTAAAAAAGTTTACCTAGTTTATCCTATATTAAGAATAAGCTGTACCTACTACCTAAGCTCTATTAGGTTGTATCAAAGTTTTAACGAGTTTCATTACTGCAGTACAGCGGCTTTCACGCGTCACTGGCAAGCGGACAGCCAACTTAGAGCGATGCTCCGTTAGAGCGTTGTGTTGCGTTGTTGCAACGTCGACGAAGCCTCGTTTTTTTATAGATTTTTTATGGCATGTCCCCAATGTGTTGCATCATAGAACGCAACGTTTCAACAGAGCGACGGACAGGAGGCGGAGAGGGAGGGAAGATGATGCGCTGCGCTATCACCCTCGTGCATTGTGCGTGCGTCGTCACAACGCAGGAGTTACATATATACAATATACGCAAATGAACTAATGTACTATTTTCACGTTAATTTTCAAGTAAAGTTTATTTTTTTTTAGTTATTTATTACAGTACACGTGCATAAGTTAGATATTAAAATTACTTACTGAATAGGTACAATTAAGGGCAAAAACAGATAAAAATAATCGCCATACTGTAATTTGACACTTTTATTAAATTTTTTATCGCAAAAAATATAATTATTTTAGTTTCATATTATAACACTGAAAAAATAATTTCCTTGCGTGTTTCTTTTGTGAAAGCAAGCGCGAATTTTCTTGCAAAATAGAAAAGACGTGAAAAGAGCAAAACACGCAATCTCAGATTAAAAGTTTCGCGAAGCACATGCTCTTGTGAAGAGGCGAGGGGGAGGTAATATAAACTAAAGCCACGAGTACACAGCCATAAACCACGCATGCACGCATGTCACGCCTCGTGGCACGCACGCAAATTCGAAAGTAAGGATGAGCCCCTACGAATATTTTTCATGAACCTTTTTCATACAATCCCTCGGACCATAGATGCAAAATCGCGTTGGCCCCAATTTTGGGGCACTAACGTTGAAGACATTTTTACGCTTAGAAAATGCCCTGTCCTAACGACATTATTATATAAATTAATGGCCGCACGCATTACGCGGCGCACGTTTCACGCCTTGTAAATCGCACAAATTTCACGCGGTTCACGCTTGAACCACACGCATCGCTGTCACAGATTTAGAATTATCTTTGTAATACCTATTTGTCTTAAATACGACTTTTGTTTGCGACATGTATAAGTACATAGATTTGAGAAGATTTTATAGTTGAGTTCTAATAAAATGGGACACAAAATTAATCATACAAGTAATAGATTTTTATGACATTTACTAAAATAAAATCATATAATAAGCCAGTAAAATCAACAGAATAAACTAAACCTTAATCATACCAACGGGTCATTGAAAATATATTTATAGAGTCTAAAATTCACGAGGCCCCAGCCCCTGGGCCCCGAACAGGCCCCGGGTGGGGTCCCAGGCGGGGCACGACCGTTTAAATTTATATGTCGAATGCATTCACATGGTAATGCGGTGCACGTGCCTCAATACTATGTTGATAAGTTGAGCAATCTTGCGTTCAATTTCGAAGTTCTATCTAAAACAGAGTTCTGTGTTTCAGCTCTTCTCGAGCCAGGCGGTAGTTTTTACAATGTAGATGTTTGTGAAACATCACAAATAATTGGGAAAGTTTATGTCAGGTAACTGACATTGTTGGTTTCGAATGTGCAACACCATTTCTCAAACTTCAAATACGCTTTCTCATGCCTGTTGGCATAAATATCAGTCTCGTTCTAAGTGTAGAACACAAGTATATTATTATTTTATGTTGATTGTTGATATTAGATTAAATGTGTTTTATTTTAAGGATATACTTACATAAACAGTTGTAGTTTAAGTTTGTCACTATATAAAAAGTTAATGAAAGTCATAATGCCAATCATTGCGCAAGGCCGAAGCCTCTGGAGAGGTAAAGGCTCGGGCTCATACAGACGTACCTGCTATTCCAGCAGATGTCTCACATCAAAGAAAATGAGCGCAGGATTTGTTTGCAGCGGTCACAATACCGGCAAAAGTAGTACTTATAGGAATTTCATGGAAAAAGCTATTTTACTTTCGCCGATTTTTTTTTCACAGGATCATGTTAGGCTTGGGCCCCACTAGTACGTTGCGTTGCGTCGCGTCGTTGCATACAATTTTAACGGATTAACGAGTTGTATGCCGGCGCATTGTACGGCGACAATGCAACGGTCCTCACTCAGCCTTATTCGGCTTTTAGGTCGCTGAATTGAATTTCCCGCGCCGCCGCCGCGCCGCTCACCACGAGCGCGGCGGCGGCGTGGTGGCGGCGCGGCGGCGGCGTGGTGGCGGCGCGGCGGCGAGCATTGACAGCAGCGGTGACGCACGAAGGCGGGCGACAGTAATTTATTATTATTAATAATAATAATTCTGTATTTTATGACATTTTTGCACAATCTCAAAATATATATACATATATCAAACTATAGCATCTATCGTTTGCGTAGTCGAAACGATAGTCGTTATAAATTCTTGAAGAAAAATCTTGAAAATGTTATTTCAATTAAAAACATAAGCTAAACAAGTTCAAATTTGTATAATATTCTTGAGCCTATTTATGTATATTTTTCGCCAAAAAATTAAGTCAATAGCTCCATAACTCTAAACACAAAGGGTCTGCACTTTGAAAAACGTTATACAAATTCGACCCTCCTTCGGATTAAAGTTAAGCCCGCCGAAAATCTCACGTAAAAGCTCAAACCGCCAAAAGTATTAAATAATGTCGGCATGGAAACGGTTATGGCAACGTTTCCTGATGTACGGGCCCCGCAGGACGGAGAAGCGGTTTTTTACATTGTGGTCGGGCAACATATTTTTAAAAGCTTTTACAGTTATGGCCTTTTCAGTTAAAGTGTGCGTCATCTGGTCCAAACACGGAGGAATGATTTGTTCGACTGTGGCCGCCACGATGTTACATTGACGGACTTATTTGATACTTAATTGTACATATTATGTACAATCAAGTATCATATTATGCACAATATACTACATATTATGTACATGATACTTAATTGTACAATTATGTACAATTAAGTATCATGGAATCTAATTACTAAGCAAGAAGAGTGTTTTCATAATTTATTTGTATTATAATGACGACATGTCTCAATACAACAAATAACAATATAAATGTCAAAATTACTGATCTCAAATGTTTGTGCGTTCGTTCATTTTCTCTCAATATTGGTATTGACAATAAGTCAACGATATGTCCTTTTGAGATCTTAATATCATTATAATACGAACGAATTATGACAGCGGTCAATTTCTTATGAACTAGGTTCCCTTATAGTACCTACAAGTATCAAAACACTGATATTGTCATACTAATCGTTAAAAGTGAATAATATTCATAATTATTGTAACGTTTCATTGTAATGTGTTGCTTAATTTTGTTTTGTGTTTACATTATTAGACGTTTAAATGGTCTCGTAGCACCAATGCTCCCTAGAGGCCCTGTAATCTGTATGTTAGAATTCTGTAGAAATATATATATTATATATTATTATAATATTCAGATGATTTAATTACTTATGTAATGTAATTAATTAGTAATGTACTAAGTAATTCTAGCTCTGGAACTTACCAACAGGGCTCTCTTCATTCCAAAATGAATCATCCAGTGTGTAATCGGCTTCTGAAACAAAGGATTTTTTTTAATTAATTGTACTATGTTTGCAGAATATAAATGTATTTTATTTACAACTGTATTAATGTCTATATTCACACCATCACAAATATGTAATTGTTGCCGATAATAACGGTGTGTGAATACATTCCATACATATTCCTTACAAAAGCCCTTTCATACAAAGTTCCACTTTTGTATTGGTTTGAAATTCGAGTTCATTTTAATTTGATTCCATAAAAAAAAACCGTACAAAACGGAACACCAAGAAATATTCGTTCGCAATATTATGATCGGGTCGGAAATTCGCAATATAAGATTTACAAATATTGATTAAATTGTGGTTTCGTTGCAGAGCTTGTAAAAGAAGTTCAGTATATTATAATCACTTCACCAGATTTGCAATAATGACTATAAGTAAAATAATTATTAGCAAGGTTCATTATTAACTGTATCATTGAGTACGTATTTCGTAGTTTTTGGTATTTCGTCTCCTAAAGGGTGAAATGGGGGTCCAAAGTTTGTAAAGTAAAATATAAACAACTGGTCGTACCTATTACTTTGAATTTTAGTACGCAGATAGTTATTACTAGCTGTTTCCCGCGGCTCCACCCGCGTAAATACAGTATCCCATGGGAACACTGTACTTTTTCGGGATAAAAAGTATCCTATGTTTAAATCCAGAGCTTGAACTACTACCATACTAAATTTCATCAAAATCCTTTCAATATTTTTTGCTTGAAAGACTAACAAACATCCATCCATCCATCCTCAAAAACTTTCACATTAATAGTACTAGTAGGATGACGTAGAAATCCGATATTTAAAAGGATTTTTTTAAATGTATCTCTCACGGGGGTGCAATGGGGCTGTAGTAAACTACCATAATATTACCTATACCATGGTCAACTGCGGATTGGAAGGTCGCCGTATGAGACGATGAGGCCATATGAGGTGTTACGCACACACCAGTACAATCACTAGGCCACTGACGCTCGACCGACTCACTGTTATATTATATTCTATAGATCCTACTACTATTATAAATGTGAAAGTTTATGAAGATGAATAGATGGATGGATGGGTAATTGTGATTCACAAAGTTTAAGCAAAACTACCAAACGGATTTTGATGAAATTTGGTATGGTAGTAGGTTTAGGCCCTGAATTAACAGGATATATAGGCTACTTTTTATTCCATAGCACCGAAAAATACAGTATTCCCATGGGATACTGTATTCACGGGGGTGAAAACGCGGCCATAAGCTAGTATGTTATGTAATAATAATATTCATGGACGTTTTCACACCACGTCATACTGGTCCCGTCGTAAATTCTCGATGAACTTATGTAACGGTGCCAGACAATTTAAATATATTTAATAATTTTATGCTATACATATATTTAAGATTTCTTACATCTAATATACGTACTTATTACACATCTATGACCTTATACATAAAACTTGTACAGAAAACTATTTGGTTCCTTAGCGGAATTCCAACCCGCGACCTCCGGCTTGAGCGCTAATGCGCCATCCACTGAGCCACAAGGCCGTCTATATATACGAGTAGCTTAAACTACTTAATATAATTCTAATAAAAATGTTCGTAAGAGTAATGTTCATTACTTAATAGAGCTTCAAACTACATTAAATACGAAATCGTACAGACGACAGATTCAAAATTACTGATCTCAAATGTTTGTGCGTTCGTTCATTTTCTCTCAATATTGGTACAGCGTGTTTGCTCAGCCACAGCTCTGTTTATACTTCCGCTCCTTTTCGACAAATGAGAAAAAACGTTTCATGTTTATCTACCTTACCATACATACATTCGAAGTGCAATAAAATTGGGTGAAACTGATTTATATAGTAATATGGCATCATAATTAATTAAAGAAATTACTATACCAAACAGAAATTAGGTATAGATATTACTGGTGTGGACGGACGAAGAAACAGTGTTAAGCTATACGACTTTCTCCTACGCCTACGGAAGCATAAAGCTTACGCCTATTTTCTAATAGTTGTTACAAGAAAAAAAAAGAGGTTTTCAATAAATTATTTATTATCTCTAGAATAATCTCATAGCAATTGAAGCATTAATATATAAGAAAAGAAGAGTTTTGAATATAGTTATTATTAGAATAAAAGAGTTTTGAATTAATTATTCATTATTTCTACAATAATGTCATTGCAACTGAAGCATAAAGCGTAGTGAACCTCTTAGATTTATGCTAATTTCTTTACAGTTATTATTAGAAGAAAAGAGTTTTCAATGAATTATTCATTATCTCTACAATAATGAAATTGCAACTGAAGCATTAATATATAAGAAAAGAAGAGTTTTGAATATAGTTATTATTAGAATAAAAGAGTTTTAAATTAATTATTCATTACTTCTACAATAATGTCATTGCAACTGAAGCATAAAGCGTAGTGAATCGCATAGATTTACGCCTATTTCCTTAAAGTTATTATAAGAAAAAACCTAACCAATAGGATTTTAGGATATGTCTAAGGAGGGTTCCGTAACTGTCAACGCGAAATAGATCTTCTTTGAATTTCTTAAAAAGTTATTGTTGATTTAATTTCGCTGAGTATAATTGTCCTAAAAATCTTTTGGCATTATCTATCAGCATGGAAACTTACAAGTTATACTTATTACTTAACTATCTCCCTAAAATATAAAATTATTATTATTTTATGATGCTAAAACCGAGATCTATGCACGATCTATAATTATACCAAAATTTATCCATTTATATTCATAATTATAGAATTTAGAAGCGCGGACAGACATACAGACAGACGGACGGGCAGAGCGAAACTATAAGGGTTCCCTGAGTATTACGAAACCCTAAAAAGAGTTTTGAATGATTTATTCATTATATCTACAATAATGACATTGCAACTGAAGCATTAAGAGGAGTGAATCGCGTAGATTTACGCCTATTTCCTTAGAGTTATTATAAGAAGAAAAGAGTTTTCAATGAATTATTCACTATTACGACAGATATGCCATTGCAACTAATTAAAATTTTACTGAGCAGGTACATAAAACTCTCCATAAAATTGAATTTTATCAGTATATTGATATCTACATTTAAAAAATGTACGCAACGTCCAAAAATTAAATCTATCGCTATAATAACTTTGCGTCAGGTGCTTTTGATTAAAAATACCGAAAACGAAATATTCGATACATTTCCTTTGTGACAGCGGAACTAGCGGACAAAAAACGTTTTTGTTTAAACAATGTAAGTTAATTATTAATGGCGGCAATTCCCAGGTTTTGTGAAACCGGAAGTTCCGCCATTGCTGCAGGACACCGGAAGTAATTTAGCGCGATGGCGCCCGACGTGGGGCCGCAAACTATTGATTCTCTATTGGAAAACAATCAGCCCTTAGAAAAATACTGAAACGAATAATACACCTTTTAAAATTAGAAAGCTTATTTAACTTTCAAGCTGATTTTTTTTTTCAAAATTTAGGCAGATTAACCAAGCACATACATTTTTGCAACTCTTTTCACTCACTGATCACGCATGGCTAAAGGAATATACAAATTATTAACACACAGGCATCTGCTTAAATAGGGCTGTCTAAAATTTTACTTTCGCTAATGCATAGTTCGAACTAGGTTAGTAATTTAGACTAGTAGTGAGTAGCAAAAGTGGACGAGATTGCAACTGAGATTCAGGCATATTATTATTTATCTTGTTGTAAACTGTTATTCTAGCAAAATACTTGTAGATTACAGGTCTAAAATTGACACACAATACATATAAAACATCAACTTTTGAAGTAGTTGCAGTAAGTAAATTCAAATAATACTCATAATTGACAACTAAGCAAATCTCATTACGTGTACCATTTTATTTATTTCCAATGTAAACTGTCAAAATACAAACGTTAGAAGTTACTGTAAGAGCAACTTTTCCAAAATTTGGTGTTTCAAAGTAGGATTAACTTAATGTAGTCATTTTAGACCTGCTGTACTCAAACTGAAGTGCGAAAGAGCAGTGGTGAGTATTTTACTTGGAAAATGACTCGTTATTATTCTAAAATGCTGACCTAATGCAAACTGGGCAAAACGCTTTCGTGACACCCGCATCGTGCGGCAATTAGTATTAATTAGAGCCTCTCGGGAGGTCCAAGATGGGTCGTTAATACCCGGCATTATTGTAATTATATTTCATTTGGGATGATGACATGATGGGTACGACGAAGTCTCTAAGGGTGTATTAAGTGTGTGAAGCCTGTTTTAACCCTTAAAGTATTATACGTGAAGTACTATAACATTTATTGTAACTTGTTTTTAATACGATTTAATTTTTGGCGACGTGGTCATTTACCATCAAGGCTACTCCCGTGAGTGAAAACTGGACTACAGATTTGCTTTGTAATATCAGCTTCGTAGCTCGGGAGACTGATCTAGCCTGATCACCGGTATATCTAGCTTGTGCTTATTTCTAGTGTTTCTACAGTGAATGTCGCTTTTAGTTTTAAAATTACTAATATTATTCTTTCTAACATAATCGACCGTCGCTTCTTAATACATTATCCAACATGTATTAAGAAGCGACGGTCAGAATACGTATTTCGTTAAACTTTTCTCTCAGAAATTCAAAAGGGGAAATTTTGTAAATTGAACGTATTGCTCGCTTCTGCATCACAAATATTGTATTAATGTCGGCGGCATTTCTCCATAAAAGGATGCCGTAAGACATTCTACTATGAATGTAACTAAAATACCTAGTCGCGTCGTGTCTTCGTCAGAAATTTCTCCCTGTTGGTTTGTACTTGCCTTGTTAGGCCAAAATTAGTTAGGCCAAACCAACAATGTTTTGGGCAAAGTAAACTTTAAACATTTGGTTTTATTTGAATTTAAAAGTAAGTTGTTAACATTAAACCAATGTACTATTTTCGAGAGAGCACTATTTACATCGTCCTAATATGACTGTTGTCGCTTCATGTTAAAAATTAGTGAAGTGTCACCGGCAAAAAGTACTATCTCATTATCATTATCTTTAACAAGATAAGGTAACTTCATTTATATAGATGAGAAAAAGAAATGTGCCTAAAATTCCTGTGGGACATCTAATTATATTTTGGTCCCAGTGGACCTTTTACTGTGTAACTTTGTGTTCTATTTTTAAGGTAACAACTCAAAAGTTTGTGCCGAGTCCCGAATACCATAGTGGTGCAATTTTCTGATCAATGTAGCATGCTCAACACAAAGGCCGTAAAACACACGTAATGCATCCTGTAACCCGCCCTAATATTCAAAGATCGAAAATATCTTATACAAGTCAGGTCCGACTAGCGATACCGCGATGTAGACTGACACAAGCGACATCTATGCGCTGCACGTTGCAACTTTGACACGAATATTGGAATCACAGATCTCTATATAGAAAGAGTTATATGCCGATATATTCGATGTTAAGGTGGGAGATCATAGGAACCTTATTTTGTTAGCAATAAAGATGAAATTCAAACTTAGGTATATGCCGAAATATTCGGAGCTACGGGAGATCATATGAGCCTTATTTTGTTAACAATAAAGTTGAAATTCAAACTTGTTTCTAATATCCGGCTGGCCAACTAAAGAACAATATTATTAATATGATTTGTTCGATGACAGTTCGAAGTAATTAAGGGCTATTTTTCTGTGTCAATTTTGTAGCTTTCACCAATGAGGAGCCGTTTTTAGATAATATCACGTGCATGATGCACGACAAATGAATTTTGAAAAGTACCTCGGCTTTACCTCAGCCGCGCGTCCTTGGATGTAAAATCATGTTAATAATAATTATTGTTCTACTATTATTTTTGAAATTATATTGAGCAGTGAGAAGTGATAAATATAATTCGTCTTAAAGTTTAAACTAATACGTGTTTATGTACTTATATGTGAACATTGAATGTGAGACTACTTAGTACTTGTGTTGTGTTTATTGTTGGTGATAAATCGTTTGACTACGGTAAGCGGAAAGTTGGATACTACTTACGGTAGGTACTACTATCAATAATTGTAATTTGTGGTTATCATATTAATAGACGATCATAATATTATATATTATTATTTAATAGCCGGTAGTACCGTGTAAGTATTTTAATATTATTTTATTTTTATTTATTTTATTATAGTATTATGTAGGTACCTAATTTGTATTTTGAAATTTACCTAATTGTAGGTATTATGAATAGTTACCTAAGTATTTACAATTTCTCTCGGACACGACACAACTCTACAAGCTTGTAACAACCTTGACTATCATACATAATATGGTGCGAAATTTCCATTAAAAAAACTTGCACAATTCACGTCTAGCGACTAGTGCTTCCCTCTAAAGTAAAACCACCCTTCGCCACTGGTTGAAAGTGTAAGTTAAATACGAGAATCGGGCCTCTAGTGGAATCAGAATAAAATAAATACATGTGTGGGACGGGACTCCCATAATATAACAATCGTGATTTTTTTTGCCATTTTGTACGGAACTCTTCGTGCGCGAGTCTGATTCGCACTTGGCCGGCCTTTTTCTTTATTATAATTAGTGGTGTTGATTCTTTAATAACTAATAGATACGGATTTTTTTATAATGTAATGTCAATAATCCAAAAATTATATAAACAAATATCAATACATACACATATTTAATATTTTGGTATTTGGCCGACTGTAAATCGACACAATATTGACTCAGTAAATAAGGTTTGTTTGTAGGGTATACATTTTGTAGGCAAACTGTCTAAGTTGTGGTAATTACACGCAAACATGTTAACTAATAGCTTTATTTCATTAATTATAATGTTTACTCTATTTGCATCAATATACGCTACCATGTGTTTAAACGTTTAAAAGTAAACGTATCCAACTATTTTATTAATCAAAAAAATGTATCCCACTTCACGTGCATGGGAAGTCTAAAATATAGTATATTTTTTATTATGTTATGCTGCTAAAAGACTATTCGGTATTCGCAATCTATAAGTGTGTTAAGTGTTTTCAGTATAATAATGTATTCCCAATTACAGGAGTTAGCAAGGACAGCGGACAGATAGACGGACGGATGGAAGGACGGACAGACGGGTGGACATAGCCAAACTATAAGGGTTACGGAACCCCAAAAAGGGATGTTGTAATGTTAAATGAATGGATAATAATATTATTATAAGTTCTCCCATATGTATAGCATACACATACATACAAAACATTATTATGCTCCCTGCAATTTCCTAAAAGCAGTAGCGAGACAGTACACATCAGGTCCAGAGACCAGAGAGCAAATCTGTAGCAATCTACAGTTAATTGAAATAAAACAATAAAGTAAATTTGAATTTATTGCAAATAGAAAATTAAGTTTAAATAGCAAATTAAATACGCTAGAGTGCTTTAATAAACGGTTATGAAGCTAAAAACTGGCACTAAATAGACCGTGGACTGTGGAGCTCCAATGTTCGGTTCCATAATTACAATCACGACCGACTAGTTTAAGCCACATACACGGCACGACCGGCGCCACACGGTACGATAAAACCCCACGACGATCACGTTGATGCGTTTCACTTGTATGTGCTTTTAAACAGCGCTTTGTTAGAAACTTTCAGGTGCTAAATTTTCACACACAAATTGCACAGATTAAAGAAATATGAACAGATAAACTGCTACATAGTTAGCTTTCGATTTGTTTGCACTACTACATTGTGTGGAATTGTGTGGAAAATTGTGAGACGTTGAAGGGGATATCATAATTTTCAAATTTGGATCGATTCGGATCGTTCTATGAAATCTGTTTCTCTGTACGTAAGTACATATATTTTCTATTCTGTGGTAATATTTAAAAAACTCACACTTCTGTACTGATCGTAACTATGCACACGTTACGTATGTTGCGACCGATTTGTTCATTTGTTTCGGTGGCCTCTGCCTGATTCCAACATTTGAGAATTTTCCCAAATATTCAAATTAAATCAAATCCAATTGCAAGAATGTTGTACAGTGGTGTTACAAAATATACTTATTGTTCTAACATTCTGCCATTTTTTACAATATTTTAAAACGTTTACGTTGATTGATACTCTAATATACTATATTGTAAAATGAGAATTTTTTATAATAATTTGTGTTATTAAATTGGTATTTATTGTTGTAATGTCGTGTCAGATTTTTTAATATAAATCAAATTCATTACATTATAATTAATTATTTAAATGTCATATATTATTATTATTAATTTTTTTTATATAAATGTCATTTATTCATTTAATGTGTAAAAGCAATTATTTAAGAGCCAATTTGTTATTTCTCATATAAAATTATTTCTATTCGAAAGTTTTAAAATTATCGGGTTTTAAAATTATCGGGTAACTTATTAGTTACCCGATAATTTTAAAACTTTCGAATATAAATATTTTTTTTTAATAAAAATGATAATGGCGTTGATGTACACATTTTTCTTATAGACATCAAAGGGGCACTGTGGCAGATACAATTTATACAAATGTCTTGGTTTAGGACTTCTATTATTAACATCAGCATTTTTTGGAAAGTAGTGCGGATGTTGCTTTACAAAAACACAAATAACTCTAATATATAAGCATATCAAAGGTAGAATCCGCAATTTCAGAAACACTGATTTGCAACTATCCAAAGGCCATGCACCTCAAATGGCTCTTACACACTTCTTCTGAACTTAAAATGCCTTATCAATTTCAATAGAGTTCCCCCACAGCAATACTAGAGTACAGACGACACATATCCGTGGTATGCGCATAGTGCGGCTTCGGTCGAGACTTTTGAGCGTAACTCTTTAATTGCGTATACAAACTTATCGAGTTTCTCACACACGTGGTTTATGTGATCCTTCCAGTTATAGTGCCTATTACAATAATTCCTAAAAAATTTGCGGAATTCACTTCTACCATTTTGATTCCGTCAATAGTAATATTTAATTCAATTGGTCCTAATCCTAAAATCCTATAATCTCTAAATTGAATTATTTAGTTTTAATTTAGTAGTAGATTAATTTTTAAATTATTGTAATTAAGCCATGTCATAATTTTATTAATTGTAATAGAAATATTGGCTACAGGCAGAGGATAGGATGTCGTAGGCATAAAATACTTAAGATCAAATGATCTTAAGTATTTACATCCTATCATCCTATCCGATGTACCTTTAACGACAAATCGTAGCGTGTATGCCGCCGCTCCATACAAATAGATTCTCTCAATTGCGGCGTCCAGCCATTGTGTATTTAATTGTGGTTACTGCCATATTATATTTCGTAACACGCTGAAAATGTTTATTGAAACTTTCATTTTGTTATCAGTTATTTTTGATTCTAATTAATTATACACTTTGATTTGCGGTTTATTCAACTAATTAATATGAAATTGTTCTGGTGCGGATTAATGTGCCGGTAAATTGAAAATATATCGAGTGAACGACGTCAAGTGGTCAGAGTTCAGAATTCTTAACTCATCAATAGTAATAATACAACCTAACCAAGAGTATATTAGGACATGTATAAGGAGGATTCCTAACTCCTAACTTCGTAACTATGAAAGCGCAATAGGGTTTTTTATTACTTCAATAGTTATGGTCTGATTTCGCTCGGAATAATTTTCCTAAATAGTATTTTTAGGAACACCTATCAGCACAGAAATCACCACCGATTGTTCGAAAGTGGTTTACTTTATAAAAAAGTAAAGTATCAAACCATACTTTAATTTAAAAAATATTATATATTTAACAATAGACCATATCATCCTGTGCCTCATCGGGTACAATTAAAAAAAATCATCCTCACTTCACATGTATAAAGAAAACCAGCCCTGAAATAAAAATTATTATTAAATTATGACGACTTCTAAGCATTATTAGTGAGAGAAATCTTTTTTGAACACTAACATTTTAAATCCCCATCTTAGTAGCCTAAAAAATAATTCACTCTGCCTTGGCATATCCAAGACAAAATCTACTGCGAAGTGACGAATATGATAACTCGTAGCTAAGTACAATGTGTATTTCATAGCCATGAGCGAGGCAACCACACTGCGTTGGACGACGCATTGCACAGACGACGATTTATGTAAATTGTAAATTTTTTACTTTTGTAAATTGTATTGCAATGCGACGTCGTGTATGGCGATGCGTCGTCGTTTATGGCGATGCGTCGTCGTTTGTGGCGATGCGTCGTCGTTTATGGCGATGCGTCGTCGTTTATGGCGATGCGTCGTCATTTATGGCGATGCGTCGTCGTTTTTGGAGATGCGTCATCGCAACACAATGTTGTGGCCTCGCCCTATGAAATAAATAAGTGCTTACGTGTGGGCTAATGTTATGTACCGGTTGTTTCCGTAACCGATAAACTTGATTGATTAGGACTGAGTTGAGCGGTAAGTAAGATAATCCGCAACTTCCGTTATACCAAATTCCCCTTATTATAAAATACTAGCTTTTTGTAGTAAATATAGTATCCCACGGGAAACTGTTCTTTTTCGTGATAAAAAGTAGCCTATGTTTTAATCCAAAACTACTACCATACCAAATTTCATCGAAATCCATTCTGTAGATTTTGCGTGAAAGAGTAACAAACATCCATCCATACATCCTTCCTTCCATTCTCTCAAATTTTCACATTTATAATAGTAGTAGGATACTTACGCAATGGACACGCAGTCCATGTTGCCGTCTTTGTCTGTCAAGTGACTTTTCCAAAGTATCCGACAAAGACAGCATCATTGATTAGTATCGTATCCGTTACGTAAATATTTTTATTAACAACGGGGGTATGAGTACGATTTAGCTTCGTCAGTAAGTAATCCGTAGGCATTATGATACATTATTTATTTAAAGTTAGACCTGTAAAGTGGTCTATGAATATTTTAGTAAAAAAAAACAATTAGACTTGACCATTTAAGTTCAGATGACATGATCCTGACCAAGCTTAAGATGTAAGGTAAGCTGGTGAATTATCATCGTCACATTATAATCTAAAAGTATTTCGTTTGTGAAACTTATTTTTTATGTACTTCGCCAAATGCAAAAATGACAGCCACGAAAATTGTATTAGTAAAATTGTATTCCATGTAATTGGGACCGATATAGCTGGGTTAATAACGTCATATTATTTGAAACAAAAGGTCCGATCATTAGGATGACAGATGAATTTGAGCAGGGCGCGGGTATGGGGAAGGGGGGGGGGGGATACGGAACCATAGCGTGCGTAGAGCTACATTAGAGGATCAATGCATCGCAAACGCTCACTCATTCGCATTCGGATTCGCTGGTCAGATGACCAGAACAGATGTTCTCAAATACATTAAGCACTTGTCCAATGTTTAACATTCAGGGGATCTAAATTATTGTAAAATTTGTGGAGGCAAGAGGATATTAAATTTAAACTTTAATGAATTCAGTGATATCATTTTTTAATTTAATTAATTTACTTTATTAATAAATTTATTTTTATTTATTTTGTTGACATATTTATCCTATTTATATTCTGATGTGATGAAATTTAAAAAAAAATAATTTTAGTGGCAAAATATACGAGGGCTGATTGATAAGTTTCCGAAACGACAAAGAAAAACTTCAAAAATCTATTTAAAATAAATTTATTTCTCAACGTAGTTTCCTTCTACCTCGATGCATTTAGTCCAGCGCTTCTCCAATGCCGTTACACCAGTTTGATAAAATGTTTTCTCCAACCCCTCAAAATACTCGTCCACGGCAACAATGACTTCTTCATTTGATGAAAATCTCTGGCCACCTAACCATTTCTTCAGGTTTGGGAATAAGTGGAAGTCGCACGGGGCCAGATCCGGGGAATAGGGTGGATGCGGTAGCAATTCGAACCGCAATTCATGGAGTTTGGCGACTGCAACCATTGACGTGTGTGCAGGTGCGTTGTCATGGTGGTACAAAATTTTTTTCTTGGCCAAATGTGGTCGTTTCTTCTGAATTTCTTCACTTATTTTTTGCAGCAAGCTTGCGTAGTACTCTCCATTTATTGTTTTTCCTTTTTGCAGATAATCCACTAAAATAATCCCTCGAGCATCCCAAAAAACAGTCGCCATCACTTTGCCGGCCGACAAAACCGTTTTTGCTTTCTTCGGCGCAGGTTTTCCGCTCTCAGTCCACTGCTTAGATTGTTCTTTTGTCTCGGGAGTATAAGTATGTATCCAGGTTTCATCGACTGTTACATAACGCCGCAAAAACTCATTAGGATCTCGGTTAAACAGCGCCAAACACTCCGATGAATCGTCCACTCGACGTTGCTTTTGATCTACAGTGAGCAAACGCGGCACCCATCGCGCGCAAAGCTTTTTCATTCCCAAATGTTGGTGCAAAATATTAAAAACGCGTTCAGATGAAATGCTCACCATCTCTGCTATCTCTCGCAACTTTAAGCGCCGATCATTCAAAACAATTTTGTGAATTTTTTTGATCATGTCCGGATTCGTAACTTCATTTGGACGGCCAGACCTGTGGGCGTCTTCGCAGCTCTGTCTTCCACGTTTAAAATCGGTTACCCAGGTGTGAATTGTACTCAATGCAGGAGCAGAATTACCTAAAATACTGTCTAGCTTGGTTTTAATCTGGGTTGCTGCTTTCTCTTAAAACGTAAAACTTTATCACCGCACGAATTTCGTTTCTTTCCATTGTTAAGAAAATTTACGACAGAGAAAGTTCTACGTCCTCTCAAACAAATTCCATCAGTTCGATTAAATTCAAATTTGGCGTTCTATTTTCAAAAAGATGCCAGAATATAATATATTCCTTTTTTGCGTATCATTTTTTTAAGTTCGTCGTTTCGGCCAGTTATCAATCAGCCCAGGTATAATACCTATTTAATTTTATACTGTTACATTTTGCGTTATGATTCTGTTTTAGGACATTAATAACTTATAATAATAACTGATTGTCACAATAATTTTTCAATTGCATGTGGAGTAAATAATAATTAGAATAACAATTATTTACTCGTACAATTATATACCGTCGTGTTTAAAATTAATTATTGAAAACCCCAAATAAAGTGGAAAAGTGTATAAAAAAGTTGTGTGATATTATTATGAACATGAATTTCGAACCAAGAACCAACAGAACACTCAATCAGTTATAGTAAAATATCAAAAACTGAACGGATGGTGTAAAATTTTTGCATGCAGAGAGTTATAATAACGTAGAAATACGCTAAAAAAGAATTACATACCCCACGAGGGTGCAATCTAAAAAGGGTGTAATCCAAAACCAAACCAACCTAACAACCAAAGGATACAAATAGAAAAAGTGTTATAATAAAGTAGAGATATTAATTTCTGTACGATCTACTGTAGTAAAGATTAACTACAGAATTAACTATTTTATCTCAGAAAGTAAAACTAAAACTCAAAAACTTAACAACACTCAAATATTATTATATTCGAGTAACTCTTGCAGAAATATACACCTTTTCACGCGAGTAAGCCTACGAGCTACGAACACACTTCGATCCAACACCGGTTTTATTCAAGCGAGAAGATCAGCCGTCCCCGACTGGAGGTGCGGATGGAAAGCAAACGTTTCATATTTGCCGGAATTCGTACCTACTCTGTTAATAACTAGCAGTTGCCTGTGACTTTCTACGTCAACTTATTACATACTGATTATTTTTCGTCAAAAAAGTAAATGGAATATTGATATTTCGGACATTGAAATAAATAAATAAATATTAAAGACGTTATTATCTTTTAATGTTGAAAAAACTACGAGTATGATATCGAAGCAACATGTCATCAAATTAAATACATTATTGATAATTATTAATAATAATGAAATGTAAACTTCTCGCCATTTTGACAGTGACGTCAGTTTGACTCTGCGCGGAAATCGAGTTACGATGTCCAATATTGATACAATTGTACCAACAAAACGAACCAATATAACTACAGGAAGGATAGTAATTTGATTTCCAATCGATAGGACTACTTCTGCCGGTCTTGACGTGAAAAGGAATAAATTTATTGGACCTTTCTATGAAACTCCATAACTTTGACGGGCGCGCACAAGACGGAGGGAAATTATGGACGATTTATGTATCGGAGATGAAGTAAGGTAGAAATGTTTACGAAATTTTATAATAACTTTGGAATATTAAGGTGTACATATTTTATAGTACGTATATGTAATTCAGTTAATATCATCTTTTATCATAGGAATTTTATTAAAAAGAAACGGAAACCTATTGTTTAACGGAATCCTAAGATAAAAGTAGTCTACTCTAGTGAAAGTACTCTGTACTAGTAGAAATACTGCTTATAACATCAGCTATCTACTATTGTAAATCAGTTCAAAATCGGTTCGGCTGTTTCAGAGATTAGCCGGAACAAACAGACAGACAGACAGATGGTCAGACAGAATAAATAATTACAAATAGTTTTTTTTTCGTGCACGTAGCGTATATATCATATTAACTATTTAGTGCAAGGCTGTTGTTCATTTGAAATTATAAACAAACACTTAAATTTTATTGATTTGTATAGGTTCTATTTTTTTTAATTTAAATATATTTTAACGCTACTAAAACTGCGCTTTTAAGATATTTTAAGGGAATTAGATGTAAGGCTCATCACCTTTGGCACAATTAATATCTGGGACATGTTTCAATGGAATTACCACCCGTTTGTGGGACAAGTTTATATGGAATTACCACCTGTTTGTGGGACATTTTTCAATGGAATTACCACCTGTTTGTGGGACATGTTTCAATGAAATTACCACCACATACTCGACCGGTTGAGAATATTAATTGAATGTGGCTTAAACTTTCGCATAGCTCGAAACTGTTAAATGCAGTTAGTAGTTTTTGGAAATAGAGCGATTTATGGTCATTCTGTTAATGTTAATATGAACGCCCGATGTTTCATAATTTTAATGAACACGATTCGTGTTTCAATTTGGTTTAGTATTAAGTATAGACAGTTTTTAATTTGTTCTTTAACTAAGTGCTTTGCCTGTCCTTTAGATATTCCTAGTCCTAGATAGTCCTTAATTAAATAAAATTTATTCAAAAAGCTTGGAAACGTTTAAGAATTCAAAAGCTTACTTATTTTCTAAACGCGCAAAGCATTTTGTCCATTAAATCATATATGTCAAAAATGTATCTTTAGTCCTAGAATATTTTCTTAACAACCTCATCTATAAAATCCACGTTGCTTAAATTTAGGGGACACTTAAGTAGCAATCGAACAAATTTGAAACAAGATAGATGACCCAGTAACGAGCGACATAAGAATTTATCGAAACAACTCCCAGCGCTCGTTATTATCTCAGACAATAAATAACTAAGTATCGATAATGTTTAAACGATCACCTGCGCACAACTCTAAGCCCTCGAGAATTGGACCCCAAACCTCCTCAATTATAGCCCCGCTAAGATCGGCTACACCCGGCTATGTCGCGCTACACCCCACTACGCATCGTTACTTCATTTAAATACACTAGGAAATAAAAGGCGTGAACGGATATGATGAAATATTAATATAATATTAGTGTAGATCTCGCACAACTCCGCGGAACATTATTGTTCATGTATTGTGCAAACACGAAATAAAAGTTTTAAGTAAACTAACTAATTTTGATTGACAGCAAATTTTTCAAAACTGATTAGTAATTTAAGGCCATATTTGTAGCATTCCGGTGTTAATTAAAAACTATAAACCGATTATAACAAATCTCACCTCGTTCATTTAAATCAGATCCGTAGTTTCAGCGCTGCGATGGTACAAACATACATACAAAGACTGCCAAAAACCATTACCCTTCCTTATTCTTATTTACATTACGTATAGAAGGGTAAAAAGAATAGGACAGATCTCAAATAGAATAAAATATATTTATCATGCTTCTTTTAACTCCTGCTTCAAAATTATTCAGAAGTGCGCAATTTATAATAATAGGTCTTTACCTAGGAAATTGCCGTTCTGCAGTACTGGCCATTTAAAATCAAATAATTTTTGTTTGGCTAAGAGTTCTAATTTCAAATTAATTTTATTTTAAAAACATGGAATTATTTTTCCAAAAGTAGTCATTTGTTTATTGATTAGTGTTACATTTTCATCGCATTTCAATCTTTTTCGTCATCATGGATACGTTAAAAATTCGAGTAATTATGGAATATGAGTACCGTCGTGGCAGCAACGCGGACGAAAAAGCCGCACGCAACATCAACGACGTTTACGGAGCTAACACTACAAACCAACGCACCACCTGTTATTGGTTTGCTCGTTTCCGCTCTGGAAATTTCGACCTGAAAAATGAACCTCGCGGTCGTCCGAAGACTTTGGTCGACAATGACGAATTAAAGGCGATTGTGGAAGCTGATGATACACAATCTACGGCTGAATTAGCAGTTGCTTTCGACGTTAGCGTCAAAACAATATTGGTCCATTTGCGTCAAATTGGCAAGGTAAAAAAGCTTGACAAATGGGTGCCCCACGAACTCAATGATCGCCAGCGCGAAGTACGCGTCGAGACGTGCCTTGCACTGCTCAACAGACACACAAATGAAGGAATTTTGAACCTCATTGTTACCTGTGATGAAAAGTGGATTCTGTTTGATAACCGCAAGCGCTCAGCAAGTTGGTTGGATCCTGGTTCAGCACCTAAACAAAGCCCTAAACGAAAACTTACCCCTAGAAAAGTGATGGTCACTGTTTGGTGGTCTAGCGCCGGTGTGATTCATCACAGCTTCTTACCAAACGGGGTGAGCATTACTGCAGATGTGTACTATAAAGAACTGAACACAATGATGGAGAAGCTGGCATATCTCCAACCAGCATTGGTCAATAGCTCGTCTCCGCTGCTCCTGTACGACAACGCGCGACCTCATACTGCACAGCAGACGGTCTCCAAGTTGCAAGAACTGGGGTTGGAAGCTCTCCGTCATCTAACCTACTCACCAGACCTTGCGCCTATATACTACTACTTTTTCCAGAATTTGGATAACTTCTTGGCGGGAAATAAATTCAATACCCGAGAGGCAGTACAAAATAAATGCCTTTGAAGAATTTGTTGCCTCCCGTCCAGCTGATTTCTTTAAGAATAGTCTGCCTAATATCTGAATAATAGAATAATCTGAAAAGAATCTAAAAATGAATCTAATCTGAAAATGAAAAGAATAATCTGCCACTGCGTTGGCAAAGATGCATTGATTGCATGGGTGATTACTTAGATTAATACAAATAAAAAATACATGAAAAAAAATCGTTTACATTTTTTCATACAAAACGGCGATTTCATAGGTAAAGACCTAATATTTAAAATAATAAGATGTATTTATAATAATATTTTAACTATAAATGAGAATTTTATAAGTTAAGCTGGGACAATCTACATGCACAATAGGTATGTCGACTTGGGCTTAATAATATATTATAAGAAAGAAAACTAATCAAGCGCACAATGGAGTGGCATCGATGATCCAAACACTGCGCGTACGTGACAAGCATTGTTCGCAATATTTTGTTTCAGAGCAATAGGAGCTATATTTTTTCATGCAGTATAGATTTAGGACGTTTATTTTGAATGAACGTTTTCAGAGTATTCAGGTACAAAGCCGGTTGTTGGTGTGGACCAACAACCATTGGTGTTATCGTGAAACTTCTTGAGCAGCGTTCCGATTAAAATTTCAAGGCTTCATGTAACGACACGAATCACAACACAATTTTGGTAATGACGCTGAGTAATGACGATGAGTAATGACGTATAATCAATATAACACCATCTATCGAAAGCTACTTATACTTCTTACATAAAAAAATAATTTTGATATTTATTTTTACTTATAATTAAAAAGATAAACATTGTAAACAATCTTATAAACGTAAGTGATCGACGATTAAAAAAATATACGTACTAGATTATATTTGACAGCATTTAAATTAGCTCCAGCAATCATAAGTGTAATATTTAATTTAGCATATTAAGTTTCATTACAAACTGTCAGATGTAGAAAACACATATTTAAGTAACGGATTTAATTAAAAACGGTAAATATATTCACACTGAAATAAAAAATCTGCTATCGTACTGTGTATAGATGAACAAAGAAAAAAAGATAAGCGTAACGTTTCATTAAGGGAAAATGAACAATCATTTTTATCGGTTATTTTGATGCCTGTAATTATGGCCCTCTGAAAATATTCCGATACCTCGAGATAAAAACAAAGGCGTAATGAATTGGCCTTTTTTTGTTTTCACAAAGGGATAGGAGCACAATGGTTAATCCGCGATGAGACCGTGCCGGACTTTTGAAACTTTCCGTAGATATAATGAACAAGATATTGGAGTCAGAAATATGAGTATTGTTTTAATAAACGTTCCAATAATCTGAGGAGACATTCGGTCTGGAAATCGACAAGAGCTGATTGCCCCTGTTGTTTCTTTCACGGATTTCACCTTTTGACAAATGAGAGTTTACGAAAACAAAACGTACCCAGTTAATTTAATTGAAAAGAAAAATGTAGTTAATTTCACAATTTACGAGCAAAAATTATACATAGTTACAAAATTAAATACCTACAAATCTTTAAAATTAACTTCTTTTAGAGGTAATAAAAGCTAAAGAAATACAAATAATAACTTTTTTAATAACCTACGTTTTATAAAAAAAATCTTAGTTCTAAAAATAGTAATTCGAGGGATCGATTCCCGCAATGGAACAACGGAAAATGTTGTTTCCAAGTTAGGTTAGGACAATGCAGGCTGATCGCCTGATTATCTGAGAGGAAAGACCGTCCATGCATCGGATTGGCTGTAAAAAGTCCTGCGCCTGATCTGTCCCCAGTCATGTCGGTCATGCGTACCACTGGGTTTCGAGGGTAAAGGAATAGAGAGTGTTCTTGTGTACTACGCACACACTTGAGCACTATAACATAACTAGTTGGGAAACCGGCCACCGTCACAAATCGGTGTGGGTAGCTATTATTATTACAATGTAACTGCTGTTTCAACAACCTTTACACAATGTAACAGTCAATTATTATGACATTATACTTCAATGAGCGAATAATTATTCAAACAAACAATTGGAAAAATTGTTTGCAACTCTGTTGACAAATAATATTACTGCTAGCAAAATGTTGCTCGCTTAGAATTAAATCATACATAGGAGAGTTCCGTAACTATCGACGCGTAATATATTTTTTAAATTACGGCGGTCAGCTAGTAGTAAGTTCACAAAAGAAACAGTTATTATGTTGAAAATCAAAATTTTCAAAGTAACGTAAAAATGTCGTGAAAACGCTTCATACAAAAGTCGCGGAAATTATTATGTCATTTGTATCTAAAGTTGTAGGTATGAAATATAAGGGGCACAGGAACATAATTGCTAATATTTCCGAATTTTTTTTCAAATGATATAAAAAAAACTTAGGCCTTTTCATCCGTTATTGGATGATTTATACAGTATTCTCCGAGCGAAGTAATTACTCTTGGAATACTGTAGTGCCTGGGACAGTTGGTTTTTTAAATGTCGTTTGGTTGCCCAAGCCATACGGCATTCTCACAACACAGTCAGCCTAGTCCAGAGGAATGACTGGTCAATATGTCTGGGGCCAACCATGTGCGGGTTTCCTCACGATGTTTTCCTTCACCGTTGGCTCGTCCGTATAATGTACTTGAGATCTGAAAAAGTCTCAATGGTACACGCTACAACCTGGGAATCAAACCTGCACTCTCTTGAGTGCATATCAAACGGTCTACCCACTAGGCCACGGAGCTCAACAAAATGATATAAGACGTAAACTAATGATGAAGCTTTTTTACTGGTAAAGCAAAAAATTATGAACACTATTTGAATTATGTGTATTATTTTTATTTCCGTGCTGTCACGATGGCATTTAATAATAAACCTGCACGAATGTGCAACCTTCCATAATGCTATAATTATGTATACGGGCAATATAAACTATGCTTACGCCTATTTCCTGGGGCCGACACCGAAAGTTATGTCAGAATCACACTAAAAGGTCCCTTTGACTATAATAGGTTATTATTAGAAATGGCTACTTAATTAGAAAGATAGCGATGTGGAATTATGTAAAAGCCCATAGTTAAGATTCCGTCGACGCAGACCCACGAAGCTTTTTTTGACAGCATAATTTAGGAATTGCTTACGATAGAGCCGCTTCCCCTATTTTAATACGGGCTATGTATGATCGAGATTGACCTGAATTTCTTATGCGGCGAATAATGTACTCTATTTTAAGGGGATAGGGCGCGAAACGGAATGCGGCTAGAGCGCTGTTTTCGCCGAAACTCAGTGAGATGGCCAAGTTGAGTTAATGATGCAGATATCAATTTGTTAGTCGATTTTTTTTGCAGTTTTTTCGTTTTGTCGGCTTCTGACGTGAAAAGGCGGAAGAAATTGTAAAATTCTATTCGAGTGGTGGATTTTCTCACAAAGTTTCGCTTCCTAAGTTATTTGGAAAATATAGTAACAGCGAATAACTACACTGGATGAATACATCTTATACTTTTAACGAGCTAATATTCTATAATTGTAATCTCGGAAACGGCTGCAAGTATTTCCTTGTTGATTCGTCATATTAGTATTATAGACTACGGTCGATTAGTTGGTAGAGTCGTCTAGTTAGTTGGCTATCTAGTTGTCATGTAACTGGACCAATAAAAGTTAAAGATCTGGAAATTTTCAATAGAACAGTAAAAAAGTTGTATTTTTTAAGGCTCTGTATAACGCCAGTGACCTTGAGCGTCAAGTCCCATACTAATTTTGTAGGCGACAAGGGGGTATCGGCCCGACCGGAGAGAATTGAAATCGGATATAAAATCGCTATAATTATTTGAGACAAAATTTCCAAAAACTAAAACGACCTTCCCCTGAGTCTTGTCTTACTTAAAATACTGAAATAACTTTCACACTCGCGTGACTTATAGAAGAAGAGAAAAAAGGTTTTAACTTTTAAAAAAAGGGTGGACTTAGCATATTTTTAAATTAATATTTAAATAAAAATTTCAATTTATAAAGCGACAGCTTCGGCTAAATATAATGCAGATTAACGTATATTCTTTTGGGATTTTTCAATACGACCATGACTGAGAAAAAAGGTTTCCAGCGCACAATGCTTTAAAAGGAAAAGGAGCTACTAATTTGGTGAACGGGACACATGAAATGTCACTAAATACAATATTGGCTTCAACAATGAGACTGAACCTGTGTGTGTGTGAGAGAGAGAGAGGGAGTGTGTCTGTGACGCGACCTTAAAATGTCGCTCTCAACACCCTTTTGCGGTGTTTCAAGTTTCACTTCAAAGAACTCACATCAAAAATATTTACTTAAAATAAATTTACTCGTATTATCGAGGCGTTTTTTTTTCTTATTACGTCTGAAACTCGATAAAAACGTATGATAACGCTGAATTACAACAAACAAAGCTTTGTTGGACTTTAAACTTTGAAGTGTAAAAAAAAAGTAAACACGTGAATGGCAAACTTAAAAATCCGAAAAAATTCATCGCATTAATTTATACATAATGATATGGACTTTTTGTTCTTTTGTGACTTTTAGAACATTCTTTTTGTTTTAAAGGCCTTTTACATATTTTTTTAAATATTCTTCACATATTATACCTAAAAGGTATATTGTGTAAAACTTGTTGTGTTTGGCATAATGCAAGAATATTTGACTAACAATTTCTAAAACAATATTACTATGTAATAAAATGATTCGGAGTTCACGAGACTTGACAATAAATTGGGTACTTATATGAAAATGACAAAAACTGCAATATATATATATATTGTATAGAATGCAGTAGAATATTGCGGTCGTATCATTTCATAATTATTCATCGTAATTCATTTTTTAAACGACTGACTGTAACAACATTTTGTGCTGCTGACTGTACTTTTGTGCTGCTGACTGTACTTTTGTGCAGCTGAGTGTATTTTTGTGCAGCTGAGTGTATTTTTGTGCAGCTGGGTGTATTTTTGTAGGATCTGGGCCCCAATTCTCGTACCTCAAATCTCGGTTCGAATAACGCGTTTACTCATTCGCTTATGCGACAAATCATGCGCACACGAGCGCGACAGACTGACAATAGAACCGAGTTTCGAGGTACGAGAATTGGGGCCCTGGATAGTGGACAGGGCAGACATTGTAAACGTTTCTGTATGAACCTTATGCCCGGGATTTCGAGCGGGCTCTAACGGTCGTGAGCGATGTTACGACTTGCTGCGGTCACATTTCAATGTTCGTAAATCAAGTGAATTTTGAGGGCAGTCAAATTGATCCATTCCGATTATAGTAGGAAGTTTTCTTCTTTTCTTCTTCTTTAATTTAAGGGCAGGGCCATTGTCGGTGGAGCTTCCGCCACTTTACTCTATCCTCCTAGTGGCGGATAGAGTAAAGTGGTACTAGTGTGCTTTCAGATCTCTATAGGACATGACATTTACATTTTCTACAAGTTGACTAATATAGTTTTTCCTTGGCCTTCTCCTACCCCTTTCCTTTTTTATCTTTCCTTCTAATATTGTCCCCATGAATGTTTCATATCTTATAAGATGCCCAATCATCTTTCCTCTTCTATTTTCTAGAGTATTTAATATGTTTCTCTTTTCTCCTATCATCTGTAGCATCTATAGCATGTTCCCTCTATCTAAAATAATTACAGAAGTTAGAAGGACGGACAGACAGACAGACGGGCGGAAAGGGCGAACTTTAAAGGCTCCTACGGAACCCAAAAAAGGGCTTGATATACTCAGCGAATCAGCGAGCACCGTGTTAAAAATAACTGATAGAACCTATAATTATATATATAAATAAAATTAAAGTGCCTATTTGTAATTTCAACAGCTTCACAATAACTCCTCACATCGGTTTCGGTGATGGTGGCCGGTTTTATTGAAACCAGGACAGTTACGCAAGAGTAATTTTATAGTGCCCAAGTGTGTGCGCAGTACACAAGAGTACTCCCTCTTCTTTTACTCTCATAACCCAGTGGGACGGATAGCCGAGAGACAACTGGCAAGAGATCAGGCGCAGGTCCGACTTTTTACATGCCCATCTGACGCATGTATCATCTTTCTTGTCAGGCAATCAGGTAATCAGCCCGCATTGTCCTAACCAAACTTGGAACCGACATTTTTTGTTGTTCCAATGCGGGAATCGAACCCACGACCTTCGTGTCGAGAGCCAAGCTCTAACTACAATAAACGGTACCTAGACCAAAAAATCTATATTTCAATTTTTTGGCTGTCTGTCCGTCTGTCTGTCCATTTGTTCCCGCTAATCTCTGAATCGGACGGACCTATTTTGATCGAACTTCCACTGGCAGGTAGCTGATAGGAGTCACTTAAGCTACATCTTAGGGTTCCATTAAAAAAAAATGTTATGTTTCCATTAATAGTTCCACACTAGTAAATAAGTTATTACCCGACTACGGTGAAGCTAAAAGGAAAGGTAATTATTTTGGCAGTCTATGTATGTATGTGTGTTTATTCCACCGTAACTCCTAAATATGTATATAGTATATATATGAGGTGTCATTTATCAATAGATTCGTAATAATAGCCCAGGTAACATAGGCTAAATAATTTACGTAGTCGGGTAATAGTTTATTTTTTTTATGAAAATCATAGATAGATTACAGAATTAAGTAATGACACGTCAAATGTAATTCGAGACCGTTCTAGACATCGTTCATACTTTCCTAGAAATAAATTATTAATCTCTTAAAGAGCTTTAATTAATTTTGTAAAATAACCGTTTTCAAGATTTGAAAGATTATGCATAGTGCTCAAAGAGCTTTATTTTAAAAGTTTGCTAAACTAAAGCAGGTTTAACGGGATCCTAACTAACGCCAGCTCTAACCATCCAAGTTATAATGTTTAAAGTAATTCTTGGTTTATGGCAGCCAAGCATCTCTGAAAAAACCCTTTATGGTTTTAAAACTTTTCTCACTTTTCGCATCAGTTTTTTAGTTTAAAACAAACCGAGACTTTTATCAGTGTTGAATTGAATGTATTTCTATGAGTATTATGTGATTGTATAAAAATTTTCACAACTTTTTTGAACAATGGGGGTTTGAGTTAGATGGGTAAAAATTGAGGGTTATATGATGATACCAAATCATAAAACAATAACATTTGAAAAAATTACAAATAAATAAATAGATTAAATTTCAGGTGGGCCACCCCTATAACTTAATGATATGAATAATATATTACAATCTATTCTTATACCTACCGAATACAGCTGAAAAATTTCATAAAAATTGGTCAAGCTGTTTCGGGAGATTCCGGAGCAATTCTTGTTATTATTATCGGTTGTATCTCGTTTGGATTCTGCAGACTGTCCCGCTCGCGCGCGCATGATTTGAGGCGTATGCGAATGAGTCTGTGCGTTGATCGATATATCGAAAATAGTTCAGAGAATTGGGATTCTGTAACGAATACAGGTAATTCTATATATTATAAGATATATCTCTCCTGGGTACGTCAGGTGAGTGAAGTGAGCAGAAAGGTTCACTACTCGCTGCACACGTTAAAGTGCCTCCAAAACTTTTTGCCTATAAACACCAAAATTTTCTTTGTCCAGACACTCATCTTCCCTATTCTTGACTATGCCGATTCCTGCTACTTAGACGCTACCTAGGAGCTGTTAACTAAACTGGAACGTTTACAGAATATGTGTATTCGTTTTGTGTTTGGTCTAAGAAAGTTCGACCATGTTTCAGCCTTTCGATCGAAACTCAAGGCTCCCTATCCGCCTTCGGCGCAACTCCCATATCCTCTGTTTACTTTACAACATTTTGTATAATCCTCGCTCTCCTCGTTATCTTCTTGATCGATGCAATTTTTCTCGACCCCTCGATATTCCCTGCAGGTCCATTGTCAGGACAAATCTTTCTCTCCCCTCCCATCGCTCCAACTTCTACTCCTACTCATTCACTGTTCATGCAGTTAGATTGTGGAACTCTCTTCCTCACACCATTCGCGACAGTCCCAACATCGATGTATTTAAAAGACGCTTGAAAGAGCATTACCTCAAATCTGAATCCATATAGATACCGTTATTATGTATACATATAGTATTTATATATTATAGTTATAATAATATATTAGTAACTATATATATCAACTAGCTATAATTTTTAATTTATTTATTTAGCTTATTTACTATATTTTATTTTATTATAGATATAAATATTTGAATTATTATTTCTACAATAATTGTAGAAATAATATTGTGCACGTCCTAACTGCTATATTTCATCCCATTTCTCTCCGTAGGGCTGCTGGAAGAAATTTCTAATTAGAAATAAGCCGTCCTTCGTGTCATCTTTCTTTGTTAATTGTATTGTCATAATTTTATGTGTATACAATAAATTCTTAAATAACAATATTATAAGATATATTTAGGGTTTAACGAGCAGATTAAAAGTGCCTTAGAGTTTTGCATCTTAAGGACAACTGCTTTTCAAAACGGTGTAAATTTTGAAATTTTAAATGAGTGGAATACTTGTTATTTTATAAACTTAAAACTTAAACTTGTTATTACTTAATTGAATACCCATGAAATACCTTTCAAAATAACAATTAAACACGCATAATTATTATTGTTAAATTTTATTTTAATTAACACGAAGGAAAAACAAATACAAAACTCTTTACAACCTGTTTGAATTTTAATTATTTATTTTACACAAAATGTACCAGCATTTAAACAAGCGATCTGTGTTCAAAAATAAACAGGCTCTTAGTCCTTAGGTTAGGTTAATAACTCCCCCACACCAATTTCGGTGACGGTTGCCGGTTTCATTGAAACCAGGCCAGTTACGCAGGAGTAATTTTATAGTGCCCAATTTTTGTTGTTCCAATGCGGGAATCGAACCCACGACCTCCGAGTCGAGAGCCAAGCTCTAACCAATAGACCACGGAGGCTGTTGAAAACGAATATATGTAATGAAAAAAAAACAGCTATGCGTAATGTTTATCGATGGAATATATCAATAAAAACCACTATTTTTAAATAAAGGTAGCCATACACCATATTTCCTATATCGGCATGACACTGCCAATTGTGGCGTAGATTTTCATGTGTGTATAATATGGATGAACTGCAGATTGGATTAAGCCAGCAGCGTCATCCCGATTGGACGATAGGATATATCGTGTATGGCTACCGCAATATAGGTTACTATTATAACATTAATTATACTATTTAGCACCATAGTCTGTTTAAAATATTATTAACATCTTGCTAAATATACCTAGGAATGGAAAATAGTTATGGTCAAAGATAGATATTTTACCTTCCATAGCAGAAAAACAGAAAGAAAAGTTATAATGGAGTTCTAAGAAACGACTAGAAACATATTATATTGCCTATACATAAGAGTACAATATATTTTCACCTAACATTTTTCGTGTTTTTCTAAATATAGTTGTTTAAGTTGACACATCGTCCCTCGTATCGTGTTCGAACTAATAAAATGGAACAGATTTCTTTCGGCAAAATGGCTGCCACGTCCCATAATAATACCTTTGTCACCTTCACGAACAATCAGGAAAGGTCTGTGAGATCCCCTCCTTCGACAAAACATAATTTTTCATGTTATAAAGATATCACATTTCATATAATATGAAATATCATTCACAAATATGATCCTTTCTCATGAAAAATGTACACAAATATTTTGCAAATTGTTATATTTTTTTGATTTTTTTTTCCAAATGAAACATAAAATTTCAACATAACATTCAGAAAGTCAACAGAAAAAGGTACCACCGGTTCAAACCTAACCCGCCGAGAAGATCCGGCGTAAGAAAGTCGCACGGGGCCATCTTTTAGCAATATTTTCACTGGTTTTTTGTATTCATTTTCCTATGTCTACAAGGGTGTTGATGTTTGTTACTAAGGACACGTTTAACAATTTTAAAATAAGTGTCGGATAATTTATTCGGAAGTTTTGTTGCTGCTTACTATACAGAGCAACAGAGACCTCAGGGAAGTGGACCTGCGAACAAAGTTAGTAGTGGCGGACCAATGTGGGTTTTCAAATTCGTGACATCTGACAGCTTTTTGACACGACAAGGACCGTCGGGTTACCAAGCGCCGCCTGGTGACGGAAAAATAATCGAAAATGATAATTGACCGTTTTTGATACAATCTACGCCTCCAGATGACGCTTTGTGTAGGTTGGGTCTGCCCCCTAACGGCAGAAAAAATATCAAAAAACCCTCATTAACGCCACGATCCTGAATCGCGCTATCAAAGTTTTTTAAGATCGGCGCTATATATACAACATCTGAAATGCTAACAAGTGGACTTCGGTCTGACCGAGCATAGCACCTCGCTCGGTCGGAGATCTCCCTTTGGGGCTTCCACTTATTCCCACATTGGTGACCCTCGACAAAACACGCCTCTTTCTGCACATCATTATCATTACTCCCCACCCCACTCCTCCGCATCACGCCAGCCAGCTTTTCAACCTCATCAGGTACCTCCACCACCAGCTTCAACGCACCGCGTCCTGGCCGAACCCTCATCGGCTTTAACGGGCATTCATACTACAACGACCGGTCAGTAAGCAGAGCACATCTCTCCTGGCCAGCACGTACCATCGGCCTCGCACGGCAACACTCCGACTCACTGGAGCCCGTGCAGCAGCACAGTTCTGGCTGGCTGACTAGTACTGGCGGATCAAGCAAAAGACTCATGATTCGACCTCCTATCTTCGGGGGGGAGTCATATGGCGGACCAATTAGCGCCACGATCCTGCATCGCGGTATCGAAGTTTTCTTAGATCGGCGCTATAATATATACAGCATCTGAAATGCTAACAAGTGGGCTTCGGCCTGACCGAGCATAGTTCGCTCGGTCGGAGATCTCCCTTTGGGCCCTATACCACTATTCTCACATACTTAACGAACTTCTTTCGCAGGTTCGGGGCGAAACGCGTGTCGAATATTGCAACCTGCATGGTGCTGCTGACTAGTGTGGGGCCTTGCACGATCTTGCTGACATTGTTGCTTGTGTGGTTGTGGTGTTTGTACGATCTTGTTTCTGAGTATACGCATAAGCAGTGTGGGAGGAGGGAAGTGCTTTACGCATGCTTAGGCGTGCGCTCACACATTTGCTTGCAGGTTGTGGGTACTTTTTCACGGCATATTGCTAGATATAATATTAATTAAATTGTTAGAGACAAAACATGCAAATAAGCTATCTGTAGATTGTGAAACAGTCCCTAAATTTGAAGTAGGTCTTATATTTAGTAACAATTTCTTCTTGTCATAATTTTCTACTAGAAATATTGGTGCATTAGTACAAAAATATTCACAATTTATATAACCATGAGGAAATGGTACTTTTAATTTACTAATGTAAAAAGGTGGTTTTATTTCTTAACATTTTCAAAATTGAAGAAGGACAAAATAAGCATTATTTATGTTTTATGCCACGTATTTAGGAGCTGGTCACAAAATGCAAAAATTCTCAAGTATCCAAATCAGATTCATGTCCGCAAGCACGATATAGATGGATGTGCAACTGGAACCCAGCCAGTTCTTTAAGAACGTGATCTAGCACCTGACTACTATTCTAATGGCGTGCGAAAAAATTTGAATGAAAGTTATATTTTCAAGTGAGTAAGACAGGGTAACGCGCAAATTGATTTTGTAAAAATAATGATCGATAGTTAAAAAAAATACATTTTACTATATTATGGTATTTCACAATTATAACATAACGTGATTTCAAAATAATATGCATGATTGATTATTATTATTATTATTCTATAACATACATAAAAATATAGAGTGCGCTCTGTGGTCGAAATTCGTCCACAGAGCGACCAATAATTATACTAACCAATAATTCATATAATGTTTAAGAAAATTAGAAAAAATATATAAATGTGATGGCAGATTGACAAACATCAATGTGTGACAAAATTGTATCTATCAAACGCATAGATACAATTTTATGCAATTTTCATGTATTTCTTAGCATTATTTAAAAACAGCTTTCTGCATATATACCTCCACGTAAACTTTAAATTACCGGCCAAATTTCATACTCCTCCGGTTTCACAATTCTCGTAAAACTGTGCTTAAAGTTTTTGCTTCACGTATATTTATATAATAATTAGTACATACTAAAATATAAAGTACAATAGTGTATATCTTAACGTTTAAAGAAACTGTAAAATTAATAAAAAAATCAAAAATTACCCATATAATTTCTCTCATGTATTAATATCGAACGCTTTCAGAATACTACCCAGCGACGCAATCTTAGAGGCACCAGGAATCCTAAATAAGATGTTTTAAACTGGCGGGTGCTGTTCCGTGATTCCTAAGTTTTATTGGTATTGCTCAACAGTTCCGTTTTGATACTCCTCCTGTAAGCAATATAAATGTTTTCTATATTAACGTTTCCTAAGTGAGCGAGTTTCAGTTGGCAAGCATTTTCAAGTGAGTCTTTTTAAATTTAAATTTGTTCCTTTATGTAGTTTTATTAAACGTTTAATATTTTTGCTTTAAATAGTTTAGTAATACTTTTTGACGGAGCGGGTACGAATCCCGCCGAGGGAACAAAAAGTTTTCAATATTCCTGGGTCATGGATGCGTATTAAATATCTATATAATTTAATAAAAATCTTAAATATATGTATAGTATAAAAGTATTAATAACACTTCCCGTTATCTGGTTCCCTCGTAACACAAGTTCTTCGGATACTTACAACGGGGTCAGATTGACGTGGTGTGAAGCGTCCATAGATATTATCATTATTTATCATGGGAACCACTAGTTGATTTCTGCCGGCTTTACGTTCCTTGCTGAGCTTTGCCATCATTAGAATTAAACTACGGGTCAGTTCACACCGCAACAATACACGACCCTACGCGGTGCTCCATTTTTAAGACAGCTATCCAAAATCGAACTTTATTCACTACACAAAAAGGTACTCGTTTCATATGACATCAGTAATACACTGCGCATGCGCTGTGCAGCGCGGTGCACCTGATATACGAACTCTTACAATGAAACATGTATATTGTTGTGTAATGAATAAAGTACGATTTTGAATAGCTGTCTTAAAAATGTAGCGCCATGTCGCTTATCGTTTCGTTTCGGTGTGAATTGAACCTAAGAGACTTATTGCCAACTTTGTATCGGTTAGACAAATCGTATACTGTATTCTTTATTTTTATACCCTTTATATTTTGAACTTTATATTTCAGGTGTACTGCTTTTTACGGATATATTATGTATAGTATAAATATGGACTAACGAACGATAACAATATAAAATAACAGGTATTCTTTATAAACAAGAATTATCGTCAGTTTCGAGTAATTTTGGAAGCAATTTTTCGAAATAGATCGACACATTTATCAGAAATTTTAAAAAATTTTGTGCAAAATTCAAAATTTCCATTCTCCGTCATTCGTTATTAAAAAATGTTAAATTAAATATTTGAGCATCAAATTTAATTGTAAATCCGTGGAGCCGTTAATGAAGCTGAATACGTCTTTATCAGAAGTGTCTCAGTGAACTGATATTTAAGATCTTCAAGCTCCTATTTAACTGCTTCAGATTTTGAATTCGAATGAAATTCTAATGTCTGATCGTTACCGGCGTAATCTGTATAATTAATAATGGTAACACTGCTCTTATTTACTATGAAGCTACTCCAATTTATTATTGACTAGCTTTTGCCCGCGGCTCCGACCGCGAGAATATTGTATGCCACGGGAACGCTGTACTTTTTCCGGATAAAAAGTAGTAGTATGTGGTAATCCAGAGCAAGAACAACCATAGCAAATTTCATCAAAATCCGTTCCGTGGTTTTTGCCTGAAAGAGTAAGAAACATTCATAGTAGTAGAAAGTAGGATGTTCTGTGAAAATATTTAAGAAAAATTTAAAATATCAAATAGATTTTTAATATTGCTCTAGTTTAATTCAGTGGAATAATAGAAAAATTGAGTACTTATGAATTTTTATGCACCAAAAAGTTGAAAACATAATATTATGCTGAAAACTTGTGAGAAGTATGTAGTAAGATGTATGCAGTCTCTTTTACACAGAAGCTACTGAATGGATTTTAATAAAAGTAGATTTTATATCAGTTTATTATCATAATTAATTGTTCTGTATATAATAATAAATATAATAATATAAAGAAATCATGTTTCTTTATATTATTATATTACTCACTAAGTAAAAATAATATAAATTAATGAATAATGGGATAATTCTCACCGTTAAAATCTTCCCAGAACTTCCATAATTATTTCAAGATCAAAATTATCTAGCCGTTCCTGAGTATTATCGAGACAATGGAAGTAGGTACAATCCATTTTTATATAAAAGAGAAAGAAGATAATATATTCCGTTATTAGTATAAACCATTTTCAGTTAACACAATTCATTCTCAGAAAATATAACCTTAAAATCATAATTGTTAGCAGCCCATGTCTTTGTAATTATCCCATTATTCATTCATTCATAATCTACGGGGGCTTGGCCCACATTTGTTATGAATAACCGGTTAATTTGAACGAGGCCATGCCAGATTGTGAATATAAAATGCAACAGACACAAACCCCCTGATTATTTCACCGCATTCCGGATGTCATCATCATCGCGTCGGTGCAATCGGTGTTACTTCTGCCACTTCAGTATATAATTGTCACCGGTGTTACTTTACGCTTACTTTACTAACGCTACGTTGCCTTGCCAATGACACCAATACTACTTTTGCCATACGCTACGTTGCTTTGCCAACGTCACCGGTGTTACTTTTGCCATACGCTACGTTAATTTGCCAACGTCAACGGTATTACTTTTGCGATACGCTATGTTGCCATGCCAATCTCACCGGTGTCACCTTTTGATTGACTGTCAGCAGGGGTGTGCGCTCCATATAGGCAGAAATGCAGTGCTTCACTTGTCATTCACAGATATTTTAATAAAACGTTCGTACGTTTTAGATGACTTTAATAATTAATTAATAGTAAATAAATTAATTTAAAAAATATAATAACTTAAACACACCTAATATTTTATAAATAGCAACTCATCTCATGCCGCTGCATTCTGCAGGACAAATCATCGCATGTATGTGTAATTTTCATACTTCGCAAACGCTGTGTGCGATATGAATGAATGAATATCGACATGATTATATAGCGCCAAGTCCCGCGGCAGGCTCTCCGATCTCGGCTATCCGATCGCTTCCTAAAACCGCCGAACTGGCTTGTCGGAAATTATTCGTTGCCTATAATCCGAGTAAAAAGAATAGTCGGAAATATAATAAATCATGTATGCACATTATGCATTTTTGTTTAGTAAGGTTTTATTTGTTTAAATAGAAGAAACGTTTTGTGTTTCGCGGGGGCCATATTGCATATTTCATGTGATAAGCATTGTTTATAATTTAATCGCTCCAGTTTATTTATAGTTTTCTTAAAAGATTTTTCATTTTAACATTTGAAAGTGTGTACATTTTACAGTTTATTACTGAGTTTCTATAATAATTGTAGTGATTTGCTTTTACTAGTGAGTTAGTAGATTTTTTAAAATGTTATATGACTGTGATGTTTGTGTTGAAAATGTGTGCTTATTAAAAATTAAAAATAACAAGTTCTCACAATTGTGATTCAGTGAAAAGATTCAAATTCTGTCTAAAAGTAGGTGTGTACCCGAGTTACAACAAATAAACCAGTAAAAAAATAATGTAACTCGAAAATTTCATGTTAAAAGTTATGAAACGTATAACGATTAAATTATATTGTTTTCCTTGCATATTATTTAGTAATTTACATCGGGATATAGTAATCTCAAGTAACCGGAACCTTGAATATGTGAAAATTGAAGCTGACTGACTGGTGAGTAGTTATAATATTTTAAAATATGCTTATTATTTTACTTATTAGAATTTCTTCCGCCGCGACGATCGATCGCTGTTTTGTCTGCGTTGCCGTAGAAGATGTACATGAATAGTAGTACATTTAAGACTTGCTCTGTTGGCATGGTTTCGACTTAGAGATCCGTCGCTTGGCTGTAGCTATGCTAAAAATCAATAAACGAAAAAGTTTTTGTGACCGAGTACTTCGCCGCATACCCAGTGTCATAATCCTGTGCACGCCACTGACTGTCAGCTTTTGCCTGTAGCGCTGCTCGCATAAATACAGTATCCCATGCGAACACTGTACTTTTGCGGTATAGAAAGTAGTTCAGTCTATCCTACCTGTTCCTATAGTTCCTATAGTCTATCCTAACCTAACCTAACCTATCTGTTAATTAAGAGCTTAAACTGCTACTATACCATAATTGTATCAAAATCCGTTCAGTAGTTTTTTTTGCGTGAAAAAAAATTATTAACAACAAGAGAAAACATCCATCCTCACAAACTTTCACGTGTTGTTTTTCACGTATTGCATAGTGTTTCTCAAAAAAGTCTCAGCGTGAAATTTGCATGGAAGTAGGTACACCTACATAAAGTAACTAATTAAAAGCTTATGCTTCTGGGTTTTATTTAGTCAATATTTTATTTATTGAAGTAGATGTTTGAACAATATAAACAAGTCCCGTTTTCTACATAAATAATGGACTATTTGTTTATTATTTACCTACGTGCCTGTAAACAAAGAATTGTTTTTAGAAGGGCCTGTTTCTTTTGATAAAATATTATTATATTTAAGAATAGCTTGTCACGCGAAAAATATTCAACGAAATCACCAATTTCTAAAGTATGTGCTGATAGACAATAGCAGTACTCGTTTTTTGTCAATTTGGCGTGAAGTTTCAGCCGAATCGCGGGAGATGCAGATTTTAAAATGATGATAATTTATTTCAACAAATGTATAAATAAGCAAAGTATCACACACTAAAAACGCTTCTTGCCATTTCTGTACATATTACATAAGACCCGCACACGCGGCGCGTTTTATTCGCCTGTATCACAGGTAGGTTAAAACATTAGTTTATACATTTCCACTATATAGAACCCTGGTCTTTCAGTAACGTAAGCACGTCGGCTGACAAAAGCGCACTCTCCACAAGGAGTTGGCCGCCCGCCAGTCTTACTTCTATCAATTTGAAATTTTCACTTTAGACCAGATTTTGATACAAGCACAATGCGCCTACAAATTATTCCACCCGGTGTTTCTATTGTTGCCACGTTCGAGAAAAAATGAGGACGCCTGCCAGATGTGAAACATCGAGATTGTTTTGTATAATTCATTGCTGTGGCGTCACTTCTTCGCCATTCTTTACTTTACAACAGGTTGACCCGCCACATTATTTCATGCACAAAAAAACTATTTTCAATCATTTATTAATTCCTTAAATAGAACATAGTTTCTAAAACTGGATGTCGGCACCAGCCAACTTGAACGTGAGTTCTATAAAATATTGTTTTATCAGGATATTGTTTGGGCTGGTACAGACTTCAAAATTATGCATATTGAGTACAAAAATAGTTAAAATAAATAAATAAAAAATAATATAAAAAAGGGGAATTATTTAGAAGTTTTATTTCATTCTTTTTTTGTGCATTTTTACTTTGGAAGTCGGTTTTAATTTTTTGTTTAAAAATAATTTACTTCATCTATTTTATACCAGCTTTGACTTGATAGAAGTCTTTGAGATTTTTTTACATTAACTCTGCTGTCTCGTCGTCGTCGTCGTCGTCGCAGTCGTTTTGTCATACAAACGAGGTTTTAGATTCCTCGCTTTATCTTTTCACTTCCATGTTAATTATGCCTGATTCCATATATCCTTATAATATTATAATTAACACATTTTTATTATATTCCTGTCATTAATATTTCTGGAACTTTATAATATAAATGTATATTTTATGTTAAGTTTTTTAATAAATAATAATAATAATCGGCACATGATGGTTTCTAAGATAAATTATTTATGTGTTTTCTTACATGATGAGTAAACACCAATGACTATTATAATATTGCCTCTCAATTCATTTTACGGAGACAATCAAGCAATTACCTATACTAATATAATGAAAAATGTCACGTTCACGCACGGTTAAGGACATGGAGCCCTTTTTATTGCGTCAAAATTTAATAACTAACCCTATACGCGTATAAGAAAATCTCGCAGGAACAGTACATTTTGCTGAGATAAAAAGTAGCCGATGTCCTTTCTTGTGGTCTACTCTATACCTGCGCCAAATTTTATCAAAATCGGTCCAGTAGTTCCGGAACAGAAGTGTGTTGATAATAATCAGAGGTAGTGTGTGTAGTTATAGTAATAATTTTATTAATTGTATGTATAATATTTCTGAGACTTTTTTAAACATATGCTTTCTGCACACCTTCCACCACATAAACTGTAACTGTGTCAAATATCGATATACGAGGAGTTCGAGAAATTATCGTAAAACTATACTAAAAAATTTTTGCGTCACGTCACGATAATATAACAATATGATTATAAGACTAGAATAAGACAAATTCGACACATCGTCAAGCAAGTAGGTACGTAAAAATCCAAAAAATCGTACAAATCATACACAATTGAATCCTTTAAGCTTTAATTTTTAATATTGAATTGTTCGTAACACGAGGAATAATATGAGTGGTGCGGAGTGAAAATTCCTATGTTCGCTGGAGCCCCGCCAGCCAGCCTTTTGTTTGCAGCAATCAGCTGGAGGCAACCCGGTTAGATGTGGGTTACCGTCCTCGTCGCGGTATTTTTAAATACTCCTTGATATGGAAACTTGGGTTTTTGGATTTAAAAAACTACACAGCACACAGAAAATCAATTTAAAACATATGAAGAGGTGTGTGAAAAAGGTCATAGTTTATTCGCATCGCAGTCATTGATCTGGCTAACTTTCAGATTGACTAAAAACTATTATATATAGTTTCGCTTAGTCTGTCCGTCTGGATGTCTGTCTGTCCGACTGTCTCTCTGTCCGGCCGTATTTATGACTATAAATCTTCTGTATTTATGAATATAAATAAATGAAATTTGATGCAGTTATAGATTGTATAATATAGATATCGGATTTGGCTTCATAATAGAATTTTAACATTATGTTTTGGGGGTGTCTCACCATACTTGCGAAGTGGGGATGAAAAATATATTTTTCATTGTACCCCATCGTTTCGGATATTGAGAATTATATATTTTTAAATAAAGGCAAAGTTTGATACACTATAACGTTTTTATAAAGTCAGCCATTTGTTATATAATACACAAGTTGCCACCCCGGAATTTTTAAACTATAAGGGACAGAAACTTGTAAGTCTCCATGCTGATATATGCTTAAAACTACACTAAAAATATTTTCAATCAAGTCGGACAATAACCTTTGGAAGTATGTAATTTAATAAAAACCTATTGCGCATCAATAGCTACGGAACCCTCTTTAGACATGTCCTGACATGCTCCTGGTTATTTATTTTTTGTTTTGGTTGTTATTTTTATAATATTATTATAGCGTAGTGGAAGTTCATTCATACTTATATTGATTTAATCAAGAACCTGCGCTCTGCATCAGTTGAAATGCTGGTTAATTAGCGCATTAAAAATATTTCTTGCTATGTAGTTAAAAGCTTGTATTGATTATACACAAGAAATATTTTTTTCCAAACGCTAAAACTTCTCTTTTTTATACTGAACTTGTTTTAATATATTGAGGAATAATAAGATAATATCTTAGTTACGAACCAAGTTACGAGGACCCTCCGCGTAAGTTACATAAAACCAACTCGACCTTGCTCAAATAAAGGGCATTTTAGAATCTCGATAATCAAGTACGCTTATCGCACACTTTTAACCCAGATTATATCTAAGAAAGCCCTCCGCAGTGTAAACCCTTTAGTGGCGATGCGACGTATTAGAACCTCATAGGTGGTACTCGGTCTGGCAGACAGCCAGGACGCGCTCATTGATATGTTAATAGTACTCGATATTGATCGGATGCAGCCCTCATAACGAACGCCTTCGCCTAAAACAATCGCTTTCTTGGATTCTTTTCACCGCAATTTCGGATTTTTGCTCTTTTCGTGGTTGATTTATCTTTGAAAATCAATTTCCAAGTTTTATCGCCGCTCCAATTTGTTCTACTCAAGTTTTATTCGTCACGTTACGATGCGTTTTATGTCGCTAACGTTGATGGGTTCAACTACTAATTTATTGCTTATAAAACCTCAGTAAAGAACATTTTGTCAATTGCAGTCTCTCCAAGTCTCCACTCGAAAGATCGTAATAATTATCACCGATGAAACGTTTCTATTAATGGGGCATAAAAAAGAGTAACCGGCTGGTAAGTCCGCAACATTAACCTAGAATTTTTGGTTACTTCCTCTAAACTTCTATCTTCAAAGTGCTTCAGTGATATAACGGAAAACACCGGCCAATATAAATGAAATATTTTCCGAGCTACATAGATATTGTGAAGGAATGCGAAAGTCGAGGACGGCGCGCACGGAATGCCGGTCGGACGGATTATTATGCGACACAGGAAAATACACTGTTCAACCCACTCATTTATATTGTACGGAGAAAATGTTGTACAGGTTAGCTCATAACTGTAGCCAATTTCATAATTCCTACAATACATGTCCCTCTAAAAAAATGGTTTATCTCAGTTTTACTTTATATATGGAAATAAGACGTAGTGTGTAGTACAAATTAACATAAAGCCATATTTTTCAGAACGCTGTATTATTGTTGTTAAGAAAAGTTATAAACTCAAATCGTTAGAATTTAGTACTACTATTTTTGACGCATTCCAAATTTAGATTCAAGCGAAAGTGATATCGTCATCAAAATCGGCTGCGAGTGGGCATAATCCTATCTGATCGGGGGATCCGGGGATTTTGGTGCGGATAACCGGACCGGGCCAACACTTTCCTGCGGCCGTACAAAACTAGCACGAGTGAATAAGCAACGACAAATAAACATAGAAATTAATGTTATATTTTTAGGAGCTTTAGTTTTTTCGATTCGAGTTTTTTTTAGTAAAATATTTATTATGATGTAAGGTTAACAAATAATTATAATTACTCCCCACACCGATTTCAGTGACGGTGGCCGGTTTCATTGCAACCAAACCAGTTACGCAAGACATGTTTTATACTGTTCGAGTGTGTGTATACTACACAATAATACAAGAGCACTCTCTCTACCATTTCTCTTCTTGTCACAATGCAGCCTGACCACCTGGTCAGGCTGCATTGTCCGAACCAGACTCGACAACAACATTTTTTTGTTGTTCCAACGCGGGAATCGAACCCACGATATCCGGAGTCGGGAGCCCAGCTCTAAACTCCTGGACCACGGAGGCGTTAAATAAGGTACAGACAGCACAAACAGCAGCACAATAATTATTGGTCTGTTGAAGATATACATAAAACTGTATTGTGCGCACTGGTAGCGAACGCATTAGAAAAGCGATAATCATCATGAACATACTAAATGAGATCTAAAACAAACGGCCAGCTAAACCTACTTACATTAATGATAAGGGCGCAAATTCCGGTTAATATTTAGGCCCTCGCCCCGACGCCCTCCGGCGCCCTGACGCCATCGCCCAGGGCCGCGGGTAATAAAACTAAATGAACGCCATCGTAAATTAATTGGTACGCGTAATAAGCTAAAAGACGAGGCGGCGTTATGAAAATGTTCGTACGTATCGTTAACCGGGTGGGCCCAGGTCATCCGTAATTCGCGCGGTACTAGATGCGAAATTTAGCGATTCGCCTACCTATCTGGGTACCACCTTGTATCTACCTAATACCTGCCTATTCATTGTATATTAATAGGGTACATGACTAATATTTTTTATTGCATAAATGAATAGTACACTTAAATATGAGTAACTTCTCAGAAGAAACAGTATACGAGTATGAGTAAGTAAACTAATGATGTAGGTTTTGTTTACTAATTTAGCAAAAAAAAAAAAACTTTTTTTTACTTTTTAGATGTATCTAATTATTAAACATGATATCAGTTATGATAACAAAATCAATTGTATCATAAAAGTAGGTAAGTACTAAAAAAAAAAAATAATAACTACTCCAAAACTTAAAATGCTACAAAAAAAAGAAATCTCCCAGGTCATCCCCACCAGGCAGAGTACCTAGAAGGCTCAAAGAGTTTCCTCGCTGGATTGCGATACTTATTCTCTGGGCCAGGTAGGTGCCGGCTCTGGGGTCTCGGGTGGCCTCAATGAGTTTTTTGGAGATTTCTCCGAAAAGTTTGTGCGCACCCAGACCCCATGTACCTAAGGTTTCAACCCCAAACGGTTCAAATATGAGATCCCCACTAAGGTTCTCATATTTGCGGCGCTTGAGGTTTTCCGCCTGATTGGCGGCCGCACCTGCAGAACTCGAGGTGCCCTGGACATGGGACGGAGCATGTGTATCGACGCAAGTAGCGTCCCATACAAGAGCCCGTCCCACTCTCCAAGGGACCAGGGTCATACCGTCTGGTCTCCTGCCATCGACGCGCGCCAAACCAGAGGGTTCCAGCACAGCTGGCACTCCGGCGGTGACAAGAGCCCGACGGATGAGATCGTTCAGACAGTGATGTCGGGAGATGCGGCCGGCGCTTCGTTGACAGGACAGCCCGTGGTGTCCGAGGCTGTCCACATTTGCACCACAAACACAGCGATGGGGGACGACGTGGGGGGTGCCAAGACGCAGGGAAGTAGCTAACCGGAAAGCTGTTCGATCCAGCAATGTGCCCGTATTGGGTGACGGTAATGCTTGTAGCCAAAGGCCCGACTCCCACTTCTCCGCAGCTAAGAGGCGAGCCTGCTCCACAGGACTGGAGGACGTATTAAGAAGATTATTCCGTACCAGTCTGCAGAGTGGCTCGTCCCAGAGCCTTTGGGAAAAAGTATTGTCAGGCAATTCGCTACAAGCACTAGTTACGCTCCAGGCGTCCTTGGCCTCGTCCAGAAAGGTAACTGTATTGGAGTAGGATGGGTGATGTAGTATTTTGGAGATAAGACTATGGTTCGCGTGGACTGAGGACAAGAAGGCCGGAAGCGATATGTCAGAGGGCTTTCGAACACCCAGGCCACCGAACCTAACTGGAAGCGTTGCCTGAGTCCATGCGCGGTCATCGAAATTTGTATTCAAAATAGTGGAGAGCGTTTGTCTTATGGTATCATCCAACTGTTTGAGAAGTTGAGGGAACTTCCACAGTTGACAACACCGTAAGACATATGTCAATTTAGGTACGAAAATGCAAAAACGGATTAGGGTAAAGGCCATGTGACAGTTAATTTGGAGGAGGCGGTCTAAAGTTTCATTAAAATTTTGTAATTTGTTATCTAAGAAGTCCGGGAGAGATTCGTCTAAAATAGGTGAGCCCAAAAGGAAGAGCGAATCCTTGTCAATGACAGATAGTTGTGGAGCTATTTCTTTAAAGCTGGATATAATCGCGTTTCTATCCCCACAACTGTCTGGCACAAAAAGTTCGCACTTACCTAGGTTCAGCTGCAGACCTATTTTTTGGAACTCGCGGATCAGAGTGCGGAAGTCTGATAGTACAGTGGGTGCATCGCTTCCAAGGGTCCCATCATCCAAATACCAAACATTAAATTTTGAATCTAGAAGCTCGATGACCAGGTGTATAGCAAGGCTGAAGATTGCTGGACCTAGAGGGTCGCCCTGTTGGCAGCCCACTTCGGATGAGATGAGGTGGTCTTTGTAAATAAGTTTGGTGGGGTCGTTGTAACACTGGAGCATAAATGGTAAAATGGCAGGTGCTTTAGATTTAATTTGGGCCAACAAGGCGCCTCGGTCAACTGAGTTGAAAGCGTTTTTGATATCGACCTTCAGAAACACATCATCGACTTGAATGTGGATAGCTGTCCTGAAAGAGTGAACGGCGGCCTCACAACCTCCTTTGCAGGCAAAACCGAGCTGTTTTGGCTGGAAGTATGACGCGAGGGAAGTTACCGATTTGCAAGCTAGTTTGGCTGTAAGGCGCCGGTATGTGGAGCCGACAGCAATCGGACGAATGCCACCATCTCTCTTCCTCAAGGCGCAGAGGTTAGCTCCATACAAAATGTATTAAACTACACATAATATATTTTTTTTTACATTTACCAAGTAGTAATGCCTCAATATATCTGAGTATATTAATGAAACTTAATAGTTTCGATGTCGTCATCATCCCTATTGTATGTTCTAAGTATTATATTAGCTGATAATTTTGATGCTCTACAATTACTACGATGAGGGTCAGTTATTTCAGCCAGCAGTGGTGGGATATGTTCAGCAGGGTAGGCCTACGTTCAGCAGTTGACGGCGATAGGCTGATGACGATGAATTTTTTTAAACACCTTTAAGCCAAAAATAAACTTTTTAAAAAGGTCAAAGCCTTTTTTACTTATTATATACATAAAAATATCCCGACGAATTCATAACCTTCTCTCTTTGGAAGTACTTTAAAAAATATTTGTCCTCATGCTTATTGCTTTGCTCCTCATGCTTAAATCTCTTAATTTTGGCGCGCATAATAATAATATTAATATAAAAATATTTTTGTTGAGAGTTATACCTTTGATAGTCTTTTTAACATGAAAGTCCTATTCCATATGCTCTGACTGTGTATTACGCAGTCACGCCAAAACCACTAAATCTTTTTTTTTATAACGCTTATATTAGTTTCACCTGTATGTTTGCTTGCTTGCTTGCTTGTAATCGACTCCTTTGGGCTCGATTTTGTCCTACTTTGAACGATCAGATTTAATTCAAACTTTGCACACCTGTCAAAGACCGATGACAATGCATTAATTCAATTTAATTTAATTTTAAAAATTAAAAAAAAAATATATATATATATAAATTATTATAATAAATAATCATGCGTGCAGTTCCAGGCTTACTCTTTGGCAAATCGTACTAAAAAACCAAAAATAAATTATAGTTTAAAAAAACTAAAAAAACACGCTTTTATAGAAAATCTAACTAAAAAATAAAAAATAAAATTTAATAAATTTGGATTAAGAATAGTGTAAATGAAAAATAAATGTTTATTATTGTAAAAAAGCGTGGGGTGCATAGTGTCAATAGTTATAAACATTTTATTGGCAGATATGAGAAGGATCTTCACTTTGATAATATCTTAAAAATCACTTTAAACGAAATCTGATCGTTTGAAGTGGATCAAAATCAAATCCACTGGAGTCGGTTACATACAAACAAACGTACAGGTGAAGACACTGCACCCCACGCTTTTTTACAATAATAAACATTTATTTTTCATTTACACTATTCTTAATCCAAATTTATTAAATTTTATTTTTTATTTTTTAGTTAGATTTTCTATAAAAGCGTGTTTTTTTAGTTTTTTCAAACTATAATTATGAATTTTTGGTAGACATACTAGAATAAAATCACGTACTACTATAATGTCTGAGACATCTATAAATAGGGGAGCCCAGTAGGGTACACAAGCGAAAGTCTCGGATGCTATATGCCAACTGTTTATTAAATTTATTTCTAACTAAATCCAGCCACACACATATCTCACACACACAATTACTTATCGCACGCGTAAGCATTCACACACTTGTATACAGACCCGACAAAAGGACACGGGCTACTTTCAGAAACTACTAGAAATCCCAAAAAACTTTATCAGATCATAGTAACACTTAGGTCATAGTAACACAGGATAATATAATTATTATATCCTGCATATAGATATCTGTGACGCATAAATTCTCCATATTCGCATGCAGTGTTGACGCGAAAGCTGTATATTTAATATTACACGCTATGCACCATACACGATCAACATATTAGTAACTGGACACTGGACAGGGTACAGACTATTGAAAATTATTCTCTCTACCTATAACTAAAATAATACGTATGTAGATACATATGTACTTAAACACAAATTTATAAATATATTTTTTTACGCGGTATAAAGCTGTATTATGAATTCTACAAACCTAGTATGGTTTTACGCGTGTACAAAGTTAACCAACCAAACATATGGGTTTCAGGCTTGTACTACAAACCTTTATTATGAATGTATGTATCATTTTAGGGGATTTGGCAACAACGGGAAATATTGGTACCTACCACACGCGGAAAAGACGGGACAATATTTTTTAAAACATGTTGTACCTTTTGTATTCCACGACTCTCTCGAATAGCTAAAACAAAATAGATATTTAGCTTTTATATAAAAATCACTAAATACCGACCGATACGTGCCAAATTCAAGCGACGCCGGAGCGCACAATGAGTCATTAACAAACAGACTCGTGCCAATTCCTCAGTTAACGAACTCGTACTAATTGATACCCGGATATTTTTATGTTTGCCCAACATATTATTGGTATTTCAATGGCCACAACTCGAGGTTGTGTTTGCTTTTAGTTAGCAATACTGATGATGCTCGAAATAGAATGAGGTTTTGATTTTTGTACTTTTTCAATCATTATTAAACGCACACATCAATATAGTATGCCCAGTGCCCACTTAAGAAATAAGAACCACTGACCACCAACAATGACCACCGAGCCAATCCCACCAATATTATAAATATACGAAGGTCTGTATGTCTGTTGTATGTCTGTTTATCTGTATTTTACGTTAAAATCACTGAACGGATAATATAAATTAATTTGGCACAAATACCTTTAGTTGGTAGCCTGTTCTAACATATAAAAGTTCACGAAGTCTCGTGTTCTCTCGTGGTAGTCTGGAGCTACCATTATTAATAATGTATATTTTTATAAAGTAGGTATATTTCTTAGTTTTCGTTTCTTTATTGCCGCGGGCAAATGCTAGTTTACACTAGCATTTGTGCCCGTTGAACGTGCGAACGGACGTTACGTGAAATTAGGTTTTAAACTTTCATCCCTATTTTACCCACCTAGGGGCTGAATTTAAGAAAACGCTGAAATACATAGTCTATTATTTTTCCATACTCAATTCATACGAAATATCATGCAAATATGTCCAAGGAATTAAAAAAAAATCCTTCCTTAGTGGATGCCTACGTCATATGCGAAATTTCAACTTCCTTAAGGGCCAGTGCGTTGATGCATTAGTCAATCAGCTTTGCGTTTTATATATATATATATATATATATATATATATATATATATATATATATATATATATATATATATATATATATATATATATAGATAGATATAGATACATTTTATGTTCGTCGAATTCTCTCTTTTTTAAATAAATTTAAATATTCATAACAAAACAAAAGTAACTCATCACGAAAAGTATATAAAATTATCACGGTGTTGATAAAACTTGATAATTATGCGAATAAAATCCAGTTGTAAATGAGATTACGAAGTGATAGCTGGGAATTTTTAGTAAATTATGCAAAACGTTATACAAAATTTAGCTAAATATTCACATTTTCTAACTAGACATTTGTGCAGGCATTCCTGGCTAAGCTCTGTAAAGCTACTTAAGTAAAACCAAGGAGGCGTGATGAAATTAGCAGTGCTTTTTAGGGTTCCGTAGTAATACAAGCTGAACCCTTATAGTTTCACTCTGTCCGTCCGTCTGTCTATCTGTCTGTCCCTTCTTCTAGCTTCTGTAATAATGAATGAAAGTCAACAGAAAAAGCTACCACCGGCTCAACCCTAACCCGGCGAGAAGAACCGGTGGATGAAACTAGCAAAAGAGAACCATTTTCTATGTAGTAACTTTCCATGCTAATAGATTATGCTAAGTAGTACTCTTTAGGAAGTACTTCTGAGAGAAATCGGAGAATATATTTTGAAAAAATTGTTGCGCGTTGATAGTTGCGAAACGCTTACGCCCGAAATTAATAACGTATCTAAAATCTTAGATTGATTTCAATCATAGAATTCTCAAACGAAAATTGACGTAAATTGACGTGAAGTTAATCCTAGGGTCGTTGAAATGGAAATCTTGGTCTCAGATATCTAAAATGTCATTAATCCTGACATGATCTATGTTAGATTATTTTCAGAACGGTATTTACCCGACGACGGCGAAGCCTAAGGGAAGGGTAATGATTTTGGCAGTTTATGCATGTATGACATGCATGTTTGTTCCACCGTAGTGCCTAAACCACTGCTCCGATCTTAACGAACAAGGTGTGAATCCATTCCTCATAATGACACGGGTAACATAGGCCATAATTTAATAAACGTAGTCGGGTTATAGTTACATTACAATTATTAATTTATATTATACTTAGTTTGTATATAAATTGCTTTCCTAAAACTACTAAATAAGTAATAAACAAATAGCCGTGAATTACATAATTAATTCAGAACTTAATCCAACACATACTCTAATATTCGCTCACGTAAGTAGACTCATAGGGTCTACACTTAAATAAATCACAATGAATACACATTATCTATTTCATGAAATGTTTGAAATAATCATGATTTCAATCTTACTACATCGGCTGTTAAAACACGAATACTGGAAAATTACCTCGTCTTTGTGCTCAGTTAGTATTTATTGCACAAAAACATTATGTTTCAGGAATTCAAATTGATTTACACCGAATACGTATGTAAGTATAGTGTTGCGGAGGACGCGCGGCGCAAACGGACGTCTGTAGCTGCCATAAGCTACCGCTACACATTTTTTATGAATCCGCTACATTTTGGACGAATCGCGATCCACCGAATACGGTTATCGCTTTGTATCCGGTCGATATATTCATTGTGTTGCGGCAGCACGCGACAACACTCAGTCGCCCGTATTCGCACAGCATAAGAACCTTTGTCAGCGCAGACAGAATTTTAATAAGCATTTAATGACACAAAGAGAGAAATACTTTTTCAAATAGCTAAGATGATTTGACGCTGTACTAGCTACAAGGATTTGTTATTTTATACTACGTTTCTTGGTACTGATACAAAAGAAGACTTTGAGAAATATATTTAACCTCATTTATATATTCAAAGGCAACAGCACAACAGTAGTTTCACACTTGAAATATAATATTTAACATAAATATAATATATTTTCCTTGAGAATATTTTTAATGGTTCATAAATTATATTGTTACTCAAAAAAGCTTAGTGAACTCTGTGGCCTAGTGGGTAGACCATTTGATTCGCACTCGAGAGAGTGCAGGTTCGATTCCCAGGTTATAGCGTGTACGAATACTTTTACAGATCTCAAGTACATTATACAGACGCTCTAATGGTGAAGGAAAACATCGTGAGGAAACCCGCACAGGGACGCACCCCCAGACGTATTGACCAGTCATTCCTCTGGACTAGGCCGTATGTGCTTGGGCAATTATACAACATTTAAAAAACCAACTGTCCCAGGCACTACAGTTTCGAGAGTAGTTACTTCGCTCGGAGAATACTGTATAAATCATCCAATAACGGATGAAAATGCCTAAGTTTACTTAAAAATATAAAATACCCGACGTCAAATAGTTTTGATGTAATCGGTGTCACTCTCACGACTAATTTCAAAAACCTATCTACCAATAACTATTTGTTAAAAACATCACATTTGGTATCGATGGCATCGATCTCGCTGTCACAGACAAGATTTCATATACTAAGTTATTATATCGAAACACAAAAAATCGGCACCAAAATGACACTAAGGGTGACGTTTTTAGCCAACAGTTATGGGTAGATAGGTTATTGAAACTGGCCGTTACACGAATCTAATGATATATCTCAAGCTCAAATGCGACAAGCCGTTTAGGCTCTAGAGCGTGCCAAAAAAACATACATACATACTCGAAAAACTTAACCCCCCTTCGGTCGGAGTCGGGTAAATGCAAAGTATCCATACGGAACACATTCGACTTTATCGGATTAAAGCCCGGTTTCTGAGGTTTTTGTCGGTAGTTTGCTTTTTCAATACCGCTTTTTATTGGATGATGCAATCTCGCTAACCATTGAGCCACAGAGTGTCATCTAGATATCTATGGTATATAATAATACCTATGGACGCATCCACACCACGTCCATCTTGTCCCGTGGTAAGTTTACAAAAAACATATTAATATTATGTTACAGGTAACAGTCAACAAAAATATATTTAATACTTACTTTACACAATTTTAAGATTTTTATCATATTATACACATCCACGATTCTTGGATCGTGGATGTGTATAATATGATAAAACAGGGCACTTTTTTTGTTCCTTTGGCGAAATTCGAAACCGCGTCCTCCTGACTAAGCACCGACGCGCTCAACTATTGAGCCAAAGAGATCGTCAATTATAAAATAGATTAAACCCTGTTTCTTTTGCTGGAGGAGAAAAAACAGGAAACTATAAACATCGGTCAATTTCAAAGCTTGCTTTTAATTAAATGTTTAATATTGGTTTTTAATTAAGCAAAGCGTTCCCGTCTCCGCAACAGTCATCGGAGTGACTGTAGCAAATATAGAAATATATGGTATGTTCTCTATGTTCAGTTAATGTAACTGATACTCGACCATAATATTTCATTTAATTTTTAAGTTTGAACTTTATGAGGCTTCTCTTGCCTCTTAGATACGAAGTTACAAATGTTGTCTATTGAATGTGAAAGACATAGATTGGCGAACGTGTGACATGTGTTTCATTTATCAAAATCAAATGATATAAATTTTTATACTTTCTATCATAAAAAATACGAATACAGCACTATTATGTTATGTAAATATGCGATTTATTTATAATTTCGATAATAAAACTGTAGTTTTATTATCTGTATGTCACGTGACCTAAAACGCCAGCCGGCAATTTTTTCTTGTAAGTGACGTCATTTATACGTAATCAAATCTAATAAACAACAGCGCAAATGAAATCTAAGCTTCCTGCGCTACACACGCACATGACATTTATTTGTTTCTGTTCTTATAACGTCACGATAATGGTGGTTGTCGTTTTGGCGCAAACTTTTATCGTTGATTATTTATTTATTTTTTTGCATAAAGAGATATTATTTCCAGGAAATAAAAATACTAGTTGCCTAACGAATCGATACGAACATTTTAAAATATATTTGAAAATAATGTAGAATATCCTATTGTGTAAAACGCATGGTAGTGTGCACTTTCTAACAAATACATCGTCTGTCATATCTAAAGAAAAACGAATATTGCTAAGAACTATAAGCAAAATGGTTTTATTCCACACGAGTATATAAGACTAGATGTTGCCTACGAATTCGTGGGCGAAAAAAGAAATGCCGTGGGCACCTTCAATTCTTCGTTTACGTTTCAAAAAAAATCGTTTATATACGTCCAGCATCTCCTGGAATATTATAATGTTCATAAAACGAGACGTACTTAAAAATGTTTTAACAATAATTTAAAACTAAGCATACTTGAAGCTCATCAATTAATGACTGCACGGGAGAAGTTTAAAACGACATAATAACTCCACGAGATTTATAAACGGCCAAGGAAATAAACTTAGAAATGTTATTTGATATTAAAAGAGCTTCAAAAACGACCATAAACTGGTATCTCCGGCTCTAACGACGTTATTAAGGCAATAACGTGGTTGAGGTATATACAATAACGTTGTTGGAGTATACTGTGCACACAATATACAACAACACCTCCATATACAACAACGCTGTGCCCCCAAAGCTGAATAGCCTTAATTAATAGTTTGGCACCTGAAAGGACCGACGAAAACGGTTTTGTCTTGTAGAGTGAGCGTTATAAGCATATTGAAGAATCTTAACAAAACTATTCTTAGTAAAATAAATAACACTTAAATAAGAATTCGATATACATAATGTCTTTTATTGGTAAAAACATAAGGTTCACATTACAATACTTATTAAAAAAGAAGAATTTAAAACTAGTTATGATAACAAAATCAATTGTACCATAAAAGTACAAAGAAAGTAATTAATCTTGTAGCATTTTAAGTTTTGGAGTAGTTATTATTTTTTTTAGTACTTACCTACTTTTATACATAATTATTATTAACCTTATGGTTTTACATCCTTACATTTTTTTAACCCAAAAATTGGTTTACAATTTCATAAAAACAATTCACAATATAATAAATAATTTGGCACTTGTATTTTAATAATAAGTGATTTTAACTGTGCGCAATACCTGCCGACAAAATGCTACGCAGTTTGGTAGTTTTGATACCTGAATGTAAATTATTTGCCAATAAAGTAGTTATTATTAAAAAAAAAAACTATTTCGTATCAAAAATCTGTTATCAGTCAATTCAATTCTGTCTCTGAAAAAAAAACATCATTACATTGTTTTATCCTGTCTTTAATCATAATACCCTCACCCCGTTCAGCGTAATGGTCCATAACCAACGGGAGAAGTAATCGAAAAGACCTAATGCATTTAAATGTTGCTGATTCAGCAGGCGACGTCGTTATGCGCCTCCTACAAAGATGCCTCCTATACTCGTTATCTGCATCTAACGTTACGATGGAAACAAAAAATGCTACGACTCCCATTATCTTTCACGCGTTTCAATTAGGTAAAAGATTTTTTTTAGACGTGTCAGGTTTTTGAACTAACCCATTTTATAATCAGGGTGCCAATTCACGCACCTAATTGTTTTATATTATATCAAAGACGCCTAATTGTTTTATATTACTACCTAATTGTTTTATATTACTTTGGAGTATCTTTAAAGGTATACTCGTCGATACCACATTTTAACAATTTTAAAAATCATTGCATCTGCGTTTTTATCGTAACATATTGCGGCCGTCTGTCCGACCAACACCAACGTAACAACCACCTACGCGTGCGTTCGTCGCAGTACAATTTTCACAAAATTTATTTAAAATTTTGGATTTTTGATTTCATGGACTAATTTTTTTATCCTAACATGACTGTTCAAGGAAATTTTCATAAATATCTAACCACTAATGACAAAGTTATGCGAAAACTAATGTTTAAATCGCTTTCCCGAAAAGTTTAATTTTTACTTTTATAATATTCTCTAATACATTTCAGTTCCGATAAATTTGTTTGCGTTTATCATGCCAACCCTATCAGGATCTAATCAAAAACAACTATATATTAAGCTTTTCTTACCAAATATAAAGCGATAAAGATGTTTTATAACATTACTATTTAACTTATAATTCAACAACTTTTATGTATCTATTTTATTAACATTACACTGAACTGAGCAATTTAAAACAGAGAACATCGTGAAAATCTTAAGTTATTCTTAGGATTAGATGTTTTAGTAGTATTAATAAACAATTTGGCAGCATCTACCATCAAAACCACTAACATCTTTATTGGGATCTACAGCATGTAATATTCATACCGAGCCTGCTAGTGGCCGTTAGTGGCCTAGTGGTCGTCGTTATGACCACTAATTGATCGTCTAGTGGAGGACCGGACGATGAGCAACAGGCTGTAAGATTAAGATTATCCAATGGCATAAATGGATAAATAATATTATTATTCTAGACTAGCTTTTTCCCATGGCTTCACTCGCGTAAATAAAGTATCCCAAAGGACTTTTTCTAGTTAAAAAGTAGTCTATATTTTAATCCAGAGCCTAAGCTAATACCATATCAAATTTCATCGAAATCCGTTATGTAGTTTTTGCGTGAAAGAGTAACAAACATCCATCCATCCTCACAAACTTTTACATTTATAACAGTAGTAGGATCTATAACTGAATAATTACTTAATTTCAGACAGTGTTCAGTGTCATCCATCATCCTGTGAATCATCACACATCACCCAAAAAACACCATTATATTATTAGTAGTTGCCAGTAAAGTCCATAGTATTCTGCACAACCTGTAGGTAATAGGTAGGCATAGATAACACGGCTACAGATAGAAAATATAATCACACCTTTGTTGATAATACTTGGCAAGCAATAATATTACTATAAAATTATAACAATACGATGTAATATTAACTTTAATCAGATCACACCGAGATGAGACGTGACGCGGTGCTGCAATTTTATGTTAGCAATTCAAAATTGAACTTTTTCTCTCTACACAATCAGATCAGTCATACACTGCACATGCGCTGTGAAACGCGGTGCAACTTGGCATTCAAACTCTGACAATGAAACGTGTTACACCTTCTTGTGTCATGAATGGTTTAATTTCTGTGTGAATTGACCCTTAGTCTCGCTTATCAATTTAGGAAAAAGTAATCTTTAACAAAGCCTACTGAACGTAGCTCTATCCAAAATCTAATATATATATATATATATATATATGTACCTACTTAGCTAACTATCAGGTCCGTAACCGCGGAATCCGTACCGTCGTCACCCGTCTGGCGGTCCGCGTCAGCATGTCAGCTGCAGACTTCTCAGGATTAGGAACAAAACACTTTAAATAGCGGTAATAATTAACCAGTACAATACTGAGATGTGATACGAGTATTTATGAAAATTCTCCACTGCAAATCACATCAAATAGGGAACATATATATATATATATATATATATATATATATATAACGCCGGTTCTTCTCGCCGGGTTATTTCCCGTACTGGTGGTAGTCATCATGTAGAGACAATTCCGTGAGTGTTAATTAGCAACATATATATATATATATATATATATATATATATATATATATATATATATATATATATATATATATATATATATATATATATATATATATAATTATCAAAATAAGTCCGCGTTGGAACAACAAAAAAATGTTGTTTTCGAGTCTTATTAGTAGTTGGCATATTGTGTGAAAACAAAAGAAGACAGTGCTCTTGTGCACTGCACCCAATTGGGCACTATAAAATAATTCCTCTCTGGTTTCAAAGAGACCATCCACTGCCCCCGAAATTGGTGTGGGGGCTATTTATAATCTATAAAAATATTCAGATAGAACACAGAGAACAAACACAATTCAACCTAACATAAACAACAAAATATACCTTGAAGAATTTCTTCACTACGTCTTCAAATGGTCTTCGAAAAATCCTAAGACATTCGGCGGCCAGCTAGTTATTTCGTTTTAGAATCCAAACGCTTTGCCCAGCGACCTGGCAACGGTAAAGCGTAGGAATTCTAAAACAAAAACACTGCTTCGACGTCTTCATCGTGAACACAATTCAGTTTCAGCATCGGATCCTTTGTTCTTGCTTGTTTCGGTTATTCTTAATTAAATAAATTAGATACACTTAAATAATATGTTGGTGTAAAATTAAATGTATCCAAATATAATTTAACCCTAGGTGCAACACATGGATAAAATCCATTTGTTGTTGTAATTATTTATCTGTGTTAGATTATATTTCCTAAATTACCTTTAACATCAGTATACTCAATTTCATTCGTCGGCGTAAATTGTAATTATGTATTTACCTGTAACAATAAAAGCTTTAATTAGCACATTTTAAAATACCATAAGTGTAAGCATTAATAACTATATTTTATAATAAAAACTATAACCCGACTACGTAAATCATAAATCCCATGTTACCCGGTCGATTATAACGAATTTATTTACATCTAATTCATTAAAATCTGATCAGTAGTTTAGGCGCTACGGTGGAACAAACATACATATACTGCGAAAATCATTACTCTTCCTTTTGGCTTCGCCGTAGTCGGGTAGAAAATAATTATTTCACTGAAAAGGGTAAGTTTATAGAAAACCATCGTCAAATACGTCGATACTTTATGTTCCCGTGAATTGTCTTAGATGTGTAATATTTACATACCGCTATCTATATGTAAATACGGGCAAAACTGACCCTGTACCGATCATTTATACAGCGGGTCGGAGCAACCGGGCGGACGTCTTGATGCATGCTCATGTCATTTCACTCCCCGGGGTTAATATGAATAAGTAATACCAGTGTCTTCGGTGCGGTGCGAGTGAGAAGATTAGGGATAACAGACGTATTAGTTTAACGATACGAGATTATTCGGGTCCAACGATGGGGATTAGCCAAGCCCTTGTTATTTCAGTACTAAGTAGGGTGTATGTCTCTGTCATACCTGAGGTGTGTGAGGAAGGCATAAATGCTAACGAACGCATTCGTCGAAAGTTTGTTCATCAGTTATGTACCTGTGGGCCTTGGAGGAACATTTGAAAGTAGCGTAAGCGTAATGTTAACGAACGAGAATTATATGAGAATCTGTCAGAATCATGACAGCGCCCATACAAATTTTATTTGTTAATATAACGTTTACGCCGTTGTCAAAATAATGCTCCGGTTAAAAAAAAATAATAATACAGGGGGCCAATACAGGCAGGATTTGTTTTTACTGTTTCTGTTTGAATGACAAATTAATGTTCGATAAAGAATAAGTGTCGGAGATGGAACTAAAGTTATCTATAGAATCCGCACAAGCCAATAATTTCAATAGAGAGCCAAGTAAAAATGCAGGCTTAAATCTAAAATAAAATAACAATTTCTAATACCGAATGCAGCATTAGCCATTGAGTTTTTAATCCGTAGACACTTCGAGCTAGAAAACCTGTGTAGCTACATTTCCCCTGCCTAACAGTGATGTCCGTATACAATTATAGGTCAGACGACAGATTTTTTTTATTACATAAATGAATAGTACTTTTAAATATGAGTAACTAAGAAATAGTATATTAAAAATCAATATTTTCTTAGGTACAACGATTTGCTTACCGCAAGTCTGGAACCTTATAGTAAAAATCTCCGAAATTTGTGCGTTTAAGTTTAAACTTACCATAATTAATGTTTTTGTATATGATGCAAGTAAACTAATGAGATTATTTTACAAATTAAGCAAAAAAAATATTTATTGTATTTTTTTAGTATTTTTTAGATAACTACTATAAAATTCTTAGAGCATCAAACCAACATAAAACTACATATCAAAATTTTATATTTTTTTACGTTTATCAAGAACCCTCCTCAAACCTCAATATTTCTGAATATATTTCAGAAATTAAACTAAATATTTTACATGTAGCCGTCTCCCCTATTCCCGTAAAATTATGATTAGATATTAAGTCACGTTTACTGTTACAATATTAAGTTCACCAAATAATACTGTCACCTCGTACAATTGCTATTGGTGTCACGTCGCTGCCCTCACAAATACCTCCTATTGCCGCACTTACCGCCTGGACACGTGTTCATAATATTACTAGAATTTACTCTAAAAGGTCGGAACCTTCTGACTAAAATAAGCCGCAAGATTTGAATAGTGAGTAGAACAAAGTTGAGACGCGTGGGTAGCAAACGTATTTTTAAAATGTTGTATTTGACGACCTATGTGGCTCAGTGGTTGAGCGTGTTGGTGCTCAAGCCGGGGTTCGCGGGTTCGAATCCCGCCGAGGGAACAAACAGTTTTTTCGTGTTCCTGGGTCATGTGTATTAAATATGTGTATAATATAGTAAAAATCGTAAATATGTGTATAATATAAGACTTCCCACACCGATTTCGGTGACGGTGACCGGTTTCATTGAAACCAGGCTAGTTAAGGAGTAATTTTATAGTGCCTAAGTGTATGTGCAGTACACTAGAGCACTCACTCTTCCTTTACTCTTGTAACCCAGTGGGACGGATAACACGACTGGCTAGAAATCAGGCGCAGGTCCGACTTTTTACATGCCATCCGACGCATGGATCATCTTTCTTGTCAGACGATCAACCTGCATTGTCCTAACCAAACTTGAATACAACATTTTTTGTTGTTCTAATGCGAGAATCGAACCCACGACCTCCGACTCGAGAGCCAAGCTCTAACCACTAGACCACGGAGGCTGTTACGTGTATAATATAAAAGTATTAAAGATTTTATCAGATTATCTGTTGTCTGGTACCCGTAATACATATATTCTTCGGATGCTTAGCACGGGCATAGATTTTTCATTATCATTTTTCATTACTACTCGTTTTTTGGACTCCGTGGTCTCTACCTATTGGGTAATAGTTACTACTATGTATTTTTAATACTAGTTTTTGTCGTAACTTCGTTTGCGGAAAAACAAATATCAATATCAAACCGAAAAAAGGGTATTTAATCAAATAACCATCAGAGTGCCCAAAATATATACATTTTTAATTGCCACCTAAATAATTTCTAGTTATTATGACGGATATTGTATATAAACACTAAGAACTCGTAGCCATTTGTGTCGGAGATTGAATAAAGAATTGTCTATCCTTTACTCAATAATTTGTATCGAAAGTTTTGGGATAATATTTTTGTGATACAGTCGGCAATTTCGAAAGTTTCAAACTTCGTTCGATCGTTATGTATAACTTTTATAAACTCTGTCTTCTCAATGATTTTTCACAATACACACCCGAATTCTGCCTCAAAATATTTTATACAATACAATATTTTCGGCCGATAGCGTATTAAGTTTTCTTGGTCAAAAATTAATTAAATCCCAATGAAAAGTCCTTACGTCCATTTGAAAATTGGCAACTGGTTAGAAACTTAAACTAAATTTGAAGCAAAAGTTTCCCATAAAATTCATATAATCCCAATTTCTTTCGCCCGTTGCACCTACTTTAAGTACGGGGCGAGTGTTTTATGATAATTGTGTGAAGTTGCGAGGGGTTTAAGTCTTTAATGGGGCCCGGTGATGTATTGGAGAACTTTCGGCCAAAAGAATCGCCGCAGAAGTACCGCGGAAAGTTTGGTGTGAAATTGATTTTTTCGTAAAATTACCATTTCTCTTATAAACGTAGTAAACGCAATAGCTAGCAGTAGTAAGCATCAGGTATTTTAACACAAACGAGATTTATATTTTAGTATTTGCACGATAAATTAGTTCGTGTCTTAACATGTCAGCTACAATTTATATTTTTACTAGCATGTAAAAACAAAATCTTACAAATTATGTAATGTACTTACCTACACATTAGATACACAACCTACGTATTTTGCTAGAAATTTTATATTATATGCTTAAAAAACCTTTTGAATTGTATAGCTATACCATAGACCTATATATTAGGTCCTTACATATGAAATTGGCGTTTTGTCGTACTGGTCACCTTGATCTCAAAAATAACTTATTTGGTTAGGAATTCCAATTTCAAATTTATACGTCTATTTACTCATGCATTTGTGTTTCGAAAACTGTAATTCATTTGTTTTTTCCTCCTTTGATTTTTTCTTCGCGTCACTCTGTTTACAAAATGGAAAACTTGAAATATCGTATTTTTTCCGAGTACGAGTTCCACCGTGGCACTAGTGCTGCAGAAAAGGATTAATGATGTGTATGGCGGCGGTGTCGCAAAAGAAAACACAGTGCGTTTTCGGTCCCAACATTTTCGTTCTGGAAATATCATAATAACAAGCCCCCGGACGGCCGGAGACCAAAGTTGATAATGAAGAATTGAAGGCTATTGTGGAAGCGGATCCATAGATCCACGCTAGACCACACACTGCACAACAGATGGCCACCAAATTAGAGGAGCTTCAATTGGAATGTCTAAGACATCCACCGTAATCCCTGGACCTTGCTCCAACAGAACCATTTTTTTCGACATTTGGTTATCTATTTGAAGGGAAAAATTCAACTCCGATGGGGCAGTCCTAAGCGCCTTCAAAAATTTTATTAATTCCTGTCCGAATGGTTTTTTAGTAAAGGAATCAATGAACTATCTATGAGATGGCAAAAGTGCATAGATAGCAATGGTATATACTTTGATTATATAAATATATTATGTAAAAAAAATCGACTTTATGTTCCTCCTTTACAAAACGCCAATTTCATATGTAATGACCTAATATCATCGAGGAAAAAAGTGTCCACACTTAACTGCCTACTTTTGGGCTTGTTTGGGATAGTTTGACATATTTTGTCATCTTTGTCATTTGCTTTCCGCAGTAATCCGCATATAATTGACAAAATCTTCTGGCATCAAAATGACGTAACTTTTTGACGTGTAACATCTTTCCTCTCGCTTTCTTACAATTTAAGGGAGTGATTTCGTAAAATGGGACGAAAGTGTGTAACAGAAACTCGCGGAAGAGCTCGAATAAAATATATCAGTATTTAGCTTTTAAATTTTGAGGTTGATTTCTGTCACTGCTTAATGGAAAGGTTAACGTATAATTTATCATATTAGAAAATTGTACTAAGCATTGTGTTTTTTTGAAATATTTTCATAAAATGTTACACATCATATGCGACTACTGTATTATTATTATAATAAATAGGCTCGCTCGTTTTATTTCTTGTATGAAGATTTTTTCTGTCAAATGTAGGTACGTCATGACCCATACTTAGTTTTTAAAGCCAGTAAAAACTAAGTATGGGTCATGACGTACCTACATTTGACGTACTGTATTACATTGAAGTAAACATGTGTCATGATTAAAAAGGTTGTCTGGCAGAAATCGCTTGTAGCCTACCTTTTGTGCTTATTTATGCTTAGCTTTTCTATGTTCTGTGTCTCCTGTTTGTTTTTGGTACAATAAAGAGTTTTTCATTCATTCAATCATTAATTTTAAATCATTGAGCTATACTCAATCCCCCATACTAATAAAAATATTTACACAATGGATGAGCTACACAATGTTTTGTCCTTGTCTGTCAAGCTAATTTTCTAACGTATCAGACAAGGACAAGGACAACTTTGTATAGCTTATCCGTTGTGTAAATATTTTTATTAGTTAGGGGGTAAATGTGAAATTAACGACAAATGACCATTTCACTGTTCGTGCTCGAACGTTCTCATGTATTTCATTATCTCCGTCCGAGCGGTGCACGGTGCCGCGGCCGAGATGAATGATGAAAGATGAATTATTTTCTCGCAAGAATTTAATTCGCCGATTCACGCGGCCAAATGCATTTATAAAATATGTACGATGTACGTATGTACGATACGAATGCGGTACAAATTTTGTACGATGTTCTGCTGAAAATCTTTTTAGTTTGAATAAAATAAGATTTTTTTTTGTATGCAGTACGTAGATTTTTCGTTACATTGACTAAATGAAATTTTAGTTTTATTGTCAAGAAGGATGTAGAATTAGATAAGTCGCACAAATTTACTTACAAAAATGTTAATGCTTTTATTGTTATAATAGTCCGAATCTCGCCATTTCTCTTGTGTATTTCTCGTCTTGTGTATTAAATATGTGTATAATTTAATAAAAGTATTAAATATATAAGTAAATTATAGAAAGTATTAAATTATATTACATTTCCATTTCTCTGGTCCGCGTAACACAAGTTCTTCGAGTACTGAGCAAGGGGCCAAATTCACGTGGTGTGAAGAGCGATTATTTGTGTATCGCGCCGTACTTTAGAAAGTTTTTTTTTAAACTGTTATGTAAGACGTTCATAATATATTATTTATTTCAATTATTAAAATACAATATATAGAGCCAAATAATAAACTAAAAATTAATACTAAAAAAAATATGACATATCTGGCAGAGTACCTAGCAAACTGATAGCATTGCCTCGTTGGATAGCAATGGTTATCCGTTGTGCCAGGTAGTTTCCGGCTCTGGGGTCTCGGGTTGATTCAGTAAGTTTTGATATTTTTTTAAAAAGCTAATAGCGCCCGAACCTCATTCGCCTAGGGTTTCCACCCCAAACGGTTCAAATATTTCTCCGCTAAGGTTCTCATAATTGCGCCGTTTGAGGTTCTTGCTTGGATTGCAGCCGAAACTTTAGAAAGTTAAGTTGTTATGTAAGAATACTTCTTACTTCGTAGCTTCCGATAGATGGCGTTATAATATTCAAATTCGTGACCCTACTTTGAAATTTCACTCTCAACGCCTCTAAAGATATTTAACTTCAAAAACTGCTATAATCTTATATTTTCGTGCTAAAATAATATAACTATTCTATAAATCTAACCTTGAGGTAGTCCTATCACTAAAAGATAAATGATGAATTAGTAGCTGATGATGATGATGATAAGAAAATCTCTTTATTCGCAGTGGCTTAACAACTGAGGAAATAAATATATTGACGTCTTTGGGGTTGATGGGATCCATTAATCGTGAGTTCGTTTCATCAACGTCGGAGGAGGCTGGGTAATTATGGGGTTTGTATGGGATTAGGGGATTATCTGACTCCTGAACAACAATAGCTTCGGATGAGAGCATTTCATATTATTATTATGTTAATGTAATACTACTTGAGACCCAGGTTTGCATTAGTTTTTCCAGTTTATTTGTTTATTGTTTATGTTAATCCAAAAAACTCACATAATCGCAGATACATTTAGATATTTATTTCAAAAAACTGATAAGTAGCTCAGTTTACTGGAGTCGAGTGCTTAGGAGACAAATTTACAAATGAATTGGTACTCTTCCTATTTTTGAAAATACCATCTATAAACCTACAATAAACAAACGGAAAAAAATTTGTTGTCTTTATGTAAAATTTAGTTTATATATATTCAGATATATTGAGGTATTATTACTTAATTAATGTAAAATTGGATGTGTTTTGTAATGCGGAACATCTAAAATAAAAAAGAAAAGTTTTTTTTGCTATATTAGTAAAAAAACTACATCATCAGCTGTTTACATTATATAAAAAACAATTTCGGAGATATAAGCAATGCATTCCTGCGACCCTTATTTTCATGCTACATTAGGAACAAGTGACGTCATAGCTTCCGGGAATGGATCGTTCTCACGAGACTTGCATTTACTATCTCACTAATCTGTAAACAAAATTTTATCGTTGTACCTTTGAAATTATTGATTTTTAATATACTGTTTCTTCTCAGAACTTACTCATATTTCACAGTACCTCTACCTAGTTTTTTACCTAGTCAATTCATTTATACAATAAATAAAATCAGACAACACTATTATTAGAATTATTTTATCTGACTAAGGAATAACAAACGAGATTTTTAATAAATAAATACAGCAAAGATTAATTCATCACAGTTTAGTCAATCAACAAATTGAAAAAGCCAACAAAGTTTTTCGTCAAATGTTTGTCATGACCTGCGGAGGCCGGAGCGTCCAGCGCGTGATCCAATAACGACAAATACTATTATTACACGGACTCTGTTACTGTACCTACTGTGTTTGAACCGGTACGTTTATGGAATAATACTACGATATAGAAAATTATACATCCAGCATTTTACTAGATGTTGCTCCTGTCGTCGAAATTCACCCATAATAGTTCATATTATAATTTTTAAGTTTGAAATCTTAAAAGGGTTTTTTGCCTCTTAAATAGAAAAAAATGTTAATGGTGTGAGTTGTGACATATTGACAAGCGTCGTCAACTTGTTACAAAATTGTGTCTATTCACTGAACATCCGCATTAATAAATGCTCTGACGTTGGCAGCTCCAGGAGAGGCATACGCCTGATGGCAGAAGAAAAACAAAATTGTGTATATCAAACGCACTGTAGTGTGTGTTAATTGTCTGAGGTATGAGTGTGTGTTGTCGTTATTTTTTTAATTTTATGGATTTTCTAAGCATTTTTGAAACTGTACTTAAATTTTTTGCTTCATATATTAATTATACCTTCTTATAATATGATGATAATACCCACTTCTTACGACACAACCTAATTAATACAATACGAATAAAATATGAGGATAATCAATTTTTATTATCAAACCATTACAAACTTCAATTTCATTCTTGAAACGTATGCAGTAAAATTTCAATATCGAATATCAGATTCAATAAAAACTAAACCGAAGTTCAATTGTAACTAAACGTTAACCGATACATTAGCTGACCAGTTGAACCTAACTTCTAACACAGTTGCCCGCGCTAATTGTCCCTGTTAACTTTTAACCTGAAAGGAATGGAGCCGCACTGTGATATTGTAAATGTGAGAGTTTTGTGTTTGTTTCTCGAACAAAAATCTTGACCACATTCTCAGTTTTACTCAAAGTAAGATAAACTTTAAAAAACATGCCTAGATGTTGCCTTGTGCCGATTATCACATTATTACAAATTAAAATTTAAAATTGTTTAATAGAGATACATAAATCTAAAATAAATAGTTATTTTTATTTTTAAAATATTACCCATCTCTGTCTCGAAAAACGAACAAGCTGCTATCGCCATACACTTATTAATGATAAGTGTACGGCGGTAGGAACACCTGACGTCACAGGTTGATATATCGAACCCTTTTTTTATCATTTTACATTGTTTGTATCTTCGTTACTTTTTAAGATTTACAAAAATATATTTTAGATTGTTTTTTATCATGCTGCATCTAGCATTTAATAGACAATTTTTTTTGTCAACATGCCTATTATGTACGATCTTCGATGGTATATCATCTGGGCCCCACTCACATGCGATCGATCGTTACGATGGAACTGCATTTGTACTAATTTGTATATTTGATAAACAAGATTTGTTTCGATGCACTTGATCGGTATCGTATACGATGACGATATCATCTTCTATCAAGTACAGAAACCAATAGTATACGCGCAAACAAAGTTTTAAAATATTGCCTGTGAGCATCCTTCTTGCACAGGTAAATAATAAATATTTAAAAGTACCTACATCAGTATGTCTGTAATTTCGATATATTATATTATTATGTAAGTATAAGGCCGTATAAGCTAAGAAATTAAGCCTTGTAGATTAAGTTCGTGCAGAGTCAGAAGCTTGGCTCTACATGAGATCTGATGAATTTTGCCAGTGTAACTTATACGGCCAGGTCTTAGCATTATTTTACATGAAAGCGTTTTTCATTTTAAATACTAATACTACAATATGATATAAATTTTATTTGTAAGAATGTAAGTGTAGTCAGTCGGGCCTGGGATCTCAGTCCATAAATGAACGCGAATGGTAACGACCGAATCGTTCGTGTGTTGAGCTCAATTAGATACGATGGATCCGTAAACGATTATCTTTCAGTACATACGAATTCAGTTCATTCCAGTTCCATCGTAAAGATCGATCTGTTATATTCCGCATCTGTACCCTATCATGCTCACCCTAGCTTTCCGACTTTGCTGATCCCGCATTTCTCCTATCGTCCTACGCTTCAGTCCAGACCCCTTCAGGGTATTCCATCTCCGACTCTTGACCAGGACAGTTGTCTCAATTCTAATTTCTTTGTTTTATTGAAGTACTATTTCAGTTAATTGTAATAAATCTTTTTTTAAAAAGGGAAAATAGAAATCCCGTATAACAAATTGGTGGCAGCGGTGGGATTTTTAAAAAATAATCCCGGGTACGCCTCGCGAACTGTAAATAAATCGAATTCCAATATTCTAAATCCTAAACAAATCGAAAGTGTAACGAGTCCGCGGTTCCCGAGTTCCTGTTCGGTACATCAATTTCGTCGGGTCCAGCGCGCCTAGTTCCACGAAGTCCAGCAGCCGACGCCGTCCGCACGCCGCACGGATGTTTATACAAGCCCTTATCGCCGCATTCCTGTGAGTCGTTCATTTATTCTACTTTGGTCATTGCAATTTCCTTTGTGTTTTTGTATCTTTATTATTTGTAGTGTTTTGTATAAAGTTAAAATGTCGGAATCTAGAGCGCCTAGTCCTAAATTTGAAGTAAATATTAATGAACCCGAGGACGAAACAGTCCCATCCTCTCAACCTGGGCCTCTCACCAGGTCCAAAAAGAAAACGCAGACCATTACTTCGCCAAAAGTGGAGTTAGATCTCTCTACCTTACTTAAATTCATCAAACCCTACGATGGCGCTAGGGAATCGTTGAATTCTTTTCTTGTTAATTGCAGTAACGCCCACGATTTAGCTTCCGAACAACAAAAAGATATCGTTTTTAAATATATCCTATGTCAATTACAGGGTAGAGCCCAAACGACCTGCTCAATAAAAGAATTTGTAAACTGGTCACAATTAAAAGATTTTCTTAAAATACAATTTAGTGAACGGAAACACTACGCACATTTGCTAACAGACTTGCAAGAATGCAAACAGCAAATAAACGAATCTGTTAGTCAATATGCCCTAAGAGTCGAAACATGTTTGTCACAATTACTAACAGAAGTTTCAATTGCACACGGTAGCAAAAGTAGAGAAATGATAGGTCGCACTGCAGCAATGGAAGAGCTAGCTCTCCATCACTTTCAAATGGGACTTGTACCTCGTATATCAAACGTAGTGAGGTGCAAGTCACCTAAAACATTAAACGAAGCAATAAATATAGCCATTTCCGAAGAGAAAATTCAGCAATTTTTATACAAACAAAATCCCCAACCTAAATCGCTTTCTTCCAGGCCTAGTTTTAACGCCAACCGCCGATTTCAAAATCAAAATCCTAATAATTATAATAATCGCTTCCCAAATCCCAATATGCGTTACAATAATAATAATAGCAACCGCGTTCCAAATCAGAGTGGCGCTAACTCACCCCCGGTTTGCCGTTATTGTAAGAATGTTGGTCACACGATTGATGAGTGTAGGAAACGGGAGTACAATAATAATAGGAATCAAAATTTTAATAGACCAAATTACCAACGAGTTAATTTTACATCTTTTAACGACGAAAATCCTCGTGAACAAATCAATGCCGAAGAAGGTTATGATACCGTCGACGACGTCCCAAAAAACTAACTAAAGTCCCGTCCCGGTGTCGTGCGGGACAAGTTCAATCTAAAACCGACACCTTACCAAATCAACGCACAAGTGGTGCAATTACTAAATCTACGCAACCCCGCTACATGGGCAAGTTGCAAAAATCCACTGTATCGAGTTCAAAATCCTCTGTATCGAGTTCAAAACCCACTGTATCAAGTTCAAAATCCACTGTATCGAGTTCAAAACCCACTGTATCGAGTTCAAAATCCACTGTATCGAGTTCAAAATCCACTGTATCGAGTTCAAAACCCACTGTATCGAGTTCAAAATCCACTGTATCGAGTTCAAAATCCACTATATCGAGTTCAAAACCCACTGTATCGAGTTCAAAATTCACTGTATCGAGTTCAAAATCCACTGTATCGAGTTCAAAATCCACTGTATCGAGTTCAAAATCCACTGTATCGAGTTCAAAACCCACTGTATCGAGTTCAAAATCCACTGTATCGAGTTCAAAATCCACTGTATCGAGTTCAAAATCCACTGTGTCAAATCCTAATTCCACTGTATCTATTAATCCTAAATCCTCTGAATCCAAATCAAATATTTTTGAGATAATTAATGATCCTACAAAAACACTCCTACCATATGTCCTGGTTGACTCCCCTGTTTCAGGATTCCCACTTACCTTATTAGTAGACTCTGGATCCTCTGTAAGCCTAATAAAAAAATCATGCCTATCCAATTTCCCTAAACTCACTAAAGAATTTATTAACTTAAAAGGAATAGATTCCTCAGTCGATTCCATACAAACTCTGGGACATTTTAATCTTAAAATCAAGTTAGCTAAATCCGGTATTACTCACCAATTCCATGTTATTGAAAATATACACTTACCATACGATGGCATAATAGGGTCGGACATGCTAAATTCTAATAACTGCAAAATCGATTATAATAAAAATTTATTGTTATTCACAAAAATGTCTCTTCCACTATATTTCCGAGATCCAGCCTACATTATTCCTGCTAGAAGTGAAACCGTCGTTGAATGTTCCGTCATAAACCCTGAAATCAAAGAAGGATTAATTTTAGACCAGCACATTTCAAATAATTTATTAGTAGCAAACTGCTTAGTAAGAGTCAAATCAAATAATCGCATTAATATAACAATAGTTAATACTTCCGAAGAATCAGCTACAATTAACTCAAATTTAAAATTAAAATTGACACCATTTGATACAAGAGACTTTGACAAAAATCCCACTGTTTCTGTAAATAAAATTGATAGAACACAACCTACGGATAATTTAAGACGGACAACCCGAGTTCTTAATCAACTTAGAGTATCACACTTAAATAACGAAGAAAAATCTGCTCTTTTTAATCTCTGTGCTACTTTCTCTGACATTTTTCACTTACCTGACGAAAACTTGACACATACTAATGCCCTGAAACACGAAATCAAAACGACTTCTGACATACCAATACATACTAAGTCTTACCGATTCCCTGAAGTCCACAAAGCTGAAGTTCGTAAACAAATTGAAAAAATGCTAGAACAGAATATCATTGAACCCTCCGATTCACCATGGTCTTCGCCCATATGGGTGGTTCCAAAAAAATTAGATGCATCTAACGAACAAAAATGGAGAGTTGTTATTGACTACCGTAAATTAAATGATGTAACAATAGGAGATACTTACCCGCTTCCTCAAATTGCAGAAATCCTAGATCAACTTGGTAATAGTAAATATTTTTCCACAATGGACTTAGCTTCCGGATTCCACCAGATCCCTTTAAATGAATCAGATAAACCAAAGACCGCTTTCAACGTTCCAGAGGGACACTACCAATTCCTTAGAATGCCTTTCGGGCTGAAAAACGCGCCTGCTACTTTCCAAAGGCTTATGAACACTATTCTATCAGGACTTCAGGGTATTCGCTGCTATGTATTTCTCGATGACATTGTTTCCTATTCATATGACCTTGACTCACACATCGAGAATTTGACTGCTATATTCCAAAGACTACGCAAATTCAATCTGAAACTCCAACCAGACAAATGTGAATTTCTAAGACGAGAAGTAGGCTACCTAGGACATATAATAACTGAAAAGGGAGTAAAACCAAATCCTGACAAGGTCAAAGCTGTTACAAACTTTCCTGTTCCCAAGTGTCCAAAAGACATAAAATCCTTCCTAGGCTTAGTCTCATATTATCGCCGATTCATCCCTGAATTCTCTACTATTTCCAAACCACTTACAAACTTACTAAAAAAGAATGTCCCTTTTAATTGGGAGAATCAACAACAATTATCCTTTGAGACACTGAAATCCAAACTTACTACTGCTCCTCTTCTAGCCTATCCTAATTTCACACAACCTTTTATACTAACCTGTGATGCGTCAAATTATGCAATAGGTGCTGTCTTGTCCCAGGGACAGATTGGTATGGACCAACCAATATCCTTTGCGTCTCGAACCTTGAATAAAAGTGAGTGTAATTACAGTACCACAGAAAAAGAATTGCTCGCCATTCTTTTTGGCTGCAAAACATTTAGACCCTATCTTTTTGGACGTAAATTTCAGATAGTGACTGATCATAGACCATTAAAATGGTTATTCAATCATAAAGATCCTAGCAGTAAACTGCAAAGATGGAGATTAAAATTAGAAGAATTTGAATATGAAATTGTTTATAGAAAAGGTAAATTAAATTCAGCAGCTGACGCACTCTCAAGGTACCCTGTTAATCCAATTTATCCTGAAAACAAAGAACTTACCAATCCTAGCAATGACCCTCAACTATTATCCACTCCGCCAAATCCAACATCTCCTGCTGATGTACCTGATGTATCTATGTCTCCTATCGATTTTAATGTTGATTTTCCAGAATTTCAATATGACATACTTGATTACTTACCCATGACTGATGAACTGGTAACAGACACTGAAAATCCCATTCCCTACACTGACTCTAATAACGCAAATCCTAACTCAGACACTGATCCTAATAATAAAAATGTAAATACTCACCCTGATCCAGGAACTTCAGCACAACCGGAATCTTCTATACCTGTTGATATTCCTATTCCTGATAACATTGATGAAAACGTATCTACTTACCCCGAACCAGGATCTTCAATACCACTGGAATCTCCTACGTCTAACTTACCTGTGATCGTCGATAAACCTCCTACGCCTGACTTACCTGTCGTCGATGAAAATTATTATAAATTCTTAAAATCACCTACTAGATCTTACAATACCATAATCAATAAACACAATGAAACTCTTCTAAAGTCATCACAAAAATTATTATTTGTACCTACTTCAATAGACTTAGACGAGTCGGTACCATATGTACAAAATTTATTATGACTCTACAGGACGATCTTACGAAATATTCAGTCGCGTATCCCATAAGAACAATAACAGCTGAAGAGACCAGCGAATGTTTACTTCATTTTATTTCACTATTCGGAATTCCAAAAACGACACTTACCGATCAAGGCACAAATTTTACTGCTGATTTATTCAAAAAGACTTGCAACTTTCTGAAAATAAAACAAATTTGGTCAACTCCTTACCATCCTCAAACTCAAGGAGCACTTGAGCGTAGTCACTCTACACTCAAGGAGTATCTCAAATCCTTCGTAAATGAAAATCAAGATAATTGGTCCCGATATGTATACACAGCTATGCTATCTTATAATACGGCTGTTCATACCACTACAAAATTCACACCTTACGAACTCGTATTTGGCCATAAGCCATATCTTCCAGATTCAGTTTATAATTCAAACATCAATGACGCCACGTATCCAGAATATGTCAAAATGTTACAACATCGATTAAAACATGCTCGGGAGAAAGCGATTGAGAACATCATTAAGTCAAAACAAAATTCAAAAACTCTTTATGATAACAAAGCAAGACCCGTGTCTTATAAGGTTGGAGATTTGGTTTATTTAAAAAATCATTTACGCTTAAGAAAGGCCTTATCCCCTCAATGGAAAGGTCCGTACAAAATTGTTAAAGTTCATGGCTATAATACTGTTTCTCTGCTCATTAACCGTAGACATGTTAAACATCATGTTGATCAAATCAAACCAGCATCGGTTCAATCTTTATAGTAAAGAATAAAATAAAATTTAAAGTAAAATAATTTTAAGTAAATTTCTTTCTATTTCAGCATTTCAGCCTCAGTGGCTCAAGACTCTATTCAACAAATAAATTCAAGTCCGGGAATTTACTTTGATCCAATAGGACAGTTAAAAATATGTTCAGATTATTTAGATGTTGTCACTCCAGTAGACATATCGCATTTTCAATCGCATATAACCAATATAAATTCAATTCTTGGCACATTACGATTCTTATGCAACAAAGTAGAAATAGAATTTGACGATACCCTAGAATGTCATAATGTATTACAACCACTTACCATTAGAAATGACGAGTTGGTAGAAGATTATAATTCCATATCATATTTAATTGATCACAGATTCCGTAGATCTGCATGGTTTGGTGGTGTAGGTTCTGCTTTTAAAACCATTTTTGGTACTCTTGATGAAAATGACGCCATCAAATACGATGAAGCTATACGAAATGTACAATCAAATCAAAAAGAGTTGGCTTCATTAATCAAAGACAATATTCTCATAACAACTACTATTTTAACAAATATTAACGTTACTTTAAGAAAAATAAAAGTTAATGAAGACAACCTTAATGAAGCTATCGACAACCTCTCTAACAAAATAAATAATATATCTACGATGTCTAAAAGCCTAATAATGAAAACTAATATGATTACTATATTAAATAGTCTAGAAGCAAGTATTATAACTTTATCATTTCAAATAGAGGATATTGTTAATGCAATTATGTTTAGTAGCCAGAATATACTACATCCAGCTATATTACCGCCTAGTCATTTATACCAGGAGCTTGTCGATAACTTTCGTCACTTACCTGTTGATGCAAAATTACCTGTAAACCTAGAATTAAATGAAATGTTTACTCTCATTAATGTCTCTAGTGTATTTAGTTATAGTGTTAGCGATAAAGTTGTGTTTATCCTTAGAATTCCTCTTGTATCCTTAAAAGAATATAATCTATATCATAATATTGCTCTTCCGACGCCACATGATGTATCTAAACCTAGTTATTATACTTATGTTTTACCTAGTAGTAAATATATTGCAATGACCAATGACAAAAGTGCATATTGTAACTTAGACTCGCTACGGGAATGCAAAGCGATGAATGCCCGAACCTATATCTGCGACGTGACCACGATCTTCTCCACCAGCGAGTATCCGAGTTGTGAAAGTGAATTACTAGTGAATACTATAAAAGCTCTACCAGTGCAGTGCAAAACCGGAAGTGTTAACGGCCAACTCGATATTTGGAAATCTATATCGAACAATAAATGGATATTTGTACAATCCATTTACACTAAAGTGTTAATTGAATGTCGTAACAAAACAAATGTTGATCTAAATGTAATAGGTACAGGAATTGTTTATGTACCCAATAATTGTATTGGTTATTCTAAACATACAAAATTAATACCTAAATCTCAAGCTGTGAAATTTAGAGTAAACAAGATATTTTCTAATGTCAATATAATAAATGACTCATGTTGTAATTTTAAGATAAATGATGGAGAGAATAGTGAGTTTCATACTATAGATTTACAAAATTTCGATCTAGACACGATTAGTAACGGAAATATATTAAAGTTCAAATCATTAACAAAAGAAACTGACAAAATCATTAATCAACACAGTTTCATTAAATATGAAGCACATTATTCTTCCACTCTTGTAGTTATTTCTTTGATTATTTTTGGATTTTGTGTTTTTAAATGTTTAGTTTTAATAAAAGGGTACAACTGTCGTCATCCTTACATCCTTCCACGATTTTCCCAACCTCCTTCCGTCAATACATCTCCAACACAGGAAACCCAAGATGAATCTTCTTCTTCTTCTTCTGGCTCCTCTCCTCCTTCCATTCCTCTTCAAGGCCTATCTAAAGACAAAGCTAAACCTAAACCTATTCCTACTCCCAGCCTTAGAATCCATGTTTAAATTCCTTTATTTCGATTTCCATAAACTTCGACCCCGAAGTTTAGTCTACCCCGGGGAGGTGTTATATTCCGCATCTGTACCCTATCATGCTCACCCTAGCTTTCCGACTTTGCTGATCCCGCATTTCTCCTATCGTCCTACGCTTCAGTCCAGACCCCTTCAGGGTATTCCATCTCCGACTCTTGACCAGGACAGTTGTCTCAATTCTAATTTCTTTGTTTTATTGAAGTACTATTTCAGTTAATTGTAATAAATCTTTTTTTAAAAAGGGAAAATAGAAATCCCGTATAACAGATCGCAAGTGAGACCCACCTGTTGAGCGTCGCGTGCCGTACCACAGCATTGACAGCTACCCACGCAGCGTCGCGCGCTGTGACACGACACGCGAAAATATTATGAAAATTATGGCGTCACTACGACAATGTAAAAAATTTATTTTAATGATTATTTACCAGACGCTTTCGCTAAGAATTTTAGTTTGCCCTACCTCCTTCGTATGTGTCTAGCCATGTATACAATGGAGGACCTTAAATGGAAAATTCTAGAAAGTCCTATTATGATAATATTAGGTCACTACATATGAAATTGGCGTTTTGTAAAGAAGGAAAAGAAAGTAGATTTTTTTAAACATAATATATTTATTTAATCAAAGTATCATGCACTTTTGCCATCACATAGGTAGTTCATTAATTCCTTTACTAAAAAAACCATTCGGACAGGAATCAATAAAATTTTTGAAGGCGCTTTGGACTGCCCCATCGGAGTTGAATTTATTCCCTCGCAAGAAGTTATCTAAATTTCGAAAAAAATGGTAACCTGTTGGAGCAAGGTCCGGGGATACGGTAGATGTCGTAGACATTCCAATTGAATCCTCTTCTTTCTTCCTTTAATTGGTGGCCATCTGTTGTGCAGTGTGTGGTCTAGCGTTGTCCTGAAGCGGCAGTGGCCTAGAGCGAATGACCAACTTCGGTTGTTTAGCAGCTAGGTTTTCCATCATGATATGCAGTTGCTGGCAATAGACATCTGCCGTAATTGTCAGATTTAAGAAACCTGTAGTGAACGACACCGGTACTAGTCCACCAAACGCTCAAAAGTAACTTTTTTTTAGTTAATTTTCACTTGGGGCAGGCTTTGGCTGGTTCGCCAGGGTTCAGCCATTGCGATGAGCATTTCAGATCATCATACAGGATCCACTTTTCATCACAGGCAATTATTCGATTTAAAATACCTTCATTATTGTGCCAATTGAGTAATGTAACGCGCTACAATGCTTACGTGAAAACTTGCAAACATTTTGAGAGTTGCAACAAAACATAGAATTCGAAATACCAGACGAAGAATTAGAGAACGAAATAGATATAATGCAAAATTAAACTCTTAAATATGCAAGACCAAACCGAACATAATTTTACATGAGCACAAATTTCATCATAAAATCCCATCTACATACAGTGGATAAAGTTAATTATACACAGAGAGAGGACAGAAGTACATACTGCGATATGAGCGAGCAATACATACACACACTTCACAGAAATGATGACAACAGAAAAATAGATTCAACGTACAGAACGGAGGAAACATCCAAAAATGAACGGAATATACAGTACACAAAAAATATTAAAGAAGCACTTACACATTTCACTGGGAATAATACAATTAGTGGCATTATATACGGTTCATCTAAATCTACACATTTAAAACAGAACACGAAACAACAAGAAAGGAGAGTTGTGGCAACATGTATATAGAGAAAAGGGGGAGGAAGGCGGCCTCATGAACTAGGACTATTGCACGCCGCAGTCTACCGTCGGCACTTGGAGCAGCTCCTACCTACTCCAGGCGAATAGCGGCGGAAGACTGATATATATTATCTGTGAGACTATGACACGGTTGTCATGGTAGCAACATTGTTAGTTTACAAATGGAAATTGAATAAAGATTACACATTCTAAATACTACATTTATTACTTCACAATAATAACCAAAGAAGATATATTTGAGATCAAAGTGGGCAGTACGATAAAAAGCCAATATAAGGACCTAATAATATAATTTCAATTCCTGCCTAGAATAAAATATTTAACAATTTAAAATATTTAACACTAGCTTTTGCCCTTGGCTCCGCCCCCCGTAAATACAGTATCCCACGGAAACACTGTACTTTTTTGGGATAAAAAGTAGCCTATGTGTTAATCCAGAGCTCAAACTACGACCATACTACATTTAATCAAAATCTGTTTAGTAGCTTTTGCGTGAAAGAGTAACAAACATCCATCCATCCGTCCATACATTCATCCATCCTCACAAACTTTCACATTTGTAATAGTAAGTAGGATTGTTAGGCAATCACAAAAAAATTCAACCACTTAACATTTCGATTATGCTCAATATAGTAAGTACTACCATTGTTAGCGATATTGGTGATATTTGTTACATAATCGATATGATAATCAGTTAATTATTAAATCGATTCTGTGCCGTCATACATGATGGGCTCGGATACTCGTTTAACTAATGAAATTATTTAAAAGCAGTTTATGCCAGGGGGTGAACAAACTTATAAACCACTCTGGAAGCCGATTATTTGAAAATGGTTGACGTTATAAAAAGTCATGTATCAAACCTTGCCTTTATTTAAAAAAAGACCGACGATACTCCACACGATGGGGTAGCTTAAACAAAATATTTTACATCCCCACTATACATATATATACCTGGGCTGATTGATAACTGGCCGAAACGACGAACTTAAAAAAATGATACGCAAAAAAGGAATATTCCATTATATTCTGGCATCTTTTTGAAAATAGAACGCCAAATTTGAATTTAATCGAACTGATGGAATTTGTTTGAGAGGACGTAGAACTTTCTCTGTCGTAAATTTTCTTAACAATGGAAAGAAACGAAATTCGTGCGGTGATAAAGTTTTACGTTTTAAAAGAGAAAACAGCAACCCAGATTAAAACCAAGCTAGACAGTGTTTTAGGTAATTCTGCTCCTGCATTGAGTACAATTCACACCTGGGTAACTGATTTTAAACGTGGAAGACAGAGCTGCGAAGACGCCCACAGGTCTGGCCGTCCAAATGAAGTCACGAATCCGGACATGATCAAAAAAATTCACAAAATTGTATTGAATGATCGGCGCTTAAAGTTGCGAGAGATAGCAGAGATGGTGAGCTTTTCATCTGAACGCGTTTTTAATATTTTGCACCAACATTTGGGAATGAAAAAGCTTTGCGCGCTATGGGTGCCGCGTTTGCTCACTGTAGGCCAAAAGCAACGTCGAGTGGACGATTCATCGGAGTGTTTGGCGCTGTTTAATCGAGATCCTAATGAGTTTTTGCGGCGTTATGTAACAGTCGATGAAACCTGGATACATACTTACACTCCCAAGACAAAAGAACAATCTAAGCAGTGGACTGAGAGCGGAAAACCTGCGCCGAAGAAAGCAAAAACGGTTTTGTCGGCCGGCAAAGTGATGGCGACTGTTTTTTGGGATGCTCGAGGGATTATTTTAGTGGATTATCTGCAAAAAGGAAAAACAATAAATGGAGAGTACTACGCAAGCTTGCTGCAAAAATTAAGTGAAGAAATCCAGAAGAAACGACCACATTTGGCCAAGAAAAAAATTTTGTTCCACCATGACAACGCACCTGCACACACGTCAATGGTTGCAGTCGCCAAACTCCATGAATTGCGGTTCGAATTGCTACCGCATCCACCCTATTCCCCGGATCTGGCCCCGTGCGACTTCCACTTATTCCCAAACCTGAAGAAATGGTTAGGTGGCCAGAGATTTTCATCAAATGAAGAAGTCATTATTGCCGTGGACGAGTATTTTGACGGGTTGGAGAAAACATTTTATCAAACTCGTGTAACGGCATTGGAGAAGCGCTGGACTAAATGCATCGAGGTAGAAGGAAACTACGTTGAGAAATAAATTTATTTTAAATAGATTTTTGAAGTTTTTCTTTGTCGTTTCGGAAACTTATCAATCAGCCCTCGTATATTTTGCCACTAAAATTAAAAAAAATTTAAATTTCATCACATCAGAATATAAATAGGATAAATATGTTAACAAAATAAATAAAAATAAATTTATTAATAAAGTAAATTAATTAAATTAAAAAATGATATCACTGAATTCATTAAAGTTTAAATTTAATATCCTCTTGCCTCCACAAATTTTACAATAATTTAGATCCCTTGAATGTTAAACATTGGACAAGTGCTTAATGTATTTGAGAACATCTGTTCTGGTCATCTGACCAGCGAATCCGAATGCGAATGAGTGAGCGTTTGCGATGCATTGATCCTATAATGTAGCTTAAACCCCTAAAATAATATAGAAATTATTATTTTTCAAAGGCCAAAACCGAAATCTATAAAGATAACATACTAGATCTAAAACTATACCAAATTTCATCTTTATATATTATTAATTACAGAACATAGAACAGACAGACAGAGAGAGACGGACGGACAGAGCGAAACTATAAGGGTTTCTTGAGTACTACGGAACTTCAAAAACGTATTTTACATAGAGAGAATGTAGAATTTTTTTAATTGTTTCATCCGCAAGGCATAATATCCGCTATTTTGTTTTTATCTTAAAACAATAAGACATTTATTCGCGTGGCATTCATGATATGAGTTTGTCAGACTCTCATTATTCCCACATCCGCATATTTCGCGCTAAATCTGGCTGTTTTGAGGCCTAAAACCATGTAATATTCTAAATCCATGAAATTACACCATAACATAATTATCTTATTACAGAATCTTGTGATACTTATAATGTAGTATCGGATTTTTTGATAGGATACTAGTATTAAATGATGTTGATATTAAGGAATCACGGGGCGGTTAAAATATTAAGTGAAGTGTTTATTGAAAAGATTAAATTGCATCGACAAATGGACAGAGGTCTGTCTTACAGACTTCTTATTGGTAGTCTTTCTTATTGGGACTGAAAGAGGTAGTCCCTGACGAACTTTGCGTCAGGGACTACCTCTTTCAGTCCCATACAATTCGTTCCTTACTTGCTACCTGGGTTCCCCCCCCCCGCATTAGTCATACCCCGGTCATACAGTACCCACGCACACTAATATTTAGACACATTTAAAGAAACGGACATCTGTTTACGCACTGGGCATTGAGCTGGCGCTCGGCTCCCATCGCACCCGTTTGTACGCGTGCTATAAACCCCCGGGATCGCATTTAGATATCTCCGACATCCACAGGCTCATATCAGATGAGCCGACTGTGATTGCCGGAGATCTAAATTGCAAGCATCCCGGGTGGGGTTCCCACACGACCAACGCGGATGGTCGTCGCCTGCACGCGGACTCCGTACAGTCCGGGTACTCGGTAGTGGGTACCTATACCCCCACCCACTAACCCGAATGCCCCCAGCACTCGCCAGACGTCCTGGACGTGGCCATTATCTCTCGGCTACCAGGAGCCTTCGCACAAGAAGCTCTTGACGAGGCCCACGGCTCGGACCACCTCCCCGTCCTAGCCTGCATCCGCGCATCACCCGCGAGTGTCCCCCCCCTCCCCCCTCACCCAGTTCGTGATTGGGAGTTGTTCACCGCGAAGCTGCATGAGAGCACGCCCAATTTCCCGGTCGATTCTGCAGAGGCCGTCGAATCGATGACTCTGCAAATCACCGGGGCAATCTCCGCTGCAATGGAAGCGGCCACCGAACCGCCAACCCTACGGCAGCAGTACAAAAGGCCTCCACTACCCCGCCACATCGCCGACCTAGTGGCACAAAAGAAAAAACTGCGCCACCAATGGCAGCGTACTCGCTGCCCGGTGATGAAGAGCCAGCTCAACCGCCTCACTGCCAAGGTAAAGTCTCTACTTGTAGAACAATACGCTGCAGACTGGACCTCGCGCATCCAGGAGGCGGGCGAGGACTGGCCTTCCCTCCACCGGTTCTGCCGTAGGTTAACCGGCACAGCTGCTCACGTGAGCCCTCTACTCCACCCGGACGGCAACTTGCGCTACCGAGCTGAGGATAGAGCAGAGATCCATGCCAGACACCTGGAACGCCAATTCCAACCGCTGCCCACGACCGCAACGGATCACGTCCGGACGGTCTCCGAGGAGGTAAAGGTCTTTCTCCTTTCCCCCCCCTCGCCCCCTACCTTCTCCTTCTCCCCGAGAGAGGTCCAAAGGACTCTCTCTCGTGTCAAACCTAAAAAGGCACCTGGCGCGGATGGTATCCCCAACGCAGCCCTCCGTCACCTTCCCTTTAGAATGGTGGCCGCCCTCACCCGCCTGTTTAACGGCATTGTGAGGACCGGCCACTTCCCCACCCCCTGGAAACTAGGGTTAATTATCAATATTCCCAAGCCCCACAAAAATTTGAGACGGGCCGAGGGCTATCGGCCCATAACACTGCTCTCAACCCTCTCAAAATCCTTCGAAATCCTCCTTCTTAAATACCTTTCCCCGTACCTCCCTCCTCGCGAGGAACAGTTCGGTTTTAGGTCCCAGCTGAGCACCACCCTCCAGCTGGTACGCGTGATTCACCACCTTTCCGTTGCGGCCAACAAAAAGAACTCGTCAGTCGCGGTCTTTTTAGACATGGAGAAGGCGTTCGATTGTGTCTGGCACGAAGGTCTCCTCTATAAGCTGATCCGCGCCGACGTTCCCCCCTCCCTGATAAGGCTCATAGCCTCATTCCTCACCGGCCGGACTTTCCAGGTACGTGTTGATGGAGTCCTTTCAGGTGAGTTCCCCATTGCAGCGGGAGTCCCCCAAGGCAGTGTGCTCTCTCCGGGGCTATACAGCTTCTTCGCCAGCGACGTGCCCAAAGACCCCGGCACCATCGCAGCGCTGTACGCGGACGATACAGCTTTTATCGCCAGCTCGCTGAATCCCGACCATGCCGCCATCAAGCTTCAGAGGACGCTGGACCTCCTCCCTGACTGGCTGAGCAAATGGAGACTCTCTGTCAACGCAGGTAAGTCCCAGGCGCTCGCCGTCACCACGAGAGCAAGTTTTCCAGCGCCTCTGAAGATTGGAGACGCCGTGATCCCATGGGGAAGAACGGCGAAATACCTCGGGGTAACTATTGACCGCCGACTCTCCATGCGCGCCCAGTGTCAGTCTGCGGTGGCCAAGACTGGAGCAGCCATAGCCCAGCTGAGACCAGCCTACGCGTCCCCCCAGATTCCTCTAAATATGCGGTTAGCCCTCTTTAAGACTTATGTCAGATCCCGCCTCACGTACGCGGCACCTGCGTGGCACCACCTGCTCTCTGCGCCCCAGAGAGCGTCGCTGCAGAGAGCCCAGAACCGCGTGCTTCGCCGAGTCGTAGGTGCCCCCTGGTACGTGAGGAACGACACCATATCTAGAGACCTGAGGGTGGAGAGCGTCGAGGCGTTCGTGGCCCAGCTCTCCTCCAGACTTTTCGCGCGTGCGGATGCCTCGCGCCTGGTCGAACTAACCGACCTGGCGCCCTGGCACGCTCGCCCGCCCGACCGCCACCGCCTGCCCAGGGACGCCGTCCCACCTGGGGACCCAGCGGAGCCACGCAGCCCGCCCCGCCGCCCTGAAGAGGAGGAGCTCAGGCGCACTGGAGCGCCACACCCGGCGCACTGACGCGCCTTGGCGCATATGCGCCACCACCATCGTGGGATTGTATCCCCCCTTACCTTCCCCCTACATCGGCAAACCTAATGCCGGTGCAACCATTTCGCAATCTCGTCCGAGGTCCGGCGAGTGGCAGCCCTATTGCCACCCTGCCGACCCCGTGGCGTATCTTCCCCCCCGATATCAAAAGTCGGGGCCCGGAAACCTTTAAAATTCCTTACCCTTTTTCCCCCAGGTCGCTTGTTTCCGCGGTCCGGTAAACGCGGCGCGTGTGGGAGTGGACCCAAACACGTTTCCCGGCCCCCGGGTCGGGACCCCCACGCGCCGTTTGGAGCCGTCCGCTGGTCCTGGTTGTGCCTGGATTGGCAATACTTCATCCCTTTGGTTTTTGTGTTGCCCTCCCTTGGGTTTCCCCAGCGTTCTGCCGCGGGGGGTCTTCCCCTAAAACAGACTATATGCGCCCAGTATTAGTACTGGGTGCGTCTTCCCACCCCAAGTAGAGGGGCTTTAGCCCCTGGTTTTGGTTCCCCGCCCAAGGCCCTTTTCAGGGGCCCGGCGCGCGAGAAGAGTCTCCCCTTCTCGGACATCTGTTCGTTGGTTTTTTTTCTTAATCCCTAAATTTATAACCTTTTCTCAAGAATGTTTGCGACTAAAAATATACAAAGCCAATAAAACAATAGAATTAGAAAAAACTTAAAAGAATGACCCTTCTACATAAAACGAGAGTAGAAAGAAATTATGTATGATCACTGCCCGGGGGAAATCAGCGGGGACCACACCTGATCGCGTGATTTAAGACCTATGGCACATTAATGGCTCACAATATTTTGTTATTCTCAAACCTAGAGAAATCGGTTTAAATAGTTAGTGTAGTCATAGTATATACTTTAACGTACATATAATATGGCTTAGTAAAAAAATATGTTTTAAATCAGCTTTTGCCCGTGGCTTCGCCCGCATAAATACAGTATCCCACGGGAGCAATGTACTTTTTCAAGTAAAAAGTAGCCTATGTATTAATTAGAATAACTTTAACTAACAAATTTAAACCACTACCATACTAAATTTCATCAACATCCGTTCAGCAGGTTTTGCATGAAAGAGTAGCAAACATTTATCTATCCGCCCATCCATCTATCTATCCGTCTATCCATCAATGCTAACAAACTTTCACATTTTCATATTTTCTTTTGTGTAGTATTTTAACTATTTTTTCCTTATTTTGTGTTATTTACAAGTTAAACAATGATTAACATTAGACAGAATTTAAAAGTTGGTTTTCTTAATGTAGGCTCATTAGGCACTAACCACGATAGCTTTCTAGACGCCGTCCAGAGACATAGTTTCGACGTAATGGCCATAAACGCGACGTGGTTGAGGCCAGGGGAAGACGGGCGCGCCCCCACGGTCCCTGGCTACCGCCTACGGCATCGGCCGCGACCGGCGACGGTCCGCGGCGGCCGAGGTGGTGATGTTGGTTTTTATTTGAAGTTAGGACTCAATGCGCGGACTTGGTCGAGTCCCGTTAATATACAATTCCAGGCCGTAGAGCAAATTTGGATGACGCTTACGTGTAATGGTAAAAAACTTGCGATAGGTACTGCGTATCGTCCACCCTGGTTTGACACGGATTTATTTATTGATGCTCTTTGTGACGCTATGATCGGTCTGGGTAGTTGTGACTTTTATATTTTGTTGGGTGATTTCAATATTAATTTTTTAGCTAATGCAAAAACAAAAAAACTTAATGATTTTTTAAAAGGCTTCAATTTATTTCAACTCGTTCAATCGCCAACTCATTTCACAGAAACCAGTCAAACCTTAATTGATTTAATTTGCACCAATCTTCATGCGAAGTACACAAAGGTCGCGGCTTACAGAGCTATAAATGGTCATAGCATTATTATATCAGAGTTCCGTATTGTACGTGATAGGTGTACACCTCTTACATTAACTTTTAGGCCCATTAAAAATATATGTCTGGACAGATTCTCGAGCGACTTAAACTGCGTACCATGGAACGAAGTCGTAAATCTTTGTAACGTAGACGAGATGGTTCAGGCATTTAACACTCTTGTTTTAGGTATATTTGACTTCCATGCTCCAGTCAAAACATGTGCAGTGAGGGAGCCCTCGTACCCCTGGATAACGCCTACGTTAAAATTTATGATGAGGTTACGTGATAAAGCATTGACAGAATATCGTAAATACAAAACTGAATCAAAAAAGGACTATTATAAACAATTAAAAGCACTCGTAGAACAAAGCCTCCGTAATGAAAAAATAGCATATTTTAAGTATAATATCAATAATAAAATAAAAGAACCTAAACTATTATGGAAAAACTTAAAAAACACAATTAATACAAAGAAAAATATTGAATTTCCTACCTATTTTACAGATCCAAATTTAATAAACAATCACTTCTTAAGTATTCCAACAAATGCCACTACAAGTTTATCACTTTTAACATTTTTTGAATTTCATAACTTTAGCTCTGCTACTTTTAAACTCGAAACTGTAAGTAGTCTTGATATACATCGTATCATTAATACTTTAAAATCGAACTCTGAGGGGTTTGACGGGATTAATTTAAACATGCTAATGTTAACTCTACCCAACTCTTTAGACGCTATTACCGCTATTATTAATTGCTCCATCTCAACTTCTTGCTTTCCTGATCTATGGAAAATTGCAAAGGTTCGCTCTTTGCCAAAAAAAATGATCCCTTGGACTTTAGCGATCTTAGGCCGATAAGCATTTTGCCGTGTATTTCTAAGGTTCTGGAGAAAGTGGTGTGCCTACAGTTAACACATTACTTGGAAACAAATGACGTGTTACCACCTCTACAGTCTGGCTTTAGAAAGCGGAGAAGTACAGCCACTGCTCTACTGGATGTTACCGATAATATCTTGGCTGCCCAGGACAGTGGGATGTGCACTTTACTTGTCTTATTGGATTTTTCACGAGCCTTTGACTCCATTAATATCAATTTGTTTTTATCTAAACTAAGCTATTACGGTTTTGACATCTCATCTCGTCGCTGGTTTGACAGTTACCTTCATAATAGAAGGCAATGTGTTCAAATCCAGTTCGACGGCGGTAAACTTGGCACTTCCTCATTAGCACAAGTGGAGGCAGGTGTACCGCAAGGCTCACTCCTGGGTCCGAACCTTTTTAGCCTCTACTGTGCTGATATAGTACAATGCATTAAAAACTGTAAGCATCACATTTATGCGGATGACATCCAGCTATATATCTCCTTTCATGCTAGAAACTATGAAAGAGCGGTGCGCAGCCTAAACGAGGACCTAAATCGAATAGCTCTATGGTCAGAGAATAACAATTTAATACTGAACCCGTCCAAGACAAGACACTTAGCATTAGGTGGCCAGCATCAGTTAAAAAATTTGCCAGCCTCGCTCGGTATTATGGTTCTTGGTCAGCCTATTGAACAAGTGAATGAGGCTCGAAACTTGGGATTACTTATGGACAGCCACCTGAGATTCGAAAAACATATAGCTGATTCGGTACAAAACTGTTTTTATCGCTTAAAAGTCTTATATAAAATTAGGCTCTATCTATCTGAAGAGCTACGTGAACAGTTAGTAGAAACTCTAGTCCTTTCCAAACTGAACTACTCTGACACAGTCTATGGCCCCCGTCTACTGGCTCGAACGGAGAAACTTATTCAGAGAGTACAGAACGCTTGCGTTCGGTTTCGCTACTCAGTTCCAAGTAGAGGACATGTAACACCTTTTTTAAATGAACATTTTTTGCTTAAAATGAAGTCCAGGCGTAAATATCATCTGGCATGTCTTATGTTCGGTGTCATTAAGTATAAAGAACCGTCTTATCTATACGGGAGGTTGAGTTGGCTAAACTCGCGCAGACAGTGCTCACAGGGATTGTCAACACAACAACATCGAACCAAAGTACTTCGTGGCAGCTTTCGCTATGCGGCTGCCAAGATTTGGAACAACATTCCTCCTCCGATATGCACACTCAACACGGTAGGAACGTTTAGACATCACTTGAAAGAATTTCTAATTAAGGAACAACGTAAACATGGTATGATTATTAGTAACCTGTCGTTCATATGAATATTATACATAAAATTGTATTCATTTATTATTCTTACCTATTAGTTTAATTTGAAATTTACCATTGTTACTCAGTAGTGTCTTGTTGGGTTGTGTTGTTGTAACGATTTCTAGCAGTTTGTGCGGTCTTTTATCTAGTGTATAGTTTGTAAGGGAGTTGTATGCTTAAGTATAGTCTACTATCATCATATTATATTATGTATTATGTTTATGTGTGTGTATATATGTATGTATATGTATGTGTGTATGTGTATGTATGTATATATATATATATATATATATATATATATATATATATATATATATATATATATATATATATATATATGTGTAAGTATGTGTATACGTGTTTATATATAATATATTACGATGCTTGATGTTATGCAGAAAGTTGCATGATGTCCGTGGCTTACTACACTTCACGGTTCAGTTGAAAATCGGTGTCATGTATGCGCGTGTCTTTATACGACATACGTGGCTTATGCCGAACTGGACCCATTTTCTAAGTCACATGAAGGCACAATTTGTCCTATTTAATTTACAGCAGTAACTATGGTGTATGTCTCAATTTGTTATTCTTTTTTATATCTTCATATTTTATGTCATGTTACATTTGTGTCTTTTGTGAACTGAAAATAAAAAATTTCTTTCTTTCTTCCTTTCTTATTTTAGTAATAGGATTAGCACTATACTTTAAGCAACAACAAAAACCCGTCTATATTCTATATTACCTAGTACCTACTTCTAGTTTCTACACAAGTCACACAATATGACCACTCCTTAGATAAATGATGTACAGTGATTTGTTATTTGAAAAAAAAAGGCAATGAAGTTGTAATATTTTATAGTGAAATTATTTACAGAAAACTTATTCCTTGCTTAGACTGGCTCGTTCATCTTATATCGAGTATATCGTTGGAGATACTTTATAGAAAATTAGGTAAAATCCCGTTGATTTCCCCCAGCGCTCGTCTAGCAAACGAGATCTAATGCTTTATTGTGAGCGAGATCGCATAGCCGATTTATTAAATTTCATGTACATTTTACATTTTATTTTAGAATAAAAATAATTAACTATTGTTTTTCTTCTAAAATAAATTATGATGCTGTCTGTATGTATTAGAACATAATTAAATACAACTTCGCTGTATACTTGTATCCCTATATATGTTTTACAAATGAATGTCACAGTATTTTATGTTATACGGTTATTGTGAATTGTCCTATTCAGAACTTTTATACAATTAATACCTACGTATCATGGAGATATGGGACCATAGAAGACCAGGGATAGCGGCCACAGTCGCTGCCATAACCTGAGGGGTTCCCGTTTCCAATTTTTAGGCATTGCACTGCCGCTTGTTTTTTAGGTGAATACTTTGTGTTTTTTTTTAATATATAATATTTTGTTTTAGTCTTGTTACTTTACAGTAAACAAGAACAACTTACGTTGTTCTTGTTTTTGTTCTTTTTTCTTTCTTTTCTTTCTTATTTTGTTTTTGATTGTTTTAATTTTGTAAAATAATGCATTTTGTATTGTATTGGATATGGTAGTTAATGTATGTGGTCCTTTAAATTGGAACAAATGATTAATTTATATTATTTATTTATTTAAATATTTGTCTGACTGAGATTCAAAACCGGGACATCAATATGCCACCAACGCAAAAGCAATACATACGTAAATTAAACTGCCATTCCCATTGACAGTCGTAGAGTCAAAAATATGGATCAAATATTGTTTCACGACGAAATATTTTTTCCCCCAGACGCCAGCCTTCTAAATACATTCCAAACCACTCTAAATTCTTTAAACCGTTACGAATCGTAACCAGATCCTCAATCGATCAGGCTTTAATCACGTGACCAATATCAGCCGAACCTCTGGCGTGGAGCCAACGCCGCACCCCGAGCACAAGATACGTAATAACTCCTTTAGTGATAGGTACATTTTGTATGAGAATTGAGTGTGAATCCAATATAAAATAAGTATACTCAAGAACCAGAATCTTAACAAATATTCTCAAGAAATTTTTTAAAAAATATAAAGTTTTGTGGTGACATCAACATGATGAGAAAAACACCAGAATCACACACCAGGCATCTTCCCTCTTCGATTTCGGACGAATTTTGAGCGAGAAGATTATATGCATCTTCCCTGTCACATTCGTCCTTCTAACACCTTTTCCCTCTTCATTTTTATCTCTTTTATTTTTGTTACGTTTTGCTTCTATATTGTATTGTATCTTTCTATAATTTAAAATTTTGTAAACATAACCGTAAGTTTTGTGAATATATTATTATGCACTTCCTGATCTGACAGTCAAGTTATCATACTTTACTCCTGCGGTATATTCCTACAATTATTTTTAACCAACGATTATACTACTCCTTAATATACTTTTTATAGGGACTTATATAAATTACATTTTTTACAGATACAACAAAATATTTTAACCCTGGCAAAAAACAATCCCATAACCTGCAAGCTAATGTCTTTTTACACACACATTAATTTGAACGCCTGATTCTATTAACTAATTGTAAAAAAAAAAAAACTAAAAACCCTAACAACAAGGCCCCAAACTTTCCATTAGAAACTCATTCAAAGGCTGGAGATCCATCTCTTTTCGCTATATGTCGTCAATATGTCAGAAAATATCGTCGACAAATCCTAAAGATCTTGGTCATATTGAGAAAGAGGGTAAGCCAACACAGAAGATAGCTCGCCGCGGGCGTTGGCTTTGAACGGCGAAGATGGAACCTAAGCGTCACGACTCACGAATGCTAATTGTGTCAGAATAAAGCGACGAAATAAAAAAATATTTTACGTGGTTCTTCATCACTACATATACATCATCTACTATATCCTACCTACATCAGCGTAAAGTATGCTAATATATAATTCCGTGGCCTAGTGGGTAGACCGTTTGATTCGCACTCGAGAGAGTTCAGGTTCGATTCCCAGGTTGTGGCGTGTACCAATGAGACTTTTTCAGATCTCAAGTACGTTATGGACCCTCTAACGGTGAAGGAAAACATCGAGAGGAAACCCGCACATGGTTGGCCCCAGACGTATCGACCAGTCATTCCTCTAACCACTACTACCACTACCACTACTAGTGCCTGTCTCAGGCACTACAGTATTTAAAGAGTGGTTACTTCGCTCGGAGAATACTGTATAAATCCTCCGATAACGGATGAAAAGGGCTAAGATAATATATAACTAGTTTAAATTGGACATTTTGTGAGTATAAACGATATTCACGCAAAAAGTACTGAATGGATGGATGTTTGTGATTCTTTCACGCAAAAACTACTGAAGAGATTTTAATGAAATTTGGTATAGTAGTAGTTTTGGCGTTTAACAAACATCCATCGGTTCATCTTAAAAAATGGTTATTTTACAGATTAGTAGAATAGAAACCATTATTTATTGAACGGTTTTTAAAGTAAAATCTCTAACGCGATGAACAACATATTATTACTTACGACTACGCGTGACAGTACCTATAATCTATTCTAACAAAGAATGATCGAGATATATCTCACTTACATAAGCGTAGAACTTTGCCGGGACTACTAGCTAAAATTACGTGAATACGAGCACATACTTTTATAATTACGAACAGGTAAAAGCAGGATTAATCAAAACATACTATATTTTATGGAATGTTTTTAATTAGAACAGCAAATGGCTAATGAAACAATCACATCACGTAAATATGATATCTGGGCCCTGCGCCTGGGCCCTGTGCGAAATTAATTAAACAGAGCCTATGCCGCTAATTTATAATCCCGTTGCGCTTGATGAGTTTTCCACTGACGTGTTTTAGAGGCCAATTTGTTCGTATTCTGAAACGGTAAACAAGTACGCAGAATTATGTATGCACAACAAAAATGTACGTTATATTACGTTATAAAAATGAATATAAAAGTGTACAAACGATCGAAAATATTTTTGAACTACGTCCTACAATTGCGGAAAACGAATATTTAGAAGCGAGCAAGTAATTCCCTAATTAATTCGTTTTATAATGTGTTATCATCAAAAATCTTGGAAAATAGAGTAAAAATTAACATGACCAACTTCAGAAGTATGACAATGTGCAAAATTTTCGTTTTCCTCGATCGTAACCATACCCACCTATCGGGTAGCAAAGCCACAAAAATACAATTTCAAAGCACAAGATAAACGGAAATTAGGTTGGCAAAAAAATATTGTGTTTCACCATTGTGCGAAATCAAATGGGCGAGCGACACTGTATCAATTATTATGTATTGTACAATTCAGGGCCCAGTTTTTTGAACAAACAGTTTAATACGAGCAGCTCCGGCAGTAATTGTCATTTCATTGTTACACGACGATGCCTCGCGAAAATTACGTAGGGAAATGAAAAACTTGGAAAAAGTTCCTGGTTAATGAATATTACAAAATAATAGCATCGTATTGCTGTAATAATAAATTACAATTTTCCGTGTATTGGTTGATTAAAGTAAATAATTTGTGTGTGGTTTAGGCCTTAACTTGAATAGGTTCAATAGCTTCTTTATATTTTCCATACAAACTTTCAGACCCTTATTTTACACCCACAGAGAGTGAAAGAAAACACCCTGATACACGCATTTAATTAAATTTATTTACGATCATGAATCTCAAATTTTATCGGGATCCGTGCAGGTTTAAAGTTCCCTCTATTTCACCCCTTTAAGGGTTTAATTTTTCATCCCTTACTAGTGTGCTTCTACATTGTAATCCAAATTTCATGTTTCAACCATTAGCGGTTGCCGCTGTGCGAGCGTCTATATATTAAAATAATATTATGTCAGTCAGTCAGTTAGGATTTTCTTCTTTTATAATAATGGAGGTATTTTTTCACAACAATATAAATGTCTGTGACATACACGGTAAAGGTGAAATTGCTAATTTACTACTCGCCTACTCGACCGACTAGTCTTATATATTTTTTCTGAAGTCTAAATGCTATGATAGCATCGACAAAATTAATATTGAAACGTTTTGTGCATTCATGTGTAGCGAATAAAGTTCAATTTTGAATCGCTATCTTAAAAATGCAGCACCGCGTCGCTACATACTACAGACTTGTCAGCAGATTGTTCAACAGGCTCTAAATAAAACATAGACTGTCAAAAGACAGTTATTTGATGCATTTTGATCTGGAACTAACGTCGTAACTTTACATATTAACAAGTAGCCATGTCGTTAATAAGATTAAAGTTTCCGTTGCGTTTTACAAAAGCCAGTTCAGTTTATACTCATTCAACTTATTGAATACTATAAAAATGTTTATATTAAATACGAAATAAGCGGTACGGAAATGGGAATAAAGCAAAATATAGAGCCGTTTTAAGTGTACCTGCAGTTTCAATTGAAAAGTGTATTTTAATGTTGCTGAGTTTATCGCGATGGCGTGGAAATTTGAACGTACCCAGACTAGCGAGAGGCGGATTTTAGTCGTGTAATCTTGTTCTTGTCATTAAAATACAATATTAATATAATTATTAGTAAAATATATTAAGGTAAAACATAGTAAGTATTATGTTTTACATTATATATAGAAAATATTTAAATATACAGAAAACATTAATTACTAAACAAACAAACATTAATAACTAATTATTCCTGTTTAAAACCTTTGTCAATTGCTATTATATTAGTTCGGTAAACACACACATACGCTTTATTCTTGTCAACTAATATTGGCTATTTCCATATAAGATTTCGTACGCGCAAAAAGAAATCCCGCAGGAATCCTAAATTTTTTTAAATTTCTTTAATTAAAAGTTGCATCTGTGTTAATCTAAAGTGTAAACTAGTACCATACTGAATTTCGTCAAAATCCGTTCAGTGGTTTTTGCGTAAAATAGTAACAAACATCCATACATACAAAATTACGAGTTTTTAATATTGATAAGGGTTATCTTAAGCTCTCTTAACGTATATCACTAATGAACGCCACCTGGCCCGGCTCGGTGTCCCGAATGTTCGAAACGTCATGAGGGTTCCGAAGTTAAGCGCAGAAAGTTCGCGAACCGCTCCAGTCACTGCGGGTAATTACATTGCTTTTAGCCGCCGACCGCAGTGTTAGAGACGTGGATGTTTCGATGTTCAAATTCATACACTTATATATAAGGACAGGACAGGATATTTATTTTAAAAATTATCTTCGTACAAGCATAAAGTGACGTCATCTGTTGAGAATCGATCGGACTACGACGTAAGCGATCGAACTCAGGCTTCTGTAAACTGTAATAATAGGCTTTAGTTTTAAAATTATTATGAATTACCTTATGTGCTTTATTTACAACAATTTACATTATTCTATCTTTACCTATAGCATTATTATAACTCGTCTATCTTTTTTACTCGTTTGTCATAATTTCGCAACGCAACGCTTACCTCTATATTGTCAATTGTAAACCTAAAATTCAGGACATTTTGAGCCTCGATATGCCCCGCCCCGTCTATGATATTTAAGTCTATGGTTCAAATTAGTTTTCTGTTAAATGCTGCTGAATATGCAGAGCTGAACTCCTATCAGGAGTTAACTTAGTTTTAGATCACTCTTATAATTTTCACGTATTATTTTATAACGACCTACAACAAAAGTGCCAATTACGACATTATAACGACAATAATTATGGTCATTGGTCAACTTACTAAAGGAACAAATCCCCTGATAGTACAAGTAAAATATTATTCCTAACACGGGATTTATATGGGTGCCTAAAGCTGCGCGACTTTTGCCGCACTCAGAAAATCGACCGACTAAATGGCAATTCGACCGTCAATATTGGCATTAGTCACCCGTGTAGACCCCGCAACAAATGTTAAAGTTATTTATATAAGTATAAGAGATACACACAAAAAATAGACGATAGAAAAAAATGTATGTAAAAACGGGCTGATAATAATTCTTAGGTACACTTGTAATTCCTACGAAATGGGGTACAGAATAATGACAAAAGTCAATAAATAATATTTCCGGCAGCCTCCGAGTCCAATAAAACTGTAAGAGGCTTATATAAACTTCCAGTCCAATACTTACTTTCGATTATCAGACCTGAAATATCGAGAAGTTACCGTCGATTCTACAAAAACAATTATCAAATTTCCCTGTCCTTTCCATTTATAAAATATGGGAATAATTGGTCATACAATGAAACGGCAGGAGTTGGTAATTTAATGAGCGCAGGTAAGCTGGACTCGTCGGTGGTTCCAGTAAGCCGGACGCATCGCCCGTGCCGGTAAGCCAGACGGTAGGCTAGGCCAAGGCAGTGAAAAAGGGCGAAGACTTTTCATTCTGTATATAATGCTAGGCAAATAATGTGGTACATAGGTACATGTTTACAAGTATCTAAGTATCATTCAAGGACTAATGCGGGCTTTACACGGGTAACCAAAGACGCACAGCGAGAATCGACTTGCTATTTAGACGGTCAATTTTCGATCGATTTTCGCTGTGTGGTTTTAGCCACCCGTTTAAATCCCGCTTAAGTTATTACTTTGCAAGAAAACGAAAAGAAACTTTAACACTATTTAAGAAAAATGTAGAAATTAAAATATGACTGAAGGGAAATAATTTATTTTCTTTAAAAACAGAAAGCATTTATATATAAGCAAATCTATGAATGATGACGTTAAAAGGCAGACTTTCCTTAAATTATATTATTATAATTTCATTCAGCATAATAAATTACCCAACAAAATTTAATTATGTCGTCTAAACATACTTCTCAAAGGCAACATTAAAAGTAATAAATACTACTCCAAGCTTCATAAAATAAAATTAATTAGCTCGATTTGTACTTTAGCGACAACTTCAACATTCTAATTACATAATATCTCATAACAAATTCGGAAAGTCATTTTCATGGAGAAGGAAAAAGTTAAAAACGTAGAAGTTCCGCCTAAGTACCTATTCTTAGGGTCAGTTCACAACGCGACAATACGCGAAGATGCGTGGCGCTGCCTTTTTAATTATTCACTACACAAAAAGATACACGTTTCATATGACATCAGTCATACACTGCGCATGCGCTGTGCAGCGCGGTGCAACCGGACATTCGAACTCCTACAACGAAACGTGTATCATGTGTAATGAATAAAGGTCAATTTTAATTAGCCATCTTAAAAATGCTGCGCCATGTCGCGTATAGTTTCATTTCGGTGTGTATTGAACCTAAGATAGAGTTATGTCTTCGAACTTAAACGATTCTGAGTGCGTATGACTTTTGGATTGGGAAGGCTTTACCACCACTTTTTTAACCAGTTCGGTTAGGTTAGGTTGTGTAGTAAGATTCGTTACATCGGTAAGCAGCAGGTCTAAAATGCCCACATTAGGTAAATAGTACTATGAAATTCAAAAGATGTTGTTTCATAGTACGATTCACTTAATGTAGCCATTTTAGACCTGCAGATCAGTCTTATATCTAAAATTCGTGAGATACTAGGCCAGTGTAAACTTTACGAGTATAAGGTCGACATTTCATCAATATAGGCTGTATTCGGTATTAACTATAATTTTATTTAGTAATCATTTTATACCCATTATCCATGGTCTGACAGAGAGAGTGTAGATAAAGGGAAAACTCGTGAAAACCGTACAATTTGCTGCAATAAAAATAGTCTATGCCTTTCTCGTGGTCCACTATATGCCTTGCCAAATTTTATTAAAATCGGTACATCAGTTTCGGTGCCTATTCAATGCAAACAAACAACAAACAAAAAATCTAATATTTCGTCTTTGTAATAATGGCATAGATAATCACCGGATACATTTTTATAGTCCAATGTCCGCCAACGATTTAAAATGACTGTGTGCGCGTGCCATCAGTCTGTTTTATTGCAATTTGGTCACACACTTCGCCGGGCGGGCGAACCAGCGCCACACTAACGGGACCGCAGATTGACGTGCCAGAGTGACGCCACCACTGCAGTGGACAGCAGAATTTAGATTTTGGCTATATTCGTTCCCGCAAAATGTAGAAATCGAAAAAGACAAAAATAAACATTATTGTCTTTTTCTATTTCTACATTACATAAATTTATGTAACAAATTAAGAGTAAGGGCGAGGCTACGACACTGCGTTGCGACGATGCATCGCCCAAAACGACGTCGCATTTCAATACAACTGACCAGAAAAACGAAGTCGTTTATCCGTTCACGTATGTATTGTAATAAACATCCACACAATTTTGTGTTTCTAAGAAATTACAATATCATCATATTCAAAAATTTCCTTAACTACTCTTGTTTTCGATAGATTCGAGTCTAATAAATGTGTTGTTTAGTACTGCGAAGAGCTCGTTCGTGTTCCTAATTGCTACTGGCCGCCAGCCAAGCCTTGTTCGCATCATTCCGAATCGAATAATCTTTATAATCGATATTATGCATCGACTCGTTACTGTTGTCTCTAATTCTGTTGCAATCGTCGTAACGAGTATCGAATTGCAGCTTTAACAAATGTTACATAGTAAGTACTTGTACAATCGTAATGAGTTGGCATTGATGTGAGTTTAACAAACAGTTTCTTTTAATGTTAACAGTTGGACATTGGACACCTGCAACATCAGAAGAATTATAAGCATTGCGCTTATGTTCAATAGACATTATTTAACACCAGTTTTCCGTAACGCCTTGTTTGTGGCGTCGTAAAAAATAAATGGTTGAAAGCCTATATAGTTATTAAGTTAACTTTAATGTTTATTTACCTTATAGAGTTGATATAAACTATTTTCATATAATAATATTTCTATCAATCTCAAATCAATAGACGGCATTGAAATGATGTAACAGGCCGGGAATCCCGCAAAGAGCTCTGGCCGGAAGCCAGCCAACAACTCAATTAGTCAAATTATCAGCGCGACTATTGATTTCCGGATTATGTTTTTGTCTAAGTAAATTGTATGCAAAAAAATATACTATCGGGATACTTTAAAGTATAGGCTTTAGAAACTTTTGTTGCCTGTGCATTGTTTAAATTCAATACATTTTCAAACCATCAGTAAATTATTTATACTGTCACATATAATGTATTATAATACATTTTTTTATTCTGTATTTTATTTAAATATATTATAAACTTTTTTCGGAGAAGGCCTATTTATAAAACCCTGAAATACTTATCCAAATCAATTTAAATAAAAAACCGGGATAAGCAATTTGAAACTGGGAATTGATAAAAACACGAAACACAGCTAATGCCTGAGATAAGCGAGAACTCAATAAAGCCGCGTCCATATATTACGGGAATCGACGCCTTAAGTGCGCAGCCCCCGGGACGGTGGTCCAGATTGTATAATTTAAATATAAAACCGCGAATCTCGACGCTGGATCGCAATAAAACACAGACAGTAATTTATCCCGGCGCTGCTGACGAGACTAATCCGCGATCTGGGATTCCCGCATAATATCATACAAATAAAAAATGACGGTCCAGATTAGGTTTTATGATTTTAATTTGAAAGTTTTGGTAATTAAAAAAAGTTATGAAGCAACATGAGCTACTATTAAAATATATTTTATCGTTGAAAATCTTGTATAATATATGGCTTGTATATTGTGTGTGATGTTATAACTGGTTTTACAAAAATATTATTTAAGTTTAGTCGACTTCAACGTTTGCATGCAAAAAAATTTAAAGTTTCATACGTATATCTTATTCCTTATTGAAAAAAGGAATCTCCTTCACTTTATTGCCAAATACGTAAATACCATAAAAATGAGAAACATATAACCAACAACAATGAAAAAAACGAATAACTCAAGAGATCATGTTGAAACGTATTATTTATAAACTCTTCATTAAAAGGCAAATGCTGATGGTTTATAAAGAAACATCTTGAATATACCCTCCATTCGTTTATTTTGTAGAGAATGTTTCAAATGCGAAGTTTGTGAGGTACTTAATAAAGAATTAAGCTTGAATAAAACATTTAATTCAGCATAGAGAGAACTTTGCACCTTAGAGAATCCTCTTAATAAAGGTAATGAAGAAAAATAACTTCGAGCATCTGTCGACGCAGAGCCAGGCGGAGATTTAACTTGACAATTATAAATAAACATGCCACGCTGCTAGTTTTAAACACTTTCAAGTCTATTTGAACTTTAAAATGGATTCGTCTGAATATTTTCCTATGAAACGTTATGACCTATTTATTTTTACAGTATTGAATATAACGAACATGGTAATGCAATGAACATGTAATATTTAACTTGATATATTTTTTACTTTTTGTATGTGAAACAGTAAAGATCTCGCTAGCTACGCTTGCTGTAGAGGAGGTTCGATGTGGCTACGCCGCGTAGACCCGCTACGAATTTATAGCTAATACATAAATATTTGATAAGTAAATAACAAAACAAAATTTAATGTTTGTCAGTAACATTTTGGAACGAAAACTATATATAACCTTACCGTTAGTAATTATTTTACTTAAATGTACCGCAATAACTCACAACGCTCGTGTAAGAATTTCAAAGAACTGCAAAAAGATGTAAACGACCTAAAATTAGGAGGTGAAAGCTGTAACGAGATACCTATTGTGCGGGGGTTTAAAAAAATTATGTGACCCCAAAAACTTCACATTGAAAACAAGACAAAAAGCGTCAAACTCGGTGATTGACGCGGGGCGGGCGGAAGAGCCGACAGCAAATAAATCTGCGTAAAATGATCCCGTAGGAAAGTTTCATCGCTGACTTATCTCATTTATTATCCTATTTCGGGCCCCGCGAGCACCTTGATACTATAATTTGTATGAAGTTATGAGCCGATTTCGTTGGTTATACCCTCTCGAGTTTCCCCACTCTTCATGCGGTACATTGGTAAAAAAACTTCGTTAGATTTGTAAATTACAAACCTATGTATAAATGTATTTTTTAAATATTTTTCACATATTGATATTTAAATATCCACATGCTTCCATACTTAATGGTAACATAAAAGTACACAATATTTTACGTTGCTAATAATTATATTTTATTCTTTTACTAATATTTATATTACCTATTTAAATATCAAGCTCACACATATTATACTCAATAATTATTCCAGATCAAAGGCATAAATGGAAATTTAAAAAGAAGCTACGCCTAAGACCTAAAATAATAAAGGCCGCAGCCTTGCTGGCTGTACAAGTGACCCAGGTGTACGTCATCCTTGACACAAAAACTGTTAGACGTGATGTTGGCAATGGAGAGACGTGGAGATGTGACACAGTGAGCGGGGGCGAGCGACAACAGACTCTAATCCCATGGCAAAAGGTGCATAATCAAAGATGACTCCCCCTGAAGATCACTGCTGTTAGAGAACTCGCTAAAAATAAAAAAACTTCTAATCACATTTCAATTTTAATTGGATCGTTTTTGAATGTGACTTAATTGATGCCATTGCGGAGTTCTGGAAAACATCATGGTGTGGTGATTTTATACTTTTTTATGAAATGGACCAGTAAACGAGCAGATGACCACCTGATGGTAAGCGATTACCGCCGCCCATGAACACTAGCAACACCAGAGGAGTTACACTTATGAATCCTCTGGTTTTGCGCCCTTGCCTTCCTGGTCGTTAAATTTCCCAACCCCTTGCGCTCCCGGTAACCTTACTAGCTCGGAACACTACTCAAGCGTTATTTCACGCCGGTTTTCTGTGAGGCCGTGGTATTAATACGGTCGAGCTGGCCCACTCGTGCCCGTGACAAAAAGAAAAAAGTAATAGCAGTTAATGCCAAACATTAACTGCTATTACTTTTTTCTTTTTGTCACTTTAATTTATGTTCTACTAGCTATTGCCCGCGGCTCCGCCCGCGTAAATATAGTATTCCTCGGGAACACTACTTTTTCGGGATAAAAAGTAGCTTATGTTTTAATCCAGAGCCTAAACTACTACCACACCAAATTTCATCGAAATCCGTTAAGTAGTTTTTGCGTGAAAGAGTAACAAACATCCATCCATCCACTCATACATCCATCCATCCATATTCATACATTAATCCATTCATACTCACAAACTTTCACATTTTTAATATTAGTAGGATTCCTTACTGAGAAGCTCGGTAAACATTTATTTATTCAGCGAAATTTATGAAAAATTTTAGTCGAAATATTATGTAAGTGACAATTGAAATATGCGATTAAAGGTTAAGGCCAGGAAATTGAAAGCAAAATCATGACCAATACTATAGCTCAGGGCTCGGTGTCACCTATGTGAAGCCTTATTGGCCACCTGCTGGATGTAACGATCCTCTAAATTTAAATAATCACCCCAATTTCGACAGAAATCTGTGTATTGCATATATATGCAATATAGTAATTTGTACAAAAGCACAGATTAATAAATAGTTGCTACGTAAACAAAAGTATGCTTTTTAGTGAGTAAATAAACATTAACTATTCGATAAATTTATACATTTAGTAATATACTACATTACATTCACTAATATACTTAGTGGTAAAATTATGTTTCATATTACGCTATTAAGTTCACGGATTAGTAAAAAACGCTACATTATTAATTTACTTACATGCAATGCAAAATTGAAGTATCTAGTCCTAAATCTTAACGTTTATTTTATTATATAACGTAAAAATGTCTGCTTTTTATTTTCAGATTCTTGAAGGATTCTTGCGATATACTTATACGGGTGACCTGAAATTCGATACATTCCTTTGAAAGATAGAAAGTAGACCTCATTTACAGTAATATTTTTCATGGCATCCCCTATCCGAAAGTTGATATTTACAAAGTTATTGAAATTTCAAAAAATTTTTCTTTATTTTCGACTTTTTGACTTTGACATGACGTATTTTTAAAAATGTTTGTCTTTTTAGTGATTTTTTTTTATGTATTTTAACCGTCAATGAGTCAAATAATATTTTTAAGGAATAAATAGGGACAAACTAAGCGAGAATTTTTCATTATAAGACATGAAACAGAATTTTCTTTTAAGAAAAATGTGCATTTTTGGTGATTTTCTTTAAAAAGTTGTATGATACAATGCGTACAAATACCTTAAATAACTTTCTTACCTCATAAGCTTCCAAAAAAGGTACAAATATGTACATAAAAATATGAACATGTAATAAACAAAGACAAAACAATCATCAGGTAACGTTATCTCAAGAATTACTCTACCTGAGGCGACCTTTTTTTTCAATTGTTTCCTTTGTTCAAACTTCGGGATGTTTCGGCTACTGTCGTCGCGGCCCTTTGTCAATGAGTTACCGACTGGCTTAGAGAGCAAATATAGTAGCTAATATTAGTTTTAAGTCAACTATTGCCGTGTACGGACGTATTGTTGCTTTAAACTACACCCTTACTTCTACTTGTGATTTTTTTGTATCGCGATGGCTGCTTTTGAGTACGATGAATACGCTAACATCTTGTTTTGTTACGGACTTTGTAATGGTAATGCTGCTGCTGCACGAAGAACATACGTTGAACGTTTTCCGAATCGACGAGTGCCAAACGTTAGAGTGTTTTCAACAACATTTCGACGAATTCGGGAAAGCGGCCGTGTTGATAGAAGACGTGGCGATTCAGGCAGACCTCGTTTGTATTCTCCAGAAGAAGAAGAAGAAATTTTAACACTTTCTCAAAATGATCCTTCTATTTCTACAAGAGCGGCAGCTAGAAGACTTGGATTGAGTCAATGGAAGGTGTGGTTTACAGTACACACAGCGCGTCTACATCCATTTCACTACACACCTGTCCAAGCGTTGGAAGAGGGAGACCCGGTTAGAAGAATGGAATTCTGCCGTTTTATGATAAATGCAGACATGGAGGATCGCAATTTCTTCTCAAGAATATTGTGGACGGATGAATCGAAATTTGACCGTGACGGGATAAACAATTTCCACAACACACATTACTGGGCACCAAAAGGAGAAAACCCCAGGATGAAAAAAGAAAGGGCCCATCAAACCAGATTCAGTCTAAATGTCTGGATGGGTATAATTAATAATAATTTAGTTGGACCTCATTTTTTGCCTCAAAATTTAAATGGTGAAATGTACGAACATTTCCTAAGAGAGGAGATTACTGGTTTAATGGAAGATGTGCCAATAGCAACTCGTCGTAATATGATTTTCCAGCATGATGGTTGCCCGGCCCACTTCCGCCTCGGCGTACGCCAGTGGCTAGACCAAACATACCCACATCGCTGGATAGGTCGAGGCGGGCCAATTCCTTGGCCAGCACGGTGTCCCGATTTGACCCCGTGTGATTTTTATCTTTGGGGTCATATGAAGGCTTTGGTGTATACTACACCCATAACTACTGTAGAGGAGCTCAGAAGCCGCATAAGAAATGCAGCAGAAGAAATCAAAACTAGTCTTACTACCAGAATAATCAAAACAGAGGTACGGAGAAGACTACGGTCCTGTATCAGAAACAGAGGTTCACATTTTGAACAAGACCTAAAGTAGAATATTTATTATTAAATTTAATTAAACATTGATGTTTTTTAAACACAATAAACGTAATTAAATTCAATTTTTTCCTTTTATTTTAACCTTATCGCAAATAAATCGATTTAGACATTATTTCATTTTACTTCTAATATGTTTACTACAACGTCATACTTTTATATAGACATTTGCACCTTTTTGGAAAGCTAATGAGATAAGGAAGTTATTTAGAATATTTGTACGCATTGTATCATACATTTTTTTAAGAAAATCACCTGTGTTTAAGAAAAATGTGCATTTTTCTTAAAAGAAAATTCTGTTTCATGTCTCATAATGAAAAATTGTCGCTTAGTTTGTCCCTATTTATTCCTTAAAAATAATATTTGACTCATTGACGGTTAAAATACATAAAAATCACTAAAAATACAAACATTTTTAAAAATACGTCATGTCAAAGTCAAAAAGTCGAAAATAAAGAAAAAAATTTTGAAATTTCAATAACTTTGTAAATATCAACTTTCGGATAGGGGATGCCATGAAAAATATTACTGTAAATGAGGTCTACTTTCTGTCTTTCAAAGGAATGTATCGAATTTCAGGTCACCCTGTATATTTCATACTAATATAATATATTTCATACTGCAAGAACGCCTGACGTCAGACTTTTGTATGGAGCGTTTTCACGATACTCGCGTAATTCTGCATTACATATCACCGTACCTTTGAAAATATTGTTTAACTATAAGAAAGAGTGTATTAAATATTTTTTCTTTTGAGAAGTTACTCATATTTAAGAATACTATTAATTTATGAAAAAAAAACAGTCAAGTAAATACTTGTTGTTGGTCTGTCTCTGACGCGCTCACGTAGCTAAAGGCGGATTACATCGACTTATCTATGTCTGTCACTCTCTATATGTCTCATTCCCAAGTTACAACTTTGATTTTTCGGCATCTATTAATTAGCGTTATTGGTTCGATGACTGGGTTCTGAACAAAAATGTGAAAATATATATACTAAGTTTAACTTAACTGACCAATGAGGTCCGTTTATCTATTCCATAGCTCGTAATTAATATTACTACTGATAGATGACATAGATGACAGAAAGGAATAAAAATATTTACATATTAAAAAAATAATAACTACTCCAAAACTTAAAATGCTACAAAACAAAGAAATCTCCCAGGTCGTCCCCACCAGGTAGAGTACCTAGAAGGCTCAAAGAGTTTCCTCGCTGGATTGCGATACTTATTCTCTGGGCCAGGTAGGTGCCGGCTCTGGGGTCTCGGGTGGCCTCAATGAGTTTTTTGGAGATTTCTCCGAAAAGTTTGTGCGCACCCAGACCCCATGTACCTAAGGTTTCAACCCCAAACGGTTCAAAAATGAGATCCCCACTAAGGTTCTCATATTTGCGCCGCTTGAGGTTTTCCGCCTGATTGGCGGCCGCACCTGCAGAACTCGAGGTGCCCTGGACATGGGACGGAGCAAGTGTATCGACGCAAGTAGCGTTCCATACAAGAGCCCGTCCCACTCTCTAAGGGACCAGGGTCATACTGACTGGTCTCTTTCCATCGTCGCGCGCCAAACCCTCTGGTTTGGTTGGTGCCGGAGTGCCAGCACAGCTGGCACTCCGGCGGTGACAAGAGCCCGACGGATGAGATCGTTCAGGCAGTGATGTCGGGAGATGCGGCCGGCGCTTCGTTGACAGGACAGCCCGTGGTGTCCGAGGCTGTCCACATTTGCACCACAAACACAGCGATGGGGGGGGGGGACGCGACGATGGGGTGCCAAGACGCAGGAAAGTGGCTAACCGGAAAGCTGTTCGATCCAGCAATGTGCCCGTATTGGGTGACGGTAATGCTTGTAGCCAAAGGTCCGACTCCCACTTCTCCGCGGCTAAGAGGCGAGCCTGCTCCACAGGACTGGAGGACGTATTAAGAAGATTATTCCATACCAGTCTGCAGAGTGGCTCGTCCCAGAGCCTTTGGGAAAAAGTATTGTCAGGCAATTCGCTACAAGCACTAGTTACGCTCCAGGCGTCCTTGGCCTCGTCCAGAAAGGTAACTGTATTGGAGTAGGATGGGTGATGTAGTATTTTGGAGATAAGACTATGGTTCGCGTGGACTGAGGACAAGAAGGCCGGAAGCGATATGTCAGAGGGCTTTCGAACACCCAGGCCACCGAACCTAACTGGAAGCGTTGCCTGAGTCCATGCGCGGTCATCGAAATTTGTATTCAAAATAGTGGAGAGCGTTTGTCTTATGGTATCATCCAACTGTTTGAGAAGTTGAGGGAACTTCCACAGTTGACAACACCGTAAGACATATGTCAATTTAGGTACGAAAATGCAAAAACGGATTAGGGTAAAGGCCATGTGACAGTTAATTTGGAGGAGGCGGTCTAAAGTTTCATTAAAATTTTGTAATTTGTTATCTAAGAAGTCCGGGAGAGATTCGTCTAAAATAGGTGAGCCCAAAAGGAAGAGCGAATCCTTGTCAATGACAGACAGTTGTGGAGCTATTTCTTTAAAGCTGGATATAATCGCGTTTTTATCCCCACAACGGTCTGGCACAAAAAGTTCGCACTTACCTAGGTTCAGCTGCAGACCTATTTTTTGGAACTCGTGGATCAGAGTGCGGAAGTCTGATAGTACAGTGGGTGCATCGCTTCCAAGGGTCCCATCATCCAAATACCAAACATTAAATTTTGAATTTAGAAGCTCGATGACCTGGTGTATAGCAAGGCTGAAGATTGCTGGACCTAGAGGGTCGCCCTGTTGGCAGCCCACTTCGGATGAGATGAGGTGGTCTTTGTAAATGAGTTTGGTGGGGTCGTTGTAACACTGGAGCATAAATGGTAAAACGGCAGGTGCTTTAGATTTAATTTGGGCCAACAAGGCGCCTCGGTCAACTGAGGTCTTCCCTTTACATATTTATTTGTTTTCCTAGTTAAAATAGTTCAAATGTTCATTTCACCCCCAGTGTCAATAATAATAAAAAAAAACTAACAACCGAATTATAGAAAACAAAATAACTTTATCCTTGTATTTAAACATTTCCATCTAGTGACTACAGGATGTATCAGCGCCAGTTAAACTTAGTTTGTTTAGAGTTTATGAAATATTCTCAGAAACCGTGCTTAAGACAGTATTCACTAATGATATCGCTCTTGGATTTATATGTTTTGTTACAGAACACAATAGTTATAGTTATAAACAATATACTTAGCATTTAGACATACGAGAAATATATATATATATTAATTAATTTTTAATTATGTGCGTGAATTTAATCGCTTAATTCCAAAGACTAATTACTCTCAGATCAACTCGATTAGATTATCGCCACTGTTCATTGTAAATTATCACGTGCGTGCGTGTAACGTCACATCTGTCAATGTCAGTGTAAGCTCTAATGAGACGACACCAGCATCGGGAAGCGCAACAATTTGTTAGGAGAGTTCATAACATTTAATAAAATATATTTAATATTTTTAAGCTATTGCATAGATTTTATCGCGGGCTTTGAGCGTGGCGACCGAATCAAGAAATTCCATAACAAAAATAAACCTAACACCCCCCACTCCGACCGGCACAACGGTGCGGCGTTGAAAGCCGTGCATCGTCTAACGTCGTTTCAATTCGGCAGACTTCGGCACGGTGTTTGTGTGCGTGCGACTAGACGTATGCGTGTAGACTTACTATGCAATAGCTTTACCGCGGCAGTCCCCGAGTGCCACACGTATTTTATTTATCTGAATTTTCTTATCCACATCTTGTGGCCTTATTTTGTTATTTACTGATATTATTTCGTCTTCCTCCGGCTTGAGCGCTGGCACGCTAACCACTGAGTCACAGGGGCCGTCAATATATGTATATAACTAAGTAATCTCATAAGTGTGTACCTCTATATAATAGAGGTCGGGTAGTAGAAAAAATAGCCTAACCAAGAGCATATCAGGACATTTATCAGAAGGATTCCGTAACTATCAAGGCGCAATATGTTTTCTTTAAAGTTATTGTCTCATTTCGCTCAAAATAATTTTTCTATAGAGTTTTAAGCGTGACCTATCAGCACGGAAACTTCTTCTATCTCGTAAGGTTTAGAAATGCCAGGAGGGACGAACTTATAAACCACTTCGATTTAGAGCAATCGGCACTAAAGGTCGATTACTCTAAAAGACTTTGTAAAAGAATATGTCCGAGATCTTACCTATATTCAAAAATAACCCAAAAGATGGTTGATTAATGATGATGATGATGAGATGATTGATGACTGATTAATGAAATATTTTTCATCCCCACTTCACATGTATGGAAGTTATTATGTTAAAATAAAATTATTATTATTTTATTATTATTATTATTTTCAAAACTTCAGCCACCCCTAAAATAAAAAAAAGATAATTATCTTTCTTATCAAACAATCAGATGATCAGCCTGCATTGTCCTAACCAGACTTGTTGTCCCAACGCGAGTATCGAACCTTCGGAGTGAAGAGCCAAGTTCTAAGCAATCTTCGGATAAAACACAGTTTATATTTTCCAAATAATTCACGTAAAGGTAAATGCTCTGCCCCTAAAGTCAAGTCAAAGTCAAACATTTTATTCAAAGTTATTATACACTTTCTGAATAAATACGTGATGTCTACCACCGGTTCGGGAACTAGCCCGGCGAGAAGAACCGGCGTAAGAAACTCACGCAGTCCTATCTTTTAACAAAAAGATGGAAAATTGTTATTTTAGAAAAAAAGGGTGTATAACAATGTCATGACTAAAACTACATAACAAGAGTACAATAGTACATAGAAGTAGCCTTGCAGGTGGTCATCCAATTCCCATGGTGTGCAATCGTCAAAAAAATCATTGACTATAATAAATATAATAAAGCTTTAACACACACGTTAACGTTAACGTTCTTTAATTACATTTTTAAATTTATTAATAGACAGCTGATTTTGAACGTGTTCTGGGATTCGTGTACATTGATCTTTAAAAGATTTACTAACTTTACTTAGTCTGATCACTGGGATATCTAGTTTGTTTTTTCATTGTCCAAAATGTATTGAGAAACGACGGTGAGAATTCCTATTTCTTTAAACTTTTCTCTCAGAAATTCAAAGCAGTGTGCTGTGTGCGAGTTTTCGTCACTACTCACCGTGAAGAAGTTAACTACAATTTGTATGGCATCGAAACAGCGCCCCTAGTGGCAAACAATGATAACTAATTCGATGCCATACAAATTGTAGTTAACTTCTTCACGGTGAGTAGTGACAAAAACTCGAACTCCGCACACAGGACATTTTTTAAATCGAACCTTAATAAAATTATTGTCATTTCAAGCGATCACGATGGGCCCAAAGGAATATGTATGGCTAACAGTACACAAGGGTTACGATAGATTTTATCAGAGAAGCGGAAAATTTATTAGAAGTAATTTAATAATTCAACTTATAAATGTTAGAATTTATTGCGGCTTGGTATTGGTTTTAAAACGTAATAAATTCATAATACGGGTACGATTTAACCGCGGATTACCAACTAATGTAATAATTCATTTTAGTTTCGATCTTTATCTTTATCCAGGCTCGTTTTGTAATTTGTTATTTACATAATTAAAGTTAACGGGAATTATGAGTACCTATTGTGTATTAAACAAAAAATAAAAAACATATTGTATTAAAAAGTCTATAAGTTTTCCTAGACTTTATAATAAAATTCGTTGCTAAGGCTCAATATTAACGTAGAGGTAAGTTAGTAGTAATTTTTTATCTCTACATTTAAAAAAAATCTATTCGTTCTTTAAGGAGCTATGATGCCACAGATAGACACAGACATACAGGTACACAAACACCCTAGTATTATTAAAAGTCCTGAAGGTGTACTTCCCTACTTGTGTACTTTTATTTTTTTAATACGATATGAACAGAATGTGGAATACATTAGCGGAGTAGAAGGTATTCAATGGATTTCCCAAGAGCAGGCGATGATGGATGTTCGTGTGTCCCTAAGAATATACGTAAACAATTTCGCTATTTAGAAGTAACTTAATAAATACGAGTTTAATGTCGTTAACGCTCTAATAATTTCGGCTATGGAACTGATATTTGTGAGATAAAGTTAAAATTCCTCAATAACTTGAATTTAATTAAGATAATATACGAAATACAATCATTTCATACATTACAATCAATGATTTCAAAACTAAAGATGGGCTACGTCATAACGTACATTTGGCAGAAAAAATCTTCATACAAATAAAGTTATGCCATCTGTATTTTATCAGATTTTGCCAATGAAATGCGGACTGTCAGATAAAAATAATAATTTTATCCTAACTGTTCACCGTGGTCAATTTGTCGCTTGAATGTCAAATATTTGTAGCTGCGTTCAGTTTACCTGCTTGGCTATTTATTTATTTTAGTTCATAGTTAAGACAGAATAACATGTGTCGGGTCAGCTAGTATTCAATATTGTTTGTTTAATAATTTAATATTTTTATATTAAATATTATTATTATTTATATATTTTTTTAACAAAATTTAATACTTCAAAAACCAAATGTCAATGTATCAAGATGACAAAAGTCGAACCTCGACTGCACCAAACAACCCTAAAAGTAGGGCTGTTTTTGCCTTGACTCGCCTTATCTATAATGTAGATATGGGTCTTTAATTATTACATTTTTTTTTCAGGATTTCGTATAGTTTTGCTCTGTCCGTCTATCTGCACCGTCCCTGCTAACTTCTGCAATTATTAATATAAATCGATAAAACATATACACTTGTAGATTGCGTATTGTCACTTTTGGCAGGATAAAATAATAAAAGGTATTTTAGGGGCAAAATTATGAAGTGGGGTATTTTTTTTTCTCATTTCTCCCCATCGTGTCCACAAATAGTTATTTTTATAAGGCGAGGTTACACGACATTTTTTAAATGTGAGCCATTTCGAATAATCATCCTCCCAGGTTGTATCCCACTCTTAAAGTATAGGAGGTAGAAACTTTTAACTTTCCAAACTCTTAGATCACGCTAACTACTTTATAGGAAAATTATTTTAAATAAAATCAGACCATGTCTTTTAGTTAATTTGAAAAGAACAACCTATTGCGCGTTCATAGTTACGGAACCCTCCTAAGATATGCCTGAGACTCCTGGCATGCTCTCGGTTAGGTTATTTTACCTACTACTTCTCGCGACAATTTCTTTTTAGAATGATCAATAAAATTTATGAAAATAAATAAAATAAAAAAATGATTACTTAAAATCACATTTAATAAAAATCATTTTATTTAAACAATATTAAATTAAGTAAATCTAACTATGCACTTCCCAACTATTTGAACTTATATGCAACTTATACTCTTTGAACTTCTAACAGTGAAATGAAAATGAAGAATTTTATTTCCAAATGTGAAACTGATCAAGCTTTTTTCAGAAAGTCAATAGAAAAGGTTACCACCGGTTCAACCCTAACCCGCCGAGAAGATCCGGCGTGGCGTAAGAAACTAGCACGGGGCAATTTTTTAGCAACAAGATTGGAAATTGTTCTTTTTTAAAAGAAATATATTATGTTTTACATTGTAAACTTAAATCTATGTTAAATATAACAAAAGTCAAAAGTACATAGAGACAGTGTTACAAGGGTGCATCTTATTGCCAAGGTGTGCAATCGTTAACAAAATCATTTACTTTATAATAAGCTTAAGCACACAAGCGTTCTTTGATTACTTTTTTAAATTGTGTTATTATTTATTGTATTAAAATGTAACCTCAAGCCATTGCGCGCAGGATTCTGTCGCCGCGACTTTCGTGATACTATCTATGCCGGAGCGCCGACCATAGACTATAGCGTTTGTGCCATAGACTAATGACGATTTTAAACCATACACTGCTGCATGGAATATATTATACACCAATTGCAAGGAGCATACATTTCATTGTTGCAGAGTTTTTATAATAAAAGCTCGTTAATCAATAGCGAATATCTTTTATCACACGCAAACAACCATAACATAGTTAAGTAGCGGATACATTTTTAGTACATAGTGTTTTTTCCAAAACTTAATACAAAACTTATATTGCTACGTAAAACCATTATTTTATTTTATTGTATTCGTAGAAAGACTATATGTAGCTTCCTTCCTGCTATTTTATATGGTATATTTTTATATTAAAATTAAGAATACTTCAATTCCTAAGAATATAGGGCAGGTGAACTTAAAAAAATGTAATAAAGAAAAGCCCTCAAGGCAAATACAAAACAGCGTTCACCTTTTCACGCCGAAGTCTGAAGGCGCCGGATATCCGGCGCCGTTGCCCACTTCTAAATCAAATTCAAACAAAAACTCGTCTTGTAAACCCTTCTCCAGGAGTTAATTTCATTCGAGGAAATTTAACTCAAAAACCTTCAAGCTTTTCTAAGTTACATGGAATATTATACAACTAAATAGAACTGAGACTTTAAATTGTTTAGGATCTATAACAAGTATTTTAAATCTTCTGAATATATCAGTATTATATGGACTATGCCATTCTTGAAGCTTTTATATAACTTTGAGACATATTTATATATATAAATATGTCTCAAAGTTATATAAAAGCAATAATAAATGTAGGAACATTATAAATACACACAAACTAGATATGCTAGTGATCAGACTAAGGTTAGTAAATCTTTTAAAGGTCATTGTATACGCCTATACAGTAGAATCCCAGGAACCGTTCAAATTCTTTCTATATAATAATTTATTATATTACATAATAATGAATGAATCAAAAGAACTAAATTATAATCTAAACAATATAATATGTAAGTTATTGTATAAATGAAAAATAAAAAATGCCTAAAGCTTAATGTAGGGTCAAAGATTTTACTGACGATCGCACACTATTGGAATAGGATTGCCACCTGCAAGGCTACTTCTATGTGTATCCTGACTTTTGTTAATATTATATAGACTAAGTTTTCATATTGTATATAATATATATTTTATCCCTCCATCTGCTTGCTAAAAGATGGCCCGTACGAGTTTCTCACGCCGGTTCTTCTCGCCGAGTTAGTTCCCGAACCGATGGTAGGCATCACGTGGGGACAATTCCGTGAGGGGTATTTAATAACCTACATGGAAATAAAACTTTTTGAATCTGAATTGAATGATAGGAGACACCACTTTCTGAGTTTAATAATTGCCGATTCACAAGCAATCAATTGAAATTTACCGATAAATTAAACATTGATACACGAAAAGTTATTCAATTTTTACAAAACGCAATAACCACAAAAGTGTCCCTGGTAATCGAAACCGAATCATAAATTGATTTGTAATCGTGAGTCGGAACCCCGTAACGCTACTCTAATTGGAATTTAATACTGACGCAAAATAGACGTTAGGCGAGGTGCACACTATCAAATTTGCGCTATTTTCGTTCGCTCCAGTATAGGGGCCGATTACACAAAAAGGTGTGATCCCCTCATATCTCGTAGAGTTGTAATGATATGATATTAAAAAAAGGCACAAAGACGTGTATTTACAAGAACTATAAGGTGCAAAAAGAATTATTCGAGAAAGTAAAAAAACGAAAAAAGTTATGGCCGAAATAGTGAAAAAAAAAACTATTTTCGATTTTGACGAATAGATATTTTGATAATATAATATATTATGATAATTTGAAAGATATTTTGGAAACGAAGAATGATCTCAAAAATTTGAGAAAAACTCCTATGGACAGTTTAGTCGGCTAAAATTTGAGCATAAAACAAATACGATCGGGTTAAGGGATTGACTTGTAGCCTAACCTTTTTGAAAAAAATATTTCAGTATCTAACTTTAAACGAGACTATCTTATATGTAATCAGAATCTTGATAACGGCTAAAAATATTTACATGAGTGTGAGTTTTGGGGGAGAAAAATCGATCTAGCTTAGGTCTTATCCCTTAGAATCTGCGCATATTTAAGCAATATGTAAATGTAAAATAAAATAATAGGAAATTAGTCACCTCAACATCTACGCGTACGAAGTCGCGGGCAAAATCTAGTCTAAGAATATAATGATTATCATTCAATGTTGTAGTTTAATTTTGTAACCTTTTCCTTATCCCGACATTCTCGTCGCTCAGCGACAAAATTTTTTCGAATTCCGTAGATTCATTTATTCTCGATAGTCGTGTGAGGCACGAAATCTGTGAATTTTTTGTTAAAAATTGTTCGGAGGGACAGTAAAAACTTCTTGAGTCTATATTTGATAGGTATTAAAAAGAAAAAAAATATAATATGTGCTAAATACATGATGTTATAGGTACATGTGTAGGATATAAGCGAGAGAATGAGATAAAAAGCAATTAAAGTATAAAACATACAACGTAGGATACGTTGTATGTTTCATACTCTATTCACATGTATGGAGAGCCACCCGTAAAATATAAAATTATTATAATTTTATGATGTCAAAACCGAGATTTATACAAATTTTATAATTACACCAAATTTCATCCATTTATATTCATAATTACAGATGCTAGGAGAGCGGACACACAGACAGACAGACAGACGGACAGAGCTAAACTATAAGTATTACGGAACCCTAAAAAATAAACATGTAATAAGAATGTTAAAAATTACAAAATCGCAAGCTTCGAGAGCCCATCATTCCATGCAGATACTTTGAAATTCCAACGAAAAAATCTCCGTCTCGGCAGACCAACCTCAACTTGGAAGCTGCGGCCCTATCAGTTTAAGTTTAAAAATAGGCTTCTTTGAAATGAACTGGTATCTGCTCTGATAAAGACGTGATTTCGGTAAAGCTCTAGTAAAATAATTGAGAACCAAGATAAGTAATCAGTCAAGACAAATATTAATTTAAAAAATTGTATTTAGGTAAACGCTGTTTTGAATTGAAGTGTCACTAAATTCATTGGTTGGATACAAAAATTGAATACAAAAAAGCAACCATCTGCACATTTTGTAGTTCTGTGCTACTGTAGACTATTAGGTAATATATTTTGATGTTCCCACGGGAAAACTGATCTACTTTCTACGCGAACAAAGTCGCGGGCTGCAGTATAAAGCCCAAGCCCTATGTATGACTATTGAAAATCCCTATAAACGAGGAAGCTGAAGAATAAGAAATGTGGAAACTTTATCTATTCTCTTTGCATATATTTTAAATTCAAAAATTTTTATCGCAGCAGTATGAATATTTAATATCAGTATATCGGATGAGGCGCCATTAAAATTCATTATCTACGAAAACGGTTGTTTTTGCAAAATAAAATCTTGAAGATAATTAAAAAAGATCTATTTCGAGCTTCATCATCGTAAATGCCAGAAGCCTGGATAGATTGACGAGATATATATCTGAGAAATTGAAAAGTAGAAATTTGTATATAAGATCTTAACAGTTTTGAATCGAAGTAAAGTATTTCTAGTCGCATTTAAAGTATTATGGCGAAAAGTTATTAAAAATTGGAATGAAGAGTGAAAAACCTTTTTTACTCATAAGATAATTATAAAATTCTGATTATGATAATTTATTCAGAATTTTATAATTTACTAGCTTTTGCCCGCGGCTTCGCCCGCATAAATACAGTATCCCATGGGCAGATTATACTTTTTCGTGATAAAACGTAGACTATGTTTTAATTCGTTTAGTAGTTTTTGCGTGAAAGAGTAACAAACGTTCATCTATCCTCACTAACTTCACATTTTCAATAGTAATAGGATATCATAATATGAAACGTGTATCTTTTCGTGTATTGATAAAAGTTCAATTTGTCCTTTAAAATGTAACGCCGCGTGTAATGACTGTCCCTGCATTGTAAATCTGTAATATCTTCTAAAATATTAATTTAAACTACATGCTGTAAAGGGCCATATTGATCTATATTAAATGCACAATGTATTTACGGTACTTAATTGGATAAGGATTAATGCTGTATTGCTTAAAATCGCTTCGTAAATGAGCCATTATTTCTCGTAAAAAGTAAAGGATAAAAATGGTTATTGTGGGTTGTGTCTAAGACATAGACATATATACCATCGCGGACTTTTTTTGTATACCTTTTTAAGGTGTATAAAACTGTAGTATATTATTTTGATCTATCTCGTAGGGTTGAGCCAGCGTATGCAATGTGAGCGCAAAAAAAATGTGTTTATTTACGACATTAAAAACCTCTTAAATATTATCAGTCTTTCTCTACTATATTATGCATGTTATATACATATAAACCTTCCGCATAAAAAACTCTATCTATAAAAAACAACGCATCAAAATGCTTTGCTTAATTTTAAAGATCTAAGCATACATAGGGACAGACAAAAAAGCAACTTTGTTTTATACTATGTAGTGATATTTTTTAATTCTTTTTTTTAATATCGTAATGTAAACTTACCTTTTACCAATAAATGTAACATATTACCTACTTATTGTATTTATTCTATATCTTTAACACAATATTACGGAACCCTCCTTAGACATGTCGTGACTTGCTCTTAGTTAGGTTATTTTTGTCGGCGTTTGATATTTTAAATGTTTTGCAAAAAATTACACATTGTCAAAATGACATTGCTTTTTGCGTCCTTCGTTGCGATGTTTGGCGAATATCACGTGTTATGGGCATCAGCTATGGTACCAGCCAACTTGAACGTGAGTTCTACTTCAAATATTATTTAATCAGAGCTTGGTAGAGAGGTACCTACTTCAAAATTATGAAGATTAAGTAGAGAAATAGTTAAAATTTTAGCCTAATTTAAAAGGTGAGTTATGTAGAAAATAAGTTTTATTTCATACTTTTTTGTACTAAAAACTCTGGAAGTCGGTTTTCATTTCTTTTAATAATTATATTAGTTAGATTATATTATATAGTAACATGTAACTGAATTGATTCATCAAAGTCAAAACTACTGAAGCTAGAAACGTAATACTTATTTGGACCGTGCCTTCCTTTTATGACTATAGGTCCACTAAGAAGGGATTTTGCGAAACTCACCCCCTAAAGGGGTTGATACCCCATCAACGGTTGTATGTAACTTTTTTGTTCGTGGTCAAATCTGTTTCTTTCTTATATAATAAAATCTGGTGGATATTCGTGTTAGTGCTGGTAACTACGCTTTAGTTACAAACTTACAATATAAACATATAGATGAACAAAAAATCGAGTGCCTACTTGCATATGGATTAACAAAATTTAACCTCATAGTAAATTAATACAAAAAAGGTACACATGACTATGACACGACAGAATTGCACAAATTCAATCGCCCGTGCCGGCCTTAATTAAATAAAACATTACATTGTTGTTCGCGTGACGGCGCCACAATCGCGCGACCTTTAACGTTTGTCTCCCATCTCCAAAAGCCCGGTATTCATTTATTCACTTTTTGCCCCAAACGTAATGGCCCGACTTCACAAAGGACCGAAATCGGTGTCAAAAATCATTTCCGTTCCACAGGTGTGGAATTACAAACTCAAAGTATCGCCGCCAAAGTAAAGGTTCGCCACAATTTTATATCTAACGACCGGTCGGTTGTTTGGCAAAAGAGACGCTAGAATGAAACAAATATGCTGTTTCAATTGATGAGAAGATCATACCCGTATATAATCTCCTGAAAGCAAATAAAACATTTAACACTATTTTCAAGTCGGGTTATTTTTCTGCGAATAATATTTGTTTGCTAGCGAATATTTGGTAAAAGTAGATACATTGTAATGCGACTTTTTGGAGTGGTCTATTCTATTTTAATATATTAAAATTCCTATCTATTTTCAAACCCATATTTTCTACAAAAAGGCCGTGATAAAATGTCACCAAAAATGTTTCAACAATGGCCAATGGCAATCAATTTCCAATATGGCCCGGCCATTGATACGGTGATATAAAAGATATCCCAATTACGCTAATAGCCCCGTTGTCTATTCTAAACCCTATATTCTAACATTCCCCGGTGTGTGCATTCAATTTCCCGGGCAATCTTTTTTTTCATTTAAGCGAGGTTTTGCAGGTGAGGGCAGCACTTACGCATGCGATTCAATATACTCCTAATTCGCTTTGGACATATTTTTACTCTATGGAAATTGCTCGTGCCTAAATGGGAATAAGGAACTTTTGTTAAATTTTTTAAATGTTCCGTAATTTTAAAGTAAGTATGTTTTTCCCTACAATTTATAAATTAGGTGTTAGTTAAGTTTTATAACATAGGCACAACATAGTAAACTTTTTAAGTAAATTTTTGTAACTTATATGAGAATTAGGTATACAATATACGGGAGACAAAAGATAGCTGATGCTTAGGGGAGACTTTACCTAAGTTCTTTTGGACTGCCTAGAAACCATCAATATTTCTACTTTTAAAATCCACTTTAGAAACAATAAATTATTTTGCGAGGGCAATACACGTATAATTCAATTGCATAACATAATTCACTTTAGTCATATTTTTTGTCTATGGATTTAGTGCTGGGTTCGCGCCAAATAATTCCGTTGCATTTGAATATTGTATTATGAACGATCGCTTCGTGTCAATAGTTTATTAAATTTTTTCCGGAAAATATTACGTTACATTGTTTGTAATTCAAATATGAGTCGGCAAAAGCGAACCATTTACCCCGAGGTCAAAAAGGTTCACATATTTTTAATCTATTTCATGACTAAATTCACTCCGGAAATTTCGTTTGTTTTAATTTGTAACCCGTTTTAAATCGTGTCATTCATTAACCTGGCAGCTATGAAAGTACAAGTAACCGAATTAGAAACTATGCACGAATTATACAGTAGTTTCTATTTTCTGGACTATCCATATAACCTAGCGATATACCTGCATTATGGTTTGCCTTATATTTTCATTGTCGCTTTCTATTACATAGCAGCTTTTGCATAGTGCACAGTCAAACACACACATAAATACACTTTCTCACGGGAACTCTATACTTTTTCAGTATAAATAGTACATACCCTATGTTTTATTCTAGAGCTAAACTTCTTCCATACCAATTTCATTAAAATCCGTTCAACTTTTTTGCGTGAAAGAGTCACAAACTTAAACATTTATAATAATAGTGGTTTATTTGGGATAAAATACATTACACAATACACACAACTATTTACTCTAGCTTTGGCCCGCGGCTCCGCTCGCGTAAATACAGTATCCCACAAGAACACTGTAATATTTTGGGATATGTTTTAATCCAGAGCCTAAACTACTACCATTTCATCAAAATCCGTTCAGTAATTTTTGCGGGAAAACAAACATCCATCCATCTATCCTCACATAGGAGGATGATTATTCGTATTGTTCCTACAAGCTCCTATTTAATATGAAATGTAATAGTAGCAATTCTAGCAAGTAAAATAATTAATGAATTAACAAGTACATTGACCCCGATCTCCCCAACAGCGTTACAAGTGATCAAATATTAACATCACACCGTGCACGGTCTTCGCGGACCGCTTTATAGAGGATACTGGGGCGTGTTAGAGCGAACAGGAAATAGCCGCAAACCGCGATGAATTATTAAAATAAAATATCCTGAGCGAACTGCACACACAATTACACAAGACTGTCTGGACTCTGGATGTTCCAAGCGGAAGAACTTAGCACTTGTCCATTTTGATACAAAAGATATTCCGCTTGTGTTATTCAAAGTATATTTCTTGTTAAAATTGTTATTCACTTGTGTGAATAATCACAAGTATATTTTCTACGCTTCATTCAGATCGTGTTCTTATTCATGTGAAAATAAGTGGTTTATTTTTCTAAAATACACGTATGAACTGTTTTAATTATCTACTCTTTATAATCGCGAAGTGGATTAAACAGTTTGCAAACACAGATTAGACTTGCACTATTGCATTATTCTTTTGTACAATTATCAACTTCAATAAAATTATTTTATATGTGCGTTTTTTTGCAAATAAATCCCTTTGAAAGTAATAAAAATAATGTGTTACGATTACCAGACAATGTAAGTATATTTGATACTTTTATACTATACACATATTATGATTGTCTATTATATACATAGAAAACTTTTTTTTCGTTTGGCGAGATTCGAACACATGACCTCCGGCTTGAACACTGATGCGCACAACCACAGAGCCACAGAGGTTATCAAAATGACTATCAACAAATACAGTTATAAACATACCAATAAATGTCGAATATGTCCACAAACGAATACATCCGAGGCCGTTATGTTGGCCCCAAAAAGTTTTTCCATAAAAAGTGTGTCCATATTATCTTTGGCAGCGGCCCCCGAAAACTGTTGTCTTTCCATTCCGCGCCGGAACCATCAATCACGGCGGTACCTTTTTACAACACAAACACACCAAATGGCTGTATTGATTGAGGATTGGCTAAATCAGGGCGCTCGCATTCTATGAGCTAGCAGTAGACCTTGGCAAGCTGGGTTCCACGGCTAACTAACTTGGCACACGTTAAGTTCGGGCCGCGGATCTGATTGCGTTCCAAACGGCGATTGCGTATTGAACTGTCGTGCTGATTAAAAATGCGTCACGGTTTGGACTGCCGGCCTCTTACATAATACGTCATAGCGCGCGGTTCAAACTGTGGAAAATGTAATGTCTGCCCCGCGCATTTACACGTTCAGTTCGGAACGCGGGTTGGAACGGCCCGTGCTATTTCAGTCAGAATTGTACATGTGATGGGCGCTATTTCTTTCATTATGTATATGCCAAGTTGCTAAACACAAAAAGTGTTAGCAATACATAATAATATGTCACATTACATATAACCCGATCGATGAAATCAAAATATTAACTATTTTGTTTGCGTCAAATTAATATTCAAAAGTTATATTATATATTGACCTAAGCACCTGACAACTTTGCATTATTAATAGAGCAAAGTAAAGTCATGATATTTTGTTGGACTGTTAATAATAAGCAAACGTAGGATGAATTTACTAAAACGTATATCACAGACCTTAGTAGTGAAATTATAATCCCTTTTATGTATTTTTTTTAAACATTTTTTTTTTCACATTGAAGTAAAATTTTATATTATAAAAATAGACCTTAAGTTATCCTAATTTTTGGAATATAAAATTTTAAACAAAAACCCTTAAGATGTAGCCTGAATTGTCTAAATGAAATTATTCGAATGTAAGGACGCCCATTTTCAACAATGCAACTTTTAAAAATGGAAAGAAAAATTAAGATGAAATAAAATGACAACTAAAGAAAATGTTTCCTTAGATAAATATTTCTAATGTCTGAAATTTTGTCGCTATAATAATAACCAAAGAAAATAACTTGAGTATTGTCAGCTATTTCATAAAACCGTAGCTTACTCGTAGCAGTGCTACGACATAGTAGCACTACCGCGTAGCAACGTAGCAGATCGTTATGATAGTTCATTAGAGTGTTTTACTTGTCACAAAAAAACTATTCGGCATCAAAATTGGGGCAAAACAATGTATGTGTGGAATTGATACATATTGACAAGCTAAATCCATATATGCAACAGAATTTATCTAGCACGTCTAGTTTTGCTGCTCTGCAACATTTGACGCATTTTTAGTACTTTTCTTGCATTTGCATTTAATTTTTTTCCCAGTAAACATTAGTGCCGTGAATGTTGAACATGGCGATAGGTTCCACCTAGGTATTGCCAACGTGGTAAAAAGATAGTGGTCCACATAAATGTTAGCTGATTTCTGCTCGAAAATCAATCGCGAAATAAGACTACACTATTAAGAAAAGGATTTATCAAATTGTTATTTTTTTAATATTATTAGTATTTTAATTCATTTAAGATTTTAATTAATAGCATTTAAGTCGCATATTTTGTACTTTTTTATAGCAATATATATATAATATGTGAAATTTCGTAAAATTTAAGAAAAGCTAAAAAACTAGACGTGATATAATTATTATGTAAACAGTATTAGATTCAGCACACTGAAGTACATTAAAATCACATTTCAACATTTTTGCTCCCGTCTTTTAAAAAAAAATTTTCAGACCTGTTTAATAATTTAGTGGATACACCGTTTCGAAATGCTCACTTATTTTGACTTTGTGTATATCTTTCAAAATGTTATCTTTACAGTAAAAACTGTTTGTACTATTCTCTATCAAAAGGTTTGCTTAGTTACTACATAAATGTTTTTTTTTTTCTAAAAATGTATAACAAATCAAGATAAGAATTCAAGTATGTCTACAGAGTAACCCGAAAGTTGTGAGATCAAATGTTGTATTGTGGACCGTATTTCAAATATCTTCGTAAATCCCGTGTCCCGATCTTCTTTTCAATCGGAACCTTACAAAATAAATTTGTCCGACTCAGATTCTATTGCTCTTCTGTCGTTTTGGGGGATTTTAAAATACAATTTTTATAGCACACTTTGGCGTTTTTAAAAGCGATTTAGAGTAAACTGAAGCAGAGTATAAAGATAATGAAATGCATATTAAACGGTTTGATTGTGTTTATAATTTGTTGAAGAAATATTGAACATTTTAGAAGCACATCAAGAATAACGAAATAGCAGAAGCTAAACATTTATTGCCTCGTCGGTTAGTAAAAAACACACGCGGCTTTGTACAATATTATGTTCATATTTAATTACATTCTTCTGGGAGCAACAATTAGCACATACCTTGCGTGTTTTTGTCATGAATAAACACTGTGATTGCTTACCTGAAAACAAAAATGAAAAAAAAATTTAGACAATCTCACGCTATTTATACGAATTTCGATTTAGATATACTCTTGAAATATTACAAAAGAATAGCTTTTGCCTGCGGCTCCACGCGTGTAAATGCAGTATCTCTTGGGAACACTGTATTTCGGGATAAAAAGTTAAACTACTACCATACCAAATTTCATAAAAATCTGTTCAGTGGTTTTTACATGAAAAAGTAGCAAACATCTATCCATCCATCCTCATACACTTTTACATTTATAATAGTAGTAGGATTGGAGTCGTAACTGTATCTTTATACGTTTCAGATGTTAGGATCTTGTACGTTTGGTAGGATTTACTCACTGACATGGAGCCAAATCTGCATGTCTGTCGACAATTCCATTGGCAAATTAGTCGATCAATCTGTCGGTAAGTTAGTCAATAAGACTCGACCCTCCTCTGTCATTGGTTACGTAATCAATCGGTCCGAGTTCGGTTCCTTTCCTTTGTAAAAGGAAAGAGTTTATTTGTTCCTATGTTTTTGTAGCCTTAAGTTTCCTGAAGCTGCAGATAGTTAACATGCATGTTTTACTTATTTTTCTATTAAATTTTAAGAGACAATAATAATTCTAACTTAGTAGATACACCGTTTCGGAATGCTCACTTATTTTGTGTTTGTGCCATGCCCTTTCAATATACGGAGGTATATTTCAAAATGTTATCTTTACAGTAATAACTGCTTGTAAATACAAGTTAACTATCAAAGCTTTTGCTTAGTTACTACATAAATGTTATCTCTAAAAATTTATAACAACTCAAGGTAATAAATCAATCTTGTCTATAGAAATATAAAAGTGTAAAAGTTGTGAGATCAATTAATGCTGTATTGTTCAGTCACAGTCTACTAAATGCTGCCGACGGAATTTTTAGTGTACTGCGCATACACTTGGGAATTATAAAACTACTCCTGCGTAACTGGCATGGTTTCAATGAAACCGTCACGGAAATCCGTAGGGGGAGTTATTATTAGACATGTCCTGGGTACTAAAAAGGCCTCTTTAGGTGTTTCATATTATGATTTATATTTTTTTTTAACTCATATTATGTGCGTCTTTTTACGCATTTCTATTGACAACTGTCAAAATTGATTTTTTCTATGATGATATCAGATGAATCATGTACCCATTTTACAATTTCACGATTTTTGTATGGAAAAAAATATATGAAACATAATATGAAACACCTAAAGTGTTTTTAGACCTACTGTTTCCATGAGGTATAACATTTTACACAACAACCTTCATTCTTTTATTTTTCTTTATTTCTGCTTACATTCTTCATACGTTAAACTTATTTCACGAAACTAGGCTAAGAACGCCACCACTAAATAGTCCAAAAATTAGTTTTTCGTGCCATAAATATGGCTGGTCCATTTTATGAACCTCGAAGCCTTTCATCCCGGTTTGTTTAGTGCGGCCCACTACGAGGGTCCACTAAAATTTTATCACCGGGATATATTTTTATGTCCTTATCTTATATTATTTATTTCTTTGTCCCGTTTAAGCGCTGTATTTATGCCCGAGCTTTACTTTTCGATTAATTTTATTACAATTTAAGGTCACGACTTACCAAAAGTCGTGACCTTAAATTGTTGCGTTTCCTGAAAGAAAACTGTAATGTGTGTTACGATTACTTTAAAATTTTTTTTAGCTTATGCGTATGGGGGATAGGTTTCTTGTTGCAGATTCTATCTTAATCCGGTGATTTGTTGACGGTCCATAATAAACATAACAGTTAACCTACAGAAACTGACGATTTGAAAATAGGTTGAATTTGAAATAGCCACCGAAGACTTATGGTTGCTTAGGTGAGGCGTTATGGTTACGTTCAGCTAGGTATGGCCATAGGCATCAACCTTGATAGTTCGTTATCGTCATCATTGGATGATGATGACGAATATACTTGTGATATAAAAATGTGTGAAATAAAAATATTCATTTGTGATAACAAATAAATATTTTTACTCTGATCAATCACGAAGTAATTAAAATATATTCATTAACATATTTTATATCACTTATTATTATTTATTAATTATTAATAAATCTAATATACATAATTCTCTTATTTCACTGTTTGTCACAGTATAATTCCTCCGAGAGGGCTTGACCGATTTCTATAAAATTTTGCAGGTGTATTCGGTAGGTACGAGAATAGGATGTAAGCTATTTCTCATACTCCTTAATGATAAGGGAGCCCCGTCCTAAAAATAATATATTTTTACATTTTTATTGGATTTTTTTATTTGGCATTAAAATACATATAACCCTTAATTTTTATCCATCTTACATAAACCTCAGTTATTTTATAGCGATATTAGTACTGTAATAATCTTCAACCCTCAGTAGTTTCACACATCACATGTATATAATAATAGCTCCCCACACCGATTTCGGTGACGGTGGCCGGTTTCATTGAAACCAGGCCAGCTACGCAGGAGTTATTTTATAGTGCCCAAGTGTATGCGCAGTACACATAAGCACTCTCTCTTCCTTTACTGTCGAAACCCAGTGGGACGGACAGACCGACACGACTGGCGAGAGATCAGGCGCAGGTCCGACATTTTACATGCCCATCATGTATCATCATCATCATCATGATCATCTTTCTTGTCAGACAATCAGGTGATCAGCCTGCATTGTCCTAACCAAACTTGGAAACAACATTTTTTGTTGTTCCAATGCGGGAATCGAACCCACGACCTCCGAGTCGAGAGCCAAGCTCTAAACCACGGAGGTTGTATATTATAGAGGTAGTTTGAAGGTGTAAGTTGTAGATGTAGGTTGTAGGTGTAGGTGTTGGTGAGAAACTGAATGTGTAAATATGTAGTTATTTATTTATTCCAGTTCATAGTTAAGACAGAACAATTCTGTTGGTTACAGCAATTCTGTTGGTTACAGCTAGTGTATTTTATATTAATTAATATCTATTATGTACTCTGTGATAATGATCGACTAGTGATGATACTGATGATATACAGGAACATTTTGATAAGTTTTACCCATATCGCAATACATAGTAAGAATGTGAGATATGTATGAAAACTGAATGTATATTGATCTTTGCAGGGTTCAAACATCTCGATATTGCACACGTCACGTGTGACGTCACAGGACGCGCTCACGTCTGACTGCAGCTCACATGGCCCAGTAGTTACAAGCGGACAGTATTCAAACGGACGAATACATTATATTTACCCATTCTTATTGATATTTGTAACTTATAACCTACAAGATGTTGCCCGCGACTTCGTACGCTAAAAAGGAAATCCCTCGGTAACGATATATTTTACTGCGGTAAAAAGTAGCATATGTTCTTACCCGTGGTCTACTTTTTATCTGATAAATATAATCAAAATCGGTCCCGTGGTTTTGGAACCTATTCAATGCAAACAAACAAACAAATCATTCCTCTCAACAATATTAGTATAGATGAGATAGAGAGTTATAATATTATATTATCATTGGCCAAAACATTGAACTCATTACGTCACCAATGCACAGATAATTCTCATTGTGAAAGCGGCGGCACGAGCGCGGTGAAACTTACACAATTAGTGTTTGAGTTAATGCCGATCCACACGACTATAATTTGAGTTCTTGATCGGTTCTGATCGAAGTCTGAGAATGCATTATCGTGGATATGTATGGCTTAGTATGTTTGATGTATGTTCTTAGAGGTATTAGGACTAAGAACTATATTATGTTAAACGTAATAATATGATAACTATTCTCTTGCAATATGGAAATCAGTTGTGAGTAATTTGTGAATGATTTTATTTCGACATCATATCCATTTATTAGATATTTAATTTAAAAGTCTGAGAATGCATTGAGAGCGTGGGTATGCATGGCTAAGTATGTTTAATGTATGTATCTTGGAGGTCTAAGGACTAAGATTCGATATGTTATATTTTGAAAACGATTCTCTTGCAATATGAAAATCAGCTGTGAGTAATTTGCAATTGATTTTATTTCGACATCAAAAATAAAACATAAATTGATGAATGCAGCATATTTTGGCTATGAGCATAATTTAAAGAAAGAGAAATTGTTAGTGTTACAAACACAGTGTTACAATTGTAGTCACAGCTAAATCGCGCTATAGATAAAGGTTTATCAAATTTAAAAACATATTTTAACAACATTTAAATAGAATTATGGAAGTAAACATGCCGTAATTTGATTATTTAATACTTTGAAAAAGAATTTAGTTAAGTAAAAGAGTATAGAGTAGAGTAAGAGATACCTATTAATATTTTTGAGAGTACGTAAAAACTTTACAAAAAAATTACATTTAGATACCTTACTAATATAAACGCAAAAGTTTGTATGTATGGATGTGGGGATTTTTTGATGTTTCACGCAATAACTACTGAACAGATTTTGACGAAATATTGGTACGAGTATGGTAGTAGTTTACACTCCGGATCTCGGACATGGGCTCATTTTTATCGCACCAAAATGCACGGTTTCCGCAGGATTTCTTTTGGGGCGTCGTGGACAACATAATATCGTGTATTATAAATCAAACACTGTACTGCAAGTTTAAGGTGCTAATAAATTAGTGCGGGATATTTACCAGCTTGACATTGATGTAGGAGCGCCGCGCTGAGTTATCGCCCGCCTTTACCATGCACAATGTACAGTCTGTCCGTGCACTGTCTTAACATATAATTAAAGACATCATTTGTTCGACTTAATAATGTACATTTTGTAGGATCTTAACAAGAAGCACGTCTTCGCTGCAAAGGACGTTATTTATTCTACTACGAGTACATTATGACAAAATTTCAGTTTACGTAAATAAGCCCTCAAGTTACACGAGGTTCTTGTGATTCTGTCAATCAGAGACAGTTACAACCATTGAATCAGAATCTAACCGTTAAACTACATTTACTCACGTATAAGAGTCTGATTGTGTAGTATGGTGTTGCAATTATAATATAGAACTTTAATAAGACCAGTGTAATATGCCTTCCCATCCAAGCAGGAGATACGATACGGGCGGGACGGCTGGAGGTCACAAAGCTCTTTTTCCCAAGCACTGCTGCTGCATACAAAATAGTCTTGCAAGATAGACATCACACACCACACCACAAAAGCAGTGACTGGTCACGGTGGATTCTTCTTCTACTTGAACAGATTCAAGTTGAAGTAGGATCTATCGTGCTAGTGTCAGCCCGGAGTCGAGGAGACGGTTCCTCACCTGCTAGTCGAGTGCCCAATTTTTGCAAGCAATAGATATGACATTGAGCATAAATTGGGCATCGCGATGACGGTTGAGAATCTTCCATCCTTCCATCCTGGGGGGAAAGAGGAGAGAGGTGTTCCTCTCGTATTGTAAAGAGGTGGTAAAAATTGTAAATAAAAGGCACTCGATATTTGGTTTAAGTCATTCTGATACTAGGGGTGAGGTTCAATGTCGTGCTGTTGTTTTAAATTTATTATTTTATTGAAATTGTATATTATTTTAAATTGTCATTTTATATTTTAACTTTAAACTATCATTTTGATTATGATATTTTAAATTTTAATTGACATTTTTATTGAAATTCTATTTATCTTATTTATCGTAATATTCTAATTTTCTATTCTATTCTAATTATGATATTCGATTTTTATGACATATTTATCCTGAAATTCTATATATATTGGAAATATTATAGACGGAAAGAAATGGAACATATTAAAAAACTTATTGTAACACTGTATAGTAAAAAAATAAAAATGTATTAAATAAAATAAATAAAAGAAAATAAAAGATAAAATTAAGTAAAATAAAAAGAAAACAACAAGCCCTGTCTATGATAGGGGGACGAGATTTTTTTTTTAAATATGCCTTTCCAAAATTGTTATTCCTAGCATAAGTTTTATAAAAAGTATTAATTATTAAGTATCAAAATTTTCCATAAACGTTTATATCTGTATTCTCTTAATAACGTTTAAGAGACAATACTAAAAACCAGAAGAGGGACTGTGTTTGGCGGAAAAAATATTTCAACTGATTTCAAAATAAACTAAATAAATAAGCAAAATGGCTGATTGTTTCAGCGCTAGCAAGCGTTTTGAAGCGATTTTCCGCCAATAACAACCATTATAACTATTATTATCTGTCAAAATGAAAATTATTCTAAATTCAAACATACGTGCGATTTGAAACTAATACAATTTCACTTGGTCGGATCAAGCGTATGTATTTCCAAACGTCGGTACGGCGCAATTTTTAAGTAAATTTGACAGATGAACCGCTGAACCGGTTTAGATGAAATTTTGGTATGGATACTTTGAGTCCCGGGAAAGGACATGGGAAAGTTTTGTATCCCGGTAAAATGTACGGTTCCAGCCGTATTTCCTTTGGCGCACATGAAGTCGTTAGTAACATCTATTAGATCCTACTATCCTACTACTATTATAAATGTAATTTAATTAATATTATATCTAGATATAATGTTAATTAAATTGTATGCTATGTTTTTCCTTAAAGTAACGCCTGATTGTACTAACTATAAATGGATCGATGAATGGAATGGATCAGTTTGTGAGAATGTATGAATGGATGTTTGTGACTCTATCACGAAAAAACAACAAAACGGGTTTTGATGAAATTTGGTAAACTAATACCATAGTTTAAGCTTTGATTTAAAACATAGGCTACATTTTATTCCGCAAAAGTATAGTGTTCCCGTGGGATACTGAATTTACGCGGGCGAGGGCGTGGGCCAAAGTTAGTAATAATAATATAAGAATATACAAGCACGCAATCTACCTGTAAAGTCACGAGGGCCTCTCCCATCGGCTGGCTCTTGAAAAGATAACCCTTTTTCATTAAGAGTCCTACTTGTTCATGTAAGGACTCCACACAACTACGCTATATATTTTTCTAGCGATTGCACTCAGTCTAATTGTACTGAGAAAACTCCTAGCAATAACTTACGATCTTTTAGATGGAAATATCACTAATCCATTACGTACCAATAATATCATAAGTTATTATTGATACATATAAAAATATCTTATATTTTATCCTCTTCTTCTTATGTTCTTCTTCCAATATACTGTATTAGAAGCAAGTATAAGGATCAAGCCTAGTTTTTCGGATAGAGCACCCCTAGGATATCACTTCCATGTATGTTCTCCGATTTTCTATAATTTTCGAGTTATGTTGGTTTTTGTGAAATTTTTTAGGTAATTTTTTTTTTAATATCTGGTACACTTTTATAGTTTTTTAAAATCTGTATTAGCATCAGTACCAAATTTATTTCTATGCTAATATAATTATCAGGTTTTCCATGATTTTAAAGCATGTCAGTGGTGTCTTCACAAAAGTTTTAAATGTTTGTTTTATGAATAAATTTTTCAACTTGATATTAATAAATTTTGTGTGACGGTATTATGGTTCATATTTTACTAAGGGCTTTCAGCTTTTATAATCATCAATGAAAAGTAGGTGTTTCTATCGTAACTTTGGCTAAAACTGACATACAACGACACTAAGTTTAATTAAATGAACTAAAGTAATTTATTATTTAATGAGTAATCTCATCTAAGAAAAGTTTAAAGCTATCTCCTTGTCCCCAAATCTGTCGGTAGATATTATTTCTGTTGGCCAGTAAGGATAATGTACCGTATGTAGGTAGGTAGGCAATCGTTGCTTTATAGGTAGACTAGGTAGATGCAGGCAGGTGTAGATGTAGGTTACAGGTGTATCTTTATAATCCAGTTCACAGCTAAGTAAAATAGTTTACAATAAAAATATTATAAAGAGGAAATATTGAATAATTTCTTTGCATTAAGTACATAGGTTCTGATACTACTGGACCAATTTGATATGACGAAAGAAAGAAAGAAAAAAAAAGTTTGGGAGCATACTTTTAAATTTCCTTTTTTAGTTCATTTGAACAAAAAGTAATGACAATAAGACTGTTTTACAATATTCTAATAAGAGTCGGATAGCTTATTTAGAAGTTCTGTCGCTGTTTATTTTTAATCCAGCGACAGAGACAAAACATGCGTAAAAGCTATCTGACACTTATCAGTAGATTGTGCGACATGTTCTAAGTATATTGTATAAATGTTGTGTAAATATGTATGATATGTAGAAATCTAATACTAAAAACTAAAATAGCCGCAATAGATCATGTCTATTTAACCATAGTATTATTCCGAAATACTAAATGAAGTAGTTAATTAAAATCTGATTAGCTTTGACGTTGCATTCCAGCATAAATTGTGATATTAATTCAGAGATTAGATATCGAAGCTATTGTGATAAAATTAATATTTCTGTTACTATTAGGATCAGTATCACAATTTACTGATAAATGTCAGATAGCTTATTTACATGTTTCACCTCTGTCGCTCGATATTTAAAAGAAAGCAGAAACAAAATGTCCGAATAATCTATCCGACACATATTAGAAGATTGTGAAACAGGCCATTTGTGTAATACTTTTTATATAATATTCATTATAAGTTTGTTACTTATCGTATCAATAACAATAATTTTAGATATGTAGTATCTTTTCTCGCTTTCTTGAATATGTGGCAATTTTGTAAATTGGTACGGAAATATATCAGTTAGGTATACAACTATTTCAACAATTGTATTTCAGCTTAAAACTTTTTAATATTAAATTATCGTGACTATAAAATATATAAAAAAGTACCTTAATAATATTAAAAATAACAATCAACTAACTTCGTCAAAAAGGTCCGGTCAGTAATAAGTATACAATTCACAATCAAAAATAGTTTCGAAAAACATGTTACATGAAATCCCGACCGATACGAAAACATCTTAAACATTTTGTAAAGGATTCCCTTTAAAATATTCCGATGGAACTAGCCTTAGGGTCGCCGCAGACGGGACACAAGCGTCACGTGGCGACCTCTCGCTCGACCGGATAAATAAAATGGCTTCACAGAAAACCGGCGTGAAACAATGAGTTCAGAGTTTTGTCGACCTGGGCAGATAAATACCATGGCCACACAGAAAAAGCCGTGAAAACAATAAGTTGAGGGTTTTATTGACGGAAACTCTTGATGCGAGAGCTGTCTATGGTAATCGCTTATCATAAGGCGATATGTCTTGTTTCCCGGTTTACTTCTGTAATTGACAACTTTTAGCATCGGCGACCGATTGCGGAAGCTTGTAGCCCGTTTGCGAGTCACGCAGTAAACACTCAACTCATTTGCTATTCCCCAACTTGTGCCCCGCGCTACCCCGGATTTATTCCAGGGTTGTCCGTTGAATTTTTTATTCCTTACACGTTAGAGATATGCGGCTTACGAATACATTTCTTGTGGAATTTAAATATGCCATTGAAAATTCTATCGGAAACCTACGTTTTTGGCTTGGTTTTTTGTTACATTCTTCTTGCCTAGTGAAGTGTGTTATCTAAACTAATATTAGAGAAAAGGTTTGTTTGTTTGTTTACATTGAATAGGCTCCGAAACTACTGGACCAATTTTGACGGAATTTGGCACAGATATAGAGTAGGCCACGAGTAAGGACGTAGGAAACTTTATATCGCAGCAAAATTTACGATGAAATCCCTACATCCAGTATTAAATAATGTTGATTATTGCAAGCTAAAACCTGAGAACTTTATAGAATTTCAGTTAGTTGTTTATTAATAAATTTTAAAAAGTCTTTATCTGGGTCATTTTAGATATTACAGGACAGTAAAACAGTGACACCACAGAATAAGCACAACAGGATAAAATAAAAAAAAAAAAAACAATTAAGAATACCAAATAATTGCTCCGGCGAGCATTACACTCATGCTAACCTGCCCTAGGTTAGTATGAGTGTAATGCTCGCCGGAGCTACCGAAAACATAACCTAATGGAAAGTCATTTACGTTTTAATTAAGAAGTCTTCGAGAGGGCCCAAGAGGGGTGGGTGGAAGGGAGAAGACGCGGAGATTATTAAAGGACAAGTTTGGCCCTCTCCGTGTTTACAATTCTTAACGAAAACAATGTTTTTGAGTTAAGTTCCTCGAAGTTCTAATGCAAACGAATTCTGGAAACTTAGGTTACATTCCGTAAATTAAGTATTATTTGAAATTCTGAATTTACCTTATTAATTATTAATTCACTAAATCAATAGTAACCAAATAATTAATATATTACTATCATCAATTATGAGGTCGTTAGTGATTTAGCAGTATGCGGAAGTATATCGAAATTTAGGGGCTACAACAATGCTTACTTAGTAAACTAACCTAACCAAGAGCATGTCAGGACATGCCTAAGGAAGGTTCCGTAATAATAAACGCGTGATAGTTTTTTTTCAAATTTCTTCAAAATTCAATGCCCGGTTTTGTTTAAAATAATTTTCCTAAAGACTATTTAGGATGAACTATCAGCATGAAAAATTTATAATTTCTAAGTCTTATAGTTTAGTAATGCCGGGGGGGGGGGGGGGGGGAGCAACTTATATACCACTTTAGTGGTCGATTACTCGAAAACGGTTGACTTTCTACAAAAATTTGCCTTATACAGACCTATTTAGCAATATCCCACACGATGGGGGGAAAATATTTTTTTCATTCTAATGAAAAAAATATTTTCATCCCCACTTCACATATATGGACCCCTAAAATACTAAATTATTATTATTTTCTAAAGTCAGAACCGATATCTATAAACATGACATAACTTAGATACCAAATTTCATCAACTTATAATCATAATTACAGAAGCTAGAAGAGCTGACAGACACACAGACAGACGGACGGACAGAGGATTCCTTGAATACTACGGAACCCTAAAAACCGGCTAAGTGCGAGTTAAACTCGCAAACGAAGGGTTCAGTAAAAAACGGGAAAAAACACGTTTTTAGTATTTGTTGTTATAACGGCAACTGAAATATATTTTCTTTGAATGTTTCAACTGTCTAGCTATCACGGTTCACGAGATGCAGACTGGTTACAGACTTTTTTTTACACTTTGGATACGGAACCCTTATTAGATGAAATCTGCTTTATCTATCAAACTAATATTGTAAAGAGATTATATTTGTTTGTTTGCTTTGAATAGGCTTCGAAACTATTGGAATCGGTCCATTGATGATTTTTTGGCACAGACATTGATTACACTACGAGGAAGATGCCCTATATGCCCTTTTTACTGCGGGAAGTATACAGTTCTCGGGAGCTTTCTTTTTGCGCGTACGAAGTCGCGGTCTAGTTTTATACATAACATTATATGTTCTGACACGTTTTTGTATGTAGGCATGTTTTAGACATGTTGTTATCATAACATGTTTATCGTATATAATAATACAGAATACAACCATCATAACCAGTTGGCGTAGTGTTCGACATTGCTTAAATCTGATAGCGCGGCAGCACTATCGCCTATAGTATTAAGCGGCCGTAACTATCTTTTCTCGAAGCATTTCGCGGCTTATTCGTGCCACCATATTTTCGTTTGTAACAAAGATAGCGGTCTGAATTTTTGTCGCAAGGAAGTTGTTAGCGGCACAAGATTTTGTTTTAAATTTCATAAAAATCGAGTGCATAGTTTAGGAGATATTAAGCGGAAAAAAACGCGATTTTGAAAGATATGGAGGTGCTCATTGCCAAGTCACTATTTAATATAATAAACTATAAAAATAAAATTTTCCAAATTTTTTTATGAGTAACTAATTAAATGGACTATGTTGAATTTCACTTTGTCTCTACCACATCTCATAACTTTTTGCAAAGGAAATACTTGACTTTTTTCATTTTAGTAATGTTTTTGTGGGATGTTATATTTTTGAATGATGTTTCATGGTGATGCTAATCATATACTTATCAATATTGTGTAAGGTTGTCAGCATACTATTTTAATAAATATATTATAATATTATTTCTGTATTGACCATGAAATTACTGCTTTTTAACATCATTATATGTCATTATCCCCCGACGAAAACAGATTATTATTATTATATATTATTATTATTATTATTATTATCCCCCGACGAAAACAGTTACAAGTTTGACGTGTCTGCCTGTGTGTCTGCCCGGGGTATCGTTGCTCCAAAACGGATGAATAGATTTTGATCTACTTTTCTTTTGTTTGGAAACTGACAGGATCGAGAGTTTTCTTAACTATTTCATCATCATCAGCTCTCTCACTGTTAACAATTTATAGGTTACATAATTTTTATTTTTTTGTGTACCTAATACACAAAAATAATATCCATATATAATATATTTATTATTAATAATATATTATATATATTATAATAACAATGAAAGTCTAGTAATAAGGATCTTATTACTAGATTAACTAACTAGAATTATCATATCATTATTTAACGTAATAAAGTTTTTATTGACTACCTGAAAATTTCTTTACGTTCCTATAAATTCAAAAGTAATGATAATATTTCAATGATTATTCAGTTAAGATTTTGAAGCTTAGTATGCTTACAACTAAATTATTCTAAATGACATAAGAATAAGACAACGATTCGCTTTAGGATATTTTTAACATATTTGTAAGGAAACACAATTATTTATATAAACTTTTAAGTGGCAACCCTGCGTCGCTACCTGTAAGATGGCCGTATGGTGAGCCTTCTCATGTTTATTTCGATACAATTTGTTTGGTATCATACATACTCAATACATTACATTATTTATTAAAATATATGTCGTTCGACGCGACAGCATACGTAATTTGTACGAAAAATATTATATTACTGAAGAATATGTATTTCAACGCAAAAAAAGGAAGTATATAATTATGTGGGAAAAAATACTGACAATATTAATAATATAAATTAATAATTAATATAAGAGGTGATAAAAAAACCCCCATCAAATACATTCTATTTAGCGATACATTCTATAAACCGATAGAGACACTTATTAATTTTAATAATAGTTTTTAACCCCCGACGAAAATTTTAAGGGGTATTGTAAGTTAGACGTGTCTGTTTGCGTGTTTGTGTATGTGTCTCTGTCCGTGACATCGTAGCTCCAAAACGGATGAACGGATTTTAATCTAGTTTTGCGAAAGAGGGCTAGCCGGAAAAAATTAAGACTAAAAGTTGTAACGACACTTTTTGCTATAGTTGAAGCCGTGCGGCGTGCGCGTGTTTCTCTGTCTGTCTCTCCTTCTCTCTCTCCCAATTATTACTAAAATTGAGCCTACTGATTAAGTTTATATTACATTATATTTGTTAATAATAAAAAAAATATTATTATAACTTTAAAAAAAAAATTACAATTTCTTCACTTATTAATCGAAAGGAACTTTGTGCCATCCGGGTGTCCCTTGACACCTCTCAAGTTTTTTGGTTCCAAAACTGACATGGTTGACAGTGTTCTTAGCTATAATTCATCATTTCGCTTCTGAATATATATATATATATTATGTCCACAATAGTATCTTCAATCGTCGCAGCATTGCCTCTTAAATGGAACACATTAAATATAATGAAGACAGTGGACATCAATTTATATCCTAGCTCCTAAACAAACTAAGAGTGTTCTTCCAAGACAATACAGTATATCGGAGCAATTATCGTCATATCCACTGTCTGGTATGCAGAGATAGGTCACGTTTCGAGCGCGGCTGGCCGATTGTGGAGCTCAAACAATGAAAAACATTAATGACCTACTTTGTTCTCCTTGAAATGGATTAATCGATTTTAAAATCTCGTGTTTGTTAATTGTGTTCGGCGGGAAATAATTTTATATCACGTTTATAAAACTAGTGTATTATTAAGAATGCAGTTCTATATAAACGAACATAATATATTCAGAAGCGAAAACATTTTAAAAATAAACTGCAAAGCTTTAAAAATATTCGGCGGGATTTGTAAAGTTTTTTAATACGATAAAAAGTTTTAATACTAACTTTATTTAACACGGCTTTAATAGCACTTATTGCATGAAGATTAAAGAAAAATAAAGCATAAAATATATTAAGAAGTGAGCTTTGTAAGCTGTAATTAGCAGGTCATTAAGAAAGCTGGCGAGAGCGTTTATTAAAAATAGATAAGGGCGGAAATGGCGTGCACTCTCCCCTCTAAAAGCTTGAACGGCCACTCAAAAAAGCTGTAAAAAGCTGGCGATAATGACACTAGTTGCTCCCTGCTTATTCTCGCAACATTATTGTCAACCGTCGACTATAAAGGATAATACACGATTCCGACTAACGAGCGAGCTTTACGGGACTATGGTGACCGCTCTACGCCAAGATTTGTGACAAATAATTTCTATTGGTATAATTATTATCGTTGTTTCAAAACGAGTTAAGTTTGCAAGTTTGTAAGCTTCCAAAGTTGTTATCAAAATGATAATATTTATTTTATTATGCTTATCAGGAATATACTAACTCTTTATTAATATTATGTAGGTTCTTTAAATCTAAAACTGTTATTCCAGAGTGAAGTTTGTCACTAGACATTTTTATGTAATTTTGTTTTCTCTGGGTACTGCGTAGACTTCGTAAGGTTATTTTCAATATTTTTCATATGGTTTTTACTTTCTGGTATCATAGTGTAACATTGGCACTTTTCATATAGTAGCAAGGCTCGTTTATCCTCCTACTATTATAATGTGTACTATTAAAATGTAATGTGAAAGTTTGTGAGGATGAATGGATGGATGTTTGTAAATCTTTCACGCAAAAACTACTGAACGTATTTCGATGAAATTTGGTATGATAGTAGTTTAGGCTCTGGATTAAACAAAGGCTACTTTTTATCCCGGAAAAGTACAATGTTTCCGCGGGATACCCGAAACTGTATTTACGCGGTCGTAGCCGCGGTTTAATGGTAGTATCACAATAAAACTAAATTCATGTTCATTTCATTTTCATTCATTCAATTCATTCATATCACGAATATCAACAAATTATATTCCAAATAAAAGAAAACACGAAATCTACAAAGTAATTACGAAAGAATATTCGAACATTAGATTAAAAGTTGGCAACGTAATAAAACTTTAATCAATGTTTACAACGGGCGCTCGTTAACCCAATTTATAACTCGAAAACTTGCCCCATAAACACATCAACAATGGCCATCCTAATAAGGTATCAAATCTCCTGGCGTACATTTTTCCGGGTCGCATTTACGCGTCATAAAAAGTTGGATGCCGGTTTTTGGGATATTAGCACGTAATAATATAGGCATTAGGCTCATAACGCGATTACGCGCGTAATTTTTTTGCGGCCGCGTTACCATGGCCGCTTCCACCTCTTTGAGTACCTCAATATTGTATAATCTTCATCATCTGTCCGCGATCTCTTAAGTGACAAAGTTCGCCACCTGAGAGTAATTCTTTTAATTGCAAAGACTGCGTCTTGATTCGGAAAGTTTTGTAGAGAGTTTTTTGAGGTATTTTTAGGGTTCCGTAATACTCAAGGAACCCTTAAAGTTTCGCTCGGTCCGTCCGTCTATCTCTGTCTGTTTGTCTGTCCGCACTCTAGCTTCTGTAATTATGAATATAAATGGATGAAATGGATGAAAGTCTTAGCATCATAAAAAAATAATAATTTTACATTTTAGGGGTGACTCACGATACATGTGAAGTGGGGATGAAATAGTTTTTTCCATTCTACCCCACAGTATGGGGTATTGTTGAATAGGTCTTATAAAATAAAGGCAAAATTTAGTACATGACTTTTTTACAAAGTCAACCATTTTCGAGTAATCGGCCTCCAAAGTGGTTTATAAGAAGATCCCTGGCATTTCTAAACTATGAGAATTAGAAAATTGCAATTTTTCATGCTGATAGATCATGCTATGCTCTTTAGGAAAATTATTTAGACTGAAATCGAACAATAACTTTTGAAGTAATTTGAAAAAAACCTAATGCGCGTTGATAGTTACGGAACCCTCCATAGACATGTCCTGACATGCTCTTGGTTAGGTTAGTTTCTTATTCGTAAACTAGAAGTTGCCCGCGACTTCGTGCACGCAAAAAATATCCTGAAAAATTTGCCGCATTCAAAGTATCCTATGTCATTCCCCGTGGTCGAATCTATATCTGAGCCAAATTTCATCAAAATCGGTCCATTAGTTTCGGAGTCTATTAAATACTAACAAACAAACAAACAAATCATTCCTCTTTATAAACTCTTTATAAAGTAACAAACATCTATCTATCTATACATCTATCCTCACAAACATTCACATTTATAATAGTAGGATTAGTATTATAGATAACATAGCGCAGAAGTAGGTGTGGAATTGGTATACATGGTAGTGTATGATTAAATTTATATCAACATAAGAACATTTGAAGTATATTTTAGGAGATATTAGTGAAATATTATGATTAAATTCCTGCTTGTAGCCCACTTGAATGCCGGTAATGGACTGCGCCGCGGAAATAAATATGCTCTGGCAAATATGGCGGCATAGTGTTACAACTTACACACATATGCCGGCTCTCACAGAGTTACATTTACCATGTACAAAGATAACTGTTACAATAATTATACTCAGTCCTTTGTAAAAATATCACAAGTAATTTAGATCATCTGTTGTGATTCAGTTATCACAGTGCGATGGGTTACGCGTAGAAAGGAAATCTGGCTACCAGGCCAGTACATACTATCAGTTTTTTATGCGTACACGTATTCAGTGCCCCGCGGCTTCGCCCGCATAAAATTAGGTATTAAGCTTTTATCCCCTATTTTACCCTCCTAGGGGCGGAATTTTAGAAAACGCTAAAATACGTAACTCATTCTTTTTCCGTACTCAATTCATACGAAATATCATGCAAATATGTCCAAGGAATATAAAGTTTCATACTAACTTTTATCACTAATTTTACGCCCTTGTGGGGGTTGAATTTTGAAAAAGCCCTCCTTAGTGGATGAGAAATACGTGTGCATAATTTCCAATTTCTATCCTTAAGGGTTTGGTCTGTGCGTTGATACATCAGTCAATCAGCTTTGTCTTATATATAATTAAATATAGATAGGTACGAGAATAGTATATTTGGCTGGGATAAACGGTAGCCTACAATATGTTACAACTTGGCTAAGGTGTGATTGACGTAGACTAGATGTAAAATCAGGTTTTGGCAACACTTTGAAATAGCTGTTGTCACAGCTAAGTACTAAGTATTAAGTGTACCAAAAGTGTGCGGCAGTGCAGCGGCGGGCAGTAACAGCACCGGAGACGCACGTAGGCGGGCACCATAGTCACCGCTTGAAAGGAGTGCATTTCTGATAAGCACTGACTATGGCGCCCGCCAGCGCGCGTCGCCGCTGCTATCATTATTCGCCGCCGCACCGCAGCCCCACCACTCACTGTGAAATTCAATAACTTAAAGCGTTCAGCGGTGTAAGCTGAGCGGACGCAATTTTTTGGAAACATTTTTATCCATCCATCAATCGTTATTCGCATTTAGAACGGTAACGCCATATTTTTAGACTTTATAAATCTGACAGATTCCAACGAAACCGGCCACCGTGAAGCAATTTGGAGGACATTGTGATACTTTATCAACTTTTAAAGAATTTGAGAATTTAATTTGGAATCTTAGCGAGTGGCTAACAATTAGTCGGTAAGTCGAATTCGATTAGTCAGTACAAGTGAAATCAGATCCGAAACTTCGATTAGATCGCTTTAAAGTTGGCACAATAGGTATTCGACGTGATTATTGCAAGCTGAATTGGTTTGACTCGGGTCTGCCCACGGCGATGCTTTGAATTGTACTGTTCTGAATATTTGTGTAAATTTTAAAGAAAATTATGGATTACTCTTAACTTATGCTAGTAATAAATCATACGCCAATCGCGTAACTTGGTGAAATAAGATTCACAGAATTATTTTGATATTTTACATCTGTCTGAAGCCAAGCAATGGCAATTTTTTTATGCTTTGTATTTTGTTGTAATGCACTATTAAGATCAATTTATTTTCATAGTAATGTTAAGTATTTTCAATATATATTAGATGAGCGCATTTTGCCGTCGAACACTCGTTTGGCGAGATATAACTTGAATTGTATGTGTTTCTTTTTATGAATAAGCAAATTAAAAAAAATAATAGTTAAGAGTAAAATCGATTTCAAGAATTTATAATATCTAAGCACACTGTTACCCAAGAGTTTTCCTCTAGCACTTGACTCATGAAAGGTACAGATCCGCTTTGCATCAGAGAATTCAATTTAACTTTTGGGCGATTCAGGGGAATCCCCGGCAGATCGGCCCGCCTTAATGAGATCCTTTATCATTTTCATTTTTACCGAACTTTTTTAACTATGTCCGCGACTTCGTGTTTTCGTATGTTTTAATTTCGTATTATATACGATATTACTTAATTTATATTAGAGATCATTAATGTCAGGTTTTGTCGTCGCTAGACTATGCTGGGTCTGTTTTTCCACTTACCTGCTCCGCCGGCGACATAATGTGTCATGTGCGAGTCATGCGGTAAAAAACATGCCATAATATAATATACGGGATCCTCTTTTTTCGCCTTATTTTATTTGTCATAATTTTGTTTGGCATAACTCATTTGGAATAATTTTATTACGCATAAATAATACTTTGGCATAATTGTTTCTTGGCATACATTAGGTATAAATATCATTTAGACTAATATTTTTTGTCCTAATTTAATGAGGCATAACTCGTAAGGCATATTTTTTTTTGACATAATAAATTCAAGACATACATGTCACAAGGCATAAATATGCATAAAATGGAAGGACATCATGAAAACACGGTTAAGGTAATTAAACGCATATTTATGAAACATAAAAAGCAGGTATTACACTCATTATACCTAGTGTATTCCATGTGTAACAGTAGGTTAAGTTGCGGCGGGGTGGCCCCTGACCCACTCGTAAGCCGCTAACATATTTAAAATAATAATTCGTCTTAACTCGCACACCCAGTAGAATTTATAATTACTTTGTCTATTTTTCTCGTAAATGAATCAGGTCCTATTTAGCTTTATATCCCCCTTTTTTTGTAATAAAAGTTTTCAATGTATTATCCATTTGTAAGATTCACTTATTTACAAGAGAAAATAATCAAATATAACTTAGCGAAACACAATAAAACTCAGTGAAAGGATGCTTTGTGAAATGTCGGTAGGTAAATAAAAAAATATCGACGTCATTCTACCCAATACGTAAAGCGCCTACACAATATTTTGTTAGAACGATGCAGTAAAATTGTGTAATAATGTATATAAGATTTAAATTATGCACCGTATAAATATTATATTTTTACATTAGCATGTGAAAAAATATGCTACAAATAAGTGTGCGTAATATGCTTCAATATTAGGTCATTACATATGAAATTGGCGTTTTGTAAATGAGGAACATAAAGTGGATTTTTTTAAACATATTATATTTATTTAATAAAAGGATATACCATTACTATCTATGCACTTTTGTCGTCTCATAGGTAGTTCATTGATTCATTTACTAAGAAAACCGTTCGGACAGGAATCAATAAAATTTGGACTACCCCATCGGAGATAAATTTTTTCCCTTGCAAGAAGTTATCCAAATTTCGAAAAAAAGTGGAGCAAGGTCAGGGGAGCACGGTGGATTTCATAGATATTCCAATTGAAGCTCCTCTAATTTGGTAGCCGTCTGTTGTGCAGTGTGTGGTCTAGCGTTGTCCTGAAGCAGCAGTGGCCTAGAGCGAATGACCAACCTCGGTTGTTTAGCAGCTAGCTTTTCCATCATGATTAGCAGTTGCTGGCAATAGACATCTGCTGTAATCGTCTGGTCAGATTTAAGACAGCTGCAGTGAACGACACCGGCACTAGTCCACCAAACGCTCACAAGTAACATTTTTGAGTCAATTTTCGCTTGGGGCAAATTTAGGCTTTGGCTGGTTCGCCAGGGATCAGCTATTGCGATGAGCGTTTCCGATTATCGTACAGGATCCACTTTTCATCACAGGTAATGATTTGATTTAAAATCCCTTCTTTATTGTGCCGGTTAATTACTGTAACGCAGCAGTCGACGAGCGTTTGTGGGTTTGCTGCACTCAATTCATGAGGTACCCACCTATCAAGCTTTTCACCTTCCCAATTTGCTTCAAGTGGATTAAAACAAGTTTATCACTAACACCGCAGCCTGCAGCTAACTCGGACGTGGTTTGGTTAACGGCGGATCGGCTTCCACAACAGCCTTCAATTCTTCATTATCAACTTTGGTATCTGGCCGTCCACGGGGCTTGTTCTGCAGGTCGAAATTTCCAGAACGAAAACGTTGGAACTAGAAACGCACTATGTTTTCGTTTGCGACATCGCTGCCATACACATTATTAATCCTTCGAGCCGTTTCTGCAGCACTGGTGCCACAGTGGAACTCGTACTCGAAAATAATACGATATTTCAAGTTTTCCATTTTGTAAACAGAGTGACGCAAAGAAAAACCAAAAGAGGTAAAAAACAAATTAATTACGGTTTTCGAAACACAAATACATGAGTAAATAGCGGTATAAATTTGAAATTGGAATTCCTAACCAAAGAAGATATATTTGAGATCAAAGTGGCCAGTACGACAAAACGCTTTCATAATTCATAAAAATTTCATATGTAAGGACCTAATATCATTATGCGTAAATATATTTATGCTTTTTAATAGTATGCATAAAAATTATATGCTTAGTTAATATTATGCGTAAAACAATGTATGCTTTACAATAATCATGCTTAACAATTGTTATGCTTTCAGTAATTATGCGTAAAAAAATTATGCTAAAAAAGTTATGCCAAATGAATATCATGCGAAACTACTATTAGGTCAAATGAAATTATGCCAAGTAAAATATGACATATGGTTTTATGCGAAGAAATCGGGAACCATATTATACATTAACCCCCTTACTAATAAAAATGTTTACACAACGGATAACTTAAACAACGTCGCTGTCTTTGTCTGTCCAGTGACTTTTCCAACGTATCAGACAAAGACAGCAACGTTGTATAGGTTATCCGTTGTGTAAATATTTTTATTAGCAAGGGGGTTATACTATTTTTCTCTCCCGGCAGCCAGGCAGTTGCAGGTGTCAGCGCCGAACCCGTAAGTGGGAATACAGCCAATTTTGTTGTAATTCGTCGAATTTACTTTTCGGTTTCTAGTGGCGAAAGTATTTATATTAAATCGCGGACATTTTCATTTATTTTATTGCTGTTGTTCCTTTTATTGTTGTAGATGTATGTCTCTTGGTGGCAAAGACATGGCACTTCTCAAGTGAAATAAAAATATAATATTGTTTGTTACAACAGCTCCAGGAATATGTTAGAAACAGCAAAAAAATATGTACTCTTATCTATAATATACATAAAAGGCAAAACTGATTGACTGATGTATCAACGCACAGCACACGTATTTCTCATAATATGACGTAGGCATCCACTAAGGAAGGATTTTTCAAAATTCAACTTCCAAGGGGGTAAAATAGGTGATAAAATTTTGTATAAAAATTTTATTAAATTTTAAATAGGTGATAAAAGTTTTATTCCTTGGACATAATATTTGCATTATATTTGGTATAAATTGAGTTCGAAAAAAATAATTAATTATGTATTTCAGCGTTTTCTAATATTTAGCCCCTAGGTGGGTAAAATAGGGGAAGAAAGTTTAAAACCTAATTTCACGCAGGCGAAGCCACGGGCAATGAATGCTAGTACAACAATAATCCACGAAACAAAACAAAGCTCAAAACTATGTACTCTTAAACAATAATAATCCACGAAACAACAGGCGAGAATTTCAACAACAAACATCTTAATTTCGCGACCAACAAGTGATTGAATATTAATTCGTCTCTCGGGACCTTTCCCATTCCTTGCCGAGGCGCTTGGCGCGCGAACGGGTTGAGATTTGTAAATACTTTAATAAAATAATATTATAGTGGAGAGAAAAGTATTCGGTTACTAAGTTAGATGTATAATATGATGGATGTGGTAAGGAATAATTTTAATTTAGTTACTGAATGTACTCCTAGCCATTTACAGATACGCTTCTTTAATGTATAAATAAAAATTAAATGTATAAAGCCACTGAATGTTTCCAAAAAACTTGACAATGCATTATTTCAATGTAGGTACATAAGTAATTATGCCACTTTATCGTAGAAATCAATATCAAGAAAAACGCAGATTTTTTCCAGAAGCGAAATAACTTTCTCTCATACTTAGTTTACGATCAACATCCATCGAAGTCAAAAGTATATCGTATATATTGCAATTTCACATGCATGTTCCCGAGCCCTGAGGCTAATGCGATTCCGTGATGTCACACCATGTGATTCCGTGACGTCACACGTATCCGCACGGCAATTTACAGAATAGTCGCCCGATATCTAAAATAGTATATTTTTATAGTGATGGCAATGAAATTGTTGCGTTATGTGGAGGGTAAGTTAGCTTTTAGGGGCTAAATTTGTCTTTAAACGGTATTGTGACTGGTTTTTTTAAACGCTTGATCGCAGTTTTAAACAGCCTAACCTAACCAAGATCATGTCAGGACGTGTCTAAGGAGGGCTCCTTAACTATCAACGCGCAATAGGTTTTCTTTTAATTACTTCAAAAGTTACTGTCCGATTTCACTCAAAGTATTTTTTCTAAAGAATTTTTAGCATGATCTATCAGCATGGAAACTTGCAAGTTTCTATCTTTTATGATTAAGAAATTCCAGGGGGGGTTAACATATAAACTACTTGGGAGGCCGATTACTCGAAAATGGTCGACTTTGTAAAAAGTCATGAATTAAACCTTACTTTTATTTAACGACACACGATGGGGTAGAATGAAAATGTTTTTCATCCCCTCTTCTTATGTACGAAGGGCCACCCCTAAAATATAAAATTATTATTATTGCGAAACTGAGATCTATACACAATCTATAACTGTACCAAAGTTCGTCAATTTATATTCATAATTACAGAATCCTAAGATAAAAATAGCCTATGAAATGAAATGAAGTGAGAATATACTTTATTGTGCACAATCAGCTGCTACACAAACATATTATACATATTAACAATATTATAAAAGCGATAGTACACAAAGGCGGCCTATGTTAATTCACCAGTGAAAGTCAAGAAAAAGAAAATCAGTCTAGCCGTTTCAGAGATTAGCCAGAACAAACAGACAGAAAATCGGACAGACAAACATTTTTAAAATTTATATTTTATTGTAAGTACTGTATATATGCATTTAGTTAAAAGACGTTATTTAAAATTACAAAGACACATTACATGTGAATTTCGTTAGAAAATATCGCCGTATGTGTAGCACACTAACATTCATTTAACATTGCGGCACAACCAAGTCCTTAATAAAGATTTAAAAAAACATTTCGGCAATTTTATACGTTTTCCATAGATAGGTATATGCCACAATATAATGACACTTTAGTGTATAATTTAAACGTAGTAAAATACCTTTAATTCTCTTGATAAACGACTATCCTAGCTTACTTTTGAAATCAGATTAAACTAACTTGTTATGAAAGAAAAGTAGGTAGTTTTTTTTTTAATTATTGTTTTTGTGGGAATTTCAATGATATGTTAAACTGAATATTGGTTTCCAATACAACTTCCTTAATGTTATGTTTTACCTGAGGATCAATTCTGCTAAATATAAAACCTGCATTAATACAATTACAATCAAGTCCCGACACGCCAAAACTGTCAAACCGGTATTCTCGTAAACGTTAAAGTAGCGTCTGACGCCCCCTGATTGGTTTGATTTATGATAACAAGTCACTTCACTTATAATACAATCAAAGTAAAATGAAAGTCTACTTTAAATACGAGAATTGAGGTTCTGATCGCTTGACGCTATTAATACATCGCCGACTGTACTGGCGACAATTCACGCTTAATTATCAGAACTAATTGATAATCAAGACGCCGAGTTAGGAACACAAGTAGCTCATTTCAACTTTATCACTGACCCGGGAGCGTTAGATCATTATAATTAGGTCAAAATAATTAATTGTTTGTGGCTCTATAGCAAATCAATACTTGACCTGGCTAGTAATAAGAGACATGAAGATTGATACGCGAAACAAAAAAACTTAGGCTTTTCATCCGTTAGTGGATGACTTTTACAGTAATCTCCGAGCGAAGTAATAAACTCTTAAAATACTGTAGTGCCTGGGGCATGCGGTTTTAAATGTCGTATGGCTGCCCAAGCACCCACGACATTCTCACAACACATTCAGTTTTCTTTTTTATAAAACTATTAGGGGTCAGTAGAGTACACAGAACAGTAGGACATGTAAGGCCGTCTAGCGAGTTATTTGCCTACTCTGGCGTTGGCGCAAGGGCTGTAAAATATATGCTAAAATAATGCAGGCTAACGCGAGCCTTCATACTTCAATGCGCGTGATCACGGTACGTACGCGATCGGTCACGGTAAGGCCCGCACTCAGAGCACCTTATCTTCCCTTATACGAGGTGTGTGCTTGAGTGCGGATAGGCGCCCGCCGCGCACGCACACGTTTTGACGGCGATCGGTTTGAATAAACCGATCGCCCCACGTTTATATGTAGATGTTCTACTGTTCTTATACTGTGGCCTAGTCCAGAGGAATGACTGGTAAATACGTCTGGGGTCAAACATGTGCGGGTTTCCTCACGATGTTTTCCTGTGCCGTAAGCGCGTGCGTGTAATATATTATGTACTTGATATCTGAAAAAGTCTCATCGGTACACGCTACAACCTGGGAACCGAACCTGCACCCTCCCGAGTGCGAATCAATACGTCTACCCACTAGGCGACGGAGTGCGAGCCTATAGAAATTAAAAACAAAATTAAATTTCTAAGTAACCCCGTCATTGTCAAGCAGTAAGGGAGCTTATTATCTAGGGAGATGATGAATTATAGCTAAGAACACTCTCGATTACATCAGATTACAAACAAAAAAACTATATCAAAATCTGTTCATATATTTTGAAGCTACAATGCATCGGACACACACACACACTCGCCTGTTTTCGTCGGGGGTTAGTAAAATTTTAAATAAAATCTAAAACACCGCAGCCTCAAGTTACTGTGAGCACAAATAATAATTAATCTGAAGTATCTTCGGGTACTTTTAGCTTACTTTTAGCTCATGGGACACCTGGTAACTGAGTCATGGCCACGGCTGCGATAAAGTAGTAGGTAAAGATGTATCACATACGTCGCACATCCAGACTAACTAAGATAAATCATGGTCAAATCCGTAGTATTAATAATAAAGTAGTTTTTTTTGCAATGGTTTTATTATTTATACTAAATTAAAAAAAATATATTAAAAAAAAACTTTTAGAGCGTAAAATAGTAACGGGAAATTCTGCAAAAGTTTAATTTCATTTTTTATTTATAAAAGTGAGGAAATTGATGTGATGTCCCATTATATTCGAACGTGACATGCGTGGGACCGACGTAGACCGACGTAGGGCTCACGTCACGAAAACGACCTGATGCTGATGCCAGGGTAACGAGGACGTGACTGACGCGTTATCGAGTCGTACATATTGTGGAATAAAGATAGCGACCCGCTACCGCGACCAGCAAACCAGCCAATCACAGTTCTCTGGTCACGCTTACAAACTTGAGGCTACCTTTAGTGTCACTAGACAGACTACAAAAGTAAAGTCTAATAGTTTTATAAAAAATTAAAATCAATCATTGGACAGTTATCAACCAGTGTGTCAGTTACACAGAAACAGAACTTATAAAGTAACGTTAATTCTAACAATTATCTGCAATATAGCAATGCAGACTATAGCTCCTTACACCGAGGAGGCCTTAAAGCCTCTCCACATTGTATTTTTCAATCATAATAAAGATGCATTTTTCTAACACAAATACAGAATGGTCCTGAAACAAAAATACAAGATATTCAAGGAGCGTAATCAGAATTTGATTCTCATTCCAAAATTATGTAAGATGTGTGTTAAATTTTTACCAGATTATGCTTTAAAATACTTAAATTCTATTTATAACGCGGCCGATACTGCCTCGGGCGCATGACCTCCAAAGCCGGTGCGTGATCCATGGGTAGTGAGTGAGTTACCAGGAAAATCTAATCATGTTATTTTTCAGTAAATTACCAAAAATTTGAGTCATGCGTATTGTCATTACTTATGAAATATAGTAGCCTAATGTTGGGTTAACTATTTCACTCGGATAGACAGCCTGTATCGAGTAAAATCGCAGCACAAAACTCGCAAACTTCCAGCCGTCCGAGGTTGTATAATGACGTAACTTTTTTTACCAACAGCCAGTTACTTCATAAACTTTCTAACTTTTTCTCTATTTAAAGAGCAAGCTGGCGGATGACAAACCTGTTGGAAAATAAATGCGGATCTGAATATTCACTAGCCGTTTTCTTGTTGCAACGTTTATTAAGAACTAGCTTTTGCCCACGGCTCCGCCCGCTTACATACAGTATCCCACGGGAACACTGTACTTTTTTGGGATAAAAAGTAGAGTTAAGTTAAGCCAGAGCTTAAACTACTACCTTACCAAATTTCATCAAAATCCGTTCAATACTTTTGCGTGAAAGAGTAACAAACATCCATCCATCCTCACATACTTTCACATTTATAATAGTAGTAGTATTTTACTTATGACAGCATGTTTGGATGGTATAATTTATATTTACCTAAACAAAACAACCTACCTTCCTTACTACAACTTGATTTGTTTATTTACAGGGCATTTAGTCAAGATGCATTCGATAATTTCGACGGCGAAGTTCGAAATCAAAAATGTATGGGATTTGACATAAGTCATAGCTAAGTGCGACATGTCCGCTTGCGATGCCTTATGTCAAATCCCATACATTTTGTTTTCGAACTTCGCCGTCCAAATTATCGAATGCATCTTGACTATAGGCCCTGTAAGTTCAAAGATTGTCTTCACACACGCAAGTCTGTATAAAATATTAGGTTTTGTGTATTTATAATATGCTATAATATTCCACCCGGGATCAAAACTTTCTTCATGCTTGCAGCTTATTTATTCGATAACATTGTAGCTATCATATTTTTTAACTGAAACTGAAAACATTTTGATAAAATACTTTCAGCATTAGAAATTGTCGTAACACAAAATTAAAAGACCAAAAACAACAGAGATTTACGCAATAAAAGTCGTTAGGACAATCAAACGCAAACCGTAATTCTCATTTAAAAGTTAGGTGAAAACGTTTGGGGGAAAACGTCAAAGATTCGAATTAAATATGCCTACGGTAAGCGTCAGGTAGTTACCGTATTACCGAAGCGACGGAGGCGACGAACTTAACTGGGTAAAACTGAAATTTTGTCGGAAAAATTATGCAAATCATCGTAGCATGTTCGAGATGGTACGACAACTGTATAATCGGCTCGAAGATGGAAAGCGGTGTCTATAGATTCTTTATACGTGGTATTTTATAGCCTATTCGAATTTTTTTCGCGTCAATAATTTTTATATTTTGCTTGTACAAAACTTTTTATGGGTGACCTAGATTTTGACATTGTTAGAAAATGTTGAGTGTTAGTTAAAATTGAGGATGCAAATATTAGAATTTATTACAAACTTTCGCGTTTATAATATCAGTAACGATTAGCTCTCAATATCCTATTTATTTTGTACGATTCGTAACTTTTTACACTGACATTATATATCACTTGCTTTAAAAAAATACAAATAAAGAAATTTTATGTGGAAAAATAATAATATAGAAAAGAAACACATGTGATGAAACGCACAGCTGATTTCAATCCGTAGGGTTTTAGTAAAAAAAAAAACATTTTATAAGTGTGTGTGCCGTGGAGTCATTATATTCATATAAGATTTTTTTGTGTCTTAATTTTTTGGTAACAAACGTTAAGTAACATTCTCTCTCTGTCTGACAATGATAATCCTGCTACTTTTATAAATGTGAAAGTGTGTGAGAATGGATGGATGGATGTTTTTTACTCTTTCACGCAAAAACTACTCAACATATTTTAATGAAATTTGGTATGGTAGTAGTTTGAGCTCTGGAATAACCCATATACTACTTTTTATCCCCAAATAGTACAGTGTTCCCGTGGGATACAATATTTACGCGGGCGGAGCCGCCGGCAAAAGCTAGTAGCTTAGGATATTTCCCGTAGATAAGTAGGTACTTATCTACGGGAAATATCCTAAGACAAGCGAATCGTAATCTATAATCACCGAAATTCCAAATCATTCGGAATATCTTTGGGTTTGTCGCCGGGTAATGAGGCGCATCAATTCCGATCACGTGCAAACTGCGGATACACTGACATATTTGCGCGGTAATTAGCGCGATAATACAGAATTTGTCAACGAAACGTGCAAGTGAATAACATAGCTCGTTTCTTGCGATCAATGTTCATAAGAGCTAACTATAGTTAATAAGTAATTGATTAGTAAGTATTGAATTCCTCGTAGGTACACTTTCCTCGTAGATACACTTTTGAAAATGTGCGACTTTATTCCTTATAGATCCAGTTTTTAAAAACCAATGTAGCGTTTCCTAACAGATACACTTTTGGGTACAGTTGTGCAAACAAAAGTGTGATCAACAAATTCACTGCCGGCCGTGCCGGAATGCAACGCACATAATAATTATGAAATAAGAAATGCGTTATAACAATGTAGAAATAAGATATTTACATACTTTAATTATTTATGAAGATAAATTTTTATTTCCTTTTTTTTCAAATAAATTGAAACATTTTTTGTCTCGTCTGAATCCAATTTGTTTTAATGTTACATTATTTAGAAAACAATAGCGTATTTAATTTTCTTTTTAAATTAGAGTGACAAACGTAACTTATCATTCTTATCGCTTTTTTGCTTTATTGTACAATATGATAGTGGATCTATAAGGAATAAACATTTTTCAAAAGTGTACCTACGAGGAAAGTGTATCTACGAGGCATAATTCGCATTGAACTATTTACCCAGTTACCTACATCAGGCGCCTTATGGCCGAAACTCTAGATAAACTAAGTTTATCTGGCGCAGTGTCCCAAAAGATCCATCTATTTGTCACTAGATGAATCTTTTTGAAATTCGATGTAATGTATTTTGTTTTGCTGTAGTTCAGCAATGTAACTAATTTAATGAAAAACATATTTAGTTATTTTGGCAATGAAATAGAGTTTTAAACTATTTTCTAATAAAATAAATCGTTTTCTGTTAAGTGTTTTTGAGGCCTTTTTGAGTCAGCGACAACTTAACTGTCAATTACGAGTTAAGGAATCAGTAAACGACCCTCATTGGTCTGTTCAATTAAACTAAGTTCAAATAAGGTTATTAAAAATCTATTGCGGATATGTTGGGCATATATCAAGACTTTTAGGCTGGAAAATATTAAAAAAAAATCTAAAAAAATAAATTGATTCACAAACAAGTTACCGAACCAATAGCGTAAAGGAAAAGATAAAACTACCGACAAATTCACCCCAGGAACCGGGCATTAGAGACACTGATTTATATACCCACGGTGCTTTTTCAGTCTTAGACCTGCCAGTCAGCTGATGGTTAAACACACGCCTTTGGATTTGCTCTCAAATCTTTTTAAACACAAATAACATTTAAAATATACTAAACATTATAATCACAATATTGAATATCCCCATCATAAGTATGATTGGATATGATTGTTACGGAGGCGAAGGGCATGACCTGGCAAACTTCCAGGCTAAGTGAGTACCCACGGATCGGGTGACGCCGGGGGTGAGGAGAGGGGTAAGGAGGGGGACTAATAGTGGAAAACTTCCCCTAACTAATAAACTTGTTATAAAACTTGCACGAGATAAATTGATATTGTATTTTTGTATCAGAGGTAGATTTAATGCCTCGATTTCATAATTTTGCCGATAAAAATTTAGGAAGAAAAACCGCGTGAAGTTTTACACTTTCGATAGAAGTGAAACCTTTAAAAGTAAGTAGAAATATATTTTCCCTACTATAGAAAAAATCAATTAAAAATATTTAAGCGTAATAAAAAATGATTTGCAGAGACTAGCATAATATAAAGCTTCATTCATTAAAGAAAACAGTTTATGATTTCAAATTTAGAATATAATATTCTAAATTTGAAATAAAGATGAGTAATGTCGCTAACACACGCACCGATTACTTTACTTGTGTGTTTGATTTTCAGCTCTATTGTATTAGCATAGATTATTTATATATATTACTAATATTTACAGTGCATTCCGATTTATGTGCAGTGTTCCAACTCTCAAAAATATTTCTGCCTAAACTTAAATAAGCTGATAAATAAATAATAAAATAACATGTTCTGTCATCTGTGTTTCTGTTCTGTTTGTTCTTTTTACATTAAAATATGCTACCAAAAGTTCATTTTCTACAGGTTGCCTTTTCAAATCGCTTGTTGATAATAATTAAAACAGTTCAATAGCTTAATTGAATTAAAAACAAGAAAATACAAACCTCTAAAAATAACCCATAAGAAATCCCGAAAGTATAAATAGTAAAGTTAATAAAGAGTTTCGCAAAATGTGTTTTATTATCCCTAGCTCATGGTAAATAGGAAAATCGGCGGAAAATAGCCGTATGAGATAGTATAAGTGAGACGGCAAATCGTCTCAAAGGAGGCGTGACCAAACGGGTCTCTATACGGCATTGCCAAGATCAAGGATAGTAAACTGAATTTTGTGTACAATGTTCTTCTAAATTCCGTACCAATTATGTACGTGTGTAAACAACATAACACAGTGACGATAGGCGACTCCACGCGCCGCTGCATTTTTAATATATCTATTCAAAATTGAACTTTATTCACTACACAAAAAGAACACGTTTCATATGACATCAGGTATACAGTGCATATGCGCTATGCAGCGCGGTGCAACTTGACACTCTTACGATGCAACGTGTATCTTCTTATGCAATTAATGAAGTTCAATTTTGAATAGCTATCTTAAAAATGCAGTTCCATGTCGCGTATTGTTTTGTTTCGATGTGAATTGACCCTAAAGGAGCGAGCGATGTCAATTTCGCGCCATTAAAAAGTCAGCGGGACGTAAAAACTATTCACGTTTCATATCACAGCGATCGTTATGATGACATTACAAAGGGGACGTCACATTTTATTACGCCCAGAACGGTCTCCCTGTACCCTTTTTAGGGTTCCGTTTTTAGTACGGACCGTATAGGACTTCGTTGTCTGCTCGTCTGTCTGTCAAACCCATTTCTATAAGGAATGCGTGGAAGTAACTAGTGGAAATTAATATCGAATGGTATACAATAAAAAAAACGAAAACCTTTTTGCTCTTGCATCACGAGTAAAACTAAGTTTCTACGGAATCCACTGCGAGCGTGCGTCACGCAATAGGTAGATTTTTTTTTTTAAATTTCGACAATTACTACGAAATTCGTTGGCGGAAAATTGCGAAACTAACAAGGAACCTTTCTTCGGGGGGATCGTCGTGGCTTATTTAAATGTTTCCTTTGATGTTTGATGTTGATGTACGGAAAATGCTACATGTTACATTTTCGCCAGTTCCGCTCAACTGGTTTTCCTTTTTAGCATTGGAATGGGTTAAATGATATAAATATAACACATGTCTAATATAAGTTCTGAGCAATTTTATTTAAAAACTTTACAAATCGCAATGGGAGTGATCGAGTTTTAGCCGTCATGAGTTTAATAAACTACTAGCTTTTGGGAAAAATCTAGTAGTTTATTAAGCTCCGCACGCGTAAATACAGTACCCACGGGAACACTGTAGTTTATTGAGATTAAAAGTAGGATATTCCAGAGGTTAATTAATCCAGAGCTTAAATTACTACCATACCAAATTTGATCAAAATCCGTTCAGCAGTTTTCGCGTGAAAGAGTAACAAACATCCATCATATGCATATATTACTAAAGACAAAGAAGGATAAAGAAGCAAAAAAATTAAAAAAAGCAAAAGAATGATATTAATATGATAAAAGCTGACGAGGAAAAATATTTTAATAGAAAAAAAAATAAGCCAAAATCTATAAAATTTAAATTATACAATGTCTTCCCCCACGGTTTTCCAAGATACTTTTCCTTTTTTTATATTTGGCAATACTATGACTTATTCATTTGACTAATGTTCCTAAATATATTACATATTAATAGTCAGATAGCTAAGGATTATTTGAATATTTCAAAATATTTATAAAACTTTAAAAGTCTTTGAGTAATAATTATGTTCTGAACATTAAGTATCCCATCCTACGCCACTGTCCATAAATGTGTTTCAATGTTAAATAATTGTCAAGAGTTTGCAACAGCACTCAGTAGTATGAGTATCTGTTCATTAGCACCGAAATGATTGGTTCTGATTTACGAGTGTCTGACAGCCCTCGCGGACGAGGTTATCCGTCGGTTATGTCACGGTGGGGCTGTCTAAGGGCTAGTTAATAAAAAAACATGAAACTTCGTTCATTATTTAGAATCCGAAAATACTCTCATCGTGCCTTTATCATTGTAAAACTTTAATATAGCAAACAAGTTTTTCAATATTAAATTAAGTGTGTATGTAATGGCGAGAGTTTTTAACAGCACTCGGCAGTACGAGTATCTGTCCGTTAGCACGTGTACTGATTAACGAGTGTTTGACAGCCCTCGTGGACGAGGTGATTGCCCCGTTATGTGACAATAGGGTTGTCGATTGACGGATAATAAAATGGCTCACTTTACTGTGTAAAGTGATACAATGAAATGTGAGTTTATTTTTGCTGGTGCTGTTTACGATCTGGTTTATTATTAATATTATTATCATTTTATTTATGTATGCAATACAGTCATATCCCGCTAATAAGCCTGTATTAGATACATAAAGGATTTAAAAATACTGATCATACACGCCTTGTAGAAAACGTGATTTTCTAGGAACTATTGTGTTATTACAAAACAGCAACTTACATTTGTTGTAATTCAATGCGTGCTCCCTACAGTTAGTTAGTAAGTAACAAGCTTTAACTCTGATAGTCCCAATCAAAATGAAAATCGACAATCTCCGGAGTCTTGAGGCTCTCAGGGTAGTGTGCGATGGTATAGTATACTGCATAGTGTATGGGATAGTGAAAATGATCTATGTATCTTCAGCCTCCGTCCTACGTAACGTCCTTATAAGGACTAGAGTAGAAAATCTCAAACGTTATCAAAAATCAGATAGATAGATAGATTCAAATCAAATCAACAGAAAATCAGGTAAATTTTATTTTGTTGTAGGTTGTTTATATTATACACATCGTGATTTAATCATCATCATCACCGACCACAAACATTCCTTGCTCTAGGGCTCGAGTCTCTATCAACGTAGAAAGCTAACGTACTGAACTATAACATACAGCCTCCAAACTAGCCTTCTAGTAATTAGTATAATGATCCTTCGAAATTTGTTATTTATTTGAGACACATTGATTACCCTTCTACCGTTTAAGTTTTGACAGTATAATAATAATTGAGATCCAAGCGATCTACCACTAGGCAAAAAGTCTCTCTCTTTGATGATGTAAATTAGGTTGTTCAAAAGCAATTACAGATAGTTTGTGCACATTATGAATTACTGCTTATGTCAAGACGTTAGGGCAGAAAATAATTAAAAATTTCGAAAAAAAAAAGTTACTAAATTAAATTACGCTCCTTACGGAGCTGTTTAGGTCATTGACCATACACAGCTGAGCGTTTATGTTATTAAGGCAGTCTTTGCTTCCTCTTCAAATCACTGTTTCTCTGAGGTTAATGATCTCAGCGCCTTAGAGAGCGCAATCTAATTTTAATGACTTTTTTAATACCTTTCTTTTATTTAATTTTTGAATATATGGTATGAGCGCTCAAAAAGTGAAGACTCGAAACTGCCCGAAGTCGGACAGTTTGTAGTTAGTATGCGACGAGCCGGTCGACGAGTAGCACGTAGTGCGCGTCCCGTGCACCTTGCACAAAATGCCAACGTGTGTCTATAAAAGCTGCAAAAACCATGACAAAAAAGTGAATAAAAGTCAAGGAAATTCATTCCACATGTAACTTTACAATATTTATTACTATCAGCCAAGTATTTTCTTAAAATATTTTTTTTTAACAACAAATAATTGCAAGAAAATACTTGACAGTTTATGACGTAAGAAAAAAGAAAAGCAATATCAATACATACTTTTTGTGAATCTAATAAGGATGCATGCATTTCTGCCATAGAGTACCTACAGAAGTGAATGTTGTTAGTTGTACAGAGTTACAGACCATTAACTTATTTTATTTTATATCTAGCTTTATTAGATATTATTTTGATAAGATCGACGAAAATAATTTAATTATATCGTTCAATCAGTTAAATATAAACTTCTTAAAATTGTTAAACTACAAAAAAGTGACTTGTGAGATGTTAAATAACTTAGAATGAACTAAGGGTCTAACAGTCACAGTACAGTAACTGCTACTTTTATTTGATATAAATTTATAAATCTTGATTATTTAAGGTTTCCAAAACACACACAAAAACTTGCGCCTTATAATATTAGTGTGATATACTAAGTGAAAGAGGATTAATAGTAATAATAAAAACTTATTTTATTATTGTTTTCTACAGTTTTACCGTTTATTTAATATTTCCTTGTTTTTTTTTTAAATATTTTGATTGTTAAAATTCTTACGCACCTATCTAGGTGTTAAAGCCTGCTATTAAGAATTTGTTGATTTTCGTGTAAATCGCCAATGTCTTTCCACAATATTTTGTTACATATATAAATTTGTGAACAAAAACAACAGTGATTATAATAAAAACATTTATTTCTATTTTTCGAATAGTGCCCATAAAAAATCGAATATTCGAATATCAAAATTTTCGAATATTTGCAAGCCCTACTTCTTACCCTTTACATAAAGATATAAAAGGAAGGAAGAAATTCTGGAAAATAAGCTAACTTTTAAGAAACTACTTTTTTCACGTTATATTCACACAAAGCTAAACAGAGTATTTTGTTATAAATAATTTTCTTTATGTGTACGGCACGGCACACATTTTGCGGAATTTGTACCACAACATCAATACGATCAAAAAGCACAATTATACAAAATATGTGTTTTTAAATACCAGGTTTCGATTCCTCTTTGGGACATTAATTGAAAAAAAAAACTAAATATTATGCAGTTTTATCTAAATAATAGTAGACATTCACGCCATTATTGTCTTCTTACATAAAATGGTTGTCAAACTACCGATTACACAAAAAAAATTCACAGTATGTCGTCAAATCTATGAACGAATAGAATTTATACGCATTTTGTAGCTTCTGTGTCGTCAAATGTTTTATGCCAGAGATTTCAAACTTGAATATACTCGGTTATTTAATAATACGCTTAATTGGTAGTAACAAACACTAGTCATCTTTTTTTTGCTATCGAATTAAGCATTCCATCCCTTTTACTGTGTGAGTGAAATGTATCAGTAATGAAAATGTCAATGTGTGGCGCGGCACAGATCTTTTGTCAGTTTTGTAAGGATATAACGTATCCATAGTTATCAACGCCTAAACGTCTTTACATTATCAGTAGACCATATTCTCAAAATATAGGTAGTTGATTTTGAAGAACCTTACATCAATCGATGAGTAAATAAATAATTTATGGAGCTAAGTTACTACAGCTATATCGACTAATATAATCTCAACTAACTCCTCAATATCGATACTGATTGTGTGAGTAATTGCTTTCTGATTGCTGTTATATCAGTGTAAAGTTTACTATAACATTATCTACCTTAATTATGATTTAGATTAATAATTTGTTTAATAACTTTCAATGTATAATGATACCGCATTGTTCCTATATCATGTTGGGTGTTCCTAACGTACCGAAAACTTTGTTTCTAACTTAGTCTTGTATATTTGCTTCGAAAGCCAATTTTAAGTTCCTAAGCCCGTACTTAAATTGAATCACGTTTAAATTTGATTGCAAACGTAACTTAATTATTATTACAATTCTAATAGCTATCGATTAAGATCAAATACTTTCAGGGGCGTAGTCGAGTGAAGGCAAACGACAGACGGGGGCCGGGGGCGACTGCGAGCCGATATTAATTGTGCCCCTTCAACATCCGCAGGGCTTGACAAATAGGGCGTTTCCTCGAATCACAAGAATATACATAAACTTGTTTCTCAAGGAAACGTATGTCCGAAGGATCTGTGTAGTAACTATTAACAAAATAGTTAGTAATATTGGATAAGTTTTTTAATATAATTTATAGAAGCACGATAGTAAATACTGCAATATAAGCGTATTTACGGAACCTTTAAAATGGTCTGGCACACTAGTTTAATCTTGATACTAACTGATGCTAGGTATTGATATAAGGTAGGTCAAGTATAGAAGAATATGTTATACTAATCCTAGTGCCGCGCCGCCGCAGCGGTGGGGGCGCCGCGGAGGGTGCGGCGCGTAAGCGTACTAACGGTGCATAAGGTTCTTATGGGCAGAAAGTCTCTATTATGAAATATATCTTTATGATTCTATACGTCTTGACAACCTTTGGTGACGTCCAGTATCCAAGACTAATATTAAGTATGTGGACATACCTCCGGAAGCGGCGAGCAGGCCATGCGCGCGGAGCAATGCCAGCAGCAACAGCAGCAGCGGGCGGCGCCGCATGCCGCGCACCGCGCCCCTGCGCCGCCGCCGCGCGCCGCCGGGCTCGCCCTCACCTGTAACAGGGGCGTAGGTAACACTGAGCCACTCGAGATGTACAAATATTCAGGGATGTACACTAGTATGAAGAAAGAGGACAATTGTTTATTTTTGGGGTGGTAATCAATATGAGGTACCACTCTGGCATTTCCTTTCGTTTTAGAACTTACAGTAAATTTTAACACAATATTTTTTTTGTTGTTAAATTTTAAATTAGCCAGAAATCTGATGATCTGGCACAGTTAGACTATCTATGTAGGTAAACTACAGAGCTTACACGTCGTCTCGGACGGTGAACGTAGGGGTGTAAAATTTTGCCCAGTTGGAGTTTATATCGAAGAGGAGCTTAAAAATACATTAAATTAATAAAAATAACTTTGCACACACCACCTCAGATTAATAACTCACGCTATGCGTTTGTATAATGATAGCCGTAGAATGGCTGTAGGTGTTTGTTAGACACAATTCTGTCACAGGTTTGTCAATCTGTCTTTCACATTCCATCCTGAGAACATTTATATTTTTATTGCGTATCTAAAAGGTACAACCTTTGACAAAACGAACCATAATAAAGTTTGAACTTCAAACTTAGATAAACTGCTGTCGAATTTCAACCACTAGGCGATTAATAATCAGTCTCTAATCCTTATTTGTTGTAAAAATGCAAGTGCAAGTTTATTCTGCAGGAACAATAATGTTCAACTATCCAAAAAAGTGCTTATGTTTTATTCATCAAAACTCAAGTCAACTATTTTCAGATTCCAACATTTGACGATCATTATTTAATATTTTCAGAGAGTCAGCCAACTCATACAGCTCTATTTATAAAGGCCATGCATGTATGCAACATATAAGAACCATTATACAAACGAGCCACATCGCATTACCATTGAGAAGAATAATAAAAATGTTTACGCTCCAATAAAAATTTTCATTCGATAAGCATTTCAGATCTATGGAACAGATTGTTTTAAAATAAGCCAGCGTTCGATATTCGACTTTAAGTAGAGCCGTTAAAAGCGATTTCCGCTCGAACGGTCCTAAATAAAATTGGTAACTCTCTATTCGTTGTGAATATTTTTAATAAAGATTGATATTTTAATAGTACGTGGAGTGTTATTATAATATTAATAACATTATCGTGAAATTTCATTAAAACCTTGTGTGTTTTGTTGGGAATAAGTATGAAGAAATTTTAAACAACTTTGTTAATCAGTTCATGATTCATAAAAGTAGGTACACTATTAATTTCAAGTAGGTACCTATAATATATTTGAGGTCAGGGCTATTCTCTGACAAGTGACCACAGTGGTCAAAGTAGGGTGTAAAAGGCAAAACCTAGTACGAGTGTCGAGTAATAGCGCGGTGGGCGTATAACACGATTCACTCCGGCTTCACGTTTAATTAAAATATAATATTAGGTAATTACACATGAAATTGGCGTTTTGTACAGGAGGAACATAAAGTCGATTTTTTTCATACATAATATATTTATTTAATCAAAGTATATACCATTGATATCTATGCACTTTTGCCATCTCATAGATAGTTAATTGATTCCTTTACTAAAACAACCATTCGGACAGGAATCAATTAAATATTTAAAGGCGCTTTGGACCGCCCCATCGGAGTTGAACTTTTTCCCTTGCAAGAATTTCATCCAAATTTCGAAAAAAATGGTAATCTGTTGGAGCAAGGTTCGGGGAGTACGGTGGATGTCTTAGACATTTCAATTGAAGCTCCTTTAATTTGGGGGCCGTCTGTTGTGCAGTGTGTGGTCTAGCGTTATCCTGAAGCAGCAGTGGCCTAGAGCGAATGACCAACCTCGGTTGTTTAGCAGCTAGCTTTTCCATCATGTTTTTCAGTTGCTGGCAATAAACATCTATTAGTCCACCAAACGCTTACAAGTAACTTTTTTTGAGTCAATTTTCGCTTGGGGCAGGCTTTGACTGGTTCGCCAGGGTTCAGCCATTGCGATGAGCGTTTCCGATTATCGTACAGGATCACAGGTAATTCATCACAGGTAATGATTAGATTTAAAATTCCTTCATTACTGTGCCGGTTGAGTAATGTAACGCAGCAGGCGACGCGCGTTGTCGATTTGCTGCACTCAATTCATGAGGTACCCACCTTTCAAGCTTTTTCACCTTCCAAATTTGCTTCAAGTGGATTAAAACAGTTTTATCATCAACACTGCAGCCTGCAGCTAACTCGAACGTGGTTTACGACGGATCCACTTCCACAAAAGCCTTCAATTCTTCATTATCAACTTTGGTCTCCGGCCGTCCACGGGGCTTATTCTACAGGTCGAAATTTCCAGAACGAGAACGTTGGAACCAAAAACGCACTGTGTTTTCTTTTGCGACATCGCCGCCATACACATAATTAATCCTTCGAGCAGTTTCTGCAGTACTAGTGCCACGGTGGAACTCGTATTCGAAAATAATACGATATTTCTAGTTTTCAATTTTGTAAATAGAGTGACGCAAAGAAAAAACCAAAAGAGGAAAAAACAAGGAATTACGGTTTTCGAAACACAAATGCATGAGTAAATAGCGGTATAAATTTGAAATTAAAATTTCTAACCAAAGAAGATATATTTTAGATCAAAGTGGCCAGTACGATAAAACGCCAATTTCATATGTAAGGACCCAATAACTGTGAAAATTGCCTTCTAGATTCTAGGTTCTTGTACTTATTTACGGATACGACAATTTTTTTTGTTCGAGGTACTAAATTTCTTAAGGTAGGTATTGAAATAAGTTCTGCAACTGATCTTACATCTTGTAGATGTAGCCTGTAGGCTGGTGGACCTTCCATTTAATAGAGAACCAGCCTTCGCTCTGGTGCCGAGTATACATAGCGAAAGGCAAAAAACCCGTAGAGTATACTAGCATTGTTTACTCGTATCCAATGCCCATTTAGACCCAAATCAGTGCAGCCGATACACGGACAGTGCACAGTGTGACAAACGACAAGCTCGACCCCGATACTGCCCATAAAGTGAATATTATTCATTCGCAGTGCATTCACTGACCCACGATCTTTGTTTCGGTTAGATAATTCACGAGCTTGGAAATGAGTATGAAATTGTATTATAAAACGTTTTAAGCAGAGCTTTTGCCCGCGGCTCTCCCCGCTTAAATACTACTATATACTCACCTACGGGAACACTGTACTTTTTTCGGATAAAAAATAGCCTGTGTATTAATTCAGAGATTAAACTACTACCATAAAAAATTTAATAAAAATCTATTTAGTAGTTTTTGCGTGAAAAACAAAATGGGAAACAACAAAAAGTGTACGTAGTGTACGTCATATACGACGTTTCAGCGGTTGTTAGACTTATCTCGTCAAGTGAGTCTTTTCTTTCAGAACAAAATCGTTAGACCCGTAATATATGCCCCTGATTCAAATTACTTATACACTTTTTTATGATCCTGGATTATTTACAGTATAAGAGAATCAATGTCCTATCATATCCTGTAAGATACTTAGACTATATATGTCAGTTTTGTAAATCAACCGAACATATCCAACGATCTCAAAATATTGTAGCAAACGCTCTTTCGCGTATTGAAGGAATTGAAATGCCATCGCAATTGGACTATAACAAACTCTCTATTGCCCAGCAAATTGAGAAAATCTATCAAACACAAGTAGGATTTGTCATTAGAAAACTCCCTGTTTGAAGCGCGAGTTACATTTCAGCCATGAAGTCGAGCGAACAAAAATAAGATAGGAATAAAACAGAAGTTCCCGGCTAAAGAAATCGCTAATATAACGGTAAACTAGATTTAATTACAACCCTCTGTACATAAACCTGTTTAATTACAACTACATTAGATCCGTAGCTTGATCTTAAGGATCAATTCACAAGGAAACGAAACAGTACCTATGTACATAGCCCTGCATTTTTAAGATAGCTATTAAAAACTGAACATTATTCATTACGAAGAATAATTATACGGTTTCATTGATAGAGTTCGAATGTCAGGTCGCTCCGCGCTGCACAGCGCATGTGCAGTGTGTGTGTCATATGGAACGTGTATTTTTTTTTGTATAGAGAACAAAATTAAATTTTGAATAGCCATCTTAAAAATACAGCGTCGCGTATTGTCTCGCTGTGAGCTGACCCTAAGATTTAAGTTTTACTTGTGACTGTGTTTGCAGGGATTTTGTGCCGCTATGAATGAACAGATGGTTATGAAAGAAGCAACAGCTAACCCTTAAACTACAACCAATATGACGTACTGATACTATTATGACACGAAAGATCAAACTATACAATATCGACAAAGTTCTCGCTCGACTAGTTTCTAAATATTTTCCTTTGCACTGGGACGCCTCAAAATATTTAACGCAAAAGAAGTGACCCCATCGATTGCAAAAGTGGTTGAACTCTGTATTGACACACGATTCATCGGCGTTGTTAAGCGATTTTCGTCTTATGCTGGTGGAGCGGCAACTTGATCGATAGTACCTACCCATTCTTAAAAATAGAACCAATCCTAGTAACGCAATCCATAATAATTTAATTTACTTTTTTGAATATTTTTGTATAAAAATACAGTAGTGTCGGTATCAAACATTGACCATAGACACGTTTTTGTCCACCAATGACACCGTAAATCTTACTAAAGTACGTTACAAATACGATTGCGACAAAAATGGCGACGGCTGGCCGAAAAAGTTAAGGCGATTGTCTGACGCGCGATAAAATGACAAAAAGGTCCGACTTCCAAGGACGGAAGCGTATATTGATATTATGATCCCAAATGATGCGAATGCAGCAATTTGTCGAGTAATCCCTTTAAATGGTATAGAATATAGATACTACTCGTCTTCGTTTGCACTGAATGTAAATTTGTTTATCTAGCAGAAACAGTATTTATTCCGGGATAATATCTGATGAGTTGTTATAAACTATGTGCCGAATTCAATTCAAGATCGCTCAGTGATTTTTGCTTAAATAAACAAAGAACTATTAAAAGCAAAATTTTATGTTAAAGACTTTTAAAATCACAATTACAATCCTATAAACATGTTTTTAAAAAGACTATTTAATACGTATCAGACGAATGCTCAAATGCTCAATGAAAATGCTCGAAATAGACGCCTCTGTATGTGTAGATGTAGTTTTGTTCGATGGAGCTTCCACCACGCTGGCGCCATATCGTGTGGTCGTCATTGTGCGAGTTCAGTAAAATTTAGACCACATATGAGAAAGATATTTTGATGAGAGAAACATTACCCGTCTACTACCCGAAACGACTCACGTAGAAACAAAATATTCATAATAAACATGAAAATATGTAAATACAAAATTACGGCTCTGATGTACGAGATATTTATTGTGATCAGAATACCCTAAAGGAAAATCCATATGTAATGTTTTTTCTAAAACATGAAGTGGTCTTTGAAATCGTCTTGATACTTTAATTACAATTTCAGATCCCTGGGTAAATTATAAAGTTTCTTCTTCCTTCCCAGTTCGCACATACGCCTGTATCATATATATTCTGTAATATTTAGTCCTACAATAATATATAATATTATCTATGGACGCTCCACACCACGTCTGTCTGGCCCCGTGCTAAGTATACGAAGTAGTTGTGTAATGTGTTACGGGGACCAGACAACGGGAAGTATATTTAATATTTTTATACTATAAATACTATATTAAGGATTTTATTACATTACACACATATTTAATACACATCCATGACACAGCTAAGAACTTATGTTTTCCTTTTGGTGGGATTCGAACCCGTGACTCCCAACCAACAACCACCCAAGTGCTCAACCACTGAGCCACAGATAAGCAATAGTTTTATTATGGCACAGACTCATAGTAAATAGTAATTATTGAAGATACTAGCTGGTGTTGACATTAATTAAAAGTAGCAACGTACTTTTAATTAATGTTAAAACGCTTTTTGAAAATATAAGGGGGATAGGTTTTTAAAAATGTAAGGAGGATAATCTCAGTATATAAGAAATATAAGCAGATCACTCTAATTTATTAAAATAAAATACATAATATAATGTCCAACTTCACCTGGAATCACATAATAAGTGTAGTTACGTACAGTTCCCAGCGAAAGTTCGCGTCATGAAAATCCGAGTGCATGTTATCGAGTCGGTGTTTTCTATTCATTGCACGCTAACTTTTAATATTATAAAGCTGGAATCGAGGTGCACGTCCGCTAACCTGCTAACGGATTTCGGCTTAACGCGTCATATGCATTATTTATTAAGTGAGATAATATCATTAGCCTTGTTGTATTGTACAATGTACATAACATGCACAAGGGAAAATTTATTTATCTATTTAGCATTAAGTATCTGATATCTTAATTATTGTATCGACAAAGCGAGTCATCCAAACTATCTAACCTACACCCCTATTTTTTAGGCTTTGAAAGCACGTAGTAACAGCAAATGACTGGGTAGTCATTTACTGTTACTACATGCTTTTACCCACACGGGACTAAAGCCGCACGATTTTTGTCGACACGGTTTAGTCACCCGTGTAAATCCCCCATAAGCCAACAAGAACACAATAGAGTTTCATTACTATAATAACGTGAGGCAGAGGAGAGAAACCTTTGATTCGTTTGATGTGATTATTAAATTTTAATCCCCAATTAGCGGGCTTCGATCAGCCCGGGCTTTGGAGATATATTAAATATCGACTTTAGTGTAGTTAGTTTGTCAAGCTTCAGGAATAATATTGTGTAGTGGGTCGGAGTAAATTTGGAATTAAGCATTGGAGCTTATTTTGTCAAAGCAATTGTACTTAACAATAAGGCCGCTGCCTTGAACATAGCGGCGAGCAGCGCGGCGGTAGCGCGGCAGCAGCAGCAGCGGAACAGTGACGCGCGCTCCATACTTAACGCTTGACACACTGCACTCCTGTCAAGCGGTGACAATGGCGCCCGCCTGAACGCTCCACCGTTTTTTTTTATTAGGCTTAAAAGCTCGTGGCACCGCACTAGGAGTAACTACGCGGCAGCGGAACTACGTAACGCGACACGGCCAAATATTCTTTGTATGAAATTAAATTAGAAAAAACGCACTACGCGGCAGCGGAACTACGCAACGTGGCACTCCATTGCGGTATTACTAGTAGGGACGCGTCGCGTTGCGTCGCTCCACTGCCGTCTAATGCGGTTTTTACAGTATTTATAGAAACCATATTCTACAGAAAATAAGCAATACTATTAATGGTCATTAAAAATTTGAAACAACTAATATAAAATGATACTATGTATATTGTATACAGCTCGAGAGAGAAACTCGTAAACTATGTTTCAAAGCGTTCTGTAAAAGAATTTTCTAACACACAGTAAATATTCAACATGAACGATTCAGTTAGAAAACAATCTATCAGCGAGTGGTATTACCATATTTCTATTTATGAGTTACATAAGTGCTTATCCTATTCAAAATGCAATTCGTGTTATGCGATAGCCAATTCGAAGTAGGCTACCGTGGTGGAATACACCTAACTGCTCGCATTGTAGAGAGCATACAGTATACACGTTTCAGTTGTAGTGCAGTTTGACATTAGAACTCTTGCAATTAAACGTCTATCTTCTTGTGTAGTGAATAAAGTTCAATTTTGAATCGCTGTATAAAAAAATTCAGCGCAGTGTCGCCTATCGTAACATTTCGGTGTGAACTGAACCTAAGTTGGGCGTAATTTTCAACCCATAATTCAATGAAAAATCATGAAATATTTCTAAAAATATAACTTCGTTTAAAAAAAAACTATGCAACCTTTTTATTCGCTGGTTTTGATTCGATTTTACCGCAAATATGTACCAGCATGGTTCTTTCAATGGACTTCAAACCGAATTGACGATTGTCGGCTCTTGATACGAATATAGCGTATTACATCGTGAACCTGTGATCCGTTAAACAAAGCTGAACGTTAAATCGTTCACATGGAAATACGCCGATCCGACCAGAGGTAAACTAAGTTTTAGATAAATGATCACAATATAATCTGATTTTATATATTAATATTATAATATAATATCAGATAATATGTGCACAACTTACAGGTACTATTTAATTTAGTACCTAAACAAATTACGACAAAAAATGCAGGTATACAATCGTACAATCACAAGGTTTATTCCATACATTTAATTATTTTCTAACTTCATTAATTTTGCTAATCCAGATACCTGAAAGACTTTTAAAAGACCATTCTTCTATAGTTAATGATAAAGATCTAAAAAATAAAGATCTACTAGAATTACTATCTTTAGTAAACGATATATCCAAATCCACAGTTATTATACTTCAAGTTTAGAACTCACTTTTTAATTCGGTCATAATCAGATCTGAGCTACAGTTTACCACTTGCCAGTAAATTGAGGCCTCCAAATGGAATTATAGCGTTGCACAGTATAATAGTAGTATTTATACTCAAAGGGAAGTATAGCTGGGAATAATGCGAGTCATTTATAGAATTAATGCAATCTTTGCTGGCGACGTCTTTAATAGGCTCAGCTTGAGCTAGTGGGGCCATAAAGAGAGCGTTTTTTTTAAGTATCAGCTTACGAGCGAGGTTATTGATTAATGTTTTATTTATTTTAGATTATATTTTGTGCAGATTTAGCCTCGTGGCTTTGTCTAATTCGGATGATTTTAAAATAGACTATAAGGATCATTTCACAACGAAAACAGACGATTTGCGACACGGGGCACTGCCTTTTTAAGATAGCGATTCAAAATTGAACTTTATTAACTACCCAAAAAGATAAACGTTAATTGCAAGAGTTCGAATGTCGAACTGCACCGCTCTGCATGATAGCCTGGGGATATAAAACGTATACCTTTTTGTGAACTGAATAAAGTCCAATTTTGAATCACTATTTTAAAAATGTCGTGCTGCGTCCCATACCATCTCATTCCGGTTTGATCTGATCCTTATTTAAAAGACATTAGCTGAATATAGACATATTTATTCAAGACCTATGGTTTTTTTAGAAGGACTATGATTGCAATCCGATGAAGCATTGTTACAAACATTATAGACTCCTATAATGGTTGTAACAAAGGTGATTACACCAGATTGAATCCGAGTCTATTAAGACAAGCATCATCGTACACTTTAATTCAAGTTTTAGAAAAAAAAATTAGCGCATCGTCGCTTAAGCCGGAGGGCGCAGATTTGAATCCCGCCGAAGGACAAAAAGTTCTTCTGTATTCGTGGGCCTTGGATGTATTAAATATATGTATAAGTAAAAAGTTCTTCTGTATTCGTGGGCCTTGGATGTATTAAATATATGTATAAGTAAAAAAATATTAAATATCTTTCCGTTCCGCCTGTGATACAAGTTCTTCGGATACTTAGTACAGGACCAGATTTACGTGGTCTGGAATTGTCCATAGATATTATATTATTATAGCTTCAGCGTCAACACACAGTAAACTTTTGACCAAACTAAACGAATGTACTTGTTACAGACGAACTGTGATATCGTCACGTTATCACGTCGAGCTGACATCGACACGCGAAACTTCGGAACAGCCTCCAGCGCACTAATTAATTGGCTTTCAAACTATCAAATGTCAAACTGACATCAAAATGGATTCGCAATTACCCGCCTGCTTAGTGAATGTACCGAGTAAGTTGAGTTGGAAGTTGGCGTATTGGTAAATAAAGTCGCATATTAAAACAAAAGTTTGATTTCGCTGAAAATAATTTTCCTAAATAGTTTTTAACATGATCTATCAGCATCGAAACTTACAAGTATCTGCCTCCTATAGTTTAGAAATGCCGAGGGCCCAACTTATAAGCCACTTTGGAGGCCGATTACTCGAAAATGGTTGACTTTGTAAAAAAGTCATCTATGAAACCTTGCCTTTATTTTAACGATACCCCACACGATGGGATAGAACGAAAAAATATTTTTCATCCCCACTTCACATGTATAGAGAGCCACCCCTAAAATATAAAATTATTATTATTTTATAATACTAAAACTGAGATCTATACAAGTTATAATAACTATACCAAATTTCATACATTTGTATTCATAATTACAGAAGCTAGAAGAGCGGATAGACAGACAGACAGACAGACGCACGGTCAGAGCGAAACTATAAGGGTTCCTTAGGTTTTACGGAACCCTACAAAGTCGTGTATGAAACCTTGCTTAAAAAGACCTATTCGACGATAGATATCCCATATGATGGGATGTAATGAATAAAAAAAATTCATCCCCCCTTATCACGTATGGGGAACTACCCCTAAAATACAAAGTTATATGATACCACCATCCGTATACCAAAAATAAAGTGTATATGCAATCTATAACTATACAATATTTTGACTATTCATATTCATAAGTTATCGTTACCGAAGTTATCATGGAAGGACGGCTGGACGGAGAGGGCGAAACTATAAGGGTTCCTTATAGTTACTATGGATCCTTAAAAATAATATGTCGAACTAACATAATATAATCTGGGGGCACGGTTGTGCCCCCAGATTATATCATGACGAGCCAAGCGAAGCGCAAGGGCACTACCAGACCACCTTTATCGAAGCGTTTCTTAGATTTTTTAAACCCTCATAACTTGGGTTTGGATTATACCAGATTAATCAAATTTTCAAGATATGTTTCTAACAGTGGACATATTAAACATGTAAAGTTTTGATTGCATAGGTCTTATATTTCAGATTTTATTGATATCTAAAACCCCTGATCTCGTCACTGACTCACTGACGATCAATAAAATTATAGGGTGCTTCCAAATGTCCTAGGAAGCTGAAATTTCGAACGTAAGCTAGTATTAGTACATAAACAACAAAGAAATTGTCAAACTTGTCCTCTGACCTCTTGAACTCGGGGATGAAAGTTAGTAAGTGACTTACGCAAATTGATATTCTAAAGGTTTGAAAATTATTGTAGGGTGTTATAAATAATAACAATAAAATGTAATAAAATAACCATATAAGCCTTTATTAAAAACAAAAAAAAAACAGTAAGTATTTTTAATCTTTATCGATATAGTTTAATGAACTTCATCCTAAATAGTAGTGTGCGAACGTCCCTTGTTTGAATGTTACCTTGTTATGTTACCTTAATGTATATTTTTCCCTTGAAATTTAGTAATTTTTAAGTAGAACACTCGGAAAATAATTATTTCAATATATAAGTCCATTAGTTTCTAATCCAACCGACAAACGACGACACAACTTACATAGTTCATAATATACGCGATAGATGGGTTTACCAAAACCATTTAAAAATATATGCTTTATCATCAAAATGATTATTAATTAATTGAATTAAATAAGAATGTTAAAAACAACATGTTCTAAGATTAGGTCATAAAACAGTTACATACATTAATAAAATCTGATAAAAAGCTCCGCTTCCGCTTCGACCGATAAAAGATAATAATATAATATTCAACAAATTTTTCATCGAAAAATTCAAATAAAAGTAAGAACCTGAGAGACCTAGCTGTGTTCGGAGAAAAGTAAGTCCAAAAAATTTTTTATTAATATATATATATATACAATATATATTAAATAATTGCATCTAAACGGGATTCGAAACCGCGACTAATTTTTCAACAACGCAAAATGTCTGATGCTTAGTAAGCTAGCTAGCTAAGTAGCTGTTGTAAAAAGTTTTCAGATCTCATGTAAAACCAAGCCTCTGAATCTACACGCCCTAACTCTATAAGCCTAACTTCTCAAACTCTACACTTATTCAAGATATAGGGCTTGGCCGTTTCGGCAAGATACGGTTTTTGACGGTGCGAGTCATATGGTATCGCGTCTTGATAATGTTTTAACATGAAAATGTTTTGGTGGGATTAATAAATTTTTGTTACTTTTATGTTGGATATTCATTGCTACAGACAAAAGCGCCTAAAATCACATTTCTGGCTGTGACGTCCCTTGGGAGAAAGGATCTGTTTACATTAAAAATTTCTTATATATTCTTCTTATATATTCTTTTATAGACATTAGAGCAAATATAATGTGTATCGTTATGAGAAATTGTATAAACTTAATATCTTATCTTAAAATAATTTTGGGGATAAACGTTTAATTTGATTAAAGGGCGAAAAAGTTCAAACAAAATGTTGTAGATTTTTTAAGATTAATCGAATGAATTACTTGCAGGCCTCTAAACAGTGGCCCGCAAGTAATTCAGCCGGCGAAAGGTAAATTTTAATGGTTTATTGTAGTACATTGCCACTTGCTACCGATGTATACTCTACTTTATTACGTGAGCCATTGAGTCCTGAATGCCCTGGCTGCGGTAATTTGTGGTATAATTGCCAAACCGCATCGGATATTGCAGTGGATTTTATCAAACAACATCGAACATTCGAGATAAATCGTTGCCGCATATTCCAGATTATTAGGTTTCTAGTTGACAACTTTTTCGATAAACATAATATCCATAATCAATGTGATCAGTTTATGAAACAAATCGCATGTGGTCGATTTTGATCTTCCTAGTGTAGTATGAAAAACTCTTTTGTCTCTGAATGCTTGGATTTAACTACGCAAAAGTATGGTTTTCACCACAATCAAAAGTTATTTTTACGTACCAATAATAATTTTTTGTTTAATCATTACCTATTCATTATTATTAATTTTATTCCTGTGTAATATTAATTAATTAATTTTATATTATGATATAAAATTATATATTATTATTGGTACTAGGCTGTGCTTGTCCTACAAAACGGCGAAGTTGGTCATAATATTTCTCACCTTGCTCTAAAGGCGTACAGATGGAGATACTATAATATTTTTTGTTAAGATAAAAATATATCGCATGCTATACTATTATGTAGATTGCATGAACTATCACAGACGGCTATAAGATACTAAAATAATATTTTCATATTACGTACTGTAATATGAAATATATCCAGGCATCTTAAGATAATATATTATAGTATCTTCGCGTCGGTGACGCCCTTAATACGCGTTTTTTTTTAATGACGCGGGTGAAAAAGCGCATATAAGCTTGTAACAACATTAATGAACCTTATTATATATAAAATTCTCGTGTCACAGTGTTGACCGATTTTATTTTATACTTTAAACGAGAAATTCTTGTAGGTGTATGTAGTATGTGTAGATAGTAGGTGTAGGCCTAAATGAAGGTAGTATATGTAGTTTGTAAGTGTCGGTGTGGAAACTGTAGGTATATGTAGGTAGTTATTTATTTATTCCAGTTCATAGTTAAGAAACTTAACCAATATTTGAGCTGTAGTAAGCTGCATAACTGTAATTTATGTTGTAATAAACAATTAAAGTTGAGAAAACCTTGGCTCTGATTGATGGTGAAGATACATTTATCGCGGGCCGGCACCTGAGCCGAATAATTAAGGTGCTACCAGACGTTTATAGATAGGAGGAAAATTTAAAAGCGAGTGGGCTCTTGTACTGCATGACGTGTTTATGCAACCGTAATTATCGACAGCTCAAATCTGTGAACATATTGCGCTGACTACGCAGATAATTAAAATCTAATATGTTTTTTTAACTATGGCCTCTGTGGCTCAGTGGTTAGCGCGTCAGCGTTCAACGGTGATCACGGGTTCGAATCCCGCCGAGGGAACAAAAAGTTTTCAATGTTACTGGGTCATGGATGTGTATTAAATCTATATAAATATAAAAGAAAGTCTATATAACATATAAAAGAAAGTCGTGTTAGTTACACTATTTATAACTCAAGAACGGCTGAACCGATTTGGCTGAAAATTGGTGGACATAGGATACTTAAGTGTCCCGCCGAGTCTATCAGTCTGTATGTTCGCGATAATCTCAAAAACTACTGAAAGGATTTTATGCCGTTTACATTTACCGACAGAGTGGTTCCTAGGAAATTTTAGGTCGATAATAATTTAGGTTTTGTAGATTTTTTTTTTATTTATGATGACAATTGTTGAAGGGAAAAAATCAAGCCGTCTGGGAACTTTTATCGAAAACGCTGCCTAACCTAACCCGTTGGAGATAAATAACAAAACAATGTATGGTGGGATTGTTTCTTATTATAGGTATACAAAAAAGTCCGCGATGTTATAGATATGTCTATCTTTTAAGGATAGGTTACTTTATCCATTCTAAGTTTAAAAAATGACCAGAAAAAATGTGGTATTATCAGAAGCTATTTAGACTGATATTTAATTATCCATAACTAGGAGATATCTCAAAATTAAAAAGTACGTGTGAAAATTTATAATATAGTATATATTTTTACTCTGTGCTATTACTATATTGCAGTAGGTATATTTGCTAAGGAAGTTTTTTTGCCACAAACACTCTCCCACACTGGCGAAGCTGCGGGCAAAATCTAGTATGTTTTAATATAAAACAATATGTAATATATTGTGCTTAGTATAAATGTATTAAATATACTTTCCGTTATCTGGTCCCAGTAACACAAGTTCTTCGGGTACTTACCGCGGGGCCAGACTGACGTGGTGGGAAGCGTTCATAGGTATTATTATTATTATTACTTGAGTATTCACTAGGAAGGATTTTCCCACCTAAATCTAAACTTTTCCTATACAAAGATACTCTTATATCTCCAATATTTATCCAAATATTATCGTATAGCTCAAAACAACTATGGCAACGGCCATCCAACCAAACCAACGAAGAGCCAACAGCTAAGCGTGGATGTTTGAATTTATTTGAGGCGAGAGAACGAGATGTTGATTTAGCATGTTTATGTCGAGGACGTGTCTCGATTTTATGAGCCTTGTACAGTGCGACGCGTACTCAACGCCTGTCAATATTTTGTTGAAAAATAATTGTTGTGCGTTATGGTTTTTCGGAGCTTGAATGGTTACTCGCAATATTACTCGTTATTGATAGGTTAAAGTGCATCGCAGCGTATTTGGTCTTGTTTTAGACACCTGTTAGCCACTTCACGCTCTTTTTTATGTACTATCTGTACCTTATCAATTCTCGTAGAAGAATCACATTTACGTAGGTCACTCGATTCGATGTTATTACTATGGCAATAAGGTCTAAATGGTACACCGGGTTTGTCGGTGATCGTAAGTGTACGTAAATTGATATCGGGAGCACAACCCTGTGTTAAACATCCTGAAATTCATACAAATGGTGACGAGTGTATGTGTCAATTGTATTCGGTATTGCAAATTTAATTAAACGTCACGTCGCACGATACAGGTGCCAACAGTATAACTCGTAGCGCGCAAATGTTTAAATGTATGTTATGTAATGTTTAAAGTGTTTTTCATTAGGAGCTCTCGAAATTTAAAATGAATTAAAACAACCTGTTTGAGGGATATAACCACAATTTTCATAAAAAGGTTAAGAATATTAGACAACAAAAATAATTTCAGCCGCCGTGCGCCCGTGACTCCGCTGTAGACCAATTTTTGACTACAGCTTCGCATTGCTCGGCTGAATTTCACAAAGGACCTGAGTTACGTTGGCTTCTTGGGCAGCAATCATTGACTGTGGTTCGTTTATTACGTAATTTGTTATGACTAAATATCTATTCCTGCCAAATTTAACACATAAAGCTATACGCTATGCGCTCTCAAAGTCAGAAGAAGAAGAAGTAAGTTCGAGCGTCCCATTTGATAGCCCCTTTATTACTTAGCGCGGGTATTACGCATTTAAGTTAAAAAGCGGTCTAAATTAAAACATGATAGTTTTAGCAGTTCAGAAAGAAAGCAATTAATTGTCGTCATAATTATTGCACTCCGTACTGTGCACACAGTTAAAAATTGGAATTTGAAATAGAACTTAATTTATTTTGAATTTTATTATAAACTAGCGACCTGTCCCAGCCACGCACATTATTTGTGTCGGTGTCGCTGCATTATACATATAAACATTCCTCTTGAATCACTCTATTGCTGATAAGATCCATTGAGAACCATTGAGAAGTTTAAAAGATCTAAGCGAACTGAAAAGGAAGCGACTTCATTTTATACTATATAAAGATAAAGAAGCCATAAGGACAGCAAGTACCATAATATCAAAAATTCCTATTCTTTGTCACATTGAGGTCACAATGAGTCGAAATGACGGTGCTAACGAGACATTACGTGGTGCTTATGTAGGTCAAACGAATACCGATGCCGTTTTTACTATCTGTGTGACGTCATTAATCACTAATCATTACGGGAGCGATAATTTATTATGAGTAACGCAGTTTTTGCCGCGCTATCTGATGGTCTGCCGCGTAATTATTTTATGCTGACGAGTGACCACTCTGAATGATCCTAGTCTATATTTTAATGTTATGTGCACTTTCATACGCGGAATGTTGAAAAAATATAATATTGTAAATCTTTGTTTGAATAATAATGATTATAAAAAAAACTTTTATAGAAAAGAAACTTTTTATAACGGTGTTCCTGTGATTATCTTTCAACTTAATAGCAAGACCCTGAATACCATAATATTTAAGAGACAAAATAGGTACTCGTCAAGACTAATCATTCGAGTCCAAACTCGACGGGGCTATAACGTTTTATTGCGGAAATCCTATGGTGATCTTCCAGCTTCAGCATCAGATCAGGTCCATGTCATGATGGTGGATGTTTGTTACTCTTTCACGCAAAAACGACTGAACGGATTTCGATGAAATTTGGTATGGTAGCAATTCAAGCCCTAGAATAACACATAGGCTACTTTTTTTCCAAAGAATGTACAGAGTTACCCGTAGGATACTCTATTTACGCGGGCGGAGCCGCTAGCAAAAGGTAGTATAAAATATAGGAAAAGATTAATTAAATGTATTTTGAACTAAAACTGTCGCACGCTAACGCAATCCGTTAGATTAGTAGCAACTATTCACGGCGACAAAGCCCGTCACCAAATACCTGAATATATCGTCGTGGTCACCATTTATACGGCCAAAGCTTTACGTTTTATACTGATAGAATGTTTCACAAATTACTACGGAAAATGTGTTACCAATTATGTGAGATTTGTTTTTTGTTTTACAATCTTTTGAACTTGTTTTAACCTACATTGATGCCGTATGGTATTAAAACGACCACCTTGTTAATGGCTTTCGCCAATCTTCGTTTCCTATGAAAAAATGACAAATTCCCAGAGACGTTAGCAACATGATTTTACTGTACTTTTCTTATTTTCATATCACCTATGTATTCGTCATCAGCTACGTATAAATTTATATTAGTAATACTTTGATATTTTCAAGCTATATGGACTTTTGATTTCAAATTGAAATCAAAAGGCATCTATTTCGCATGAATTAAGATATGTAAGTAGTATGTAGCTTCGACTTTTGTTCTCTCGTACTTCCACTTCTTCTACTTCATTACTTCAAAAAATTACCGCGACTACCAACGTAAGTGTTATCGTGGCAATTATCAATAGTTTCTAAATCAATATTCTCACCACTTTAGTCCAAATAAGAATTTACAAATGTACACCCGTCTCGGACTAATGTCCACAAATACTCCCCAACTCAATTACCGGAATAATCAATCACGAAAGACAATTTAGCGCCATCTATCGGGTCACCAAATGTAATTACAGCACTTAAGATGTTCACGCTATAGATCGGTTTGTATGTATCATGGCGAGCTAATATAAATGAAAAGCTATATAAGGTTTGGTAACATCAATATACGGCAACGAATGATACGTTAGTAATAATCTATATATTTAAAAATGAACACCCATTTCTCCTGGTCACGATATCTTGAGAACATGAGAACGGCTGAACCGATTTCGCAAATTTTGGTTTTGAAATAATTGTGAACGTTCAGAGAAGGTTTAAGATATGAGAAATATTTAAAAAAAAATTAAAACGACAAGTAAATTATCCCATACTAATAATTTATGGTGCGTTCAGTTTATCAGTTTGGTTTGTTTCAGAAAAATACCGGCCACAGTATATTGGTAGATTCTAGTTGTAGATGTAGTCGTAGTTTTATATAAATAGAACAATACTAAAGTTACTTAAAATACTAACTACTGGATTCCATATAAGCCTGCATGTACAACCACAAGCGGCAGCTAGTATCAATAAACTCCAGTTATTAACTACAAAGATATCTCTGGTATGTTTAATCAAACGCAGTTTATTAGATAGTTCATTTAAGGTTAGTTCTTGGAATTTATGGGATTTTGAACTTCATCCTAGCTAATCCACATGTACAATATACTATATTCGACTCGCGACTGTGTAGTTTAATTACCTTCGCGTGTTTAGATTTAAATTAAGAAAAATCTAATTGTGCTGATTGAATAGAAAAAAAAACCTTTGTTAGATATTTGTAGATAGCATACACATTATGTGAAAAACAAATTTGTAAGTCCTAGAGAAAATAAATAAAACTTCAAACTGCGCTTGTAATAATCTGACGGTGTATTTTACATGTCCAAACGAAAACTTTTCGTGTCGATTATTAATTGGCAAATGAATATAATACTCAAACAACGATAAATAGCTTTCGAGTTTGAAGCAATCAGACGAGTCATTGTTGACGTCCGTGTGGGAATATATAAAAAAATAATAATATTGTCTTTTTTTAATCGGCGTAGGAAGAAGTAAAGTGATATATAATTAGTAAATAAATAAAAAATGTTAAACAATTTACAGTCGAAGAAATTAAAAGTTTACTAGTTTAATCGCTCTCATAACTCAGTTGTATACTAATGACGGGGTATCGTTGTTTTATTTCGTTGTTTACAGCCAGTAAATTGCAATATCCTAATAACACTAATATAATAACACTAAAGATTTGTTCGTTCGTTTATTTCCATTGAATAGGCTCCAAAACTAATGGACCGATATTGATGAAATTTGGCACAGACGTAGAGTAAACCACCACGGAGAAGGCTCCTATTTATAGCGGGAAAATGTGCGGTTCCTGCCGCATTTCTTTTTGCACGCACGAAGTCACGGGCAAAATCTCTTATTTTAAAGGAAAAGCAACTCCTATTTTTAAATCTTCTGATAAATAGCAAATAAAGCATAGACGTATATGCTATAGACGAGTCTACACCTAAATGGGTTGTTTGGGGCCATTTAGATTTGACATCTGTCATCTTAACATTTTGACATTTGCTTTCTGCAGTATAATCAGTCTTCTGAACTCGAGACGGCGTAAGTTTTTCTTGAAGATTTTTTTATGTCAAATGTACCTACGTCACAGGCGTCCTTAATTTTGAAATCTTTGTGATAAAGTATTAATTAATTTAATCTCCGGGAACTTCTCACTATTCACTAAATAAGCTTGTAGCAAACAATTTATTCGAAGTAAAGCGCTACACCCTAAAGTTTGATAAATCTTAGTTTATTATTCGGCTCACTAATAGCCTCGCTTAAGTTGCTTAGTTGCGCACGGCTAAAGAGAGGTGCCGTTCTTCAAACAAATACATTATAACAGAAATATTTCAAAACTAAGGATGTGCTATGACGTACATTTGTCAGAACAAAAAAAGTTACGTCATCTTCATTTCACCATACCTCATATGTTAGCCATCTTGATTTCATCATACCTCAAATGTCAAAATGGCCCCGAGCAACCCTATTGCAGTGGCCAGACAGTGGGTCCATTTAAGCGGGGACAGTTTTTGCATCGACATGCCACGTCTATAATATCAATTATGACCATCATCAACTCGTAACAAGTTAATAATGTATTATGTTGCGTTAAGTTACAATTATTAAAAATCCTAACCAGAAGAATATCAGGACATGTCTAAGAAGGGTTCCGTAGCTACCAAAGCGCAATAGGTTTTCTTTTAATTACTTCAAAAGTTATTGGTCCGATTTATGTAATTTTTCTAAAAAGTTTTTAGCATGAACTTTTAGCATGAAAACTTATAAGTTTCTATCTCTTATAGTGTAGAAATATTAGACGGAGATTTGATTGTCTCACGGGGGATGGACTTGATGGGGGGATATTAAGGTTGTTCAAAACCAATTACCGATATTTTGGGCGTATGATCTATACTGGTTATGTAAAAATGTTAAGGCACAAAATATTTAAAAATATAGAAAAAAAAAAGTTAAAAAACTAGTTTGTTTTTTTGTTTGTTTGTGTTAAAAAACCCGACCACGTAAAAAGGGGGTCTAAAAAGGCCGAAAAAATAAAATAATTCAGATAGAAATCCAGAAATGCATAGGTACAAAAATGGTCAAGCTAGAGCCGCACCCACTAATGGCATCTAAGCTGCAGTTTACACCGAGACGTCGCTAAGGCCTAGAAAAGTTACTAGAATTATACCCCAAGATAGATAGCCAAACCTTATAAAGTAGGTGCGACCACGTCTCTAGCTTTACCATTGAATTATTTTCTTGTTTCGGCCATTTTAGACCCCTGTTTTACCTAGTCGGGTTATAGCTTTATTAACTTATTTTTATATCATTTATCTATACACACCTCATTTATTAAAATCGCCCCAGTAGTTTAGACGCTACGAGGGAACAAACATACATAGACTGCCAAAACCATTACCCTTCCTTTCGGCTTTGCCGTAGTCGGGTTAAAAATAATTTAACTAAATAAAAGCTCTGGCGCGTCGTTAATCTCACAGAAACAGGTGTTTTTTTTTTATTAACACAACAAATAACATATTTTACAGTCATTACATAAATCGCCAAACTATGGAGCAGTTTGTTGGCGGTTGGAGTGTTCTAAATAAAATAATTACAATTCTACTTCAAACAATTTAAATCAAACAAAATAATAAATATTATTTCGAACATCTAAATATATTTTTAAATAATTTTGTACTGACATGTTATACCTCTCTTATACTTATACTTATTATCCTTCTTTACTTCTTTATTGACATTTATTACAAAATAGTACTACTATTTTCTAATAAATACTTGTATTTTCCAGTAAATAACTTTTCAGCCTTTTTTTTTTAATTGACAAGTTTAATTTTTTATTTCTTAAGAAATCTATTTTATTCTACATTAATGGTGTCAAATATCGTCTAGTTCTCTTACCATTGTAATTTTTAATATTAGGCATTACATATTTACCTTGTGTTACTTTTCTTGTATTATATTTATGCTCTATATTTTCTTTATACTTATTTATACTGCTCTAGCGCTACAGTGTAATCAACTTTTGCATGCACGGGTAGTATCTCATATACTTTAAAGTGGAAGCAAATACTTTGCCTAAATAACAACAATATAATCAGCTTTATGATGTCAGTGGCTTTAACAGCGCCTGACTTAATGTAATATTATTTAGTATAATTTTTTTTTTAAATATTGTATTATTTTTCAGCCTAAATATCTTGATATAAGCAGTAGATCATAATATTATGCCCAAAATATCTGTAATGGATTTTGACCAACTTTATATAAAATAAGCATAATTAACTATCCTAATAAGCAATCCTATTAGAATACATAGAAATTACGAACACCCTGTACCAGTCAGTCTGGGACTGATGAAGTGCATCAGACAGATTATCCCCGAACACGTAGACCAGATTAGCGTGACACCCACTTGATTACAGTAGAAACACCTCATGAACAGTCCAACTGTCCTAGAATATCCTAGAATAGAATAGCTCCATATCATCATGTAATGTTATGCATTTTTAATATACATACGTGAAGCTAAAACTTTGAGCAAAAGTTAAAGTTTATGTGGTTCCTCCATATAAACTTTAACTGTTACTCAAAGTGTGCAAAAAGCTAATATTTTTTAAGTAATCCTTAGAAACATATACCATAAATAAAAATAAAGTTAAACACATGCGTTTACTCACCCTTACTCAGACTACCATGCGTTTGGACGATAACAATAGGTTGGACACAATTGTCAATATTTCTTTCACATTCTGTAGACAACATTTACATATTTTTATTTGCGTATCTAAGAAGTAAAAGATCCGTAAAAAAGTTAAAACATAAAAATTAAAAGATGAATTATGGTCAAATTTCAACTACAGGGCGACCTCAAGTTATCTATTAATACAATATCAACTGAAAAGCCATAATAAGGATGAGATAGAAAATGTACAATGTACATCTTGTAGTTTCACCAATAATAATTCTGGTAGATCAAAAATCATCATCTATTAAAATATAGAGAAATATATATTATTCCGCTCTCAAAATCTCCAAACAAATATCTAATATAAAATACTCATGTCAAAGTGTTTGTAACCAAACTTCTCCGAAACGGTTTGTTTTGTGTATATTTGGTCTGAGAATATGTCATACTTAGCGTAACAATAAACTTAGTTATCTATTTTCTATTAGTGTATTTTAACCAAAGGGTATATAAGTATAATATTCTTATAGATCAATATATCTATGCTAACCTCATCGCTCGGACAAGTAACACATCAATCACGAGCCATCTAAATTGACGCTCACTACAGCCCTTCCACCTCGTTTAATTTCCTCCCTCCTCCCTCCTTTACCCCCCTACTCCCTGATTTCATTCAGTAATCAGCGTAACCAGCTCAAGGTATCCTGGAATATCCAATCAAAACGGACCTGCGGATTTCATGGAATCGATACAAGTTATGTGATTTTGTTTGTGATATTTGATTTGTGTCAGTATTTTAACATCACACAAAATACAGCTTCTAAAAGTTGTCTGTTTTATTTGTCTCTATTAATATTATATACGATAATGAATTAATCAGAATTTTGTCAAATCAAAATTTGACGATTTTACCAACAGGTGTTAAACACGCTTCGAAACATTAGATTTAGATAGAGAACGTATGTGTATAATAAAAGCCTTATTTCATTACGGTTAGTATTTTTCCGTGATATAAACAAAACAATCGTGTCATGAAATTTAAATATTCTTCAAGAGCGCCGCCTTCGCTGCGCTTGCTGCATATCGCTGCGCTGCATTCACTGCGCTGCGCACTGCTGCGCTGTCAGCGGGATTTGTATTCATGTATGCGGGATGCGGCTGTGGCATTCACATTCATCACGAGTTGCACGTGCTCTTGGACGCCGTTAAATTCAAGTTGACTTCATTATTTTAAGTAGTTTCCAACATTTTGTCATAATTTACTTAACGGTTTTGGCGCTAACAACAAAATTGTCTACTATTATAAATAAGATGTCGTAGATGTACAGTCAAAATAAAATCGGTTTTTATTGCATAGTATAAAATGAAGTCGATTCGGTTGCTGTTCGCTGAGATCTTTTAAACTACTCAACGGATTTTAATACAGTTTCCAGCAATAGATAGAGTGATTAAAGAGGAAGATTTATGTCATGTGTAATACATTGCACCCATGCGAGGCCGGGACGGGTCGCTAGTTAATGATAACCACAATTTTCAATGGTTACTAATAGATAAATCATGTCTAAAATTAACTATTAATCTTTTAAAAAATCTATACTATAATATTATAAAAAGGAAAGACTTGTTTGTTTTTCTTATTCAATGGCTCCGAAACAACTTGAACTGACACAAACATAGAAAATACCACGGGAAAGGACATGGGCGTTCCGGGAAAAACGTACGGTTCCACGTAATTTCTTTTTTCGCGCACGAAGTCCCGGGAAAAGTCTTTTTTTCTATAATATGTTTTCAATTATTTACGTGAAAAATAATATGTCACAATTTCTGAAACTGACACAGAGAACTGACATAGGTATACCTAGTCTTGCCATAAATACTGAAACAAATTTTTAATATTAAAATTAATTTTAAATTTTAAATTACTTTTACAGTGAGTTAGTTTAATACATAAATATAAAACAATTTAAAATATAAAAAGCTTATTCGAAGTGGTCTCCATTGGCTGCAATACAGTCCTTTAAACGTTGACGCCAGTTATCAATAGAAGCACGCACTCTTTCCATGTGAAAATTCTTCACTTCCAATCGTACGGATTGTTTTAGGGACTCCAAATTATCATGGCGTTTAGAGCAAGCCGTACTCTCTAAAACTGACCATAAATCATAATCCAGCGAATTCAGATCGGGACTAGACGTCGGCCGGTCTTCAGCTCTGATGAAGTCCGAAACGTTCGTTTCCAACCAAGACTGCGTAGACCGAGCTTTATGACCCGGCGCCGAGTCATGGTGGAAGAACCATTCTTGGTTATTGAACATGATGTTGTTAAGGGGCTTCACTACCTTCTCAAGAACGGTATCTTGATACACTTGTGCCGATGCTTTGATACCTTTCTCACAAAAGTATGGCTCAGTCACTCCTTCATAGCTAATACCCTACCAAAACATCACTGAAGTCGGATAGTGCCCACGTTGCACTCTGTCGACTAATTGGGAAGCTTCCTTAGAGCTTTGAGCATAAATACGGTCATTTTGTTTTTTAAAGTGTTGCTCAATTGTAAAAAATGTTTTCATCCGTAAACAAAATCTTTCTCCCTTTGCGTACCGCTTCAGTAGTTGTTTCGATTTTACCATCCTATTCTTTTTTAAATTATCAGTTAAGAAATGACCGTACGTCTCTTATAGGCTGCAAGTCCTAAGTCATCTTCTAAAATACGCGACATGGTTCTAGGTGCTATCTTCATCTCCCGAGATAAATTTTTTTTGCTTTCGTACAGGATTTCTTCGAATTCTTTCCCTTACTGCTTTGACCACCTTTTTCGTACGAACACTACGTGGACGGCCAGATCTTTTTCTGTCACAAACAGAGGAGGTCTCATTGTATTAATAGCCCGGTACACAAACATTTTACTAATACCAAGCGTATGGAGAGTTTTAAAAATTGCATTTGGCTCCATACCTACTTTGTGTAATGCAATCACAGCGATTCGGTTCTCTTTACCACCCCACTCCATTTTAATATCGCAAAATATTGTATAATGTATTGGCGCCAAAATGAGAAAACTCAATGAACAATCATATAAAAATTACAGATTCCAAATTAAATGTAATATTTTTTTTATTTTTAATTGTAACAGTATTTATGGCCAGACTAAGTACATATACTAGGCCTTTCATCCGTTATTGGATGATTTAAACAGTATTCTTCGAGCGAAGTAACCACTCTTGAAATACTGTAGTGCCTAGGACAGTCGGTTTTTAAATGTCGTATGGTTGCCAAAGTACATACGGCATTCCTACAACATAGTAAGCCTAGTCCAGAGGAATGACTGGTCAATACGTCTGGGGCCAACCATGTGCGGTTTCCTCACCGTGTTTTCCATGACCGTTAGAGCGTCCGTGTAATGTATTTGAGATCTGAAAAAGTCTCATTTGTACACGCCACAACCTGGGAATCGAACTAGGGCCTTTAGTCAAGATGCATTCGATAATTTCGATGGCGAAGTTCGGAAATAAAAATGTATGGGATTTGACATATGTAAGTCATCGCTAGGTGACATGTCGCTTGCGATGTTTTATGTCTAAGCCCAATCTGTTCTCGAACTTCGCCGTCGAAATTATCGAATGCTTCTTGACTAAAGACCCTGCACTCTCTCGAATGCGAATCAAGCGGTCTACCCACTAGGCCACAGAGCTCTTATGTATAAATAATATGTCAGTTCACTGCACAAGCTTAACATATAAAATGTAAGTCAACCCTAACTCGTCCATCGCAGTACGACCGCACCTCATGGGAGCGAGCTGCTTACGAATGCACACAACTTTGTAAGGGTTGATTTATTTCTGTGGTTTTCAGCTTTTAGATCATTGAATTTTTAATACAGTTCTATTCGACTCCTCATATCCTTGAGTAAATGCAAGATATTTTGTGTAATCAATCAACACATAAACCAAATGTATGCACCTAAAATCTCAACATTTTACCCGACTACGACGGAGCCAGAAGTCAGTGTTTGTACGTATGTATGTTTGTAGCAACTGGTCTGATTTTAATAAATGAAGTGCCAATAGATTCGTATTGAATTCGTGAATTTACGTAGTTAGGTTATAGTGTTTTATGAAAATTGTCGTTATGTCCTTCCTATAAGTTTTTTAGTACTTTAAGAGTAACATTTAAGAATTCACATAACATTTCTTGACCAACATTGGGACATGTAACATATAATTTAATAAGTGTAAAATGAAAGATTTTTTTAAATTTTTCTCTTTTATGCCTCAAAAACCATATGGCCACATTTGCATGATATGACACAGGCAAATAAAATCTTAATTTACATGACTACTGAATGTACCTAGAGGAAATTGACGTGCAAGACAAACACCGTACCTTGTGATCTTGGTCGGGGGTCCCAAATGAATTCCCGCTGTAATGTAAAACACGCGCCTTAAAATTCTAGTACAAACGCAATCAACGACCGACTCCCTCAGGCGATGGCGTAAGACATGAGCGGACGAGCTCAGAAACTGCCCTATGAAATTGAATAGTTTAGCTGGCCACAGATCTGCAGCAGGCTAGCGTGGTGCCTAGTGGACTCAAGACTCAATTTTTTTTATTTCCATATAGGTTATAACTCTTATAGAATTGTCGCACGTGATGCCTACCTCCGGTTCGGAAGGTAGCCCGTCGAGAAGAACCGGACTAGACTCACATTCACATAATTAACGAGAAACAGGTAGTACCGTAGTGCAAACTATAAGTTGTCCATAATTATGAGATAATTTATTGTAATACCCTATATTTATACCTTTTCTACATTTTATGTTTATACATATATTATAATTTATACTTTATAAAATACTAGCTTTTGCCCGCGGCTCCACCCGCGTAAATACAGTATCCCACGGGAACACTGTACTTTTTCGGTATATAAAAAGTAACCTATGTCCAGAGCTCAAACTACCATACGAAATTTTATAAAAATCTGTTCAGTAGTTTTTGCGTGATAGAATATCCATCCATCCATCGTGAGGAGGAAACTTTCATATTTATAATAGTAGTAGGATTTAAATAATTGGTCATCAAACTCCTATAATATACTAAGGGTTTGCTCGCGCTGAGACGTGATGCGAGTCGCGACGAAATGCGGCGCTGCATTTTTAAGACAGCGATTAAATTTTTTATTCACCGCACAAGAAGATACACGTTTAATTGTAAGAGTTCAAATTTCGAGATACACATAGCGGGGCGCCGTTCTTGCAGTGAAACTTGTATCTTCTTGTGTAGTGAATAAAGTTCAATTTTGAATTGCTATCTCAAAATTGCGTCTAGGTGCGAACTGAATGAACTAACCCCGCAATATCTTGATCGGAAACCTAGCACTAAGGTCCAATGTACAATTTGACAATAATGTGTTGATTACTCTGTACAAGGTAGGGTAACCCTTCACTAACACAAAAGAGATTATCAACATTGCTTAGGATAAAATTTATCACGCCGACGACTTAGTAGATAAAACCGCAGGCAAAACAAGGGACAGAGAACAGATTGTTTAAGCCCGACTCCAACTATTTAGGTCAATAACTTCGGAACGATTTGTCTCGTATTGACAAAAACACTCCGAGACACTCAGGGTTAAGTTTTAGAGTTAATCGTTTTCTTATCTTCATTAAATACTAAATGTTGCCAGTGACTTTGTAGGCGCAAAAAGAAATCCCGACGGAACCGTGCATACTTACGCGATAAAAAGTATCCTATAGTCTACTAAGTATCCTATACTAGTCCTTACCCATGGTATAATCTATATCTGTGCCGAATTTCATCAAAATCTGCTCTGTAGTTTCGGAGCCTATTCAATAAAAAAAAAACAAAATTTCAAACAAACTCCAAATAAAATATTAATAGGTAAAGGTACAGACTAGGTTTTGACTGCGACCTTAGTCGCATTAGATTCAATTAATGCGTATGCATGTTTTATATATAACGAACCTTCCTCTTAAATTTACCAATAGTACTCTATTGGTGAAAACGTAGTATAAGAGACCTGTGTTTTTCTAAATTATTTAAGTCCATTACAACAGGTAGCCCGTATGCAAGCTATGACTTTCCACAGAATTATTAAGATTTTTATATCTAAGTTTTATTTGATTTTTTAATGTATCAGTAACAATCGGTAATATAAAAACACAAACCGATATGTCTTCCTTGTAACAAGTTGTTTTCTATGTCCGCATTTAGATGTTCAATAAAATACATCTAATAAATATTTATTGACAACCTCATAAGGCCTTACGACATTATATTTATGTACTTTATGGAGCTGTTATTTTTATATTTTACTTTGTGATATTGTATTCTATTTTCGAAATCAGACCACAATATGTTTGAATCGGAATTGTTGGCTTTATAAACTTTTTGGTTCGTAAACAGCTAACTTTCCAGTTCTGAATTTGAAATTAGCACATAATTACAATGTGGCCATGGTTTTTGACAGTTGTCATTTTTCATAAATCGTCAATTTCTATAGAAAAACGAAGATTGTAAAAACCATTAGCAAATTGGTTTTTCTATGCAATACTTTCAAAAACACTGTATACTCTTATAACATTATATACAGGAAAGATTTGTTTGTTTCATTTTTGGTGAAATTTGGCACAGACACGAAGTAAACCACAGGAAAGGACAAATACTACTTTTAATCGCGGAAAAATGTACGGTTCCGGCGCGACTTTGTTTTGCGTGTACAAAGTCGCGGGAAATATCTCGTAGGTGCTTAAAGAAAGACGTAACCCTAGCTTAGTGACTAAACGAAGAATGAATATAAAAAAATTATCACTCAGACGACCTTTATGAAACACCCAGCACAATTGATCTATAGACTACGAGATAGAGGGGAAATATTGACTATGCGATACAAAGCATAATATTGTGAGACAGCCGCTTGTGCGTTAAGTCGCATCTCAAGGATGATTGCACCACTGTGGCCCATGCATTGTAAACAAGTTTTTTTCCCCCATTGTACCAAAGTCCACAAAAAGAAATAAAAGTGTTTATAGCCGCCATTGTGGGACCTAGCGTCTATATTTAATGCATTCTCAGATTCTAGACTCTAGCCTAGATTAAAAACCTTCAAAGCCCACGCGGGACAATGAATCCTTTATTCGTTGATATTAAAATGTAATATTTGTTACAATAAGTACAAATGGAATTTTATTTAACAGTTTTATTCGTGTATTTGAAATTCATTTTTAGCGTTATTAAATATTTAAATTGGAAAGCTTTCAACAACAGTTGCGAATAACATTTAATAAAAACCGGCCAAGGGCGAATTGGATGCGCGCAGGGTTCCGTACAACTGTTAGTACTAATATCGAGCACTAGTATCAATATCGAGCAGAAACAGCGAAAAATGAACTTTTCTGTACGGGAGCCCCCATTAAATATTTATTTTGTTATTTATATTTAATATACAACAGAGAGAGAGAATATACAACAGAATTTTCAGTGCATATTTCAAGCGTCTACCTGTTGACGTTATTTTTAGTCTCATATTATTATTAATATTATATATTATCGAGCGAAAAACGGCAAAATAATCACATTTGTTGCATGGAATTAAAATTTTATTTTATTCTGTTTCTAGTATTTGTTGATATAGCGGCAGCAGAAATACAATATCATATATGAAAATGTTAACTGTCTACTGTCTGTCACGGTTCACGAGATACAGCCTGGTCACAGACAAACAGACGGATGGACAGCGAATTCTTAGTAATAGGGTCTCGTTTTTACTCTTCAGAAACGAAACCCTAAAAACCTTCTAGGTATTTTTAATTCTTTTATTTCATGTTTGCTTTGTTATTTAGTCTAATAATAATTATTAAACACATTGTTCTGCCTTAACTATGAACTGTAACCAAATTTAAATAAAATTGTGGTTTTTAGTACTTTCTTTAAAAAAAATTAACCTTTTCTTCCATTTGAACCTTCCCTGAACTTCCATAATTATTTCAAAATCAAAATTAGCTAAATCGGTCCAGCCGTTCCCGAGGTTTAGCGAGACATTGGAATTGCAATCCATTTTTATATAATTCTAGCTGTTCCCCGCCGTTCCGCCCGCGTAAATATACTATCGAGTATCCCGCGCGAACACTGTACTTTTCCGGGATAAAAAGTAGCCAATGTTTTAATCCAGAGCCTAAACTACTACCATACCAAATTTCATCAATATCCGTTCAGTAGTTTTTGCGTGAAAGAGTAACAAACATCCATCCATCCTCACAAACTTTATTGTTTGAAAATTGTCAAACGATAAATGTTTGCGCCAAAATGACAACCACCATTATCGTGACGTCATAAGAACAGAAACAAATAAATGCCATATGTGCGTGTGTAGTGCATGAACTTTAGATTTAACTTTCGCTGTTGTTTATTCGATTTGATTATGTTCTTATGACGTCACTTACAAGAAAAATATGGCGGCTGGTGTTTTCGGTCACGTGACATACAGATAATAAAACTACTGTTTTATTTTCTAAATTATGGATAAATCGAATATTTACATAACAAAATAGTGTTGTATTCGTATTTCTTATGATAGAAACTATATAAATAACAAATGTATATTATTTAATTTTGATAGATGAAACTAGCCTAATTGTCTGGCAGTTCAGGTAACACGGACTGCCGGAGTAACTGTAATTCTATTCTATTTATACATTTATGAAAACTACGCTTTTCATTGTTAACATTGCTATTAAAACATGAAATTTTTAATTTATTTCCGAATATTAAAAATTATCGGCCAGGATTTGACCTTATTTCAATTTTCTGATGTTGATGATATAATGCAGATTCGAATCGATTTAAAATTGCTTTTTTCAACTTGTATTCTTCGTGAAATAAATTATTTTTCCGCTGCAGTTTATCTATTCACGACCATCATAACTTGACCGCTGGGTTTTCCATCACTCCCTGGTCCCGAGACACATCGAAAGGTAGCCACGGGTCGCGGTACGCTGGTCGGTTAGGGCACTTCTTGGACGGCATCCAAACTTGGAACTGCTGTATCTATCGCGAAATAGCTTAAAAGATTTTATTTTAAATATAAATTATTTTCAATATTTTGTATGTTGGCCCTCTGTATTTTGCTACGCTGCGAAACGTCCGTATCAGCGCAGATAATCATTTAACCCTGAACGTATGTGTTTCGCTGTCTCAAACTGAAACCAATATATTTTGTTCATTCTTGGTAAGCGCTATCCAAATTGAACACAAAGATACGAATTGTCGAAATTAGAATATTTTCTTATACTTTCGACGGCGAAGTTCAAAAACAAAATAATGCGTAAACATATGGCATCGCAATAGACATGTTACTTAGCGACATGTCACTTTCGGCAAATAAAATCAATTTTTGATAAGACCCAGTAATTATATTGTACACTACTTAATACTGACTCAATGTTTCACACCGTTTTGATAAAAACATCTATTCTATCACATACTCCATTTTTTTTTAAATTCAAATGACTATTCGGCGCAAAGCGGCGGCGGCGGCGAGCTACCGACTTTAGCTCGAACTACCAATGCACAATGTCAATACGTAGTTGCCGCGACCGGCTACACGTGTACGCTGAACTAAACGTATGAAAAATTGTTGTCGCCAGGCTGTCCGGTCGCAGTCGTAAACACAATGCCAATTCACACCAAAACGAAACGATACGCGACATGGCACTGCATTTTTAAGATAGCTATTTAAAATTTAACTTTATTTATTAGACGTTTCATTGTAAGAGTTCGAATGTCATATTGCACCGCGCTGCACAGCGCATTTGCAGTGTATGACTGATGACATATGAAACGTGTATCTTTTTGTGTAGTAAATAAATTTCAAATTTCCATAGCTATCTTAAAAATGGAGCACCACGTAGCCTCGCGTATCGTCGCGATGTGAACTGACCCTTAGTCTTCTATAACTAATATTATAAAAAGGAAAGATTGTTTGTTTGTTTGCATTGAATAGGCTCAGAGACAATTGAATCGATTTTTATGAAATTTTGCACACATATAAAGTAGACTACGGGGAAGGTTGTGGATTACTTTTTAACGCGGCAAAATGTACGATTCCGGAAGAAATAGTGGGCAACCTCTATTGCTGATAATACTTTCTGTCCTAATGGGCTTAGTACATTAGCGTGATTCAGGCTGTGTTCAGGCAAATTGAATGTATCAGGAGCCACTGGCTTAATGCTATTAATTAGCGCTAATAGCGTAATTCGATAACTGCTGATGTATCTTACTTAGTACTGATTAAATGCACATCGGGAGATAATTCCTAACCTTCTCCCAAACTTACAGGCCAGCGCGGTGTACCTTTACTACATAATCCTTCTCGCATGAATACCAGAGAAGTGAATACGCTTTTACCCTACAGTTCGTTTTTTGTTTTGTTTTAAGCTTCAATCTTGTTTTTAAAACAATATACATAATAAATAATATACATTACTATTATAATATTATACTAATATTTTACTAATATTTTACGCTGACTGTGCAAACATTTCTTTCTATAGATAAGGCCAAATGAGCCTGATTTTGTGAGTTATGTGTTGCGTATTTTACAGAAATTCTGCGACTCACAAAATTCCGCTCATTTTCTCCTTACCCTTATAGGCTATATTTTGTTAGCAATGAGTATGCGCGAGTCCACCTGGCGCTCCCAAACGTTATTACCGCTGAGATCGCTCCTGACGGAACAAATTTACGCAAGTGAAAGCGAGCAAATCAAATTACACGCGATTTAAGGGCACGCACACACATCGATTTGAACATATGTTTGTTTATTTATAAACTTTCGGCATAGTCTACACAGAATACAGGTTGTCCCAGAAAAGTCAGTTTACACCGCAACGATACGCGGTGCTGCATTTTTAAGATAGCTATTCAAAATTGAACTTTATTCACTGCACAAAAAGATACACGTTTCATATGACATCTGTTTTACACTGCACATGCGCTGTGCAGCGCGGTGCAACCTGACAATCGAACTCTTACAGTGAAACGTGAATTTTACCCCCAGATCAGATAATTGACCCCAAGATTGATTGATTGTGATCTGCGTATAACGATAAAAATAAATCAAGTTATCCACTCTTTTTCTAATTTTTTTCAATAAACTAAATGTGTAAATTGGCTTTTTATAGAAAATCATTATTTTAATTTTACGTCGGCTGGTTACGGAAACCGATTATATGGGGTGAAGTGTTAAATGACATGCCAAAACAGCTTTTATATTTCGTAATTTGAAAAAAGCATGCAGAAAAATTATAAATTCAATAAAAATTCTAGCTTATATTCCTAGGTATTTTATAAATTCACAAGAGCGTTTAATTATGATAAACACGATTTACGACACTCATTTAAAAGATTAGATTGAATATTTACTTTTAAAATCTCTCTCTTGGAAGAAGAATTTACATGGAAGGAGCACTAAAATCGAAGCCGTAAGCAGTTATCTATCTCACAAAACACCAATGGCAAAAACCAATAAGAGTGAAAGAGAAAGCAAATCCATGTCTTTTCGCTATTTTCAAAGGCTATCCCGACTTGATGATGTTTTGGGTCTTCTTCTTTTCAACGTTGGAATTACGATTTTATGGCAAGGATAAGTTTCTATAACATTTCCATTTTATAAGACTAATGGCCTTACCTTCATTCCACTGCACAGTAAATATTTGTAAACACTCAACAGGTCGCGTGCCGTACGTCACGCTACACGTCACGCTACACGTCGCGCTGTACGCCACGCCGTATAACTGTCACGCTCAAAATAAACATACTGAGTGACCAAGGCCGGACGTAAAGCGAAATTTTATGTACCCAACAAATCCACTTTACATTTTCCGACCTCGGCTTATTGAAGACGCGGTTACTAGAAATGTATTCTGCTGCGTTCGTTGTGTGCACGTGACGTTGAATTTTTGTTTGAGCTGCACACTAAAATGTGATAATTGTTAGTTGATTCTGCCTCATACATTGCATTAAGAAGAGCGGTATATATAATTAAGGAACCCTAAAAATCATTTTAAAAAATTAAAGTCTTTATTTCAGGCAATATGCATGTATACCCATTATAATGCCTGGGTTAACTTTGCTCGCAGCTCTAGTGGATTAAAAAAAAGAATCACAAAAATATTTAACCGGGGTTTAAATGTGGTATACATGTGGTGTTTAAATGTGGTGTACGAACAACGCAAAATTTATACATACGCATACCAAACTGCCAATCGGACTGACATATTAGAGTCGAAATTATTGTTATATTGTTGCATGACGAATGAAAAACATATACGACCTATAATATAATATATAAGACCTAGGTAAAAAAAAAACCTCCCCCAAAACTCCCTAAATGATAATTTCATGGAAATACTTGCAGCCGTTTCCGATATTACGATTATATAATATATACAAGATTATCACGTTTATAGTATAATATAAACAAAATAATAAGTTAATAGAATAAAATTAGAAATAATTAAAATTAACTATCAACACTGTATAGGGGTCACCAGTCATAGTAATATCATCACATTGGGTAAGCATATAAGGTATGCTTGAGCATTTTATTATTATAGTAGTCATCTGAGACAGTTTCAGTCTTTTTGTGACAACTAAACTCAGTTCGAAAATTAATAAACTCCGTTATAAACGGCGTCACGGTTTACCATCCGTTGTTGTTCCTGCGTGGTATAGAAGTGGGCAACAGGTTTGCTCTTTGATCTTTTCCTATTGTATTCGGTGGTCTCAGGCTACTCCAATAGGCTAGTTGACTGATTTTTTATTGCATAAATGAATAGTACTCTAAAATATGAGTAAGTTTTATGAAGGAACAGTATATTGAAAATCAATATCTTCAAAGGTACAGCGCTTTGTTTACAGAACGTCACGAGTCTCCTGAAAACGCTTCATACAAAAGTCGCCCTATATAGGACCTTATACGCTCCTAAAGTTTTTTTTTTTTGTATTAATTAGTCTTCGCACATTTTATATACAATATTATAATATTATCGTACATTTGAGTGTGTTTAGGAGAGACTTTGAGGGAGTAAATAGATCCTCTCGCCCACGGGACCTCACAGCCGGAAAATGTGATTTTAGGCGCTTTTGTCAGCTGAAACGAAAACAGAGTCTTTCATAAAGGTAAGAAAGATTTATAAATATTAAGTCAAATTTATCATTACAGTCACTTATATATTATTGGATTAATATCGATATGTTATAGTTAATCAGACTTTAATTTTAAGTCTAAGTTAACGATTGCTTGTAGCCATTTCATAGTTAAAAACCCCGGAATATATATAAAATATTATTATATCTACTAGTATAACACTTTAATTTCAAGATTTCAACAACCTAACACAAAACAGATAAAGCCTTGTTTTAATTTTGAATTCCAACCACATTTTTTAATAAAAACTCCAAACATCACACCTATTGGACGATAGCAACAATAGGTGTTTCTCTGAAAAAGCATACATCCTTGAATTAATTACATCCTTAATTAAAGCTGCGTATTATATTACTGTATCACAAACCTGGGGAACTTGGGGATATGGGGTACAATGGGGTGCCGGGATAGGTTTATGGGGACCAGAATATCCCCAACTTATTGTTGTATTGAACGGCCTCGCGAAATTGTTATTATGTTACAACAATAACGCAGATCTTAACAGTTAATTAATATTGGGACAAAACTTTGTTATATCCCACTAATCACTATGGTCGTGTGAGCTACGATTTTAACTATAACTAGACGTTGCCCACGACATTCATGCGAATGAAGGGAATTCGCAGGAACCTTACATTTTTCCGCAATAAAAAGTAGCCTATGTCGTGGTCTATTCTATATCTGTGGAAAATTTCAACAAAATGAGTCCACTAATTTCTGAGTCTAATCAATGCAAAAAAATAAACAAACAAATCTTTGGAAATGGAAAACTTACTGAATCATTCAATTCAAATAGATGCATATTTTTTCATGTATTCATAAATATTTGTTTCGACTATTTTTCAGAAACATTTTACATTGCATAATAAATTCAAACCATCAATAGTTATTCAGAGTTTTAAACACAATTAACAAAATGTAACAAAAGAGAACGTCTCTAAAATCATTCCGATTTATACACGTGTGGCACACGTTATTTCAACAGAAACTGATGGTTCCCATCCAAAAACACTTTCACGTGACGAAGAATGTGCGCAATAAGGAAACCAAATACACTTTTCATTCAACAAAAAACATGTAACCTACATTCCGTGGCAAATAATGGAAAAAATTCATCATGTAAAATATTATTTATTACGTACCATTATCGTGAATATGCCTTTTTTCATTTGCAAAATCTCTCGACGCGGTATATTGTCGGTACAAGAACGTAAGAGTTGCGTTTATTTCAGGGCTCGTATATTGAAAAGTTATTTACGTAATATTTGTCTGTTTTAAGTTTTTAATGATTTTTAAGGTTCCCCACGTAAAGGGTAAAAACGGTACCCTATAATTAAGACTCCCTTGTCCGTCTGTCTGTCTGTCTGTCACCAGGCTGTCTCTCATGAACCGTGATAGCTAGACAGTTGACATTTTACACAGATGATATAATCTATTGCCGCTATAACAACAAATATTTAAAACAGAATAAAATAAATATTTAAGCCCCCAAACGACAAACGTAATATTTTCGCATTTTTTTTACCGAAACCTCGTGCGTTAGTACGACTTTCACATGGCCGGTTTTATTTATAATTTGACTTTGTGCAGTCTATGAACATTTTCTTAATTAGTCAGTTCGTAGAGTTTGTGCTTTCATCTAAAGAACGAGTGTAACACAAGTCCCGTTGGTTGTACATTGACCTATTTGTATTAAATCGAAAGGTTTTTTTCTCCATACGAACTCCGTATGTTCGTACAATTTCTCGATAAGAGACTTAATCCGTATTAGTTTTCAATTAAACCTATTTTACGGTGTCATAAAAATAAATCAAAAGTAGAAGACGAGGGTACTCTTTTTACGTAAATCATATTCAAATGATTGTATCATTCGAATAAATCATCTTGCACGTGGTGGAATCTATTCAAATATAAGAAACAATAAAACTCGTGCCGGCGGACCCTCTCGATTTAATATCGCAAAGATAAAAGGGTCCTTGCGAAACGCATAATAGTAATATCATTTATTAAACGACATTTTATTTTGAAAAAAAACGGTTTTTTTTTAGAATCGGTTTCGCTGGATTTGTTAACATAATATGTACATAATTATACGTAGACCACACGCTTAAGGCATTCTTCTCTAATTCTCTTAAGGTCTATTATTTCCATGGAAAAACTTTGATTTTTGATTTTATTCGTGTCCATAAGTACTCGATGTATTTCGGGATTGCTCTTTTGGTGACATCAAATATGATTTAAATTTTAAGTGGTAAACATTTCGTTGCTGTCAACTTGCTGGAATTTTTTAAATGGATTTTTGGACCATGCCCTTGTATATACCCAACTATAGGATTAGCTAAATGATAATAGGATAAGCCACACGTTACGTGTGAAATTTCTAAGTTACAAAATATCTGCACATTATAATATTATATTGCAATATTCATTTTTATTTTTATTTTTATTTTGTTTTATTTAACAGGAAAACAAAACGGCAATTAAGTGAAAATCTACATTGCTAAAAAGATACACAATTACATTTTTTTCGCATATACCTAGGTATATAATAACACCTCTTCATAATTTTTTTAAATATTATTATATTCAATAAAGTAATATTTAAGAAGTACCACCACTTGTTACTTCGTAAGTAAATTTCGTCAGTAGTTCGAGACAAAACAATCACGCGTCGCCCCGGGACCTAATATCCGTAGCGATTAGTGCTACGGCGCTACGAGCTTCGGTACTACGAGATACGTAGCTACGGCAATACGTCGTAGCACTTGTAGCTTTTCAATTATGTAATATTTTACGCCCTTTTATAGCAGTGACTAAAATACAAGTTTTTAAAATACACTTAATGATAGTATAAATACATTTATATTATAAGGTCATGTAAGCTGATAAAAATGAAAATTCAAAACGAACTAAATTATTATTTAAGTGACGTTATTCGCATTTGTTTAAACTTTTTATTGTTGTTCATTTTATTTTCTTTTAAAATCAATTCCGCATACAAAAAAAATAATTATTAAAATCAAAACAAATCTGCCACACATATGATATCTAAATAATAATTTGAAACAAATTAAAATTGTCAAATGAATTATATTCCTAGTACAAAGTAATGCTAAAATTAAACACATTTTACTGCTAAAATGTACATAATTATAATGACAAACTTGCTACGTCGTAGCACTAATTGCTACGCAGCTCGTAGAGGCAAAACGTACGCTAAAGACCTGGGTTAATTGGTGCGACCCACACGCGCCGTCTTCATAATGCCGTATGAATGTTGGAAACTGTACTTTAATTTTAAATTAGAATACATTTATTATATATATTTAATACATTCATGTCATGTTTTAAATTATAAGATAGTTAAAAACAGTTTTGAAATTTAATTATTAAATATGGCGCAGTAGTTCATGTGATTTTTTAAATACAAACAAATTAATTTTCATTTTATTTTAATTAAAATATATATATATTATGTTTGTTTAATAACCTAACCAAAATATTATATGATTTAAAGTATATGACGCCGGCATGTCATTTTATTTACTCTCAATCTACATTTTTTTTTATTTAAACTCCTAAAACTTACCAATGATCACTATAAAGTCATAAACACCGTGCACATAGTCCAGGCGGCTGCGGCCGTCGCGCTCGCGCACTGTCACCGTGTCAGTCATCCATCGCGCCGCGCGACACCCCGCGTCCGCGACTCCCGCCACCCGACTGCCGCTGACGACCGGGCTTGCCAGACTAGCGGAGCAAACTGCCGATCGCGTAACCCGAAATGGGGAGAATTAAAGGTTTTAGAAATATAATACGAAAAAATATATTCCTCGTTACATTAGCTACCACTGGATTTAAAATAAAATGTTTTGTCACACAAATTATATATATATTTATGTTTTTAAATTATAAGTGTAGTTTTTTTTTACAAAAAGATAAAAACTAGAAAAGCAAACTTGATAAGACATTAACATGATTTTTTTCCAGAAACAATCTAAAGATAAAAATAGTAAAAAGCTTTGGCTGGTATAAATAATTAGCCTGGTATAAACTGGGCATTTATTTGTAGACTTGTCATTATTATTCCCGTTGTCTAAATTTGGGACATCTCCCTGGAATTCTAGGAAAACGCTGGGCGGCGCGCAAGGCGCAGGCGCGCGGCCGCGCCCCGCCCGGGCTAGCACTTACAACTTTAAACGAGTACTAACTCCAACTTCATAAATTGGAGGACAGGCCGACTAATAAAATTATAAACTCTCATATCTGGGGCAAATTGAACTATGCATTTTTGTAAACTCAAAAAATTATAATAAAAACATTATGTACAATAAGCTTCAATTTCATCTTAAAATGTATATGGAAAAAAATTGGTCACACCATAAAAAATACAGATATATTTCCCGTATTACTTCCTGTATTACTTATTGCTTTAACAGGAAATAATTAGTAATTTAAACCATATTAAAGTAGAAAGTTTCAAACTATGTCCGAGCTAGTGTTCTACGAGCGTAGCGATACCGTAGCCCTCGCCGCGTAGCACCCGCGTAGGTTGATCTACGGGCAGCGTAGCAGCATAGTAGCACGTCTACGAGCTAATAACTGAGCTACAACGGCAGAGAATGTAACTTATTATTTCTTTTTACTTCTCTGTAGTTTCAATAGTTAAAAAATATATTAATCATAATTATAATATTACTAGATGTTGCCCGCGGCTCCGCCCGCGTAAATACAGTATCCCAAAGGAACCTTTTCTTTACCAACTACTAGGAACTACTTTCTTCTAGTTTCTACTAGGAAGAATACTTTTTCGGGATAAAAATAGCCTATGTTTTAAAATACTACCGTACCAAATTTCATCAAACATAACATACAAAATAAATAAATAAATAAATAAATAAATAATAAATATCTATGGACGCTTCACACCACGTCAATCTGGCCCCGTGTTAAGTATCCGAAGAACTTGTGTTACAGGTACCAGAAAACGGGAAGTATATTTAATACTTTTATACTATGCATATATTTAAGATTTTTATTATATTGTACACATATTTAATACACATCCATGACCCAGGAACACAGAAAAACTTTTTGTTCCTTCGGCGGGATTCGAACCCGCGACCCCCGGCTTGAGCACCAACGCGCTGTACCACTGAGCCACAGAGGTCAATATATCGATTCAAAACTAAATAATAGAATATATAAATGCCCTACTTGTTACCCTGACTAGCTGACAGCTAGATCACTGACTTGGCATCAGTATTGGCAAGTAATCGTCGTCAATCCGGCGCACACGAGAGTGACTGTCTGTGGCAGGCGGCGGAGACGGAGGCTGTATCGGAGCCGCGATCGTACAAGTAATTGCTTTTAAACTTTGATTGCCAGTTATAACATATTGTGTACTTACTTGTTTTGTATTTAAACTAAACTTTCTATGGTAAAGTATGAAAATCAATTTTACTTATAAATGTGTAAAGTTCAAATAAAAAAAATGTAAAAAAAGGTTATAGGAATATCAAAACAATTTAATAGGCAACAGTTAACTGTTCAGTTATTACTAGCTGAACCCGACAGACGTTATTCTGTTTTTACTATAAACAGGAATAATGATTAATAACTACACCTAAAACCTACACCTACTACCAACACCTAAATCTACAGGCTGCAGCAAATCATAATATAATAAAATTTAAAAAATTTACAAAAGTAATATATTTTTTTTGGGTAAGGCCACCCCTGTCACTAAGAGGTATGAAAAATAACTTACATCCTATTCTGATACCCAATAAAAACACCTGTGAAATTTCATATAAATCAAGCCGTTTTGGAGGAGTTTAAGATGTTTTCATATACAAAAGTAGATAAAACTATGGTTTTTCACGTCCATAACAACGAAATCCGTTGACGGACACAGATTCATTTAAATGGCAATTAATTTAAAATGTTTTTTTCCATAGTATTTCTATCTATCCGCGTCCAGTCCGTAATTAAACAATAAATCACTTTGCACAAAGATGGTTAAAATATGTCGTAACAGTTTTGGGTTAAAATTCCCAATTGAAACAATTTTATTTATTCAGTCCTGTTTTATGAACAAAAATAAAAACACAACGCTGCAAACCACCATTTAATATAATCTTGTGTGCGGAATTGATACTTGTAAACCGTCATCTGATTACGTCATTTAAACTTGTTGCGAAAGATGATTTCGTCACGTCAAAATAGGATGACTTAATTTTCAATATGATTTTAAACTGAGAATTCAATTTTTTCTACGTATTTTTAGTTCACGTCATTTGTAGTAAACTAAGTAAAAGTAGGCACGTAAAAATCTGTAGGTCAATTCTTCTAATTGAATGTTACAATAATACAGTTTCGATGCAGTATTGACATGTCAAAACAGCAAAACGATATTCTCATAAACGTCAAACCAACGTTGAAAGCACGATTGGTCTAAATTTATGACATCAAGATAATTCATTTATAGTTCATTGAAAGTCGATAGCTTGAATTAAATACGAGGATTGGGGTTCTGTTTAAGCATAACTCTGGTGTTGTGAGTGCCTATGGGTGGAATATTTTCATAAAAATGTCTATCTCACTAATGACGATTATTTAATTACAAAACAGAAATTCATACAAAACAGGACATCATCATCATCATCATTAACAGCCATAGGACGTCCACTGCTGGACATAGGCCTCCCCCAAAGATTTCCACAACGAACGGTCCTGGGCCACCCGCAACCAACGGCGGCCCGCGACCTTCATAAGGTCATCGGTCCACCTAGAGGGAGGCCGTCCAACGCTGCGCTTTCCAGTTCGTGGTCTCCACTCTAGAACTTTTACTCCCCAGCGGTTATCAGTTCTACGAGCGATGTGGCCTGCCCATTGCCACTTCAACTTGCTGATTCTGCGAGCTATGTCGGTAACTCCAGTTCGTCTGCGAATCTCCTCGTTGCGGATTCTGTCACGCAGAGAAACCCCGAGCATAGCTCTCTCCATCGCTCTTTGAGTGACTTTGAGCTTATTTAAGAGGCCAACAGAACATGAAGACCGATCAAGGCAAGATCATCTCGTCGAAGCCAGAGATTTTGGAGGAGATAGAAGAGTTCTACAGACAGTTGTACATATCGACACGGACACCTGTTAACAGCGCGGCTAAAGATCCAAGAGCCAAGCTAACTCGACACTATACCGAGGATATCCCGGACGTCGGCCTGTACGAGATTAGGATGGCCCTAAAACAGCTTAAGAACAACAAGGCGCCAGGTGAAGACGGAATTACGACAGAACTTCTGAGAGCAGGTGGAAAACCGGTACTCAAAGTCCTCCAGAAACTGTTTAATTCCGTCATACATGAAGGCGCCACACCTGAGGCATGGTGCAGGGGCGTTGTGGTGCTGTTCTTCAAAAAAGGAGACAATACCTTGTTGAAGAACTACAGACCGATCTCGCTCTTGAGCCACATCTACAAATTGTTCTCGAGGGTTATCACGAACCGTCTCGCGCGCAGGCTCGACGACTTCCAGCCACCCGAACAAGCCGGTTTCCGAAAAGGCTATAGTACCATAGACCACATCCTCACACTCCGCCAGATTATAGAGAAATCGGAGGAATATAATCGTCCGCTCTGTATGGCGTATGTGGATTATGAGAAAGCCTTCGATTCGATCGAAACCTGGGCGGTGCTTCAGTCTCTTCAGCGGTGCCAAATTGACTATCGCTATATAGAAGTGTTGAAGTGTTTGTACAACAATGCCACCATGTCGGTCCGAGTACAGAATAGAAGTACGAAACCTATCCAATTGCAGAGAGGTGTAAGGCAGGGAGATGTCATCTCTCCTAAACTCTTCACCACAGCATTGGAAGATGTTTTTAAACTCCTAGACTGGGAAGGATACGGCATCAACATAAATGGCGAATACATCACTCACCTTCGGTTTGCTGACGATATAGTCATAATGGCAGAATCGCTGGAAGACCTTAGCGCCATGCTCGGTGACCTCGATAGAGCTTCCCAGCGAGTGGGTCTAAAAATGAACATGGACAAGACGAAAATTATGTCTAATGCCCATGTTGTACCCGCTCCAGTATTTGTTGGGAACTCTAAAATCGAAGTGAAAATAAAAAAAATGGGACAGACAGTCCGATTAGGCAAGTCCAACTTCGATAGTGAGGTCCAACGACGAATCCAACTCGGATGGGCAGCGTTCGGGAAACTACGCAGCGTCTTCGAGTCCGAAATACCTCAGTGCCTAAAGACAAAGGTCTTTGAACAGTGCGTGTTGCCAGTGATGTCTTATGGATGTGAAACGTGGTCCCTAACTGTTGGCCAAAACAGGACATCAAAATATAATTCTCCTAATTATTTCTACGACGGAAAATACGATAATAGACGACTTAAGTACACAATATGATACGTTGTACAAAACAAGGGACCAGGGGGCGGAGTGGGCAGGAGTTTGAAGCACGTTTATACGATCACTGGAAATAGGCTTTGTTATTTCTTATTATTCTCTTTATTTTGATTCCTGAATTCGCAATGAACGCCCACAATATCTGACTCAAGAGACAGTAAGAAATTAAAAACTACAGACAGTAGTGAATTGTATACGAATATTTCATACATGTAATTAATAATCGAGAATATTCATTTCGCAGATTGTTTTGTACTATAGGGAATTTGATGCCTTGGTAAGTAGATCGCTCTCAGAACTTATATTATAATGACGAAATACAGTCAATCATAAACATATTGGCAAAGTTAAATATGATATCATTATAATACTAACAAAGAATGAGAATGGTCAACCAGATATAAGATAACCCCCCCCCCCCTCCCTATATAATATATAGGGTTTGAAAAAATAAAATACGACCGATTCTCAGACCTACCGTATATGCAAAAAAATTCATAAGAATCGGTCAAGCCGTTTCGAAGGAGTGTGTCCCCGTACACTGTGACACGAGAATTTTATATATTAGTTTTTTTTTTCATATAAACCTTTTTCTGATATTAACGAACGAACACATAAAAGAAAGATATTTTATCCAAATCGTAATTCGTTTTTATTTATATAGATTATAAGAAGATTGTTAGGAAAAAAAAATAAGCACTAAACTCAGTGTTTCTACTAAAACTGCAAACTAATTTTATTAAGGGCCTGTCTCAAGATCGTCGTGTAATATACGTGTAATTAAGCAATCTGACAATTATCGGAAGATTGTAAAACAGGCCCTTTTGGGCCTGTACACAAAAACACAGTACACACAGATTTTTATTGTCTCTAGAGTTGACAGTGAAACACTCGTGAGCGACACGAAATGTTATTTTCATAATAAATGTACTTGAAGGCAATTTGTATACACGTGTGGCACGCGCAACGAATTACGCCTTAAACGCCAATAACACGTAAACCGACGCGTGGGATCACGTGTTTGTTGTAAGTGCTGGAAATTTTACTTACCACGCTTAATATGCGCTATATTCGTGATTTTTGAAGGTTTTACAGTAATTGTCCAACATATTATCCACACCTAAACTTTATCTTTACTTAGTATAAACATCTATCTGCCTATGCAAGCCTACATCTTTTAAGCCACGCAACGAATCATTTTAATTTTTTGAAGAACTATTTATTAACAGCAAACTGACAAACATTTTTACTTTATTACCTTATTGTACATCCCCCACCACCTAAAACATTATTTTAATCATTACTCTTATTTTATTTTGCTTGTTTTTGTTATTACAATATCTCATTTAGTATTATTAGTATTATTAATGTTGTATCTTGTTAATTTTATTTTTATCAGCAAAATTCTCATATTTCCCGAAAGGCAACATAAATGTGGACCGAAAAATGCCAAAGTATAGTCCTACTTATAATAACTTTAAAATACCTATAATAACCTGTCCGTTGCTAAATTAAAATGTAACAGGACTAAAAAGATTAAAAACGACGATATCTTTTTGCTCTGATTGAAAAACGAAAACTATTGTTCATTGAAAATTATTGTACATCTGTCTCATCATCAAGTTTTTGGTGGAACAATGTTATAAATAAATTTAGTCAATAAAATCAAGATTTTATGTATCTTCATACATTTTCAACTGCTGTGACGTCACTCGCGCATCAATTTCTTGTACAGAGTGGTTTTAATGCTCTCCAACGATTTCACCTTTGTGTTGACTGTATTTCGTCAACGGTTGATCGTATATATGCAATTGCAAGGACGATATTTCCTGGCTTATTGTGTACTTTTCGAAAATCCAATAAAGAAACTATGCAATATGCATGTTCCCCATTGTATAATATTTTTTTGTCAAAAATATACGTCGCATCTATGACACTGTTTGTCTGCACCCGTGTTACGCAAACGTACGTCCTGTCACGTAAACAACGCCTATACAAGACATACATACACTTGTTCATGAATTTTCCAAATCCTAAATCTATTGGGCTGTTCATTTGTGCGGTGCAGTCGGGTAGGATGGCGTGTTGTGAGATGGGATGGGGTGGGGTGTGGACGGAAATGGAAGTCGGCGAGCGTGGACACCTGGCCCCGACACGGAATCATATTCGAGGTATGTACGTACGCTCATTGCATTTCAAGATCGGGTCGAACTAATGTTTGCATTCTGTGATTTCATATTGGATACTTCGGGCCACAGATTGAGGTAATGGGAGGATCCGGCGAATTAGTTCGGAGATATTTAATTTTAGTACTAATGCTTCAATAGCTGCCTGTGTTAAGTCAAATAAGTGACGTTCACATATTTTCCGGACTACAGTCCACTATGAATACTGAACGCTTTAAACAAAGATTTGATACAAGACAACTAATTACTTAATTATTCTCTATATTAATTAGATAAAATGAAATAAATGGATCTTAGACCATCCATGATCTTATGAAACTCCCATTCAACTTCTACGTCGCATTTGCAACATTTTTAATGTTTCACTATAAAACTTTTTTTTTTGACTAAAAAGTTTCGTTGACTAAAACGATGCCAAGTTGAAAATTTTCAAACCAAAAAGTGAATATTTGGCAGGCAATAGGTGTATTATTAGATGATTTCCAGCCGATACACAAACAACTGATCCGTTACATGTCCAGTCAGAGCAAGCGTCATCGCCTCCATCAGAAGGGGGCTAGCTCCCACGCAAAATTATACCTTATGCAAAACGCGTGAAAGTTCCTATTCGAATGCAGTGCCGAAAATTCATTGTAAAATAATGAAATCTCACAGAATACGTCTTAAGATGTTTCTATTGTCAGGGTTCCTTTACAGAGTCGGTAATGAGTTCGAGACAACGCAAAGCTCAACGCCTTCGCTAGAAATGTTATCCGAAATTCATTTTGCCCAAGTATTTTTCACATTGAAATCTGAAGATGAATACTAAACCTGAAAGTGACCTAAAATAAAAAAGGATAACAGATGAAAAAAAAACTTAAGCGTGCGATTGAAAAATGAAAATAGACATGAAGATTGTACAGTTTAATAAATTTAATGTGTAGTAATCGACTGACGATGAAATCAAAATATAATACATTCATTTAAAAAACTGCTAAACTTTTGTGACTGTACTTGTTTCAGACTGTACATTATAAGTTTGGTCAGTGTGTCAGTAGCTCATAAACTTACTTGAAGCCTCGCAAGCTGCCGACGAGGCAGTCTACGTGAAATTAATTTCAACATCAATATTATCATGTTCATAAGAACGCTATCAATATCACATTAAAAAATATAATATTATTAAGTATATCAGTTAAATAAGTCAATTTTTCATACGTAATTTTAATAATTGCTTTGAAATCCAACTACTATAATAAATGTTTATGTTTGTGAGGATAGATGGATGGATAAAAGTATGGATGGATGGACGTTACTCTTTCACGCAAAAACTACTGAACGGATTTTGATAGAATTTGGTATGGTAGTAGTTTAAGCTCTGGATTAACACAAAGACTACTTTCTATCCCGAAAAAGTACAGTGTTCCCGGGGATACTGTATTTACGCGGGCGGAGCCGCGGGCAAAAGCTAAAAACTTTTAAAAACGGTTTGTATATTTTCTACATCATCATTAACCAATTACTTATTCCCTGCGGACTTCACGTGCCTTTGAACATTCATATTTATTTTCTAACATTTTAAATCGTTCAAATGGCACGCAAACAAAGTAGGAGTAAGAATCATAAGTATTTAAATTACCCTGATACAAAATATTCAGGTTGAAAAATAACATCAAAATGGTTTGTTAAATTTAAAGTTTTTGTTGTCACCTCAAAAGGGGACAAATTCTACTTTACTAACAAAGAAAACTCTATAGACTGGTTGTAACTGGTTGTGTGATTGTACACCTTAGATTTAGATTTTTTACGCTAGATAATATTTAAAAACTTCAATTAAGTACGCTAAATAGATTTCCTTAGTCTCTCAGTAGATTTAGAATGCAAAATCCAAAATACCTGAGACAAGAAAAGTATGCAATTCGAAACATTAGCTATACAAAGGCAAAGAGGGACATTGCGGCCGTCACGCTAACCACTCGTTAGGAGCCTAATCATGCTTCTTCCATCACCTTTTCAGGGGATATCATCCTTTAGATTAACGATAATTTACCTTCAAGATCTTCATTTGTATTTTTGTCTGCAAATAAGTCTTGGTGATCATCCACATACAAGCCCGCGTAGGCGAGCCTTATTCTCTTTCAGAAGAATAGCAGGACCATAGACCATAAGAGACCATAACGAGGATACCAGTGGTAGATCTCGATAATGAAACGCCATATAACATCCAGGGGAGATCAGGAAAATGAATGTGTCAGAAAATGTATGTAAAATTATTATTAACATCTACTCTTCAAAATATTTTCCTCCTCAAGTTGAAAATGTTTATCTCCTCACAAATACACTAAATCTCGTTAAGATGACACTGAAATTAAAACAAAATAATTGACTAATGACGCATATGCCGTGTTCACAATAACCAAACATACTAAGCCATTTTGACATATTATATACGCGTGATTTATTGACATTTACTTTATTTTTATATAGAATAGACTATAATAGCAATAAATTATTTATGCTTTAAAAAGATTTATTTTTGCAATTTAAATTAAGTCTTTAATAGCTCATCTAAAGTTCATTACATAAACAAACATACAACCAGGCGTCGCGTAGGCTCGACCAGTAATAAATATTACTTTACTTATTAAAATAAATTACAAATTGTAAGCCATTAATTTACATTTGACGACCTCTGTAGCTCAGTGGTTCAGCGCGTTGGTGCTCAAGCCGGGGGTCGCGGGTTCGAATCCCGCTGAAGGAACAAAAAGTTTTTCTGTGTTCCTGAGTCATGGATGTGTATTAAATATGTGTATAATATAATAAAAATCTTAAATATATGTATAGTATAAAAGTATTAAATATACTTCCCGTTTTCTGGTACCTGTAACACAAGTTCTTCGGATACTTAGCACGGGGCCAGATTGACGTGGTGTGAAGCGTCCATAGATATTATATATTATTATATTACATATATTATTATATATTATATACATAATTATAATTGAATATAAAATGCAATCTGTTTGAGAGTTAACATAACGTCATATGAGACAGGTGTCATTCATTTATATTTGTTTTATTTATAATAGCATTCATTTATTAAAAAAAAATTAAATATATACTTAAAAATATCGTACAAAATAGGTTATCATAATTTCAGTATTTATTTAGATAGTATAATATAGACTGGACGTTTGCATGACTCTTATAATATTTTCAATTCATATCTGAAATTCGAACCTGTATCTTCTAGCAAGCGCTTTCTGTTGTGCTGTCGCCAAACTTGTAATAATTTAGCTATCACATTATTCTAAATGAAATTTTTGAAAGCAAACATAACAAAATTAAATATCGGTAAAATGCAAACTCGTTGTTCGTAGGCAATTTGACTGGTCTATTAATATAATGAGAAGCGTTTAAAATGTCATAAAATTTTAATATTATAATTAAAATCGAACATGCTATGTTTATCTACCAGAATATTCATTAAAAATTTTTATTATATAAAAAGCGATATAAAACTTTGCGGTTTTTCTTTATCAATTTAGTTGATTGAAAATTATGTTGATAATAAAGTCTTTTTTCAGATAATTGGATGAACAAAATTAAACTTACGTAATTGTAAGTTTATAGCGAAATGAAATAAACCTAGTTCTGAAACTTCTGATATCCATATAATACTGACGCAGTAGGTACAGAAATAGGTATTACCTAATTTCGATAGTAGGTTTTAAAAGTACAGATAAACTATAATAGTCTATTCGCGTTAAGAAGACAGCGAATAATACGTACACATGTTGAAATTGACCTATGACGCATTAGCCGTGTTCATATTTACCAATTAAAGTCAGCCATTTTAACATATTATGTACGCATGAATCATTGTCTTCTTAACGCGAGCAATGATAGGAAATTTAGTTATGCATGCCCTATTTATTTTTATCAATTGAAATTAAATCCAAAAGTATATAGAATATCAGACGTCAGCAGGCTCGTTTGTTTATTTGTTGAGCTAAAACTAACAACGATTTGTCAATACGTTTCCTATTTGTTCAATTGTTTTCATGCAAAATTGTACAATAAATCCTTTTTTGATAACAATTACCAATACGTTAATATTGTTACACATACGTATTGAAAGTAATAAACAATTTCCGAATAATTATTTGAATCGGTTTATTAAATTAACTCATTGTTGTTTTGTGGTGAAAATAACGACGATTACCTTTTTTACTTTTATTACTAAACCATTGTCATAGCATTTATAAGGGTCACTTCACACCGCGACGATACGCGACATGGCGCTAGATTTTTAAGATAGCTATTTAAAACTGAACTTTATTCACTACACAAAAATATACACGTTTCATACGACACCAGTCATACACTGCACATGCGTTGTGCAACGCGGTGCAACTAGTGATATTCGAGCTTTTACAATGAAACTTGTATCTTATTGTGTAATTAACATAGTTCAATTTGGAATAGCTATTCATTTCGTAGTACGGTCCCAGTGTCAACGTATGCTGTCGCACACACACGCATCAATCTGAATGTGCACGAGACCGTTAGCAATATCCGACACTGGAACCCAACTGCAAATTTTACTTCCTACTACTATTTTATAAGTGTAAAAGTTTCCGAGGATAGATGTATGGATGGATGGATGGATGGGTGGATGTTTGTTACTATTTCACGCAAAAACTACTGAACGGAATAGGATGAAATTTGGTATTGTAGTAGTTTAGGCTATGGATTAAAACATATGCTACTTTTTATCCCGAAAAAGTAACAGTCTTCCCATGGGATACCCGATACGTATCCGATACGGGATACATTCCCCGAAAGCTAGTACTATTATAAATGTGAAAGTTTGTGAGGATGGATGTATGGATGTTTTTTACTCTTTCACGCAAAAACTACTGACCGGATTTCGATAAAATTTATTATGGTAGTAGGCTTTTAGGCTTTGGATTAAAACATAGGATGCTTTTTATCCCAATAAAATAGTGTACTCATGGGATACTGTATTTACGCGGGCGAAGCCACGTGCAACAGCCAGTATAATATAAATTTTAACGCAGTTATATTCAAATAGTGACCGGACAAGGCGTGGTCTATATTTTTACTGGCACTGAAAAAAAGTAGCAAGAATCAAAAAGTAACAAGACGCTGTGACTAATAATAAAACTGTATATTTATCGGGCTCTCTCGTGTTTTCGTAGAAGCCGCTGTAGCTACGTGATTCCCCGTGGCGTGGCTTGTTGTCACGTGGCGCAGTTATGAATGGGACATATGTCTGGACTAGACGAAAAAATTCATATTACATTCGGGCTGTTAGGTATTTTTGGGCACAATTCGTACCTTAAGGTAGCTTTCTGATGCACGTGAGGTAGAACTCGAGACCGCGACCCAAGACCGAAATAGGGTGGCGGAACCACTGCTTATTATGAATTTATATAGAGCACATAAAAATCCCCGCGACCCGCGGGCCACATATCGCAACCGGTGAGCGTAGCAAGAGAACGGTGGTCGCATAGATAGGAAGGCTAACTTTAGGTCTAGTTGCTACGAAATAATAAAAGTCAACAACCCTTAACTCCTTTCACACACGTAATATTATAATTTGCACTCTCACGTTTGCATGCAGTTTGTGAATATTTTAACGCGGTTTTTTTTATTTTTAGAAAGGCTTTTCTAAGTCAAAAATGACAACACCCTCATAGTATAACAATAATTACAAGCTATCTGTACTCCTTCGACATATACTTAGATTAAAAAAAATTCGCTAGATATTTCTAGATATAATATTAATCAAATTGTATGCTATGAATTTTATTTATGTATTTATGTATTGTATGCTGAAAAGTAACGCCTGATTCTGTTAACTATTTTTTGTTAAGCCAACGTTGACACATAAGTTTGTATAGTATATAATTCCTTTACAGTAATATTATACTTTAAACGAGACAGTCTCGGATATATATATATATATATATATATATATATATATATATATATATATATATATATAACATAATCTTGTTGAAACGGCTGTAAGTATTTACATGAAATTTTGTATGCATGTAGATTCGGGGGAGAAAAATCGATCTAGATAGGTTTTATCCCTGGAAAACTGCGCATTTTTAAGTTTTATAATATGTTTTTTTTTTTTCGTCGTGCAACAATATAATTATCAATAATTTCGACTCTAATAATGTCAGTTTGGTTCATTTTTTGCGTTGTTCGAAAATGCGGAATGTGGTCGATTTGAACCACGGTGAAATATTTTTGTGATTCATTTTTTTATCTACTAGAGCTCCGAGCAAAGCTCGGTTACTCAGTTACTATCACATTATTGCAGAGTAGGCTAAATTGTAGTTATACCTTTAAGTATCATTTTTATGGTTTCGTACCCAAAGGGAAGAAACGGGACCCTATTATCAACATTCCGCTGTCCGTCCGTCCGCCTGTCTGTCTGTCACCCTATCTCATGAGCCGTGATAGCTAGACAGTTAAAGTTCCACAGATTATGTATTTCTGTTTCCGCTATAACAAGAAATACTTAAGACATAGTAAAATAAATATTGAAATATGACTCCCACAACAAACTAACTTCTTAGCCATTTTGCACCCTCCCTCCCTTTCCTTTCGTGTGTGAGTTCGACTCGTACTTAGCCGATTTTGTGAACATTATGTTAACGTACTTGTTTACAACTTATACCAACATATTATTATTGATCCTGTACGATCACCCACAAGTTATTCGGGAAAATTTAAAATAATTAAAAATTATGCGTAAGTGATTACTCTAAATCCAGCTGAACTCTCCGAGAAAAATCACTAATCTTCATTTTATTAACGAAATCTTACAACAAATTCAAAAGATGACAGCACAAGTCTATTATAGTAGGTAGTTACTTAAAAACAAAGGCAACACAAAAAATGGATTAAAATACTGAATTCATCTCCAAAATAACTAACAGCTCTCATTTAGCTTTGAATTTTAAAAAGAATTTCTTTATTCTAGCGAAAGAATCGGTTCGGTGCGTTTTGTTCTATTTTAAAGTCTAGGCGTTGTTTGTGAATTTGTAATTGATAAAAAAAATGGTTGTCTGTTAACGCCCGAAATCAATGATCAATCTTAATCTCATTTTATCTATCTGAGATCAAGATTTCAATACATTTCAACAATCCTAGGATTAACTACACGTCGACTTACGTCAATTTTTGTTTGAGAATCTAAGATTGAAGTCAATCTAAGATTTGAGATACGTTATTAATTTCGGGCGTAAGTCGGTTTACGGACGATAATTTTACGTGATAACGTCATCACAAGCCGAACGGTAAGGCCGATCGTGCCTCTCTATCGCTTGTTCCGCGCTCTCGCTTGCACGCTCGGCTCAGGCGGAACGTGACCTCAAACGTGAGAATCGGGCGGAACGTGACAATTTTTCGTGCGTGCAGCCATCGTTCATCGATTTATAAGACGTTATCACGTCAAAATGTGGGCGAACATAATTTTATATCGACGCACGTGACAGTGTAAAAATAAATTGTTAACACAATTTCAAAGACTCACTTTGAAAATACTTTTAGTCCTGGTCACGTGTTTTTTTAAAGTTGTTTACCCAGTTATGCACAGATCAAAACAGATTTCAATACATTTTTCTCAGGAATAAAAAAAGCAAGGTTATCTAATCTAATTCATATCTTGACATAAAATTTTAGAGATAACGTACCAAAACAAAGCAGTCTCAATGCGATATAGCAAAATACATTATGAAATGAGACATAAAATGAATAAACTAACAATATAAAGTAAAAAAAATGTATTATTAATTTAAACCCCTTTGAGAAACCCACCTTACTGCTGCCGACTTTAAAGTTTATTTCTGGTTACGAGATCGTCCAGGCGCATTTTTATGGGCCAACGTATCATCGCAGCCATTTATTTCTTCACGATCTTTTCACTGGTACTTAAATGAAGTGTGCTGCGAGGGACAATGTGCACAAAGCCTGTGGACCGCCTTATTAGATCGCCCCCTCGTGCCTCGTGATCGATAACTCGATATGATAAGGCCGCTTACACACGATAACGCGTATTTATAGGCGCTGTTTATATAACCTTTATCTAATTATAGCGTGATACAGTTAGGGTAAGATCACATTTTGATTTAAGATTGTGGGATTTACGCAATTTTTTACCAAGAGTCATCTTTGCTGCATGAACTTTTTTACCCGACTAGCGCAGTCGGGGGATTATGTTTTTCGAGTGTGTGTATGTATACTTAGCTCGCTCTAGATCGTAAACCGCTTGTCGTTTTTTAGCTTGGGAGATATCATTAGATTCGTCTTAGTCGTGAGAGTAACACTGGGTAGTGCGTCGAAAGGACGCAGGCGGTTTTTTTCTTATCGACAATGAGGTTATTTGTAAGAATGTGTGGAGTCTGCCTCCCCATACGGGCCTCGGAAAGTTTTTAGGGAAATGAGCATTAGCATGTTTTTGTGTGTAATTATTACAGTCATTCTTTTTTTTTTTTAAATGGCCATAGGATACGCCGCGGTAATCTACCTAGGAATATTACGTTAGTAATAAGTACCCGAATCGAACAGTTTGAATATATTATGTACGACATAACCCATGGCACGTCGGGTTAGATCGCGTGTGACAAACATATTTCTAGATAATTAAACAACCTGACAGTCCAAGTTGGCCATTATAAAAACAATATCGTGTTCCAAGGTATTTCGTTTTGAACGTCAATAAATATTATGAGGGATAAATACATTATGTAGATGCTCACACCCCGGCGGCCATATTGGATATTTCCTTCATGGGTTTCCCGCGCAAATCTTACGAGGGAAATTCACGAACGAAACCTTTGTAAAATTCGATGAGGAAAAACAAAAAGTTCCTTTCTTTAATATTCCAAGACCATGGTAATGACAAAATACTAGAGATCACCCCTATGGTCTAAATTCGACCATAATTCATATTTAATTTTTTTAAGTTTCAATTTTAGGGTTCTTTTGCCTCTTAAATACGCAATTGAAAATTTTCTAATTTTGTCTATGATATGTATATTTATAGTGCCAGATTTACAGATTTTACCGCCTATAGGCTATTCAGTTTTTGCCCCTCCCCATAACTGCCTTCTCAAAATTACTCTTCTTATACTAATCAAGAGTACAACTGTAGTTTTTTACAATTGTCCTGGTTGAAATTTGTACCAAATAGCTGTTTGATAGTGTATATCCTTTAAATATATAAGCTCTCATTTAAAAATATTGAATTTATATTGTATTTTATAGTATTGAAACGCTCTTGTAATATTTTGCATCGTACATTACCGCAAAAGTATAGTTTACAGAGCGTTTAGTATTTTTTTTTATTATTTGCAGATTTAACAAAAAAAAAAAATTGTACTGTATACTTTACACTCCCGTGTAAAGTATACAGTACAAATTTTTTTTTGTTAAATTTTTGAGAATAATTTTTGTATGCAAATAATAATGTTTTTATATTTCTGTAATATAAAAAAAAAATATTTAGGCCACATTTACCGCCCCCTAAAATTTGCCGCCCCAAGCTTCAGGCTTCAGCCTTCTGGTAAATCCGCCCGGATATTTACTACCATTTACAGTTAACAGATATAAACAAATTATTGACAGGCTGCTGGATTTGAAGACTGGATCGTGAGGACGGCCCTTAAAATAGATCCAAAACCGTGAAAACGTGATTTGGTGATTTGTGCTTCACGTATTAGAGCGTTTTTACATTATGCGATACGATGTGGCTTATCGCGCGCGGTAATGTGAGAGACAACTATATTATTTTTTATATTGAAACTTATACCTTCTTATTTATTATTTTGCGTCTTAGAAAGAAAATTATTGTCGTAACAGATTTAAAAATGTCAACGTGCAATAAAATTATATCTAACGCACACGGTAGGTAGTGTGAGCTAACTGAGATAGCGATAATAATTATAAACCATATTTATATAATAATTAAAAGAATATCAGTCCAGTTCCATTAAAATTATGAAAAATAAAATGTCACTCATGTTTTTACAATAAAACTGAACGTCAAAATTCATAGGGATTAACAATAATGAATCGACCATAAATCGATATAGCTTTGACAATTCAAATACTCGTTTTTGTTTGACGGCGATTCGAAAATCGATTTGGTTTCAACTAATATCTTTCTCGATGGGACAACAATATCGATTAAACTTCTTAAGGGTACATTCAAACACAAATAAGTTACAATATGTCCAAACTTTCTTTATCTTATAAATAAATACACTATGTGTGTGTATGTGTGAACCAAATCCATGGTAGTGTGTTTTGCTGATATTTTCATTACTTTGATGTACTTATTTCTAATCATTATTTTAAGAAATTTAAGCTTTTTCACGCCTTTCTCAGCATGAACTTTAATTTTGAACAAATTTCACTCTCATCCGTACGCACAATTCTTGTGCTTGAAATTTTCGCTTCACTTATTAAAATATAGATAATTACAATTTAAGCGTGTCTGGTTGTGGTGGTAACTTATATTTCGATTTTGAAATATCTCATTTCCAGTAATTTGTAGGTATTGTTGCATCATTGAATTTGCGACTTATTGTCTAAAAGATAAGGCCGTATTTTTTACCCGACTACGGCGAAGCCAAAAGGAAGGGTAATGATGCTGCTCTGTTAAATGTTTGCTGCTTAGGCATATTAATATTATTAAATACTTACCTGAATCAAAGAATACATATTACTTACGTAAAGAACCGTCATTCGATAGACTTACACGATTGACAGCTCGCAGCTATGTGTACGTGGCTAGACGTATGCGGGTTGTGCACGCGGCGAGCGGGCCGTGATTTTTATCCAGCCACTTTCGTTTACGGTGCTGGCCGCTGGTTATTTCGTGCTTTGACATAATTGACAATATAATTTAATAATATTTATGATATATTTGTCTATAGATAAATTATTTCGGAGCCAACCTTACGTCAACATGGCTGACATTTACCGGTGCCCGAGCTGTCATTTGTAGTGTCGCCTATGTACTTGAATTAAGTACCCACAGCGTCACACCGCTCAGCAGCCAAGATTTAAATAATGTAACACGGCGCACCATATGCCACCTACTTGTATTGAATATTCGAGTGGGTATTTAATATTGAAAAATAGTTTATTTTTAACGCAAAATCTGAGCTCGCTGCAATCATGAGGCGAGGGCGCTCAGCTGTAAACGCAAACATTCAAACCTTCATTAGTTGTTTGCGTAGCTTATAAGAATTTTCTTATGTACATACGCAAATTCAGCGGGAAAATACTAAAATGTTATTTTAATTTCGTTTGATGTATTCCAGAAAATAAACTAGGGATTGAGCGCTGTTTATCTTCCAACCCTGCTGAGTTAAATAAGACTGACTTGCAAATTAGCGCTGAATCTGTGCTGAATAGAATAGCGTTAATGTATTTTTTGTAATCCACTTTAAAATATATGGCATCACCATCACCTAACAAACAACTGATATGAGAAGAATAAAGCGCGTAGTCCGCTACCTACAGTGGTTTGGAATACATAATTACATAGGTATAGGGAGTAGGTCGAAATTCATCCATAATTATTAATCATTTAATTTTTATGTTTGAAGTTTATAAGGGTTCTTTTGCCTCTGTCGAAAAAAAATAAAAATATATTGTGACAGATTGTCAAAGTGTAACAAAATTGTATCGAGATCACGGTCGTGGTAGTGTGGGTTTGAATCTGAGGTAGTGGGTGTTGTTGTTATTTTAAACTAGCTGACTCGTGCCCACTTCGTTGGGCGTTAAACATATTTTGATGATGATGAGGATAAAAAGTATCCTAAGTTTACTCCTTATAACATCAGCTATCTGCCAGTTAAAGTCCCGTTAAAATCGGTCCAGCCGTTTCAAAGATTGACCGGAACAAACAGACAGTGAGACCGACTGAGATGGACAGATAAAAATTAAAAAAAAAATTATTGTCAGTACCGTATATATATAGTTTTATATACATTGAGTGAAAAGCTGAAAATTTAAAATTACAAACAGACACTTTAATTTTATTTATTTGTATGTATTTGTACAGATCATTTTATGTATTTGTAATCATTATTAAAACTTTAACTAAATCAAATATCATACTCCTCCGTTCGTACAATTCTCGTAAAACTGTACTGAGAGTTTCAGCTTCACGTATGAATATAATAATATTAATTACAGAAGATCTAACATCTTGAAATAAGCGCGATACCTATACCTGGCGCTTGACTTATAATTGTGTCAATTTCAATCATTCCTAAGGCTGCGAGTGGGAGAGAATTTTCAGAAATTTTCCGCTTTCAATAGGTTTAAAAATATCTTATAAAATGTTCAATAATTTTTCGCCCACATAGACCATTCCAATCCATAATTTCTTAAAACTTAATTAAAGCTTGTGTAACGACGAACAGCAATTAAAACGTTCAACGCTTAAACAAAATTCTGATCAATTTTAAACAAACCTAGACCCTTCCTAAATAAACACAGCTATTAGTAAACAGTTACTTAGCACAAATCACAAGCAAGGTAGGAAAAATTTACTTACTAATTAAGTTTCACTGTTTACAAAATAATGAAAAGTATTTTTGTTGCTACAGAGATTGAAATGTAGGTAATAAAAACAAAGGTAAATTTTAACGTTGTGTTTTATTATAATTTTGAATTGGGTAGATTTTATACAGTATATTAAGAGAATTAGTTTCTCTCTTAATAAGTCTTCGTGGAATCGAGAAGAAGAATGCTAGGCACCGTGCACATACATAGGAGTTGGTCAAAAATCCATACAAAAATCCCACCGGCGACAGCAAAGAAGTGGTTACCAACAAGTTCACTACGGTTCCTACACCAACAGATACACCTCTCCACCTACTATGATTTTGGATTTTGTTCTTGCTCATAACTTCAATATCCAGCGTATTTCGGGATTGCCCTTTTGGTGACATCAAATATGATTTAAAGTAAACACATTGGCCATTTCATTGATGTCGACTCTGGTTCCGTTTTTGACCATCAGCTCTCTCGGGGATTTCAGTGGGAGCCTTTTTGATGATCACTTTAAATTTCAACGTTTGGGAATTTTGACTCATATAAAACTCATAAAGAAGAAATTAGTCCTGTTCTAAGCAGAGCATAAAAGACAGGAGGCGATAGCAAGTTACCTATTGGAGCATTCCCCGGCCATCTTGGCCGTTCCGAAGTTGGATACGGGCGGAGATAAGGAGACAGACTATTCTTTAGCCGGTCACAATTAAACAACTGTAGGTATCATAGCAAACTTGCGGAGGTGGATCAGAGGAAATTGTGTTTTAGCGTTATGGGAGCAGGGGTCAGGATCGTAAACGCGTAACGCTAAACTACCAAAGTTTCTATCATCTTTGACTCACTTCAAATAATGGAGTGTTGTTCACTGATGGCCGTGATATTGTAATCTGATTGTTTATGTTCGAAAAACGACTTTAATATCAGTGACATAATGTCCTGATGTAGAGCTGCCCACGACGATATTTTCGGCACAGTCCTTACTAAGCGTAACGAATTCTTCGATAGTTTTTAAGCTTGCAACACCGAGTATCTCCCGATTATGTTATCATTAGTCTTTTAAGTAAGTAAAAATCCAGCCAACTGAGAGTCCTAAAAAAATCACGTTTGTTGTATGGAAGCCCACATAATAAAAACATCCTTAATTAACTCCCTACCAATAAAATATTTACACAACATTGATTATAGAACATTATTCAATAATGCTGTTTTGTCTGTCAAGTGACTTTTCCAACGTATCAGACAGAGACAGCAACATTAAATATCTAATCAGTTGTCTAAATATATTTATTAGTAGAGGGGTTATTTTATTAGTATTTCTTGTGATAAAGGAAACATAAATACATAATCTGCAAAAATATATGTAAAAATGTATAATGGTTCGTGAAATACAGCCTAGTGACAGACAGACAGATGGACGTTCTTACCCTTTGGGTACTGAACCCTAAAATCTTTTCACACAACATGTAGACTTTTATGGACATAATATTCACGTTAAAATTTGATACTCGGGCGTCCCCTTACCGTTGTACGGTTGAATCGGCGGTTGAGTAGTAGTACCAAAAAACAATTAAATTACATGCGAAAAATACATGTTGGTCTCTTTTTAATGTATTGAATATTGAAGCTAATGAAAAGGATGACAAATCTAATATACATACGTTTATAATCCTAACAAATAACAAAAGCGATAGCCAATTGAAAACAACATAAGTGGTGTCAAAAACATAAGTGGTGTCCAAATTGTTTTCATTGTTCAGTACACTTCGCGGCTGGATTACAATGTGTTGTGAAGTGTAATTTTGTTAAGAATGTTTTTGGTAAGTAGCTAATTTTATCTAAAATAAAGGTAATATAAATTTTCGTCATAGTTTTGCTATTACGAACTTGTTTTTTATATTTAAGTTGCGTCCATGCCACCAGTACCATACGTCCGCGTCCGTACCATACGTACGTAGTAAAACAATCGTTAATAAAATATTATTAACGATTGTTTTACTATAAGACGTTTTGTAGTCTGCAGCTATGTAAACAAGAAAAAATAGGTAGCGAGCTCAGGGCCTTTAGTTAAGATGCATGCGATAATTTCGACGGTTAACTTTTGTTTTGGAACTTCGCCGTCGAAATTTTCGAATACATCTTGGCTAAAAGCCCTGAGCTCGCTACCTATTTTTTTTTGTTCACATAGTTGCAGACTACAAAACGTCTTATGTATCCGCGTTTTTTCAAATAAGAGCTACCTGAGCTCGACGGCTCTTATTTTTTCTAATTCACATAGTATAATCGACAGTGAAATCCTCCTCAAAACCTAAATTGTCACCAGCTTCCTAGCTATTGCAACTTTAAGTTTATGTCATCTTACGTCAACTTCAGTCATATAGCGATTAGGCCACATAATCCTAGGCCTCAAGATGTACTGTGTAAGTATATTTTACGAGAGCTGTAAGCCGTCTGTTTACGACATTTGAGCCAACGGCCGCTTATTATTAATTTTTTACTGCACAAACATTTTATTACCATCGTCTTTTATGGTAACCAAAATTTATATTTTAATTTTTATCGACAAGATATAGTTAATAAAAATAATATCCAAATTGTAATTAGTTTGTAAATACCTTGTATATTGTTCAACTTACATGTGTCAAAAAGCATAGCGTATGGATGCAGCGCAAGACATGAATCTGAAAAGAAAAAAAAGTGTAATAATTTAATGAACCTTAATAAATAATATGTACATCGTACAATGTACATAATGATTAAAATTAATAAAGTTTGCTTATAACCATTTGGAGAATTTGTTTCTTTTTAACCCCCGATACCAACAGAGGTGTGTTATAAGTGTATGTGTTGTGGCAGCCCTCACGAACACAAACTGCGTGTGATCACTGCTATGACGAATCGAACTATTGAACAGCATCCATTGTGTTTCTAGGGTAGTGTATTACGAAGATCTCGTGGACTGCCGCAAGGAACTTCCGAGCAATACAATACTACTTTGCCATTATAATTTATTATAATTAATTATAATGGGAAAATATATAGGCAATATAAGGTGGAAACTGGAAAACTTCCTACATTCTTCTGAATAATTTTGTTGGGTCCCAAGACAGATTTAACATTCCCGTCGCGCGCCCCTGATATCTTCCGAAAGGTCTTGTGGTTGGTTACCACTGTTGATGATAGATCCTAGCAACACAAAAGTTGCAGTTACCCACGGTGTGTGTGGTGGGCCAGTTGCCTGATTAAAAACATCTACTTTTAAACCATGGAAGAGCTATTTAAAGAGTTTTTAGATCTCTTTCACTCATGTTAACAAGGCCATTTACTAAAAAACTCTGGTTTTACTTCTTTACGGATAAATCTCTTACGTCAATTTCATATCGGACCAGGGGGTTTAGTCAAGGTAACTTTTCTGATTACGATGACGAAGTTCGAAATTAAGACTGTATGGTAATAACGTATCCCGCGCTATATGTCACTTAGCGAACGTTATGTCAATCCCATATATGTACAATTTTGAAGATCGTCATTGTACTTAACGATGGCATGTTGGCTAAGCCCTCTGTTTCGAACTCAAGTCTAGCCGGGCGCTAGACGGTAGCGGTAGGTACTCAGGTAGAGGTAAGCGGTAAACTTTGCTGTAAACTCATTTTTAATTTCACGCGAGACTGCCTACGGCTTACATCAAAACTTTAACAAGTGCCATTTGAAACAGAACCTAATAAATATATAAGAATTCGCGGTATAATTTTATTTTAACTCGAAGGTTTTGTTTGATGATGCATGATGATGTTAGATGCCATCTGCAAGGTGACCTAAACTAGATATGCACATCCACAAATCGACGGCATATATTTTACTAACGGGTACTTAGGAATAAGTTTAAGCGTAGGTAAGTACAGAACATTAATTAGGTTTACTGAGGATTAGCCAAAATGCCATCGTTAATAGCAGTGACGATCTTTGAAATTTAACGTTCTCTAAGTGACATAACGCGCGATACGTCAATACCGTACATTCCTGATTTCTAATTTCGTCATTGTTATTAGTGATTGCATTTTGGCTAAGGCTCCTGATTAATTAGGCAAGGAGAAAATGAACGTTTAGAAGCTTTATAATTTGTTCATATTCTAACGACGTGGTAACGACGTCAGTCACTAGAGCTCTATTGTCCTAGTAGGTATAGCGCTGCCGTCATACAGCGGTAAAGGAACATTTTCTATATTATAAAGAAAATGGCACATTTGAACGATAAGTGTCACCGTTATTACATAGACAAACGTTGATTAGCGGCGTTATTGCGGCCGCTTTGTGACGGCAACGTTATGCTAGGAAACAAGAACATAAACCATCGGAAAATAACATAATATTACCAATTTCAGATGTCAAACCGACAAACATTCAATTTGCTCGACTGTTAACTAATTTTAATTGGATATATTAAAACCATTTTTGTGCTCTTCACACTGCCAAAAGGTCGGGCCCAGGAGATACATTACTTGAGGTATTAGCGAGTGCGAGATCTCACAGACCTCATAAACAAATTCATCGTCCCATAACGCTCCCTCGCAGCCTCGCACGAAATTCCGACACCATTTCTTTCAGCTCAACAAATTTTTATTTTCTATCTTCTTTGATGTAAGCTTTGAATATATGAGAGATATTGGATTAGTTTTTGGTTGCAGGAATATATAGATTTTTACGATAGTACGAGGTTTGTGGGCGAATATATCACACAACCGTGAAATAAGGGAAATAATATAAGGAACTTTTAAATCACACGGTCTTGAATAACCAAACGGTGTGTGCTAGTATATAATCGTCGTATATTCTAAATCTAACAATATTGATCTACGGGTACAAATATTGACTATTTGTATTCGCAAATACAAGCAGTATAAAATCTCGTACAATTTTGTACTTGTAATTTTCATGATTAAACGAGGTCTGTTTTATTTATTAATTTAACTACAAAATGGAATTTCACAAGACATTTGTTATATAACATTACAATCGAGGAAGTATGGGGTTTAAAAGACATTCTTGTTATTTCCTTGGGTGTTTTTTTAATTTCCAGAAAAACAATAACGGCCCTCATCCAACTACTAACAATATTTTTATCAATTTAAAATCCTTTCACTTCTAACGCACTTGAAAATTGTTTATCAAGTGGGCAATTCCCAAAGCAAAAGATATTTAAAGCGTTCAGGTTCAGGTCATGCATTTAAATCGAATGTATAATGTCAATGCCTGGCCGATATTGCTACGTGACTGCGGCCGAATAACCTTCCCTGGTCTTATGTAACTTAATATCGAGCCTCCATGTACTGAGACTGACCATGTGAAGTTTTTGTCGTATTGAGGTTTATAAAAAGCCTTTTTGCTACGTACCAATTTTTCATAAAATGCACATTTATACTGATATACTACACACACCGGCATATTTAGCGGAATATAAAATAAAGGTTTGATATCAGTATCATATAAGGTTGCTGGCTGGTTTATACGTCATTTAATTTAAAAAAATATATTTTCAAATTAAGAAAACAACTGAAAATCACATTTTATGCAATTGCTTTAATTTTATTCAAATACACCTTATCTGGAGCGAACTTCGAGTATTTATTCCTTCTGAGTTTGATTTAAAATTTCATTGAAATACTGTTTTTTGTTAGTTTTTTTTTAATCGCGTATCTTTTTTGGATTTGAGGACTGAATTATGCCTGACTTAGCCCCAAAGATTGCCAGGGCACTCGAAATACGAAGAAATGGTCAAACCTACAGAGTGATATCCAGAGATCTTCGTCGACCAGTTTCAACGATCCATCGCAGTATCCAACGGTTCAGGGAGACCGGTACTTATGTGAGAAGAGCAGGACAAGGCAGGAAAAGACGCACTTCGAGTAGGGATGATCGTTTCATTCGGCTTCGTGTACGTAGGAACCCCCGTTTGACGGCCGTCCAAGCCCGACATGAGTCAGAAACAGTGCGGGGTGTAACCGTAAGTGAGCGTACGGTACGAAAAAGGTTCGAAGAAGCTGGTTTGGGGTCATTTGTGTCCGCCAAGGCTCCAAGGCTCGAGGTAAATCATCGTAGAAACAGGTTAACTTTTGCTCAGGAACATCGACTTTGGAACGCGGACCAATGGAGTAAGGTATTGTTTAGTGATGAGTGCAGAATTCTCTTAAATCAAATGGACGGCAGGTAAAGAATATACAGACGCAAAGGAGAACGATACATTCTGACAAATTTTCAAACTACAGTTGCATACGGTTGTGGATCAATAATGGTTTGGGCGGGCATTTGTTTGGTAGCTCGCACAGACTTGGTAGTGATTGACAGAGGGAGTCTGACTACAGACCGCTATATCAGAGAAGTTTTAGAAGAAAATGTCCTACCGTTTGCCCCATATATCGGTGACGATTTTGTTTTTATGCAGGATAATGCTCGGCCGCATACCGCTCGGGTAACTCAAGCTTATCTTAATGATATGAATATCACTGTTATGGAGTGGCCGGCGAGATCACCGGATATGAACCCAATAGAGCACGTTTGGGACTTGCTGAAAAGAAAATTGAAGTCCAGAATTCCAGCTCCTACCAACGTGGGTGAACTGCGAATCGCCGTAGTTGAGGAATGGCGGAGACTATCCCAGGAGACCATCGATAACATCATTCTCAGTATGCCTAGACGAGTAGAAACATTGTTATTTTAATATTCATTTTCACTTTTCCCGGTTACATGAAAAGTTCAAAAATGTACCATTTTTCACAAATAGCCTTTACTCGCAAAATTTGTTCTTAATGTGATCTCATTTTAAGTAAAACAAATGAAACTTTAAATAACAAAAGAAGTGTAATAAGTAGATTTTAAAATAAAACCATATTTTTTTAATTATGGACCTTTTTGTTGTGTTTCGCTAAATATGCCGGTGTGTTTATATAGAGGAGCAATTTGTTCGTTTAGTTGTTTGAATTGAATAGACTGCGAAACTACTGGACCAATTTAGATATTTGGCACAGATAATACCAATAAGGCTACTTTTTGCTGCGGAAAATTTCACTGGTCCTGCGGGATTTACTTTGGCGAATACGAAGAACCCTAAAAATTAGATAAACCTCCTTTTCGAGTTAAATACAACCTTTCGTCAATGTTCGGAGACGGAAAGCTTAAACTACAATTATTAACTACAAGAGCTACCGTTATTAACATAAATAGAATTATTGAGAATCGAAGGCGGAGATTACGGACTTAGAGGAATATTGCGGTGCTCAATAGTGCAAAAGAACGATCCGAGCGGTTGTTTTGTCCATTATCATTTCATAATTCCCTGGCAAAACTCCAGGAGATTAAAACCGACCTCGCGACTCGAGTGTAAAACAATTGCAACTGACGGCATATTGTTGCAACTCGCAACAAGCTACGTTGCAGTGCAATATTGTAAATTATTAAAAGTATGTTGATGAAAGAGATTTGAATGAGCCAGGGAGACTCCTTAAACTGCTAGAGACGCATATTTAGTAGCTTTATATAAATTAATGGCTACCTTTTATCCTGATAAATTAACGAATAGTTCCCATATGACAGATATTTTTATGCGAACGTTAAAAATGTTATATACGTAAAAAATATTTATATTAATTAACCTAGCCTAAAGAACCCTCCTCGATCATATTTGATAGCAATTATTTCCATTACTAAGACATAAATAGCAACATATTAAAATTGCTGTATATTTTTAACCCTTAAAAATGTATACACAAGAGTACGTTGCTCCAATTTCTATTTGAGATACATCTTCAAATTCAAATCGCTTGATATTATGTTGTAAGATTTTTTATTCATAAAATAGCAATAATTGGCTATTTGACTTGATTCGAAATGACAGCAGTCATCGGCAAATTGGGATTTAGCAACATATTAAAATTGCTGTATATTTTTAATCCTATTAAAATGTATACACAAGAGTACGTTGCTCCAGTTTCTATTTGAGATGCATCTTCAAATGAATCTCTTGATATTATGTTGTAAGATTTTTTATTCATAAAATAGCAATAATTGGCGATTTGACTTCATTCGAAATGACAGCAGTTATTGGCGAATTGGGATTTCGTCATCAGTCCATTTATTGGATAGTTATACTAACTAGAGGATGCCCTGCGGTCAAAATTTGGCCATAATAATATATATAAATTTTATGTTCATAAATAATTTTTCAGTCAATGATTCATATAATTTTTAGTTCTTTTTTTTCTATCTTAGAGGCGAAAGATCGGGTAGGGGTTATTTTGGCTCTTAGATAGAAAAAAATTAAAAAAATATAAATGTTACAGATTCATAAAAGTCAACGTGTAACAAAATTGAATCTATCAAATGCAGGGTAGTGTGTGTTTAGTGTTAATGTATAATCTGAGATGGTGTGTGTTGTTGTAATTTTTATTAATATTATTAATTTTATGTATTTCTAAGCATTATTTAAAAAAAATATTAGTTTTCTGCACACTTTCCTCCACATGAACTTTAATTTACCAGTCAAATTTAATACCACTCCGGTTGCACGATTCGTCTAAAACTGTACTGAAAGTTTTTGCATTAATATAAAAATAACAATGCAAACGTATTATGTATAGCTACTAAGCTACGCTCTATTGTCAATGAAAACTTACTTGTTACTTTTATTAGATGTAAAAAGTATAAGATAGGGTTAACCCATGTACTGAGTCTAAGAGAATAAACCTAAGAAGTTTAAGTCTGAGAGCGTCGTACGTAAAAATCTAAGAGTTGAACACGGAATAAACCTTAGAAGTTTTAGCCCATGTATCTAAATCTAAGAGCGTTGTACGTTAAAATCTAAGGGTTGAACACGGAATAAACCTTAGAAGTTTTAGCCAATGTATCTAAGTCTAAGAGCATTGTACGTTAAAATCTAAGGGTTGAACACGGAATAAACCTTAGAAGTTTTAGCCAATGTATCTAAGTTTAAGAGCGTTGTACGTTAAAATCTAAGGGTTGAACACGGAATAAGCCTTAGAAGTTTTAGCCATGTTATCTTAGTCTAAGAGCGTCGTGCATAAAATATTACGTTTCTAAATAAAAATATACCTTGCAAATTATGCTGCCGTATCAAAAAGAAAACCTCTTAACCCCACAGTCACGATAAAGATAAAAATGTTTCCTACGTTCAACCAAGAGGTCCAATCTCATACAAAAGTTAAATACAGTATTATAGCATCGGTAAATAAGAGATAGCCGGAGATATCGACGCTCCTATTATCTCCAGGTCCAGGCCGGCGCTCGCAGCCCGTCGTGATCTAGAATCGCTCTGAAACGTATATTGTTAGAAATAGGCTTTCATTCCTTCAGTATCGTTTTAAATGGACTCTAATAAAGTCGGCGTAGAAATTCAAATATTATATTCGTATGTTCTGTTGCTACACAATATTGTATTGTATGTGAAGAATAGATACTAAAATAATGGCTAGAACTTAGCATTGAAGTATGGATTGTAAGTTAATAATACTCGTAGATTGTGTGTGGTTCTTTAACTCATACTTCACGCACACTTTTCAATAGCAACCACATGCAGTAATAGAAAACGTTTTTTAAGGTTCTTACCTTGGCTCAAAAGTAAGGCTCAAAGGCAATGATTTCAGAACTAAGGATGGGCTATGATGTAGAATTGACAGAATAAATACAAGAAAAAGTTACGCCATCTTGTTTTTTAGAAGATTTTTATTAAATGCAGATAATGCGGACTGATAAAAACTGACTGCAGAAAGCAAATTTCAAAATGTGAAGAAGGCAAATGTCTACGTCAACGTCGACCGTGCCCCAAACAACCCCAAAAGTTTAAGTTTTTTACATGCCTATAATCCTATTATATAGATCTTTGCTCTCTAGTCACATATTAAAGCTGTCATTCTGCCAAGCAGACAGTGACAGTCTGTTATATAGCCCTTTACTAATACGCATTTCAGATGGCAAAAATTTAAATGTTTTTCTATTACTACTATCGAAAATGTGAAAGTTTGTGAGGATGGCTGAATGGTTGGATGGATGGATGATGGATGTATGAAATTTTGATGAAATTTGATATGGTAGTAGTTTAAGCTCTTGATTAACACAAAGGGGTTCTTTTAATCCCGAAAAAGCTAGTATAAATAATACTTAACTATGAATGAAGACTAGCATTAGCGTTATCCAGAGCTTAAACTACTACCACGTCAAATTTCAATGAAATCCGTCCAGTAGTTTTTGCGTGAAAGAGTAACAAACACCCATCCATCCATCCTGACAAACTTTTATATTACAATTTAATTTAATTTTAAATTTAATAATAATAATTCAAAGCTCACATTACACTTAAACACATTACATACATTAAAACGAAGTACCAAAATAACACAATAATACAATAATATAAAAGGCACGTACCTACACAGACAAAGAAACAGGCTAAGATTTTTTTAAAAGATAGACAATTACCTAACCAAACAAAAAATAATGGCAAAAAAATTAATTTAGTTAGGTAGTAGATACTTAGGTGGGCAAAAAAGTGCAATGCAAACAATTGAAGTAGGACTCTAGTCAGGTATGCGATCGCGACATAATTTATACCGCGATCCCTGGTATTCTGTGGACTCCCATGAGCAAAGAATATATATTACCAACGTAAAGAATCGTCATCCCACCGATTTACACGAATGCCAGCTCGCGGCTGTGTGTTTTTCCTAGCCAGGACTTTCGTTCATGGGTCTGGCCGCTAGTCGTTTCGTGATTTGACATAATTGACAATATGATTTCATAATATTTATGATAGATGTGTCTGATGCGACGCTTGATATTATTTCAGTGTCAACCTGAGGCTTACGTCAACATTTCTGACATTCGCCGGTGCTCGAGCTGTCATTAGTACAGAGTGTCGCCCCTGTGCCATGAGTGTCAGGCGAACGACGAGGCACACTAGCGGAGCTATAGCTATGTATACAGCGTATACACAATATATAGATATAATTAATTAATAAGAATAATAAATATCATATAAGGTAAAGGCATACGAATACCGAGGGGTTCTAAAGTTGGCACCTAATTCACAATTTCAATGAAAATCTTAATTATTTTTCACACAATACAAAATAGAAAATTTATTTTTCAATTGTTATACGGCCACATTGTTGACTTTATATGCATATATTTTAAAATAATCAATTAGTTTTGCGGCAACAGCGAGTCATGTGCGTGTGTCAGCTGTGCATGTGAGTAACACGATTTTTTAAATAGTGTTTTACAAGCTGAAATTGTATTTTGAAGGTGTTGATTTCGGTTTTCATATCTTAAAAACTATATTTTTATCAAAAAAACTTGCTTATCATCTATTTTCTGATTAAATCATTTAGAAATAAAGATTTAAAAATACCACTTAGGTAATTAATATTACAAAAAAACCTATTAGGTGCCAAATATTCAAGGTGGTTCCTAACTTTGATAAATACCGTGTAGTTAGGATTTCATAGACCTTTTGTATTTTTCAATTATATCTGCTGTTTTTAAAGATTCACGACTTCTTGCTTTGAATATAAATACTTGAATCATTAATTAAATATGAAACCCTAATTACGAGGTACTATAACGTTATATTCACTAATCTAATCATATTAAAGTTGGAGTATTTCGAAACTCTTTGCATTTTTTGTATGGAAATATATATATAGGCTAAAACCAAGATTATTTCATTATATTACATATTTCCACGTAATTGTAAATGATTAATTTTGTTTTTTATTTGAAACTATGATGTTGTGGCATTCATTTGTTTATTTAATATGCAAAGAATCTTTTATTTTTTAACACTCGGAATTAGGAAATGTGATTTTTGTTGACAAATCGCAACATCAAGATAAATACCGTGGAATTAGGTTCTATGGGCACCTTATACCGTGCTATAGATACAAACAAATACAGAATATCCACAAATTTACTCAGCTTGTAAAAGTAGTATCTGTACAAAACTAATAAACTAAACGAACAGCATACTACTTTTTAATGGATATTTCAGTAATTCGATGAATCAATATTTGCTTGTATAAAATAGATTCTAAATGAAAACCTTGTAGCATACAAATATTTTAATAAGATTTGTATTAATTAGTTATTAAAAATGATTTAAAACATTTTTAAGTAAATAAAAATATTATAAGTTAAGTAATTTTTATACTTAAAAAAGTATGTATTGTAATTTCTACTAAGAAAAGTTTTCTTGGTCTAGACTTACGAGTAGCATAGTTATTCGGCAATTTAATATTATCTTTTGATTAATCATAATAATAATTTTGTTACACCGATTTTCCTAACAACATTCGATTTTTGAACATCTTGTACTCGTAGTATTATTCTATCCCCTTCCACTTATATATATAATATCTCGGTATTAGGATTTTACCTCGGTATTAGGGGCTTCTGATTTTTTCCACATTTAATTTAATTTTAATATTTATATCAAATTTTAAACGACATTTTTGTAGCATATTATTTTAAAAGTCAAATAAATGAAGATTCTAACAAAAATATCTAATATCTCAAAAACGGACATGAAATGTCCTTTCTAGTTTATGTGAAAATACCGCGCTATTAGGTGCCTTTACCTTAGTAATATACCTATAATAAATGTCAGATGAATTATACGTACATTATGAAATAACGAGCCTCGATTTCCCGTTTCCGAGACACACATCACGCAATGATAGTAGATAATAGTAGTAGGATAACCGATAGGGTTATCCACATAAACACCCTATGTTAGTCATATGGGTGTGTAAGGCGCTAAGACCCAACCGAGAAAAATTGAAGAAAAGATAGGAGCAATAGAATAATTAAAAATAGTTTCTTGTTGACGTATGTGTCCGACGGAGGTGCAATGGGTTCCGATAAATTAGGCGCGAATCCCTTTCATGTTTTATTTATTTAAGCTGTGGGTCAGTAGTTCCCAGCAGGCCGTAAAACTGGCGTAATGTGATTTGCAGGCTTAAGGGTCAGCTCATGTTGTGAAGTGAATAAAGTTCAATTTTGAATAGCTATCTTAAAAATGCCACGCCGCGTCACGTCTCTGTGTGAACTAACTCTAACCGGTCAGCGTAAAAACTGGTTTAACAGAGTAAATATATATTATACTCACGTACAGAGTAACAGCTTTCATAGAACGATCCAAATTTTGTCAGGGTTGTCACAGAAGATGGGGGCAAATTAAACGAAGTCTAGCGTCAGTATACGGTTATTGAGAAAGTCTAATTGGGACACAACACAACCCGGCATCTAACCTGCAAGATCACGCGTGTGACTCAGGGGGTCTATTCACTAGATCACGGACGATCTTATAATATAACAAGACATCTCCTAAAAATGAAATATTTACTAACCTATTATTATTCTTAGGATATGTAAATTATGAGGTATTTTTATTTATTTTATTATTTTTCATACATACACTTGTTAGTTTCATATTAAGAGTATTTAATATTCTTATATTATAAAGTTTAATAAAATTCATTGGACACAAATTAAAAATAGAAATTTATTATTTGTTATTTGTCGTCATGACAACCAACAGCACATCACAATTCTCAATCTCAAATGACATAAAACTCAAATACGAAATTTTAAAATGTAGACGTCCCTTCGAAGGCATACAATCTTAACCAGATTTTTCACTATTGCCGCGTACGCGATAGGAGAACTGTGGATACATCGTATGCTTGTAGTAGTGCAATCAAATCAAAAGTTCACTATGTGGCTGTTTATCTGGTGCTCTTATATATCGATGTCATACCACTAGGAATAAAATATGATATGTTTTACTATGTTCGGATCTAATTTAATTGAAGCAATTAGGCTGCCGTTCATTACATTAGCCTACTTCGAAGATTTGAGGCTTCATAGACAAGTTTCTTACCGATATAATAGTCCAGCGTAATACAATAATTATATGTGACCATATTTAATCTGCAGACATTGCTCATAGAATTAACACGCAGTGGGCCGGCCATGTCATGGCCATGCCTAAAAAGATGTTTCATGTATTCTACGAATATTGTACACATATCTACGAATATTACATACATAGGGCTGATCATATTTGTTGTCATCTAACATCATACACAAACTGCCGGCGATAAAAATCAATTCAGTTTTTATTTTTAAAACGAGAGGGCTTCAATAAAATTATTTAATATTTGTATTGACAGCGCAAATGGGCGCTCTGGGCGGTTCGTATTCTCCGAACCCAGTAGCAATAGTAAACATTTTATACTTCCATTTTTTTGTTTTTATCGTTTATCCTTAAAACTTATACTTCAAGCGAGAAATTCGTGTATATATAATCAGAATTTCTGAAACAGCTGCAAGTATTTCCATGAAATTTAGTATGAAGGCGGTTTTGGTAGAGGATAATCGATCTAGCTAGGTTTTTCTTTGGGAAATCGCGCATTTTTAAATTGTATAAGTTTTATCTTTCGTCGTGATACAATATTTTAATATTTTGCCTTTATTAATGTTAGTTCATATGGCGGTTGGTATTTAGTAAATTGGTCTCGAGTTCAAATCCCGGTCAGACGAATATTTTGATTTTGATATTGATTTTGACAACGTCATAAGAAATGGAACAGAGCGGGGTAACGCCGCATGATTCATGTTTAGCGAGGTAACGCCGGTAACGCCGCATGAGTCATGTTTTTTCGTGCGTGCAGCCGGCTCCATCGAATTATAAGACGTTATCATGTCAAAAGTTATTCACTGTGGAAGTACGATGTTCACAGAGTGCAAAAACTTACTGAATATGAGCAAGCTTAAATTACTCACTTTTACCGACGGGAAGCCACCGATGTCGTACGACACTACATAATTATGATCACTGCTTCACGTTCATTCGACTGTAACACAATTATTATTGTCATATATATTATGTGCACATTTATACGACTATAAACACACCCAAAACCTAGACGTAATAGCGATATCGCCCATCGGACCGGAAATCCTCTTATATCGTCGGCATATTTGTTAAGTGCATTACCCCATTATCCAATTCGATATCTCATGTCGCGTAGATACTGACAAAGACAGATTCTAGATTCAAAGATTCAAAGACTTTACTAGCAAGCAAGTAGTGTACATAAGATAATATCACTTAGTGCCTTGTGCAGGCGTTTGCTTATATTAAAACTTATGACCTAAGTAGTACAGCAATATTTATTAAACATTTTTAAGTACTTAGGTACATAGGTACTAAAACATATACCTGTCTTTCTCATAGCTATGATAAGTATATACATATCGATGTTATGTCACTAAGCGATGCTTATGTCAAAGCCAATACATTTTTATTTTCGAATTTCGTCGTCTAAAGAAATCGTGGCTAAAGAATCTGATTAGAGCGTTTTGACACTACGTTTTCAGATAGGATATCGCTTATCGCGCCGATAATTATCATGATAAAGAACGAAAAGGTGTAATATGTTATAATATTTTTATTTTTTTATTACATGAAGTACCTGTGTAGGTATTTCATAAACATTAAAATCTAGCCTAGCTTAGACTAATAACTAATTTTACGTTAACTTAAATTGCTAAGTACAGTATCACTAAGATTGCGTCCATCAATAGATTTCTTATAGTCTCCATAAAGGAGAATACACATTGTTGTTTGTGTTCTGTCACAGTCACACACTTCACTGACTTTAACACTAACTAGAAAGGTTTATCCTTTTCAGTCTTGCCCGTGCCCGTGTTGTCGAGGAGCTGGATCGCCTCAAAATTCACATGATGGTGAAGTTTTTTTTCATGAGCTTCGGCGTATTTTTGATAATAGTTGAGACCATATCCACTTTAAGGTCCCGATGTAGGTCGTCATTTCTAATGTACCAAGTTGCATTAAGGCTCTTATTAGAGCGTTTTCATAATCCAATCGATGAACAAAAGCTGAGTCTAACAAAACCAATACCCTAAATGGAGTCAAACTAAATGCAGATAAAGTATCCAAGGTAAGCAATCATATCGGAGCGTTTAATCCCATCCCGGGGTCTAGTCTAGCTCTAATCGATAGTCTAATTACCGAGACCTAAATCACATCCAGCTCAACAGTTATGAACGTAATCTAAAACTCGGAAGATTTGTGGATTTGTTACTGCTTTTAGAGTGCATTTTGTAACGACTTCTATCTACCAATATAACTCCGAATTCACAGCAATAGGTTTCAGGCAACAGGTCTTCAGTCAAGTTCGAAATCAAAAATGTATGGGATTTGACATGAGTCATCGCTTGCGGTTGTCAATTACGGTAATCATCATTATCAACACCATCATCACACTATACATCATCACATTATGATGATATAATAGGTACTTCTCACAAAGATTTCAAAACTAAAGATAAGCTATGACGTACATTTGACAGAACACATTTTCATACAAGAAAATGTTACGCCATTTATTTTATTTATTTTATTTTATTGTTACCCAAAAAGATACAATTTACATAGGTAGAATGCAGCGACAAAAAACCATGTTAGGTTTATCTTGTTGCCGGTTCACGCTTGTTACAAAATAAGTACATACAATATACATAATTATAAAATTAAATTAACAGACACCTACCAGCCGAGCGCGCAGTGAGTACGACGTCGGGCGCGCATGCTATACGTCTCGACAGTCTCAATACTCGAGACTCTATGATATGCTGCGCTTGCGCAGCCAACAGTCTTATGCACCACTCGCCCGTATTTTAACTATACAGAATGCTACGCTATAGTTTTATCCGAGAAATAATTCATCAGTACAGTTTTTATATTGAGAGGTGCTATTTTGTCTCGTACTTCAAACGGTAAAGTGTTAATTAGAGTAGAAATTATATAATTTGAAGTACGTGTGCCATAAAAGTTAGAATAATTTGGTATTAATATTTTCTTACTAGAAACACTTCTTGTTACAATTGATGGTACTTTTTTCATATTTTGAGTTATATTTGAAGAATTGATCGCATAAAAGAACGTAATCACGTTTATGATACACCGGCAAAACCTTACAATACTGAAACAATCCTTAATGGTCATTTTTAAATTTCTCTTTTATTTTCTCCGTCACTATCATTTTATGAAGCCTATACTGCAACTTAAAAATTTGATCTAAGTATGTCTGAAATGTACGACTGTAGCTACTCAATCCATAGCAAACTATACTTTCTGCTAAGGCCTTGTATAGTAAAAGTAGCACGCAAAAAGGTATTTTATCTTTAATCAGAACAAAACTTGCTAAAATCGCACGTAATTTTCCACAGACCTTATCAATTTGTTTGGACCAATTTAACCTATTATCAATGATGAGCCCTTAGTAGGTTTGTTCATTGACTAATTGTAGTTGTTCACAGTCTTTTCTACCGAAGTTAGTATGAAGACAAATATGACTGTGAGCAATTACTTTAATGTCGTCTGTACAATAGGTGTGACTAGAGGGGATATGCAAAAGCGTGGTCTTTTCTGCGTTTAATACCAACCCTGCATCGTGGGACCATTGACATATCGCAGTAAAATCGGACTGCAGTCGTTTCTGGGCTTCTGATATGTCTTGGTCTGCGGAAATAAGGCAGGTGTCATCAGCGAATTGAAACACCTTACAGTGCTTTATTACATTAATGAGGTCGTTTACGTAAGCTAGATAGTGCACGAGACCTATTACCGATCCCTGAGTAGTACCTTCGGTGATTTCAACCTGGTCACTAAGTTCTGTTCCCACTTTGACGCGGTAGACAGTTCATGAAGATAGTTGCGACACCAATCTAACAGGTTGCCCCCAATGCCACTATTTTATAGCTTTTCTATTAGGGTGTCGTGTCTAAGTGTGTGGAACGCCTTGCTGTAGTCAATAAAGACTATTAGAACATGTTTTTTATCGTTATGGTGCTGAGTTACATCGTCCGTGAAGCAAGATAATCTTCACGGTTGGTGGTCTTCACGGGATCTTGGTTTTCACCATACTTCAAATGTCAGCCATCTTGATTTCACCATACCTCAAATGTCACAATGGCGCCAAAACCTCTAAAAGTGGGGTCATTTAAGTGGGGACAGATTTGCCTCAACATGCCTCGTATATAATATATACGTTTATGACTTCTCAAAGTATTTTACACCGACACGGATATCTTTGAACATTAGTCATTACTTTGCCGTATGTGAACCTATTTGCAAAACTGTTTTGTTGTTGGAAAGGCTTTAATTCGAAATTTGTCCTTTAGTCACCAAAGTGGAGACCCATAATGAATCTGAGGATGAGGAGGAATCCATAATAAATCGAGGGAACTCTTAAAAATTTATTTGGACACATTTAGTGATTTCGACTGAAGTATTCCAAGCATATGCTACCAAAAAGTAAGCTTTTGTACCAAGGTATGCCCTGGATCCAAAAGTACTGAACAGAACTCCAGAGACCTTATAGATACATGATTGGGGATTCCGGCGTTGTTTAAAGAACTGCAAGCATATTCTATCATACCTTTACATTACATTACTTACAGCAATCATCATTAACATCATCACCACTATCTTAACAAGAAACACCAACATATTATTATGATGACATAGGTAATCACTACTCATCAGAGTTTTGTGCACCGATATCAATATCTTTGAAATTTTTCTATTGCTAAAATTATATTCGTGATCATCATCATCACTATAATATATTCATTTAATGCTCACTGCTACATTTTTTCCGTCGACTATTACAATAGATAATAATAATTATTTAATAATATTGTATCTAATCAATAATATCACTGGTAATTGTTTAGTAGGTACACAGATCGGTAATGCTTATTTGGGGATATACCACGGCCTCTCAGAATACTGACATAAAATAACGCTTGACTTTGTTTTGCCGAGAGAGTGAGAATAGTGGAGGCTTTTTGTATTTATAACTTTCTTAAAATGTTTATTAATAATATAGGTACCTAATAAATATAGTTAACTTAAAAGAGAAAAATTATTCTTTTTAAACAAAAAAATAATACCGACTTACAAAGTAAAAAAATCTTGCGAGGTGTCAAGGGACACCCGGATGGAACGATGTTTCGATTAATTAGTGAAGGAATTGTAATTTTTTTTTTTGAAGTTATAATATTATAATTATTTTTATTGTTAACAAATATAATGTAATATAAACTTTATCAGTAGGCTCAATTTTAGTAACAATTGAGAGAGAGAGAAGGAGAAACAGACAGAGAAACACGCGCACGCCGCACGGCTTACAACTATAGCAAAAAGTGTCGTTACAGTCTTAATTTTTTCCGTCTAGCCCCCTTTCGCAACGCGCAATAAGGAACTTCGTTTCCAAAAATGCACAAAAAAGTATGAAATGAAAATTATTTTCTTAGTTCTCCTTTTAAATTCGTCTAAATTTTAACTATTCCTCTACTCAATCTTCATAATTTTGAAGTCCTTGTTATATAAGAACAGACATGTAGATTATAAACTGGTTAGTTTTTTTAAGCATTTCATTGGCTGCTTATGGAAGCTTAGGGTCAGTTCACACCGATTCGCGGCGAGATGCGACGCGGCGCAACAATGTTTGAAGATGCCATAATAATAATATGCGGTTCATCGTTATGCGCGCAGTTTAAGGTCGTCAGTTCACACAGAGACGCTACGAAACGCGACATGTGAACCGACACTTATTGATACAGTAATTATTAGTGACTAATATTAAAACGAGCCTTGAACTCATTTCATTTTATCATGACTAATAACGTCTCCTCTCCATGTGTGAAAGGCTATTGGGTAATTCGTATAGCTTGCCTAGCGCAGTTTAGTGACTATAATATTACTAGCTTTTTCCAGCGGCTCCGTCTGTGTTAATAAAATATTGAGTATCCCACGGGAATTCAGTATTTTTTCGGGATAAAAAATTGCCTATGTTTTAATCCAGAGCCTAAACTACTACTATACTAAATTTCACCGACGTCCGTTCAGTAGTTTTTGCGTGAAAGAGCAACAAAAATACATCCATCCATCCATCCTCATAAAATTTTACATTTATATAAATAGTAGGATGTGCCTGGGAAGTTGGAATACTCCAAATTTTCGTATGTCATATCTATAATTATAATTATTGTGACGTGCGAGATCTAAAACTTCGCACCCTTCGTGCTTACAATTCAATCTATCTTCACTTGGACCACAGTCGGCTTATACTCACGAACATATTCTCAGTAGTCCAAATTCAAATACCTAACATTCACAGTAATTTATTTAGTGTTCCAACAAAGGAATAAAGCAGAGAATCTTGAATAAAAAAGCAGACTCCGCAAAGAAATATATATAACTGAAGCAATAAGAGTAGTGCTTATAACATCCAAATATTAAAGTAAGATCTCTCGCATTGTTGAACAAGGGGCAAAAGTATTATACAATATTACATTAAAGATATAATCTGCATATTTCTAGAGATACATCGTAAGCAAATACGTGGAACAATCGCTATATACAGAAACTCATATTTCATATTAAACTTAATAATTATTATCCAGGCACTCGTGGCATTTAGTTTGCAACAGTTCTCAAAATTCAATGAAAGCAGAATCCACAATACTAATGGCCAGTTTAATCTGAAGATTTTGCATAAACTAATATATAAATAATAGATAAACCAAGTTTATCTGGTGCGGAGTCCCATAAGATCCATCTTGTGGTCACTAGATAAATCTTTGTCAAATTCGAGGGTAAAGTTATTTTTTTATGCTAAAACTCGGCAATGTTATTAGTTTTATGAATAACATAATATTTTGTTACTTTGGGAGTAAAATTGAGATTTATACTAAAAAAATATTAATCATTTTAGGTAAAGTTTTTTAATTCCTTTCTGTATCAGCGCCATCTATCAGTAGAAGTGTCAATTACGAGTTATGGAATCGATAATAGGGCCTCATTGGTGGTTAAGTTAAACTTAGTTTATTTACAGTCACTTTTTTGTTCATTCACCCATTATAGAACTAACAGCGCTAATGAATAGATAAACTACCGACAAATTCACCTGAGTAACCGGGCATAATAGAGTGAAATAACGTTCCAAGGATATAAAGAGTGCATGCAAATACATAATAATATTAATTTTTCCCAAAAATATAATTAATTGCGGATAGTACTAGATCCACATATAATGCAAGTTCCTCTTAAAATAGCCTGGTGAAAAGTTATTTTAGACCCATTGACACCCGCAGCACAGATTAAAGAAAGACGAAAAGATAAACAGCTACACAATTAGCGTTTGATTTGATTGTACTACTACAAGCATACGGTGTGTCCACGATTGTTAGCATAAATTGTAGGCAGTTGAAGGGGACGTCAAAATTCTCAAATTTGGATCGGTCTATGAAAGCTGTTTCTCTGTTTATGTATATTTCCTACTCTGTGCCCGCATCGTCAGAGACGTTACAAGGTTCTTTGCCGGTATTAACGTTTTTGTTGTTCACAGACTAAGATACAGCTTGGCAAAAAAGAGTGTGACGCGGTGACAGCAGGAACTAAAAACATTTTCGACTGTATCGCTTTTATTACTGTACGTGTGTATGTCACTGAACTCCTCCTAAACGGCTGGACCGATTTGAATGAATATTATTGTATGCGTTTGGGTGGCGCCCTGGATGGTTTAGATTCACAAATCAGCCCGGCTGGACGTTGTCCTGCCATTTAGGAGGAGTGCAGTGACATATACACGTATAGTACAATTATATATATAAAGATATATTACTTATGTATTATATTTTAATATATTTAAATTAAATATGTCACTCCAGACTATTATGGATAAAATATGAATACAGTCGAATTTTTTTTAGTTCCTGCTGTCACCGCATTCCACTCTTTTTTGCCAAGCTGTATCTTAGGCCCGTATTAATAAAGCGTTCTTATCTCTAAAACAATTCTCAAGAAAGTACTTAAGATGTTTTAATTAATAGACCGTACTTAAGTACAGCTGTAGGTACGGCGTATCAAGTGAGTGCGAACGTATTAATAAACGAGACTCGTTACTCAAGTACGCTGTCATTGCTGTAAAACTGTTACTTGAGACGCGGTTTCGTGGGTACAGTCAAACCTTGACTTGAGAACGGCTTGCTTGGAAATTGGGATATAGTACATTATTATTTGTGATGTTTTTGGGTGTATTACAATTATGTACATTAGAATCTAAATACTTATACACTACATACTCAACACAAAATAAAGTTATAAAAAAAAGATGCGAAGATGATGAAGATGGTAATCGCGGTTGCAAAGGTTTTGCACCATACTGACAGTGTCGAGTATTTGTAGAAATATTTTCTAGCAATTGACTTGATTTGACACTTGACAGCAGACCTTTTTTTCGCTGCCCAAAAAACAATCCTCATTTTATGATCCCTCCCTCCTACAATTCCTCGCCCTATCAACCTTAAATCTGTTCTGTGTTTTGTAAATACTCCTTTTACTGAAACTTTATGTACATAATGTGGTAGTGGCCCTAAATGTTTGTGTCTGTTCTAGGTTTTAGATTATTCAACAGACTTCCTCCTGTACACCGTGTCCTTGTTTATTCATAAAACCCACTCATAAGGCAGAGTTTTCGTCAACACAACACATTGGCGAATCACTAAGAAGCCACTTTAAAGAACAAGAAGAAGAAAAACTTTTTTCGAATGGCAATGATTCGCATTCCGTTTTACGTAGTTTTCAAAAAAAATATGGATATTATTATGCTAGACAGTAATAAATATTAATATCTACGTAAAAATTAATGAAAATTAGTTTTTTCAATATAAAAAATACAGACTAAACTTTTTTGGTATTTATATTATTAAATATTACATTTTTAAAAAGAAATATTGAAGGAATGTATAATCAATAAATCCGTTCTTTGTAGAAGTGTAAACGAAACGTTATTTTATTCGTTCTTTGTCGCGTCGATGATGCTTAAAAGTTGAGTAAGTGATCTCAATAACGTTATCAACTGAGACGGTCTTGAGATCATACTATGAATTAAAGAGCATCTTGAGAAGCTAATCGATACTTGAGACTGTCTCAGCCAAGAAAGGTCTTGAGAACGAGTTTGAGAACGGTTTATTAATACGGGCCTTAGTCTGTGAACAATACTAAACGGACTTAACTTTGACGGAGTCGGGAGTACACGTACCCAATAACCTACTATTCATATCAGAAACAAAATTCCTTATCCTTAGCTTCTACATAAATCATACACTATAACTAGCGTAAGTGTAGCCTTACAGTAGCCATACACTATACTGCCTATCGTCCTATCGATATTACGATAAGGATTGGATCAGTTATAACTTGAACATATACAGTAACTGTCATGCCAATCTACACCCGTACACGGTTAGTTCTAACTGATCCAATCGGTAGCGTTTTTTTTAAGAAATGGACCAGGGAACGAACAGACGGGTCGCCTAAAGGCAAGCGATTCCGCCGCCCATGGACACTTGCAACATTCGAGGAGTTACACTTCTATCTCCTCTGGTTGCACACTGCGTTCCTGGTCCTTAAAATCCCCAACCCCTCATTGGCCTCCGGTAACCTCACTCACTTGGCGAAACACAACGGAAGCGCTATTTCACGTGGTATTTATCCGGTCGAGCCAGCCCATTCATTCCGAAGCATGGCTCTCCTACGTAGAGTCATGCCGATTGGACGATAGGCAGTATGGTGCATGGCTTCTGTAAGATAAGCAGAGGAACAATTCTTAACAGAATCAACTTTGACGGAGTACACATAAACATTAAATTGGTACTCATGCGAGAAAGAAAATTCGTTATCTCAGCGTACACATAAATCATACACGATAACTAGCGTAACATTTGAGAGTACTTGATATTTATGGGTAGACTCGAGAAAACTCACCTATTTATTTTTAATACGCCGCTTGAGGGATATATTTTATTATTTTTCCGTCAAATAAATCTCGTTTATTCCTCTCGACCTTAGCCCTTCCCAGCCCCGGGGGCTAATGTCAAAAATATTTGTATTGTGCTAATATTTTTCACCTTAATTGTTTTTGTGTTGTATATTCGAGTTTTCATTGAAATGTAGATGGATAAGCACCATCATCATCAGCGGTGGCTACCCTGATTTATAGTTTTAATCAATGATCTCAAAACTAAGGATGGGACGTAGATTTAATAGATTTTTTTTTATTTAGCAGAAAAAGTTACGCCATCTTGATTTTGTCAATTAAACACGGACTGATTATACTCCAGAAAACAAATGACAAAATATCAAGATGACAAATATCAAGCTTCGACTGCCCCGAACAACCCCAAAAGTAGGGCAGTTTAAGTGAAAGTTTTTGCCTCGATATGTCTCGTCTATAATAATATATAGGTCTATGGTTTTAATGACCTATCAATACTTTTTAATACCATTATAAAGTCTTGTCAGATTGACCTAATAAATTACTAATAATTGACCTTTAGTAATTGGTGTATTACCTGATTCATCTTCTAATAATTGTCGGTAGCTAATTCGGAAGTTTCGTCGCTGCTTACTTTAAATCGAGCGACGGAGACAAAACATGCTATTAAGCTATCTGACACTTATCGTTAGATTGTGAAACATGTCTTAAGTATCTTATTATTACTAGCAGTTATTACTCAAAAAATATTTCAGTCTTGCAATATTATTTTGAATTGAAGTTAGCTTACACAGTAAATTCGTATACCCTGCATTAATTCTTATACAATATAATGTTCTTTAAGTCTCCTTATCTGCCGTGTTAGTAACGTGTTAAACGAATGCCCTGATCCCACATCTCTGACGCCAGCTTGAATAATGCACGAGTTAGACCTGATAGATAGCTGATACTTGTCTGATTAAAAAAACCGTGTTGGGGTGGAAAAAATACTGTATGTTTGAAGGACCATGTTGACCATTTGATGACCACGAACACTTGTGAATCCTCTGATGCTTGCGGATGTGTGTAGTCGCTTTCTATTAGGCGATCCGTCAGTTCGTTGGCTGTTTATTACTTGTTTGTATGATCAAAATTACTGAACCCAAGAATTTATCACGCAATTACCTAACAAATGATTTTGTAACTTTGAAAGTTGTCAATCGAAAAATCAAAACGCTATGTTAATTAATATACTAGCTTTTTCCCGCAGCTCCGCCCGAGTAAACATAGCATCGGTTATCCCACGGGATAACTGTGCTTTTTAGGGATAAAAAGTAGCCATTTAATCCAAGGCCTAAAGTACAAATTTCATCGAAATCCGTTAAGTAGTTTTTGCGTGAAAGAGTAACAAACACCCATCCTTCCATCCATCCAATCATCCATCCTCACAAACTTTTACATTTATAATAGTAAAGTAGGATTTGTATTGCTTAATATATAACTCCCCCCCACCGATTTCGGTGACGGTGGCCGGTTTCATTGAAACCAGTCCAGTTCACACAGACTCACAGACTCACAGACACAGACTCCACACAGGAGTCATTTTACAGTGCCCAAGTGTGTGCGCAGTACACAAGAGTACTCCTTCCTCTTCCTTTACTCTCATAACCCAGTGGGACGGATAACCGACACGACTGGCGAGAGATCAGGCGCAGGTCCGACGTTTTACATGCCCATCCGACGCATGGATCATCCTTCTTGTCAGACAATCAGGTCAATCAGATCAGCCTACACTGTCCTAACCAAACTTGGAAAAACTTTTTTGTTGTTCCAATGCGGGAATCGAACCTCCGAGTCGAGAGCCAAGCTCTAACCACTAGACTACGGACGCTGTTAAATTAATTAATTAACTAAATTATTAGTATATATTTTTTTAAATATTTAATATATTAATTAATTATTTGAGTCAAACTCGAACTCTTTCATTACATTTCCTGAGAAAACATTGTCGTAAAGTGATTGGTTTATCACGCAGATACAGAGTTTTATATGTCCCCATATATCTATTGTACACTCGCTCTCAGTTTCGTTATCAGAGCTATTAAGCGTCCCCCTATTTACCGAATACCGAGCCTTCGAAAGCTTAACAGAGCTTATATTGTGGTGAACGTGTATTTATTTATAACACGAATTCTCATATACCACTTGACAGTGACAAAGACGGTCTTCTGAAGGTTACCTACGGGTATTGCCTGTAAGACCAGTCTTTAAGGCTTTATTTTAGAATTTCTACGGCTACACTTAGGCTACGTTCCCACGAGTGGTTTCGACGTGGTCTTTGTGGTTGCAACGGTGTAGTTTTTCTGTCGCGACCACAAAAACATATATATATAACATATATATATATATATATATATATATATATATATATATATATATATATATATATATATATATATATATATATATATATATATATATATATATATATATATATATATATATATATTGTATATACAGTAGCTCTCCAAGAATCACTCGTAGCCAAAAAGAATATAATGTCCCAGGAAATTTTCTACTTTTAACTTTCATAATTTACAATAATATTAACACAAACTATGTTTAAGGATCTTAAGCAATACAAGAACATCCTTCTACGAATATAAAATTAGCGCGTTATGAAATCCATCTCCAGAATTAATATTCCCAGGCAGTTTAAGATTCCCACGATTCCCACAAAATGCGCGAACGTCTCATTAGAAGTGTGCAAACACATGCAAAGGCCTGAGAAAATAATCCTATATGCCAATACGCTAATATCATCGCTAACGACTGAAACTAGTGAAGTTATTACAAACATTATGATGTTTAACATCATTGTGTGTTTGTCTCTTCAAGTTGTTCTGTACTGAAATCGATGTAGATAAGTTTACAATAGGTAATATAAATTGTAAAAATATTCTTGGCCGCTTTTACGCCACTTTATTTTGGCACCGTGGCTTGCAATGATGGCATCCTAAGAGCTTGTGTTCAGATGTTATGGTAGCTTTACATGGCGTAAACAAAGTTAAGCCCCTATAAATTCGAAGGGACAAACCCTGTAAAACTACGCTTATATTCAAGCTTCTTTGCAAAGCTTCAAAGATCCGCGGTAACAGAAAGTATATATTTTGAGGCTTTTAGTAATTTCACCACTACCGTATAATATTATTATATTTAATTCTATGACCTAAGACCACAAAAAGTTTCTCGGCTATAATGGAACGAACCCGAGACCAATTTTATATTTGCCTACTCCCTCTGAATCAATACGATATTTGTAATTTAAACACTATCGATTTCTATGTATCGCGTGATGCTTATTTGTGTTCTTATATTCATTTATTATGATAAGTACAGTGCAACCATGGTACTTTTAGTTTTCGACAGTTGTCATTTTTCTTTTGTGATAGATGTAGAACATTCATAGAATAGATGTTGCCGTTTCCGCAGTTCTGATTATAAATATACAAGAATTTCTCGTTTAAAATATAAAAATAATGAATTACCAATGAAACGGATAAAATCACTGACCAATTTTTTAAATATTGCACAAAGAGAAACGAGTGACCTCGCCGCAAGTATTAAAAGAAACTGAGCACAAAAGCGAATTTAAGTGATTAAATGGTATGATTTAATTAGTTTCTGACTAAAAATTTAAAAAAAAAATAACTAAAGTACTTAAATTTGCAAGTGTTTCTGTAACTACTCTTTAAAATTTAGATTACACTAGATGTTGCCTACGACTTTGTGTGCGCAAAAGGAAATTTCGCGGGAACCGTTAATTTTGCCACCTTGAAAAGCTTATGTTCTTCCTCGTGGTCCACTCTATATATATGTCAAACATCAATATTCAAGATCAGTCCAGTAGTTTTGGAGCATATTCAACGCAAACTAACAATCAATTACTTTCTCTTTATAATATCCATAGGTCTAGAAAACCGTACAAAAATGCCCTGAAACGTAACTACTTCTTAAGAGTGCCATAAAGATTTTTAATAATAATTGTGCCAGTGTCTCTGCACCATTTAGATCCCACTTCCATTATTGCGTTTATGCCAGTGTCAATACTCAACATCCATTTACAAATAACAAAAACACTAACACTAATTTAAAATATTATAAAACTTCCTACAATATTCATCTCTGCCGTCCACTCTACTCGCGGGATGCGGGAGTCCACGGTACAACTCGTTAACTAGACCTTTGCAGGCCCAGTGAGTCGTGACTCACAATAATTGGCGAGGTGAATCAATACCGCGGTAATTAGCATTATCGAGTGAATGGTCAGTTCGGTTTATTGCAAAACTAGCCTTTTTCAGTGGCATGCATTCAATGGGAAACTTTAGTCCTTTCACGCAATATTATTATGTCCCTTAGGTCAATTCACATTGAATTGACGACGTGACATGGCGCTGCGTTTTTAACATAGCTTTTTAAAGTTGTACTTTATTCATTACACAAGAAGATTTTCACACGTTTCATTGTAAGAGTTCGAATGTCAGGTTACACGTTGGTTTAATCCTCTAAGGGTTGCACCGCGCTGCTCATCGCATGTGTAGTGTATGACTAATGTCATATGAAACGTGTATCTTTTTGTGTAGTGAATAAAGTGCCGTAGTACCGAGTATCGTCGCGGTGTGTACTGACCTTTACCTGAAGATTTTTAAAACTCATGTTTCGGTTGAAATTTTTAAATGTTATGGCTGCTGCCAAACTTGTTGTTAACTTTATCAACAATTGCGTTTTAAGTTATCTCTAAGATAAATTTTTAATAGTTAGTAGTAGAAATACGTAAATATGATAAGATTACCAAATTCCTGAGATAATGTTATATGTATTTAAAATAATTGTTATAGCTTATAAGCAATTGTTATAAGCAATGTTATAAATATTCATAGTAATTACGATTTTAATTTATTACAAAGATCCAGAAAATATCAAGCCAATTAAAAATAATTTAATTGGAATAAGAACTGTTTGTAACCTAATCAGGCTCAAGTATTGTCATCGCAGCATCTACTAATCTGCGCAAAACTTCGTACATTGTATGAACCCTTATCTCCGCATAGTTCACTTGTCAAATACTGATAACGCGGGATGCGATGGTCACTGATAAGGATAATGTTTAGCGCCAGTATTATGTCAGCTATGAGCAACGTAGCCGTCGTGGTCGGGGCCGCGAGCAACCTCGGCTTTCACGTACTCAAGAAACTAATCAACAAATACAATGGAAAAATCTACTTCACCACCGAAGAAAACGCGGCAGGATATCAAATTTACGAAAATCTTAAAGGCAAACACGCAAACATCGAACACTACAGAGTTGACGTAACGTACACAAAGAGCATTATTAATTTTAGACATCATATGCAAGATCTAGATGAGAGAATAGAGTTGCTGATAAACATAACAGATTATACGTCGAAAGAGAAAAAGGTGCCATACGCGGAAACGGTACGAAGAATACTCAGTGTAATGTTCTATGGCTACATAAATTTTGGTAAACTAATTTATCCACTACTAACTGACAATGCTAGAGTTGTAAATGTCTCGGGAGCTGCAGGCCTCTTAGCGACCATTGAAAGTGAAGAAAAAAGGGCAAGAATAAGTGATCCAACATTAACAGAAGATAAATTGGTGGAGATCATGCAAGAATATGAAGAAGCGGTGAGAAGGGGTTCTGAGAAAACAGAAGGTTGGGGAGTCAAAATACAAGCCGTGAGCAAAGTAGCTCTTAATGCTGTAACATTTTTACAGCACAGAGAATGGTCGGATAGAGGAATCGTAATAAATTGTGTCAACCCGGGTGATATAAGTAGTCGTGAAGACAGGAAGACAGTGAAAGTGTTTGAGAATGGAGCAAACGCCATATTATACCTAGCTTTGGAAGCACCATTGACTATAAAAGGTAATTTCGTATGGAGCAACTTTAATGTGATGCCATGGAATGGAGATCCTTTTGTTGAAGTGACTACTGTGTGATCAAAATAACTAATAAACTGGATGAACTTGAAGGAACTGTTTACTGTTCAGTGATTGGCGAATATTATATCTAGTTTAAAATTATTTTGCAAATAGTTCTTATAATTTTTTAATTCCACGTTTTAAGGTCCTTGTTAACTTGTCTCGATAATTTTTATTACAAGAGTTGTTACTAAATGTACAAAATATGATATATTTAATTAAAATATTATTTTGTGTATTTTTCTACGTTTATGACTTTTTATTTATTGAAGCTAACTTTTTATTTGTTACTATTATTTGTAAAATATAGAAATTCTTATCAGAAACACGCATCTATTGCCCTGATTTTTGTATATCACATTAATCATATCATCTAGTGATAAGCGCATGATCTTTACGTGATAAGATGAGAGATCTAAGCGAACTAAGCACACAGTCATCAGCTACAGTTCAATAGAGCATTATTTAGGTAAGTTAGTTTAGAGGAAGAGATTATATCTGAGATTATATAAAAATATAATTATCAAGAAGATTAATGGATAAATCCTCTGTTTGATATAATCAAATAGTAATCCAGCTGATAGCAGCTAACGTTTGCTTCATCAAATCCAGTGATCGTGTCACTATATTATATGTATAGAGCAAAATTAAATAATAATCTAATTAAATTTACCTAAAATGAAATATATGAAGACACCCAATACCAACAAAAATATCAATTAAAAATATTTGTTTTAACCCCCCCCCCTCCCCCCCCCCTCCCCCCCCCTCCAATACATAAAGATACAATATGTGTTTTGATATGAGTATATAGAGAGTATGAGAGATATCCTAAACGAAAGGTCCGATTTAGATGCGATGTATTCGTTTCATGGCTGACGTGATCGAGAGTGTTCTTAGCTATAATTCATCATCATCAGCTCGCTCACTGCTTGTCTGTTCGGAGGGTACTTAAATTTTTTAATTTTATTAACAAAACAAAAGATAAGATAAGGAATACATAAAATTAGCAATAACTATCGGTCATCTCATATTATTATACCTTTGACATGTCTATATGAGTACGGTTGATCATGAATATAGTATCCGGACGCGGACAGACCACAGTTAGGTTAGGTTAGGCAGACATGGGAAAATGTAACACGCAATAAAACTACATCAACTAGAACCACGACATAAATTGAAATACCCTTAAGCGTTACATGGTTGAAGCAGTCGTAAATATTTTTACAGTCGCCAAACGTCACTTGTTGGGTACGGTCAGCAACGACAACGAACTCATTTAAAATATTTTTGATCGTTAATTGTATTGTTAAATATTGGTACAATGTATTCTGATTAGCTACAAAGTATAAAAAACTAATTAAAAATTAATCAATATGCCAAAAAAGTAACCCAATTGATTGAGTAAAGACGAGAAAAATAGATGCTAAGAATTACACCATATTATAATTGACATCAAGGCTAAGTTACCTTTGTAGGTATGTGTGTCGAACATAATATTATTGTCAAATAACCGTTTTTACTTTCATATACTTATAAGTAAGCAACCTTAAATATTCTCTTAAACATACCCCCTTACTAATAAAAAGATTTACACAAAGGATAACTTAAACAACATTGCTGTCTTTGTCCGTCAAGTGACTTTTCCAACGCATCAGACAAAGACAGCAACGTTGTTTAAGTTATCCTTTGTGTAAATAGTTTTATTAGTAAGGGGTCTAATGTACAAATGTCATAATTTATTTCATAAAACATAACGATTTCTTTTTATTACACTCCACATTTTCGTAATTTGGTTTACTCTTTAGCCCACGTCTTACTTAACTTATGATAAAAATTATATTTTATATATTTTTACAAATATACTAGCCTAGGATAATGGGTTTTTTTGCGCTACATTATTTTACGTAAGATTATATAATCTTATTTATATTATTGTCTTATTCATATTTGTAAAGAGAATTGAAGTGAATTTTCTAACGGTACGTGTTCTTCATATTAAACGTGAAGAATTAGTGGTGTTTCACGCTTCAAATATTGAGGATGTCGTTCTGCTAGTCATTATTTTTTATTATGTTATGACTGAAAATGACACTGTTTAAAAGAAAAAAATGCTAGTAACAAAAATGTTTTAAAGTGATAAAGTTTAGGTTAAAGTCATGGGTACTTTAATATACCTATTCAATAAAGGATATTTTATTTTCTTTTTTGTCTGTATAAATTCTATCCGATAAAAAAAAATTACACATAATATAGTATTATAATATTATATATACTCGTAATCTTTTAATTTTAAGTTGTGACGTACATTGATTTAGTTTTACAGACGGAACGTTCCGCTGCTGTATTTTACACTAGCTTCTCCCGCGGCTCCGCCCGCGTATATAAATGATCGACTATACGGGAATACTTTTTCGAGATAAAAAATAGCCTATGTTTAAATTAAGAGCCATTAACCTATTACCATACTAAATTTCATCTAAATCCGTTTCGTAGTTTTTGCGTAAAAGAGTTACAAACATCTATCCTTCCATCCATCCTCACAAACTTTCACATGTATAATGTTATTAGGATTTATACGTTGTGAACACTAAACTCCTTTGTCAGATAATATTTAAAGCTAATAGGTAACACAATCAGCGGAGCGGAGTCTCGAGGTTGACCACTTCTCAACTGTAACTGAGTTCAGAATGCTCTAACTGAAAGGTATTTGCAAATGGCGGACAGGTCAGCTCAGCTGTAAGAAAAGATGAATGCCGAAACTTATCAATTAATCTACCATAAGCCAAGGACAGTGTTAAACTTGATATTATCAATATTAATGCTAAATATAAAATGAACTAAAAACATACCTTATGTTTTTAGTTCATTTTGATGGTCGATCGTTTCAGTAGCACACAAAAGGTTCACAATGGCCGTAATGACGTTGATTATTATAATTATGACGATCTAGAAAAGTTTGAATTGTGAGGAAATACGTGCGAGCAACTTTTAAACAGTATTTTTACTTAGACTTTTACCTAGACTTTTACCTAGTATTTTTAGAGTGTTGACCGTAAAATGTCGTATCTTGCGACCGACTTGAGCCGTATAGTGTATTTTTGTTAGTTACGCTTTATTATCTCCACTTTATAGCGAGCATATTGAGTATATTTATTAGTTCAATAAAATTCATACGACAACCATAAAATAAAAGTACACTAAATGAAGCCAATCTACAGAAAGTATCAAAATGTAAATGTCTAGTACTTTTAGATTCTAGATATTGATCGGGATGTCAAATATGCTAATCCAATCAAATCAAATTCCTTTATTGCTAGAATTTAGTACATAATGGTCTTATATTCTGTGAGAGCGGCTGATACAGTCTGCCATTACAATAGCGTGCAATGCATTAAAAATAATAATTGTTTTTGTTAATTAAATCAGGTCACAATGTTAAGAAGGAGTTAAATTTAATAAATAACATTCATATAAAATTAATCTCGATTTTCGAGATAAATGTAAGAATAAAATTAATTATAAAATAATACAATGTCAAAGGATAAATTAGCAAATAATACAAAATAATCACAATAAAAATATTTAGATAAAAGGTATGATTTTAAAAACAAATAAATAATATAACCTAGTTACATATTATGTAAATTTTACAGAATAAAATCCACTTGCCAATATAAAGACAAAATACATTCTAATATTAGTGATGTCAATGTATAAATAAATATAGGATAATATATGTCAATTTAGTTTTATACTACATTGCTAACAGGAATTAATATGGATACTATATAGTGTCTGCTGAAGTAAAACTTATTTACATTTTCATTTTTTGTAATATAATAATAATAAAACATTTATTCGACAAAATAAGACATTACGTTACATACATAGATTTACGATAATATGAGTATCATGTAATCTTATCGGTACAAGATTACATGATACTCTTTGAATAAATTCTCACACTTCACTTTTAAAGAATATTCCCCACATAACCAGATTATTGACAGAGCTCGATAACGCATTTGTTTATATTATGAATGTAGTAGCCATCAGTGCGAATGTCAAAATTTACCGTTGTAAGTCTCTCCACTGAACGAATAATTGAAGTAGCCTGCATAGAGTTGAGTCAACTTATTATTGTAAGCGTATATAGGCCTCTATCAGGGTTATACGATTCCTTTGAACAAATTTTGGAACAAGTATTGACTAAAATTGATGCACATACATCTAATAAAAAGGTATAGTATGTGGTGATATTAACATTAATTTATTATACTTGAACTCCACCACTGTTAGATTCACATCTTTGTTAAAGTCGTATATTATTTTTAATCTGTTTCATGAATCGATAAGAGTGTTTGATACAACGCCCACTTGTATTGATAATATATTCACTAATAATACTCCAAGTAAAAAGGAAATAATTGATAAGCTAAGCTCTGATCATCGAGGACAGTTAGCTTCTTTTAATATCATTTGTGACAGTAACATCAAGGACAAGCATGTGTTTGTTCCTATGAATACAAAATGTTTTGAGAAATTTAGAAGTAATTTAAATTCAAATATTCAGTTGTTAGAGGGGTTAAATAGCTTTACATGATCAATTTTCCATCTTTTTCGTAAAAGATGGCCCCGCGCGAGTTTCTTACGCTGGTTCTTCTCGCCGTGCTGGCGCCCGAATCGCCCGAACCGTTGGAAGGCATCACGTATACCGACGTTCAGAAAGTGTATAATAATCAAACTTGGGAGATTTAGTAATAGATATTTATCGCAATTATGTAATGCGATATAGACGAATAAACAACCTGAGTGACTTTATTTACTCTGTGACAAGACTTTTAATTTTTTTCAGATTTTTTTTTCATATTATATCACATCCTTTTTTTCTTCAGCGCCATTATGATCGTTTCAGATATAAACACTAAAACGAACACGCTATTTTGCCAATTTTTACCCCGCGCTCTACTTGAGCTAAAACTGTTAATTTATGACGTTTGTATGGACGGATTTCGTAGAGATCTGATCCGTTAATTTCAAAGTCAAAGTCAAATATTTTAGTCATAGGTTGTTTTATTTTTGATAATTTAAAATATAAACAGAATACATTTTTCTTTACTGTTTTTCTAATTCACTTTTTCGCAAAAGGATCAACTAATGTGTTGTAAAATTTTTTTGGAAAAAATATCACTGGACTGGACACAACTGGACCACGCTGAAAAATATAATATTATCTTTGCGGGTATATTATTCACAATGGGCGCGGGCGGGGGCCGGTGCGGCGCGGGAGGGGAATACTGCACGTTGTCTCGGAACATTAATTCTGCATGTATCACTTGACAGCCGTACGCCTAAGTCATTGCTCGCGTGTTACGTTCTCTTAAATATTGCATGAGTGGCAAGTTTTATTATACTATTATGAGCTGTGTTGGCTCTGGGATAATATTTACTACTTTACTAATATGTACTAAATTTACCATTGACGTATATAAATTTTCGCATTTATTTTTCAGTAAACTATAAGTTAATAACTAGTATTAAAATTCCTCGCCATGAAAAGTAAAATAACTTTTTAGTCTCTAGGGAAAATATTACAATTTTTATTACAAGCTTTGAACACATTATTTTTATTACAAGCTTTGAACACAATTCTGTAACTTATGTTTACGTTTAGAACTTGCAAAACTCGTATCGATTGATTGAAAAGACAGCGCCTTTAACTTACCGATTAATTAACTTTTAACTGTACAAAGTTAGCGGACGAGCTCGGGGTTGCGTTAAAATTTCATCCCACCTAATGCAAGGTAAACTTTGGTATAGACTAAACTTCACCAAGTGTTCATTAGAGACTATATTTTATTAACATAAAACTAAGTGAGATTTCAATTATGAACGCTGACAGTTATTTTCAATGATAAGATTTTGGATTTGGTTTAACGATCATACGCAATAAAAAATGGCTGTAGCGAGATTTTAGTACCTAAAACTTTTTGTAAGTAGATAAAATCGAAAACTTTTGAGATGACTTTATTAAGACACGCGGTAGCGTGTCAAGCCAAGTTCAAGCTAACAGAAGTAGCTGGCATGCAGCACAGTATATTATTTTACACGTACCATACTTGTAAAATATGAAGAGAAATAAATTGTAGTTTACAATTTAATTAATATTATATCTTGCAAATTCCACGAAAGAATACCCACAACCTGCAAGCAAATATGTGAGTGCACGCATGTGTGGGTATTTTTTTGTTATTAATTAACAAAAATAAAACAACCTATGACTAAAACTTTGACTTTGAAATTAAAAGAACAGATCTCTACGAAATCCATACAAACGTCATAAATTAACAGTTTTAGCTCAAGTAGAGCGCTGGGTAAAAATTGGCAAAATAGCGTGATCGTTTTTAGCGTTTATATCTGAAACGATCATAATGACGCTAATGAAAAAGTAGTATGTGATATTGTATGAAAGAAAATACCGAAAAAAAATTAACAGTCCAAGTCGCAGAGTAAATAAAGTAACTCAGGTTGTTTATTCGTCTGGAACGCAGTAACATAATTGCGATAAATATATATTTGTAGTTCGTTTGAGTTAACGCTATGGACGCTCAAATCAGTACGGATGCGCCACTCGTCAGTTATTACATTCGCACTGCTGGCTACCGTACCCAAAAGGTAAAATGGGGTCCCTATTACTAAGACTCCGCTATCCGTCCGTATTTCGGTCCGTATATTACCAGGCAGTATCTCATGCGTCGTGATAGTTAAACAGCTGACATTTTCACAGATGACGTATTTCTGTTGCTACTATAACAACAAATATTATACTGAAAACAGAATAAAATAAAATACAATATTTGAGATGGGCTCCCATGCAACAAACGTGTTTTTTGCCGTTTTGTACGGAACCCTTACCGGAACCCAATTTTTATTTCAGCACATGCAGACTATATCAACAAAGGGTATTTCTGATAGTTTTATTTAGTAGTCCATATTTTATCGATATCAGTAACACACCCCGTCGTAAGTTCGTAACCATTATTGAAAATGTTTTTCAATTTTCGGCAGTTATGAATCAATTCATTTGGAATGTTCTGAGGCGGGGAAAATCAAGAGGGAAATTGATAAGATCGCGAGTCCAAAGTTTTGGACGCTATATAAAGGCTGAGGACGGTCAAAGAGCTTATTCTATAAAACCAGCACGGTAAAAAGACTACTAAATACTAATAGCAGAAAGTTTGTTTAATCAGTTTGTCTATACTAATATTATAAAGAGGAAAGATTTCATCGTTTGTTTGTTTGCACTGAATAGGCTCCGAAACTACTGGATCGATTCTGACCTTGGAGAAGAACATAGGCTACTTTTTATCGCGGTAAAATGTACGTTCCCGCGGTATTTACTTTTGCGCTCAACATCTAGTAATATTATAAAGAGGAAATATTTGTTTTGGGCCGATTTATAGAGCAGATCATAAAAAGGACATATAGGCTACTTTAAATCCCGAAAAGAACAGTGCTTCCGTAGAATACGTATTTTACGCGCGTGCAACATCTAGTACTAGTTAGGTATTACAAATGCGTATTCGTTATGTATTTATAATTTTTATTTATTGTCTTACATTTAGATATAGAATTTTGGAAAACACAGATTTCTATTAAACAGAATCCTCACCCAACCTCACCAAAAAGCAATTACAGAAAACTAGTGTTGCCGGACAACTGTGGTAGTAATGACAACATAACTCCCCCACACCGATTTCGGTGACGGTATTAATTGAAACCAAGCCAGTTACGCAGGAGTAATTTTATAGTGCCCAAGTGTGTGCGCAGTACACAAGAGCACTCTCTCTTCCTTTACTCTCGAAACCCAGTGGGACGGATAACCGACACGACTGGCGACGGATCAGGTCCGACTTTTTACATGCCCATCCGCATGGATCATCTATCTTGTCAGACAATCAGGTGATCAGCCTGCATTGCCCTAACCAAACTTGAAAACAGCATTTTTTGTTGTTCCAATACGGAAATCGAACCCACGACCACTGAGTCGAGAGCCAAGCTCTAACCACTAGACCACGAAGGCTGTAAATGACAACATACTTAGGTAATAAAGGGAGCAAATGATTACTCCCTATAGAAAGTGATCACTGGACAGTTGGCCCCCCTTACACAAGTGCAGCTTTCAAATGTATAGTAATTTTATCTTATACATAAACGAGTGTCGTGTATATATAATCGGTTTCTCGATAACGGCAGCAAGTATTACCCTGAAATTTAGTAAGCATGAAGTTTTAGGGGAGAAAAATCGATCTTGCTAGGTGTTTACCCTCGATACTGCGCGTTTTTAAGCTTTACATATTTTTTTTTTGGTCGCCCAACAATAATTTCAATAATTTCGATACTGTTTTATCAGTCAGATTGGCAGTTTGGTATGCGTTTTTGCTTTGTTGGGAAATTCGGAATGTGGTGGGTTCGAATCTCGGTCAGATAAATATATTTCTGACTTTTTTATTTATTATTATTTATTTTTTTATTTATATTGCGGAACTCCGAGCAAAGCTCGGTTACTCAGGTACTATTCTCTAATATGAGAGACAAAATATATTATATTTGGACGCTACACATCACGCCAATCTGGCTCCATGACCATGACCTTTTTCGCACAAATTTCGGATATATTCAAAAATTAATATGTTCCAGCGGCCCTATATTTCAAACACGTTTACCTAATTATGACGTCACTATTTGCAAACAAATAGCTATGCCTTTAAAAATATTGATTTTTAATATACTGTTTCTTCTGAGAACTTACTCATATTTAATCATTTACGCAATAAAAAAAACAGTTGTCTAGCCTATTGTCAATGAAATGTCAGTTTGATATCATATTTTTTAATACGATCAAATTATGACAGCTAACAACCTGCTTATGAATTAGATTCCCTGATTGTACAATGTAAATAATGTACAAACTGCCAGCAAAGTTCACCAGCCGGCGCCGGCCGTCGCAGGGCTCGCTCGTTAAAACTTATCGACAGTTATTGCCTTGTTAATATATAGATATTATAGAGGACCCTGTAACTAGAGGAGGTGATGATTTCAATGATAGACCTTTAACCTGTTTCAATTATTTATTTTCCAATTAACTATACATCAATATTACATATAATCACACCAGCAATGAATCCCACGTGAATACATGGAGTTATAATTAACCCTCTGGTATTTTTTTACTGTAAAATCCAGTTTACATAAATCAGGAAAAAAAGCAATTCATTTTTGGAGTCTTTAAAGACCCCACGTTACCAACTAGGATACAAAAAAGCGCGACAAACCGAGGGTTAAAGTAGGCGCAACATTGCTGATGATTAAGGCGTAATTGCCACCATAAAATATTAGTAACTGGCGTCATAAATAAAAAGTGAAATTGTGTACAATTTGACGACGGCGCTAACGACGCAAGTTTTTCTATTTAGAAGTTGGCGGGCTCCGGGGACCGCGTTTGGTATTCGGAGAGCAGTCGGACGAGAACGATTGGAGCTATCCGCCTAAATCCAATTAATAATAATTAATGTATAAAGCTTATATATATATATATATGAAGATAAAAAATTACCCACGATTATACTGAGGAGTCTCTTTAATTAATTCAAAATCTAAAAATATTTTCTGACTTATGTATTCATCTATTGATGATAAAAATATAACTTTTTGATCTAACTTCAATATTTAGTATAAAACAGAAATTGTATATTGTCGAGGCAGATTTGTAAACTGGAGACGGATTTAAGGTAAAAATGGCGGCAAGTACGTTAAATATACGCGGGCGAGAACAAATTCGATGTTCGAGCGCATGCAGCGTCTGGAGATTTTTCACCGCCAAAGGTTCGACAACAGATTTGTAAAGCTAATTAGGGTTCTGCAGTTCAATCTCCTTTGTATTTTCTTTTTCCGTTGATTAATGACCGATTCAGTATAACGTTTCTTTTGAATCTGTGTCTTGCAGAAAGTAATTTATTTAATCCGCCAAGTACGGAGAGAGAATGCAGTGTTAGAATTTCTCTATTGATATGGATGTCCATATCACACATATAACATAAACATACACTCTAACTCAAAAATGTATCTACATTTTTGAGTTAGAGTGCATGTTTATGTTTGTCAAACATTTATAGCGCTTATGATAAATGCTATGGAATGTAATAAACATTATTTTATAATAAATATTAGCTTATAATAAACTAAATGTTGCACGCGACTTCGTACGCACAAAAAGAAACGGGGAACCGTACATTTTGCTGCGACAAAGCCTGTGTTAATCCAGAGTCTAAACTATTAGATACCATACCATATTTCATAAAAAGCCGTCCAGTAGTTATAGCGGGAAAGAATTACAAATATTCATACATATAAACTTTCATGTTTATAATATCAGTAAGGATTAGTAAGATAAGAGTTAGCAATTAAAAAATATATAATAATATGTTTTTGACGGGTCAGCGCCATCGCCGTAAATTCACGGCAAACGAGTGTCTCTAATAATGGCACGCATGAAAAGCTCGAAAACGTTCACAATTATTATCAACGTCGACACGTTGTTTTACGAAGCCTCACACGATAGTGTAGTGTTGCGGTTACAATAAATCTTTATTATATGGATTCCGTACTGTTAAAGTCTGAAGGGAATACCCTAAACCTTATATCGTCCAAACCGTTTAACTGATCATATAAACATTCAATAAAACTCTATCCTAAATAGTTAATGATATCGGACGTACATAGCTGGAACCATACGAAGAATCGTAAATAATATTGTAAAATAGCGTGTTGTGGCGGCGCAGAGCTACACGTCCAATGTACGTGTTCCGAGCACGTCGATAAATATTTTCACTTAAACACGTGATGCTGCCGTTGTCAGTCGGCCATCTTGTCTCGCATTATGGCGCGAAAACTTCGTGTTCAAAATGAAAATATCGATATCGAATAGATCGCAAGCACTTACGAATATTTACATACAAATGCATAAAATTGTCTGTTTGTAATTTTAAATAACTAGCTTTGCAATAAATACATATGATAGCAGGTATATACAGTACCTACACAAAAAAGTTGTTGCTGCCCGTTTGTCTGTCTGCTTGTTCCGGCTAATAAATAAAGTTCGGGCAAAATTGGTCCAGCCGTTTCAGAACGGCTGGACCAATTTTGCCCGAACTTTATCTGATAATATAAGGAGTAACTTAGGCTACTTTTATCTTAGGGTTCCGTTTAAAAAATTGGTTTCCGTTTTCATTAAAGTTCCACGCAATGAGGTTACGGGCACCAGCTAGTCCACAACAAATACTAAAACATTATTTTATTGAAGTCACTAGCTGATGCTATAAAAGCAAATATGTTAATTTGAAATTACAAACATGTTATTTATTTTCAATTAAACACGCTTAAATTTTATTTATTTGTATAGATTACTAGCTGTTGCTCGCGGCTCCGCCCGCGTAAGTATAGTATCCCTCGGGAACACTACTTTTTCGGGATAAAAAGTAGCCTATGTTTTAATCCAGAGTCTAAACTACTACCATACCGAATTTCATCGAAATCCCTTCAGTAGTTTTTGCGTGAAAGCGTAACAAACATCCACGCTTTCACATTTATAATATTAGTAAGGATTATGACGCTAGAATCGTGTTAGAGTACTTGCAAATTGTTGTAAGAAAACACCTGAATCCCGAGCGCTGACACATTTTATCGAAACGAAAAACCTGTTGTTAATAGTGCCGGTATTAAAACCACTTTACACAACACGACCCGTGCATATTGTATGAAAAACGAAAATGCATTTAATAGGATTATAAATTAATGCCTGTCTCACTGAAAAAACCGAAAAGCATTGTGCCGTCCGCCCGCTCGACGTAATCCGCAAAAAACCGCAGAAAATTTTCATAGCGACGGCTTTAACTTGTTCCCTGCTCTATTCTGCTGAAATATCGGACGGCCAGCAACAGTTACTGTCTGTGGACTGTGACTGACTTTCGACGTATTGAGAAATAAATATCAAATCACACACGAAAAGTGCACTCAAAATATATATTAAGTGAGAAAAAGTAAATTTGTGTTACGAAAATTACGATCCGATTTTATTTAATGCCTAATAAATATTGCCCGCGACTTTGTACGTTTAAAAAGAAATCCCGCGGGAACCTTACATTTTGCTGCGATAAAAGTAGCCTATGTGTTAATCCAGAGCCTAAACTTCCACCATACCAAATTTTGAAATTGAATTGAATTGCGTGAAAGAGTAACAAACATCCTGTGTGGATGTTACGTTTTCCATACATCCATACTAACAAACTTTCGCAGTTATGGTATTAGTAAGAGTGTATCTTATTTTGTATTTATTGTAGGGCTATACCTAGTTCAGTGTCCGCTATCGGCCGTTGCACGTCCCTAATCCGCGGCCATTGTCTTTGCTGCCAGTCCGAACATACCAACTGATGTGTGCATGCATGCATAGAGCATATTATGTGTTGCTCCATGCTATATACCCCTTGTATAAGAAGCCCAATTGGATTTAGCTTCTCATTACGAATGTCGCGGGTGCTCTCGAATAACAGCACTGATTTAAAATAAAAATGCTTACAAAAAGGCCATTAGAAAAATATTTCTAATTTAAAGCTATTCAGTTGCATCATATGAAACTGCTTAATTTTCAAGTATAATTGCACGCAATACATAATCCTTCACCTGTCTCCTTTCACCGACGTTTTAAGGCCAAGTCCTCTCGAAACACTACCGTGTACCAGAGGCTCATACGATCCAAAGAGTTTCGTTCTGAAGTGGGTAAGTTTTTAAACGCACTGAAGCAGAAAGTGAAAATCTCGTGAGTTACAAAGGTTCGCGTCTAGTAAACATGTTTTGCAAACTAAGTTTTGTGGTGCGCACGAAACCTACGAACGTCAGTCCGAAGGCACAAATTTTTTTGTTACAGATAGTCCTCACTAATATTGTAAACGCGAAAGTTTTTATGGATGTGTGGCGTGTGGATGTTTGTTACTCTTTCACGCATTAAGATTCCTCCTACAAAGGGGTCATGGAAAGCATACAAACGTAGTCTCCTGATTCCTTCTCCAAAACTTAACCGATTTAAGTTCTTTTTTTCATTAAAAATTCAAAAAGGCTTGAACTGTTTTCCTATGTTTTAATTTTTTTATATAAATCTACTAAAATTTGTTTTCTAGATGTTTGAACACAGCGGAAAATCTGGCTATTTTTTTTAGGTTTTGAACGTCCATATCTCTTTATCGGTATGGTACTACCATACCAAAGACTCTGGGTTTACGCATAGACTACTTTTATCGCAGCATAAAATACGGTTCCTGCGGTTTTAATTTTTTCACGTACGAAATTGTGGGAAACATCTAGTCTGTAATAATTCACCAAAACCAATTGCATCTGTAATGAAATAAACATAAGAAAAATATTATACTGCTTTTTTAACCGATTTGGATAAGTTGTTTTTTTTTTCTTATTCTTTGTATTAAAGATAGTATGGCCGCTTAGAGACTTGACGAGACTGCTGCCGCATTATGAAATATCTAAAATTTTAAATATTACTTTTTTATGTGAGTCGACAGCCAGGTAATAAATTACTTAATAAACGAATTAAAAAAAAAGCGAGCTTGTGGTATTTTCTATACTTCTATACCAATACCAATAATATTATTATAAAAGGAAAGATTTGTGTGTTTGTTTGCATTGAATAGGCTCCGAAACTACTGGACTGATTTTGGTGAAATTTGGCACAGATATGGCTACTTTTATCGTAGAAAATTTACGGGTTTCCTTCTGCACACACGGAGTCACGGGCAACAACTACTAGTTGGATATAATCAATCTTTGTTCGTTTAAAACGGTTTAAAACTGGTTGACTAATGAAATGTCATCTTGAATTATTTTTTGATATGTAACATCTTTCCTCTCGCTTTCTTGCAATTTGTGGGAGTGATTTCGTGAAATGGGATAGAGGTGTATAAGAGGAAGCCGTGGAAGCGCGCGCTATTTGAATTGACGTATGAGCGCGCGATGGTAGTTTTGGCCGTCAGATTCGAATAATATATTCAGTATTTAGTTTTTATAAATTTTGACGTTGATTTCTGTCACTGCTTAATGAAAAAGTTTCCGTATTTGTTTTATCATATTAGAAAATCGTACAAAGCATTGTGTTTTCTTAATATTTTCATAAAATGTGTCACATCATATGCGATTACTGTAAGGCTCGCTCGTTTTTTTTAAAATCTATTTTAACTATTAAATTTATATGACTTAAATTAATATATTATATTGTTTCAATATAGTTTAGATTAAATAAATATTTATATAAATATTATAGTTGCATTCATGGAAAATTTAATAAGATAGCAATAACATCAAAAAGAACTTAATCTTCTTACAGTAATATTATTTATAAGACAATTTGTAGTACTTGCAAAGCACAATATAATCTTATGAAGTTGTCATATCACTTAATATAAAAGCACAATCCGACCTACAAAATAAACTTAGTCACTATTTTCAGTGGTCACAAGTTTCTGATGCAGAGCATGCTTGCAAATCACGAGGGCTGCCAGTCTCAATCGCAATAGTTAAAAGTTTAGTCCTGAAATATTTTAACGAATTATTATTTTCTCTTGACTTCTATCATCTAAAATGCGTGTAAGCCTATGGCTTATGTAATAATATATAATTTAAGCATATTTTAAACTAATAGTACAGTAGAGTTTTTGAAACAGGTACCTTGGGCAGCATGAATACTCCACCACAGAGGAAATTCGTAGCACCAACCTCAACCATATCGTTCAGTTTAGCATAGGCCTGGGACCGGTACTATAACGCGGAAGAGTCACAATAGATCCACTTGGGTCGCAGTGATGTCAGGGCTCGATTTTGACCTGCCTTCGATTTAATAAAAAAAACATTAAATTTTATAGAGAGCGGATAAATTGAAAGCTATGTATAAACAGTAAAAATAGTGATTTCAGTTTTTCCTCATAAGATTCTCAGAATTTTTACTACACCAGATTTATTTATATCACTCTTAAGGTTTATAAATATAGATTTTGTTATCGTTATTTCAGTTTTTCCTAGTAAGATTCTCAGAATTTTTACCACACCAGATTTATTTTTATCACTCATATGGTTTATAAATATAGCTTTTATATATTATGTACTCGTTATTTTGATTGCGTAATCACACATTATTTATTATTACTATAATAATTATTATTATTACAGGTTTCGTATTAAACATTATATAAGTCCCCTTTTCGGAGAAAAAACTACAAACTCCGTGTCAAAATAGGTTACACAATAATGCATAGACCTATATAATATTATAGGGAATGTCCACACTTACACTTCCCTATTTTTGGGGTTGTTTGAGGCAGTCGAGGTTTGACATTCTTCATCTTTACATTTTCACATTTGCGTTCCACATTTTGGTTCGCATCAGTCCGCATAGAGCCCCTGCCCCGGCGGGTCGCGCGGAACGTGAAAAATCTTTTGTGTAATAAGATAAATCTTCAGATTAAGTTTTATGAAGGATCCCATTCTGTATGGAAAATCCACACAAAGCGGGCTCCAGCTAAATAGAAACTACTCGTAACATAGCATTAGGGTTGGCGCATAACCGCAACTTGCAACCGCGATCAGTGACAAGCAACAGAATGTTTTTTCATGCATTTTTTATAGATTCGTACACACACAACGCACACGTAAAGACACACGTACACACGAGAAAATCACAAATCAGAAAGCTGAATCCGCGATTCCCTACTGGCGATTTAATACGACAACACCCGAGACTATCACGCTGCGCTACATTCCACACCTTAGATTAACAAAAATCTACATTACGACGTATTAGATATTATGTCCCGTCCTGAATTTACTAGTTTTGCCCGCGGCTCCACCCGCGTAAATAAAGTATCCCACGGAAACACTATACTCTTTGGGCATACAAAAATCTGGTCAGTAGTTTTTGCGTAATAAACATCTATCCATCCTCACAAACATTCACATTAATGATAGTATGAGAATTTCTAATGAAAACCCCGCCTCCCACTGAAATTCTTTCACAAGTTGCGGTCGCTTGCAACCGCGATTAGCTTGTAGTTCATCTGCTCCGAGCCTTAATAGAAATTTGCATGCTCAACAGTAATTTTGCACAAAGTATATATTCTGTTAATAAAATATAATTTACAAAGTAATCAATTTTGTATTACCTAGAAGTTCATAGTGTGGGAGTGGTAAATTACAAGACTTTTTGCAGATCCATAGGTGTAAACTGTAAATCTACGCTTGAAATTTTACGTTTGAGAGCAATTTTAATTAATAAAATTGGCTAATTGCGAGTCGCGCACGGAGGGTTCCGTACAAATGGCAAAAACACGTATATTGTATGGTAGCCCCACTTATATTAATTTTATTATTTTTTTAGTATTTTTTGTTACAGCGGCAACTGAAATACATCATCTGTGAACTGTCTATCACAGTTCATGAGGCAGCCTTGTGAAAGGCAGACAGACGAACGGACAGCAGAATAATAGACCATTTTTACCCTTTGGTAACGGTGTAACGAATTTTACGGAGAGGAAATGTATCTAACATTTCCTCCCCGTAAAATCAATTATTTCAGCGCTCTAGCGTCATTTATGATCTATTAGCTTATAGCGTTATCTATGATATATGTCTAAGGCGTATTGTCGGCTAGTATTGTTTTTGTTTCGCTCCGTATTAAAAATACAAAAAAATACAGTGTTATAACAAATACACAGTTTTACAGTGAAATCCTCCAGTGAAGTTTTACACTAAGAAAATAATACTTAAAGGAAATAAGAAGAAAATAGTGTTAAAGTGTAAAATTATAAAACATTAAATTCTAAGTAATGTAATAACCTTGAACAATAAAAATTGTGACTTTCTGTGCATTTCGCGCATGAAAAGTAATAATAATAAGACTCGTTTAACTTTAGATTACGGATGAAGTAAGTGAGTAAAGTGATGCAGTAAGTAATATTTTATTGACAATTAATAAATAATACATAATAAACATTAAATAAATGTTTAATTTACAAAACTCATATAAATTCATTAGTCGCGTTCTTAGCAACGCCATCGTTTTTAAGTTTCATTTCCATAGTTTCTAGTACTATTAATAGTAAAACGCAAGTGATAGTACCCTTATTTCCGAAGTTTAAAATAAGGACGCGCTGCGCATTGGGAAGCGCTCCGCCCAGTGTGAGCGAGTGAACCTAAGTTCGATCCCGGGGGTTGAGATAACTTCTTAACGTATCTTGTACTATTAAAAAATACGAGAAAAATGGTTTTAAGCAAATGCTCCATATGAAACAAAAATATCCGAAAATCACCTGGCTTGGAATGTAGCAGAAGTCATAAGCATGTGCATGCAACTTCTACCTGTACCAAACACAGCAATAAACAACTAGCGCCCTGCGCACCTCTGACGGTCTCGAGTGGAGCTGTGAAGGATGCATAAAGGATGCATCGAAACGATCGTCTTTCTTTCTACCGTGTGATTCTGACAACGAAGAGGACAGGAAGGAGGAGTGGCTCGTCACCATGGAATCAACAACTATGAATCAACTTGTTAAGGATGTAACGCGTGAAATGCGAAAAATAATAAAGGACGAGTTAGAGGGTCTTCTTACATCTTCGGTTGAATTTATGAACAGTCAACTCGCAGACCTGGAGAACATCGTTAAAGAACAATCCAACACGATAAAAATTCTGATAAATAAAATCACGGATCTATAAACTAAAAATAAAAACCTGGAGCTTTGTGTATGCATAATGGAGCAACAAGTTAGAGAATTCGACCAAAGAATGCTAGCATCCACGTTAGAGTAACAGGTGTTCCAGAAACCCCCAATGAGAATGTAAAAAATATTACTACCGAAATAGTTAAAAAACTAAATGTTGACTGCTACCAGATGGTAAGCGCCCGCAGGATACCACGCCGTCGTGATGAATAACCGGGCCCTATAATAGTAGAGCTACAGTCTAAAGGCAATTGCGAAGAATGGGTATCGACTGCTAGAAACACAAAACTCATGGCTAACGATGTAATGCCAAATCCATCTATTGCGAAAGCGAGAAACCGCGTCTACGTGAGGCCGGCTCTAACTCCACACACGAATGCTCTACTTTGTCAAGCAAAACAACGATTATCAGGTCCCCACAAATACATATGGTGCAAAGAAAGCAAAATATATGTAAAAAACAATGATAAGTCTGAGAATTCAATAATAATTCGATCGAAAATGACATTGAAACAATATTTACCTAAACCTAAAAATTTTATTAGAGATAATTAAAATAAACATTACATATATTTATTTACTTTAATATTTTCAATATTTGTAATTAAAATACCTAATAGGGAGTAATAATAACGAAATTTAAAACTGCATATCTGTAAACTTCTTTATTGAACACATAAAAGAAGAGAATGTAAATTTATTTTTCTTGCATGTCAACATACGGTCGTTAATCAAAATTTTTACTAAGCTACTCTGCTTGATAAACTCCGCAATGTTATCATTAGATGTTATTATAGTGAATTAAGTAAGCATTTCGAATGAAATATGTGATCTCTACCAAATACCGGGATATACATATACAATGAACATGCAGCTACGACAAAATAGGAGAGGAGTCATATCATAGTGTATGTAAAACACTTCTATAAATTTACAAATATATCTAACAAAACATACTCTTTCGAAAATATTACAGGTATTATACAAAGGAATAATAATCAATCCGTAATTTTGTGTGCAGTGTATAGACCGCCCTCGTGTAATAAAAATGTATTCATCACAGAACTGTCGGTTGTTATAAATAAAAGTGATTCCACTGACATGATTATACTTGGTGACATGAATATAGATTTAAAGTCGCGTCTACACTTTCAGAATCGTATACACAGATGCTGTTTGAAAACGGTTTCGAGTAGTATCTCAGACTACACTAGAATTGATATTAAAGACAATCGAGTTACTAAATCTTGCATTGATCACGTCTTCTCTCGTCTTCATGCATCAAGTGCATACACAGCCGCGATAGACACGGTAGCTGATCATTGTTGTAAACCTTGATAGCCTGTTGTAGTAGAGTAAAAACCATCGTCCGTAAAAGATTTATTGTCATTACAGTGAAATCTTACTAAGGGAATTAAATAACACGGACTGGTCTCTCACAAATAGCATAGATTGCCCTGACAATATTTATAATTTTATTAAAACTAAATTCAATAATGCATATTATAAATCTTGTGATATCAAATATAAGAGCCCCAAAATAAAATATAAAGTTCCGTGGATGAACAGTTAACATTCTACAACTATGCGAAGAAAGGGATAAGTAATTTAGGATATGGAGAAAGGACACAACCAATCAATACATTACACAACAATATAATAAAATAGATAAAATATTAGGATACCAAAAAAGTAAATATTAGTTCATTACCTACATATGAAATTGTCGTTTTGTAAAGGAGGAACATAAAGTCGATTTTTTTTAAACATAATATATTTATTTCATCAAAATAATATATTTATTTCATCAAAGTATATACCATTGCTATCTAGGCAGTTTTGCCATCTCATAGGTAGTTCATTGATTCCATGACTAAAAAAACCATTCGGACAGGAATCAATAAAATCTGTGAAGGCGCTTTGGAATGCCCCATCGGAGTTGAATTTTTTTCCTTGCAAGAAGTTATCCAAATTTTAAACAAAATGGTAATCTGTTCGAGCAAGGTATGGGGAGTACGGTGGATGTCTTAGACATTCCAATTGAAGCTCCTCTAATTTGGTAGCCGTCTATTGTGCAGTGTGTGGTCTAGCGTTGTCCTGAAGCAGCAGTGGCCTAGAGCGAATTACCAACCTCGGTTGTTTAGCAGCTAGCTTCTCCATTATGATTTGCAGTTGCTGGCAATGGACATCTGCCGTAATCGTCTGGCCAGTCGTTCACTACAGCAAGAAAGCTGTAGTGAACGACACCGGCACTAGTCCACCAAACGCTCACAAGTAACTTTTTTTTAAACAATTTTCGCTTGGGGCAGGTTTTGGCTGGTTCGCCAGGGTTGATTACGATGAGCGTTTCCAATTATCGTTCAGGATCCACTTTTCATCACAGATAATGATTCGATTTAAAATCCCTTCATTATTGTGCCGGTTGAGTAATGTAACCCAGCAGTCGACGCGTGTTTGTCGGTTTACTGCACCCAATTCATGAGGTACCCACCTTTCAAGCTTTTTCACCTTCCCAATTTGCTTCAAGTGGATTTAAACAGTTTTATCACTAACACCGCAGCCTGCAGCTAACTCGCACGTGATTTGCGATGGATCCGCTTCCACAATAGCATTTAATTCTTCATTATCAATTTTGGTCTCCGGCCGTCCACGGGGCTTATTCTGCAGGTCTAAATTTCCAGAACGTTGGAACCAAAAACGCACTGTGTTTTCTTTTGTGACACCGCCGCCATACACATCATTAATCCTTCGAGCTGTTTCGGCAGCACTGGTGCCACGGTGGAACTCGTACTCGAAAATAATACGATATTTCAAGTTTTTCATTTTGTAAGCAGAGTGACGCAAAGAAAAAACCAAAAGAGGAAAAAACAAATGAATTAAGGTTTTCGAAACACAAATGCATGAGGAAATAGCGGTATAGATTTGAAATTGGAATTCCTGACCAAAGAAGATATATTTGAGATCAAAGTGGCCAGTACGACAAAACGCCAATTTCATATGTAAGAACCTAATATTATCATAATCATATAAAGGTAATTACACCAATCCTAGAAAATTATGGCAATTAATAAACTCAATATGTGGCAGAATGACCCAATCGATCGATCAAACAATAAACAAAGCTTTTTGCAATTATAACTTAACATCTAAAGATATAGTAAATAACTTTGCAAGTGAATTTCAAAACGGTGTAAGTAAAATATGCACTCGCTGTAATATTCCCATTGTTAATGAAAATAATTCTTCAGAGTAGCTGATAAAAGCATAAATATTAAAAAAGCTTGCTCCCAAGCTCCCAGCCATGACTGATTCAAAGTGATATTAAAAGAATAAGAAGTAAAATATCAATTATTGCTATAGCTAATCTAATATGTTTTTATTGATATTGCTATTTAAACGGGATAATATCCGAACGAGCTCAAACAAGGTTGTGTACGTCATGTTTATAAAAAAGGCAAACATGATATCATCTCGAATTACCGTCCAATCACTCTTTTATCATCGATTAACAAAATAATACACAGATTTTTTTGTAATCAAATTGATTCGTACTAAAAATCATAAAATCATAACAAAAAACTAATTTGGATTCCAACCTGGTAAAAATTCAACCTCTCTCCTTTCACTGTTCACCGACCACATCAACTCATCCCCAAACTTACGTTTACTTACCAAAATCTCGTTCTAGCTCTCTTCGTCGATTTCTCCTGCGCATATGATATTTTAAGCCACAAGTCTAATTAAAAACTAAAAAATACTGAAATACGCGGCGCACTCCTTAATTGGTGTAAAGACTATTTATTGAATATATCGTTTCGTGTAAGCATCAACGATGACCTTAGTGACGTGTCTCTGTGGATGAGGGCACGGCCCAAGGTTCCGTAGTAGGACCACTACATTTCATTGCGTATGTTAACGATATGCATAATGTACTAAGACACTGCACATCATTTCAGTTCACGGATGACACCTGTATTTTGATATCCGATGCGGATCCTCTCTCGGCAATAGCTAAACTGCAAGAAGACCTCAATAATATCATCATGTGGTGTCACAACAACGGGCTTGTCCTGAATTCAAACAAAACAAAACTGGTTCACATTGGTTCGCCATATAAGAACAAAAAACCTACAACCGAAGGAAGGCTACTGAGCCATGACCATCAATGCCTTCATTACAATATTAATAGCAGTTGCAATTGTCCAGAAATAGAAATAGTAGATAAACACACTTACTTAGGTCTAATAGTTGATAACAAATACTCTTGGTTACCCCAAATCACCCGAATATACAATAAACTTAATTTAACTTTGACGACCTCTGTGGCTCAGTGGTACAGCGCGTTGGTGCTCAAGCCGGGGGTCGCGGGTTCGAATCCCGCCGAAGGAACAAAAAGTTTTTCTGTGTTCCTGGGTCATGGATGTGTATTAAATATGTGTACAATATAATAAAAATCTTAAATATATGCATAGTATAAAAGTATTAAATATACTTCCCGTTTTCTGGTACCTGTAACACAAGTTCTTCGGATACTTAACACGGGGCCAGATTGACGTGGTGTGAAGCGTCCATAGATATTTATTTATTTATTTATTTATTTACTTAAAGCCTTTCTCTTCTATATATATCTAATTAAGAATAAAATAGCATTTGAAATCAGAATAATGCTGCATAATGCCCTCGCAGACTCTATCATCGGATACGGAATAAGTAGCTACGGTAGGACTTACAAGATATACCTCAATAATATACAAGACCTTCAAATCAGAATTCTGAAAAACGTTGTACACAATACAAAAGATATGTGCAAAAATAACGAGCTTGAATTATTTAAATATTGTAAGGTTCTTCCAAATAAACTCAAACTAAACTATTGTATTTTAAAAGAGCATGATTTCGATGAAAACCTTCGTAAAAAAATAACTCACAACATTCAAATGCGACAAAACACAAAAAAAATTAACAATAACAAGGGCAAATTATTTTATTTTATTAGGGCTTATGAAGAAAGAACTACCGAATTCATTGTACCTCGATTATTTAACAAACTAGACACTTAATTATTAGATAAAATAAACAAACAAAATATTGAAAATAAGATAAATGCTCTGTATTTAGATAAAATATTAAATGAATGGGATTGAGACATATTTGTTAAGTTAAGTTTAAAAGTTATGATATGTTTATAGAAGTATTCAATTTTTGTTATTTTTTTTATGTTTAAATGATTGCTATGCAGATGCGCCGGTCCGTCGAATGAAACGAGAAGCGCTTTGAAAAGATCGATACACGTTCGTTGCGAAGAAACGAGAAATGCTTTAATAAAAGCGACGTTCGTTACGAAAGAAACGAGTGTCCGAATAACATCACTTATTATTCGTGAATGAAAACCTCTTCACTACAGTTTATCTTCAACTTCAACACAGTGCAGCCCTAAAAAGGACTTTTGAAAATTCTAATAACAATTCCTCATCAAGCAGTTTTCACTTCGTAGCACTACACAGCACAAATTCTTCACTATGTCACATGGCAACAGTCGGAGTGGCAAGAGTCGGCGAGGAGCAGCAAGACGTCATGACCCCGCGGATGCTCGAATGAAATGGAAGCCGCGCAGCGCGTCTAGGCATATTTAGTCTATGTCCAGAAAGCGCGTAATCATACGCACGTTAGGTCGACACGCGAGTCGAGGTACTAGGCCCCCATACATTGCGTTCCCCCATATATATATATATATATATATATATATATATATAAAATTATTAAAGCTACAATTTTGTATTTATGCTTCTACATTTGGTAAATAAATTATTGACTTCACAACTGTAGATCGAGTATTACTCTCTACCCAAAAGCTCGAGGTTTTTCCTCCAAAATATCTATATATATAAATATTTGATTTGTGGACTTTTGCCCTTTACGCTTTGTTGAATGTTAAAAAAAGAAGAAGAGTATAAAAGGCACGAGGCTTTGCCGGGGAGTTCAATGGGTGACGTTGTGGATTTTGTATTACCTGTGTGTATAAATGTGTCTTATTTCGGTTCTTAATGTGTAATATTGGTAGAATATTAACCATTAAATATTCGTTAACGTGGACAAGTATAGGCAAGTGGTACAAATTCTAAAAACGTGCTTTTTTGTGTTCAAACTCACAAGGAACTTTCAGTAAAGCTTCTACCACTTTACTAAATCGACTGACATGACTCATGGACTGTACTGACTATTTATTAGGACTTTGACTAGACTTTAGATTTGACGATATAGGAATACGATGTTGAAAATTGAAACTAAAGTTCTATTTCCCGCCTTTTTAACTTGATACTGGCAAATGGTTTTAAGCCGACGCCATTATATTTAAATAAAAAAAAATATAAAAGGCACTTCACAAAATAGACGTTTCTTTTTTCCATTAAAATTCATATGGGAAACATTATAATTAACATGTAATGGTGTAACTTTATTATTCATCTCGTTCTACGGTGAGTTTTAATATCTGTGTTGTGAAGTTTTGTTTGGTAAATCACGCTTGTAATATATCACTTACTTTTTATTTTTCATGTAAATCATCAGATTGTAAAATTAGTTGTCTAAGTAGATTAGCAGAACACGTATTTCATTCGTCCGTACTAATCCATACAGCCTCCGTGGTCTAGTGGTTTAGAGCTTGGCTCTCGACTCGGAGGTCGTGGGTTCGATTCCCGCATTGGAATAACAAAAAATCTTGTTTCCAAGTTTGGTTAGGACAATGCAGGCTGATCACCTGATTGTCTGACGAGAAAGATGATCCATGCGTCGGATGGGCATGTAAAAAGTCGGACCTGCGCCTGATATCTCACCAGTCGTGTCGGTTATTCGTCCCACTGGGTTACGAGAGTAAAGGAAGAGAGAGTGCTCTTGTGTACTGCGCACACACTTGGGCACTATAAAATAACTCCTGCGTAGCTGGCCTGGTTTCAATTAAACCGGCCACCGTCACTGAAATCAGAGCTATTGCTATTACTAATCCATAGTAATCCGTATTCCGTAGTAATCCGTTCAGTAGTTTTTGCGTGAAAGAGTAACAAACATCCATCCATCCATCCATCCTCACAAAATTTCACATGTATAATATTAGTAGGATAAATACATTTTTTGTGTATGTGCATTGTGCGTATATTTGACTATCTTTCACACAAATGCAACCGCTGACTACATTTGAATTAAATTTGGCACAAAGACAGTTTATGGCCACTTTTTGTCCCATCCAAAATTTACGATTCCTGCAAGATAGACAGATTTACTTTGTATAGATCCAGAATAATATATTAAGAACCCTGAACTTACAAATTTATATGTTACAAAGCGTAAAGGATACACGGGGTAACTCTTACATAACGTCTGTCAACAGGTACATTACGGGTTAACCCGCAGCCGCCGCTAACCCGTCACTGCCATAACCGCCCAGCGACAACCGGTTACAATAAAACCGACCCTTTAAATGAGGTTTTTCGGTCTCGGTGCAAAGGTCACAATATATCGGAACCCATTAGTCGAGGCTTAGTGCGACTATTTAAGGGCACGTGCCTGTTGCTTCTAAAATAATCACATTATCCGTAAACAGAAATCGTTAAAGGAGTATGGGCACTCCGGTCTACTTACACAATACAAGCAAGGTATAATATTATGTCATTAGAAAGGTAAATTTTTATACTTCATTAGTTTGTATGGCCATAAAAGTGTTATTTTGTAAGATGCAATGTAGATGCCAAAAACCAAAAAAAAAGAAAAAAAAACGATTTTATTTCCTTTTGTTTGATCACACTTTAAATCATTTGGAGATGGATTGGCGCGGAAATGTTTTTTTCATTACGAAAGCCATGCTCGGTACGAATAGGCTGGCTCGACTGGAAAAATGACACGTCCTCATAGAAAACTGGCGTGATAAAACCGAATAATTTGAAAAAAAAACACACTTTATATTCGAAAGTGTTGCTAATAAAAAAACAAAGTCTGGAAAGTAAAATGCAGCAAACTTAAGGATAACGTAATATTTTAATAAATTTATTTATATTTTAAAGATGGTAAGCTTTAATGCTGAAATTGTCTTAACAGGTAAGGATTTAAGTTTTGGGATCACATTTAGTTAACTCACTAATACCTACCTAACGATATATCATACGTAACTACTATTTTCGCAAACCTCTATTTTCAACTAAAATTGCTTATTTTATTCGTAAATTGGGCCAATTTAGGTTTTCGCAAATCGAAATAATAATATAATGAGCATACACCGGGTTTAATTTAGGTAATCCTATCTCAGTACTTGCCCTTGGTAAAGGAAAGAACGGATTTTTTTTATTGAAATAATGTACAACAAATGCCTTTTCAGATGACATATTATGGCTTGTTCGTATTGAGTAGGTATACCAACGTGCCCATTCTCCTTTGGCTTACTAAACTTTCCTCCTACATTCTCTACTAAAGTGAGAAACTAAATTAGCTAAAAAAAAGGCATAATATTTTTACGTATTTTTGTAATATTTTCACATTATGAAAAATATTTACAATAATTCTGAAATACATGAGATGGCTCAATATACACGAAGGATAGAACAACAAACAAAGTACCTAACGTATACACCTACAGCGTAAATTTTCACCACTTTGTTTAGCTAAACCTGATCCCTCCATTCACTTTAAACCCATCGCGTCAAAAGGCGTTAAATATACGATAAGTGAGTGTCACGGTTAAAAATGATCCACGCGATAATAAATCGTCCAACACAAAGGATCTCTACTAGTTAGTATGATCGAATGGGCAGCCATCGCGATGAATAGGGTTGGTACTCACTTTATTTTAATTTTAAATTTATTTTAATACTGAGTTCACACAAGTTAAGCGCTATATACTGTTGGTAGCCACGATTTACGACTATAAAACAGTAGCCCAAGCACGAACATTGTATAGGCACTGTTTGTTACAATTTGCCTTCAATGACGATACGAATACTTTTTCGCGAATTGTTCGTGCTGGGGTTACAGTACAGCGGCGTTTACATTTTAGCTTCGTAAAACAAAAAACGTCAAGTTATATAAATATATAATGGAAAATGCCAATGTCGGGAGTTGTTTATAAACGAATTCTGTAATAATTTGGTTATTTAACTGTTATATTACTTAATATATATATATTTGAGAGCGCAGGTTCGATTGCCAGGTTGTGGCGTGTACCAATGAGACTTTTTCAGATCTCAAGTACATTATACAGACGCTCTAACGGTGAAGGAAAACATCGTGAGGAAATCCGCACATGGTTGGCCCCAGATGTATAGGACCAGTCATTCCTCTGGTCTAGGCTGATTATGTTGTGAGAATGCCGTATGTGCTTAGGCAACCATACAACATTTAAAAACCAACTGTCCCAGGCACTACAGTATTTCAAGAGTGGTTACTTCGCATGGAGAATACATTATAAATCATCCAATAATGGATGCAAATTTAGTTAAAAATTTCGTTTTTTTATTTGATTGTTGCATAATATTTTTAAGCATCCGATTTCGATTAACTAGTTATGTGTTTGAGAGCTGATAACGAAGATAAAATTATGACTCTACAAACTACTTATATTATGCAAACAATAATTTTTCTTAATAAAACTACTAAAATCTCTGCTGTATTTAACACGACACGAGATATAAAATCGTAATGACATTTTAATTAAATTAAAACCTAACAAGTTATGAGCGCTGTAGGATAAAACTTTGAAGCCGACGCGTCATGCAGCTTAATTGTCAAGCACCTCGGCTGATGTTTTAATAACAATGTCATTTTAACGTAGTTGAATGTTAACTTGTTTAATGTATGACTGATGATGTTATGTTTGATTCGTAGACAATAGTTTATGTCTGCAACATATTATAAGATGTTCAACTGTTCGTTTACACACGCGTCGCCGCTGCACTAAGATTTGTGTGTCATTTTTTGCCGCAGTTGCAGCGCCAGTGAACCAAAGACACCAAATACTGTGGACAGTGAGCACCTTATCAGACACGCAAAACCTACACAAGGATTTAAGAATTAAGAATTTTTTCTTACATTATTTTGGGTTGTCATGACTCATTTATGAAGTCATTAACACTCGAAAAGGCGTCTTTATTCCGAACGTCAGTGGGCATGTAGAGAGCATTTTGCTGACCGTTTTCTTTGAGCATTTAAAGTAGGAATACATCAATATAATTATTTATTTTTATTACGCGAATACGTGGTAAGCAAAATGCCCCCGCCAATAAGTACCTGTCGGTAGAAATCTTCTTCTCCAGCGGTCTCGTGCGCACTCCTGGTATTCATATTTTTGACACGGGTAGGGGACGAATGTGGGGCCAGTACAATAAACGTTCGTTCCTTACTAGGAAGCCCGAACTTAACAGGTTGTTGTTTTACGATTTACAAAGGTTTTATGGCAAGGGCGGCAAAATGCTCATAGTGCGCCCACTCGAGAGTTAAACAATAAATCAGCAACTATAATAACGTGTGAGAGCTACGTTTAAGTAAACAATCCACTTCATCATATACGACTGTGACACACAATAATATCTTCCGAGTTTATTCGCTATAAAGGGACGAAACATAAATCGACTTTCAAACTAATACAAAGTCTCGAAAGTTCCACGCATCAGACAAAACAAACAGGATTGGATGAGCGATAGGCCAGCCCTGCCAGCCTGGAGGAGTCGGTAATTGATAATGGATGACGTCACCACGTCACCCAATGATTGATCGGCTGCGGCCCAAATTAAAAACTGTACATGCTAATGTACCGTGACAGACACTAATTGAGCTGATCGTATGCGAAGCGGCCGGATAATACGCCGGGTATGTTATCCGCCTGTTTCAGTCTGCTTCGATGAGCTATTATATTATGTATGGGATTACCTATAGAACCTAACACTCGCTTCGTTGGGCGCTTCTAATCCAACTACCACGAAATTGGTCAATACGTTATAATAACCTACTTATTACAGAGAAATCTCCAAAAAACTCATTGAGGCCACCCGAGACCCCAGAGCCGGCATCTGCCTGGCCCAGAGAATAAGTATTGCAATCCAGCGAGGAAACTCTTTGAGCCTTCTAGGTACTCTGCCTGGTGGGGACGACCTGGGAGATTTCTTTGTTTTGTAGCTTTTTAAGTTTTGGAGTAGTTATTATTTTTTTAGTACTTACCTACTTTTATCTGTATTTTGTCTTTATTTTACCTGTATTATACTTATTACATTATATTACCTTATTCAAACTTAGTCCCGCAACACACGTAACGATTTAACGGTATCCTTTTGGCGGCCATGGGTCAGAGTACAAAAAAATAAATAAAGGCGGGTCACACTTGTAAGATAACTTTGTACCTAATCAATATCTACATATTTAGTTATCTGTTGTATGTAGGTATTATGAGAGATATTGTGAAAATGCTAAATTTATTATTTTTATAAAATTAATACCGATGACAAAGGAGCAATGAAGACAAAATGAGGATAAAATACAAACTAATATACAACAAAAACTTAGAAGTACTTTAAAACTAATTTATGTAAAGAACTTAGGATAATTTTAAACAATTTTGAGTGACGATGGCCAGCGGGTGTTGCCGACCACCGGTTTAGCCGAACTGTTCAGTTTTATCGTCACGTGTGTAGCGCATACATTCCATACTGTTCTGTTAGCTACCACTACCCAATGCCACGAGTCATTTATTAGCCACTTAAATATTATATACGATTATCTTTCCGGCTAGACATTTTAATGAAAATTAAAATGACAAGACAAATGAAATGGGTCTGCGGCAGGATAATGATGATAGCATTCAATAGAGTCTACGTGCGGTGCATTATGATTTCTGCAATGTCACTTATAGTACGTGCACCTAATAATATTATGCAACGGCTAAACTAGAGAGGTATAAGCGTTATCCACACGTACAGTTCTGAACGCTGAAAACAGCCCGCGCCGTACCAACTCTCGCTCTGAAACAAACGTGTAGATGCACGAGGCTGACAGTCCAATCTGGCATGTCAATGTGAGCACAGGTTTTAAAATTTAATATATTCCACGCGCCAGTCTAAACTGTAGTCTAAACTCTTGAAATCACATTTACACGCACAGTTTGGAACATTTGCCTAATATGTCAAATCCGTTCGCAGTAGAAACTGCGGGCGCATTTTTAATCGTTATGAGCACGATAGTTTTATCCGCAGTACAAAACGGCACAGATCCTTCCGCGGTTTGGAATGCAGTCTCAGATGCGCGGTCCGAACTGTACTGTGTGGATGGTCCTATAGATTGGCTTGGCAGCGTTCAGAACTCGGTACTCACTTCGCGAATATCGCAAAAGTTCACGATTAGACCATACCCCACGTACTGCACGAGACAGTCCCGTTAGTTGTGTTAAAATTTTGGCACGGTTTGAAGGACACTTTTGCCGCTATCACGTTTTAACGCCAGTTCACACCGAAACGAGACAATACGCTACGCGGCGCTGCATTTCTAAGATAGCGATTTAAAATCAAACTTTATTCACTACACAAGAAGATACACGTTTCATTGTAAGAATTCCAATGTCAAACTAGACCGCTCTGTATACTGTCACTCCCGAACTCATCGCGCCCCACGTCGCAGACAATACGTGTTTAATGTTAGTGTTAGTTTATTATGTATGTATGTTAGTCTATAAGATATTTATAATATGGGCCTATGCAGCCTGAAATAAACGGTATTTAATTTTTTTTTTTTTATAGCGCGGTGCCACTTTTCGCGTATAATCGATGTGAGCTGACCCTTACACACTAGAATCATAAGGATATGTTACAGCGTATAATTGTAGATAAGTCTTCGTTTTTTAGTATTAACTTTTAGTTTATTATTTGGCTCCATATTGTATTTTAATAACTGAAATAAACTTCCGTTAACAGATGAGTTTTAGCTTGGTTGAAGTAAGTTATCTATTAATGTAAAGATAGACAACTGATTACTTATTAAAGTACGACGTTTACTTTAATAAGTAATCTTAAAACTAATTAAATCTGGTATGAAAAGCATTTTACTTTGATTTCTACGATCCGACACCAATTTAAAAACTTAATTTTAATCTTCGAAATCCAAAATCATATATCCCGTTTCTTATGTAATTTATGACCACGGCATACCTACTGTACAGAGTTGCAGAGAACTTTTGACACACAATGTAATTACGCGATGTAGGGATATTTAGGCAATAACATTTGCAATGCGTGACCTTTGCCATTCATGACGTTTGCAAGGCGTGACGTTATGACGTTTGCAACGAGTGGCCTTTGTTTAAAGCGCCATACTCACCCTCCAGCCTCCAATTAATCTAAAGCCGTGGCCTTGAAGCGTACTTGTAGGCTAAAATTATAAATGATTGACACTTTTGACACTAATGACGGCTGTTAGTACCGGTGCTGGATTTGTAGGCTGGACAGTTAGTATGGCGATTTATTAAATATTTTACCAAAGTACTAAACACACCGGCATATTTAGCGGAACACAAAAAAAAAGGTCAATATTTAAAAAAATATGGTTTTATTCTCTACTTACTACACTTCTTTTGTTATTTAAAGTTTCATTTGTTTTACTTAAAATGAGATCACATTAAGAACAGATTTTGCGAGTAAAGGCTATTTGTGAAAAACGGTACATTTTTGAACTTTTCATGTAACAGGGAAAAGTGAAAATTAATATTAAAATAACAATTAATTAAATTAGAAAAATGATGATTAATATCGCGTATTTCCTCCACGTGCTCTTATTAAAGTTTCTACCCGTCTAGGCATACTGAGAATGATGTTATCGATGGTCTCCTGGGATAGTCTCCGCCATTCCTCAACTACGGCGATTCGCAGTTCACCCACGTTGGCAGGAGCTGGAATTCTGGACTTAACTTTTCTTTTCAGCAAGTCCCAAACGTGCTCTATTGGGTTCATATCCGGTGATCTCATATCATTAAGATAAGCTTGAGTTACCCGAGCGGTATGCGGCCGAGCATTATCCTGCATAAAAACAAAATCGTCACTGATATATGGGGCAAACGGTACGACATTTTCTTTTAAAACTTCTCCGATATAGCGGTCTGCAGTCAGACTCACTCTGTCAATCACTACCAAGTCTGTGCGAGCTCCCAAACAAATGCCCGCCCAAACCATTATTGATCCACCACCGTATGCAACTGTAGTTTCAAAATTTGTCTGAATGTATCGTTCTCCTTTGCGTCTGTATATTCTTTGCCTGCCGTCAATTTGATTTAGGAGAATTCTGCACTCATCACTACACAATACCTTACTCCATTGGTCCGCGTTCCAAAGTCGATGTTCCTGAGCGAAAGTTAACCTGTTTCTACGATGATTTACCTCGAGCCTTGGAGCCTTGGCGTGCACAAATGAACCCAAACCAGCTTCTTCGAACCTTCTTCGTACCGTACGCTCACTTACGGTTACACGGTGTTACACCCCGCACTGCTTCTAACTCAGTCGGGCTTGGACTACCGTCAAACGGGGGTTCCTAGGTACACGAAACCGAATGAAACGATCATCCCTACTCGAAGTGCGTCTTTTTCTGCCTTGTCCTGCTCTTCTCACATAAGTACCGGTCTCCCTGAACCGTTGGATGCTGCGATGGATCGTTGAAACTGGTCGACGAAGATCTCTGGATATCACTCTGTAGGTTTGACCATTTCTTCGCATTTCGAGTGCCCAGGCAATCTCCGTTAGGGCTAAGTCAGGCATAATTCAGTCCCAACTCCAAAAAGATACGCGATAAAAAAAAACTAACAAAAAACAGTATTTCAATGAAATTTTAAATCAAACTCAGAAGGAAGAAATACCGAAGTTCGCTCCAGATAAGGTGTATTTGAATAAAATTAAAACAATTGCATAAAATGTGATGTTCAGTTGTTTTCTTAATTTGAAAATATTTCTTTTTAAATTAAATGACGTATAAACCAGCCAGCAACCTTATATGATACTGATATCAAACCTTTATTTTATGTTCCGCTAAATATGCCGGTGTGTGTATTTCGTCCAATATTGTGCTTTTGTGAGGTATAATTATAACTTAGGTTTACCTTTAGGTCGTAGGTATCGATTATAAAATAGGTAAGTATTTTATTAATTAAATGGATATATTATATAATTGCACGCTAGATTTAGGTATTTTAAACATTTAAATTTAAAGGAGTTTATAAAGATTTACAACTTTTTGAAGTTTGAGAATTTACAACCGAATCGTGTTGAGTGCGGTGCTCGTATAAAAAGAATTTTTTTTAACAGCATAAGTATAAAACTTTATAAAGTCAGACTTTACGTTACTTTTGCAATTATAATTTAGAGCGTTATTAAAAGGGTGAAGTTGTGATGATTAGAACGTAAAGGGGAGTATGATTAAAATATAATTTGCGTACATTTTTATAAACCTTGTAATATAATATTGAGTTGCTGCTACACAGCGGTTATATAACGTTAAATAATAATTATAGTTTAGTATAGTTGGTTTTTTAATTAAACTTTAATTGGTAACAGTGCGCTTTTCAACGTGTTATAAAAGTGATATGAATGAATAAAACGGCTTTAAAACCAAATTTTACGTTATAATTTATCGTCATAAAATGAGACCGGCAAGTCGCCATACATTTACTACCTGGTAATTAAAATACGTGTCCACAAAAAGTATTTATTGTAAGTTGTACTTTATGAACATAGGAACAAAAAAAGCAATAATATTAAACATCAAACTCGGGGGATAAAACATAATTGATTAAATATAATCTAAGCTATTGTTCAATATATTGCCCTAGTGGCGGTTTGTGGAAAAGCAATATCTATTAGCTGTGATATGAATTACGTCATGGAATTAATAATTATTTTCTTTGGAAATGCAATATGCTAACAGATAATGATAGATGTCGCTTTCACGTTATGAAAACCAAAAGCATAATAATATTTTTTCTTAGTGTAAATTTTTTTCTTAGTGAAAATTCACACCCCAAGTGCTAAACCGCTGACCACCCTAAACTGCTGAACTATAGAAAATTAAAATAACTTTATACATCAATTAAAAATAATCTATCTATTGGGCCACTAGATGAAGATTTTACGCCTCAAATTGACAATTTACAGCATAATGATAACGATTACCACAGATAAGTACGTATTTTGCATATGAAATCTCTAATATTCGGAAATTCATAACTTTTTATTGCCAAGTCCTAAAAATATAATATTTTTTTATATAATAACTTTTTAAGTACTATAATACCACATAATGTTATGTTCGAAACTGGGCCGCTCTTGATGGAAAATTAGGCAGGATTCGCCAGTGTACTTTATGAGTGTATGAGATTACTTTTGTAAAAACTTTAAATTATACTATTGGTATAATATTATGCGATGTAGTGTAATAAAAAATACATCACATATATGTTCGTCTATAAATAAAAGCTTTCAAATGAATTGTAACATTCTTTATCATGAACGTCAAGGGGAAATCTTCGTACAAATCTAAGATCGGCATTAGTAGGGCGTGTTTCATACACCAATCCATCAACGTCGCACTGCTATTGTATGTGTTGATTTACCGCGGCCCTACGAGACTACGGAGGCGAACGCGGTGTATGAAGGGGTGAAGGGCCCACAAAAAATAGCTTACCGGCTTTCTTCCCACTGAAGCTAGGGTCCATTGGGTTGCCGCATTATTGAAAACGAAATCCTGAAACAAATAATTACAGATAGATAGGTTTGTAATGGCAAGCTTCCATGGCAAGACGTGGATGCTTATGTTAGAGCACTGAACATAGAACTCTGCGCTAAATAAAATAGAGCTGAAAATCGAACACACAAGTATAGAGTCAAATGTCAATGTCATTCACGACAGGTCGACATTCGACACTTCGATTTTCAACTCTATTTTATTAGCGCAGAGTTCTATTTTCAATGCTTTGAATTTTCACCGGCCTACTGGGTTCCGGGACGATATAGACGTCCCAGGCTTTAAGATAATAAGAGCTCCTCACACCGATCTCGGTGACGGTGGCCGGTGATCAGCCTGCATAGTCCCAACCAGACTTAAAAACAACTTTTTTTTGTTCCAACGTGGAGATCGAATCCACGACCTTTTGGTTTTTTCTTATAAAGTTTATAAAGTAATAATATTTTGTAACTTAAAAAATATTCTGAAACAGTAGGAAATTTCCAATAAAACTTAAAATTAGAAGAGTTTAAATCCAATTTAACGCGGGAGAAGCCGCAGGTAAAAGCTAGATATTATTTATATGTGTTTGTTTTTGTAACAATATAAGGGGTCCCATATACGGTCCAGTTTTCCTTCAGTTCGACCTGGATAGATGCTAAATCGTATCGGTCTATGTACAATTCGAGATCGCATCAGTCGGCCGGATGGACTGAAGCGATTCGTTCCAGTGTTGCCAACTCTGATTTTGCCGAAACTACTAAACTCGCGTCGTTTTCTACTAAAAACTACTAAAAGAGTACCGAAAATAATATAAAAAAAACTAGAAAAAAGTTACTAAACTTAGCAATTCCTAAAAAAAACACAAAAACCACTGCATTTTCAGTTTTAATTGAAAATATGATAATTTTACCTTTAAATAAAATAAGTATTGTAGGAAATATTACGTATATAGAAATTAAATGGGTAGTTTTAAGCGACTCACGGACGCGTGCTACTATATGCTATTATGATTAGGTGTCATATAGCACATTGCCATTTTGCATTTTATGATTACTGTCTGGCTATTTTCTACAAAACCACTACTTACAACTAAAGTCCAACTAAAGAGAGAATAAAATACTAATTTAAAAGTGAAACTTTGTAAAACAACTAAGTTGGCAACATTAATGACAGACAGATGGACGGACAGAGCTTTATTAGGGTTCCTAAGTATTAACCTAAAAACACGACCGAAGCTTGGGGCAACCAGATGCAATTTTTCGTGTATGTGCTCGAATCCGTTCAGGCGGAACCTTAGATTAAAACGCATAGAAACCGGGTACGCGCATGTGAAGCAAATCACGCTGAGCCATATCGGCTCAGTTTGTTCGAACGACCCGGTCAGTTGTCAAGGTTAAGCGCTAGTGCATACATCTCCGACTGTGCATACATTATGGACGGTTTGTGTCGTTATTGGGTGTCACAATTCATCAGAAAGAATATTCGGACATAACATTTCATATGTAAGTACTGCAACTTGACTTGTATTAAGTCAAATATTTAAAACATTTTAAAAAAAGCATATTGTGTAGCCATGTTGCTCCCCTATTGTGAATTGAAAAAGTGTTACTAGTAATAAGCAATTTATTTCAAAATTTCATGGCTAACTAATAGTTGCAACTTAGTTTTTAAATATTATCTGATTATTTTTATACTATAATTTAAACTTTAAAGTATTGCCAGTATTAAGACAATCCTTAATAAATCCCTTATACCAGTTTAATATAAATAATGTTCACAAATCATGTTTATATGGTTGAAAATGAAATATAAGCTATATTTTTATATCTCACGATATTAAAAAAAACAAATACAATAATCACGATTTTAAGAGCTACATTCGGGGAAACTGTCCTTTAAAACTGTACATACTCCACAACATTAAAGTTTTGTTTGTTTGTGTCGGCGAAAGTATGTAATGCTTACGCCTATATCTTATCTGTTGCTTACTTCACTTTGTACGATGCGTTTGTTTGAAGACTATCGATCTAGGCATTATTAATCTAAGGGCCGAACTGACGTCAGTTCGGTTGGATGAGATTTTTTTCGTGTATGTGCTCGAATCCGTTCAGGCCGAACTGATGTCAGTTCTAACTGAAACGATCGGCCTCTTGTCTGTGGGAACCTTAAATCTTGAGTCCTTATACACTCGTGTTAAAGTTGAGGAGAAAAATATAACTTCTGAGAGCTCGTAGGCTTTTATTGTTCTTGTAGACATTGGCCTACAAGAACAATAAAAGCCGTCTTCACATGTGCGTGGGAAAGAGTTGATTCTAAAGAAGTATGAGTTACAATAATAATTTAAATATATATTTTTAATTCATTTATAAAAATCTTTATAATGGTTTTTACTCACTTATTAGAGAGTCCTAGCCAAAAACAGAGGCTCTATAATTAGTCCAAACCATTTTTGACGATCACAAATAATATATTTAAATGTTTAATCGAATTAAAACTTCATAACCCAATTATAATCATTTAAACTCGCCAAATTAAATTTGTGAATTCTGTTTCCGAAGTTTTAGGAACATGTTTTTACATGGATAACCGTTATTAGGTTGTAGTCAGCGAGTCAGCGGCTCGGCGCAGCTGGAAACCCTCCCTCATCTAACCAACCCCCTCTATCTAGCCTCCTTTCCCCTAAGTAACACCTCTCAAGTCTCGACGCAATCCAGATGCAGTAAATACTAAATTAGATCCTAATATTTGGACGCGGAATAAATGTTTAAGCAGCTAGGATAACTGATCTGGATTTTGTTTCAAAGCTTTAAAGTAAAGGACACATTTTGGAAATATTTTATAATCCCAAAACGGATTGGTGGACGCAAGGGACACTACAGTGACAAACAATATTTAGGGTAAAAGGCCATACTGACACGATACGATAGCCGGATATATTATAACGGACCGGAAAACGCTCTTATATCGTAGACATAAGAGCATTTTCCATTATTCAAGCCATGTATGTAATGACATAGACATGTATAATAATATGTTTAAATATATAACATATAGCTACCTCTTACAGTATCGGCCACGATATCGGATATCGTTATCGCGTAATGTGAAAACGCTATACAAATTATTTTTTTTTAAATACTGAGAAGGTAATAGCGTTAACGACATCTAAAACTGCCCCGTGGCAGGGCAGCTGAGTGTGTACGGAAATAGCCGAATTTCAATGTCAGTATCTAAATCAGTGCTATAACATTTGGTTAGGGCACAAATTATTAATAGTTTCTACGTAAGTTTGGAGCCGATTATCATATATATTATATAAGAAGAAGATGGAAATGTAGTGCTTCCTGAATCATCGATTTCGTTTAACTATTTCCGTACTCGGCTGCCCTGCACCATGGCAGTTTTAGATGCCGAAAACGCTATATATGAATCCCTAGGCCGAACTGATACCTATATTTTGACAACGTGTTGACAGCAATAAATGTGTCATGGCGGCATGTTATTGATATTAACGACTCTGCAACTTAAAATTTCCCGCCATAAAATGGCGCGTACGCGTGATTTATAGCTTGTAAGCCATCAACTCCGCAGCAACCAGCCAGCCCTCTTTATTTCACGAATATTGATCAAACTCTACTGGATAGTAGTTACGGCCGGGAATTTACAGGGTCAGCGATGAAACTGCGTATCTACAGATATTGTAGATGTCTCTACATATACAAAAATCCACATAATACATATTATCCATGTAGAATATTATATTCCCTATTTCCGTCTCATTAAATAGATAGATCTGCAACTACCATAACCTTTTAAACGTGGGGGAGCAACAGGCATCCCTATGAAGGAGAACCAGCCTTTGCCACTGCTTCATACCTACTGTATATTTCGTAATTTTACAGCGGGTAAGATGTTTAGGGGTCTTAGAGAAATTAACGTAAAAGAACGCTAGCACTGTGTGGGTACCGGAGGCCCAGGGTCATGAGGTTGTAATACCAGCAACGTACTCGTATACCCCCAGGTGTTGTGGGTGTAAACATTGCGGCGGCGGCCTTACCGGATTGGCAATATGGCATTAATTGATTCATTTAATAGTCTATATTATATTAAAATCTTATACTTATCTATACTTCAATATCTATACTAATATAATAAAAAGTAAAGATTTGTATGTTTGCATTGAATAGGCTCCGAAACTACTTGACCGATTTTGATGAAAAGAGACTATGGGAAAGTACATAGGCTATTATCATTTATATTCGGCTATATTCATTGCGGCAAAATGTACGGTTCCACCGAGATTTCCTTTTCCGCGCATGAAGTCGCGGGCTACATCTTATAGTAATATTATATATAGGGATTAATTGTTTGTTTTCATTGAATAGGCTCCGAAACTACTGGACTGATTTTGATGAAATTTGTCAAAGATATAGATTAGACCACGGGCCTTCCCCATGGTCTAATCTATATATATATATATAGGATATAGGCTTAGTACATGGACTTTTTATCGCGGCAAAATTTACGATTACTGCAGGATTTCCTTTTACGCGCACAAAGTCGCAGGAAAATTAATCTAGTATAATACGCCTTTACCAAAAAAGTAATATCGAATTTTATTCCGAGTGACAATGGAACTTATCGACGATCATGACTGCGGAGGCTGATACAGCAACATGAAAAGTGCCCTTCACGTATGCCGAATAATAACTATCACATTAAAGTGTTGCCAACTCACAAACATCACCCCTGAAACAAGGTCGTGTTGTCCATAAACACTTTTATAGGTATAAGTAGATAGTATTAATATTTTCTAGAAAATAATTTTCTGTGTACAATCGTAATAAATATTTTTAATATGAGGTTTTAAGTCTTTCGTTTGATAAATATCATTTGTGGAGAGCTTTAAAAGTTATTTCGTAGTCTGCTTTTTACTACATCATATTAAATATTAATACGTGAAGCAAAAACTTTCAGTACAAACAGTTTTACGAGAATTATGCGAACGTAGGAGTATCATATTTGACATAGTTAAGGTTTATGTGAAGGAAGGTGTGGCAGAAAGCTAAATTTTTTTCAATAATGCTTAAAAATAGATAAAATAAATAAAAATAGTAACAACATACACTACCTCAGATTATTAGCACACGCTATCAAATTTTGATACACGTTGACGTTTGTCAATCTGTCACAACATTAACATTTTTGTTTCTAGCTGACAGACAAACCCTTATAAAGTTCCAAATTTATAAGGGCGAATTTCGACTACAGGGTGACATTTAATAATAATTATACATACATTCATAAAAATATTCCCATATGCGTCTCTACTCTACTCCGTGCGTGAGCCGTATGGTCCCTGGCAGAGTAGAATAGGACCTCCCTAATTCTCACCGAGATGTCGTACGAGGCGACTATGGTACAAATATGCGTGCAAGATCACCAGCACACAGAGAAGGAAAACTCTGTTACTAATAAAACCCTCGCCAATACGCCCTTGCCCATCGCGGCGAGTAAGGGCAATTCTTCCAATGAGACGCCCCAGAATACAACGGCCCTTTAATTCCCGGCCATCGTGGTGGCAGTCGCGATCACGGCGGGGTGGAGGGTGCGAAGAATCCCCGGGAGGGTTACGGCCACCACCAACAACAATTACATTTGGCTACATATAATGCTCGTTCGTTGAGGGAAGACGTCCATATTGCTGAGCTCGAGTCAGATTTAGGTCACATTAACTGGCATATCCTAGGGTTGTCTGAAGTCCGAAGACAAGGGGAGGACATGATAACACCTGGAATCTGGTCACCTACTCTACTATCGGGAGGGAGGAGGAGGATACTAACAGGACGTCCCAAGGCGGGGTTGGCATATTGATCAACAAAGTTCTCTGTAACAATGTGATGGCAGTGTGTCTACGCGGGTAGCATACCTCATTCTCAGACTTACAAGAGATATTCTATAAAGGTAGTCCAGGTTTATGCTCCCACGTTCGCATACTCTGACGATGAAGTCGAGGTCTTCTATGAATATATAGCCAAGGCCATTCATAACACCACCAAGGCTCACTTCACTGTTATTATGGGGGACTTAATTATTATGTTATTATGGGGGAAGATCGGTTCCCACGGTATTGGTAGCAGAAACCAAAGGGGACAGATGCTCGTCAATTTTCTCGAAGCCCAGAGGCATTTTCTGATGAACTCATTCTTTCAGAAGAAGCCTCAAAGGAAATTGACCTGGCGCAGCCCCGATAGTGTGACCAAAAACGAGATAGACTTCATCATGACGAATAGGAGGTATATATTCAAAGATGTCACAGTGATCAACAGGTTTAATGCTGGTAGTGATCACCGACTTGTGCGCGGCACTCTGAATATAAACTTCCGTACTGAGAGAAATCGTCTAATGAAGTCTGCGCTCGACCGTCACTGCACTATATCGCTGCGGGATCACAAAAATTCCAGCTGGAATTAGAGAATCGATTCAGCCTGCTGGAAACCACGGAAGACGTTTATCAATGTGTCAATAAATTCACGACTATTGTCCGAGAGGTGGGAGAGGCATTTGCCAACGGAAACGTGGGAGTAAAGTGTCCAATATCTCAGCAGAAACAGTAGATCTCATGCGACAGAGACGGGAGATGATAGCGGATTCATCAGAGTGTCGCCTTCTCAATAAGCGTATAATAAAGAGGCTACGTTTCGACCTGCGCCAAAGCAGTACTCGAGAAATCGAAGATGCAATAAGGCAAAATAAAGGCTCGAAAGTATTTGCTAAGCAATTGGGGAAGGAGCCATCTGACGAAGCTGACGACATCTAATGGTCGAGTCGTCACATCTGTTGAAGCTGAAACCTTCTACGGACAACTGTACTCTTCACATCCACCGAAACCCACAACTCTCGATAGGGATAATAAACGTGTCCAAGTAACCCGCCACTTCACGGACAAGCTACTGGACTTTAAGACCACAGAGATCGAGGTGGCTCTTGAGCAGCTCAAGAACAACAAGGCAGCTGGAGATGACGGTATTTAACTGAGATTTTAAGAGCTGGAGGGCGTGCAGTCCTGGACCAGCTACGGAAGCTATTTAATACCGTCTTTCAGAAACGCACAACGCCGGAGGCGTGATCTAGAACTGTGGTCATCTTGTTCTTCAAGATAAAACGCGCCTAAAGTTCTACCGACCGATATCACTTCTGAGCCATATCTATAAGCTGTTCTCAAGAGTCATCTCGAACCGTCTTGCCCGAACATTCGACGACTTCCAGCCCCCGGAAAAGGCTGTGTTTCGAAAAGGCTACAGTACGGTGGACCACATTCACACACTGCGGCAGATCGTAAAAAAGGCGAGGAGTACAATCGCGCTCTTTGTCTTGCATTTGTGGACTACGAATAAGCCTTCGACTCCATCGAAATCTGGGCTGTTCTAGATTCTCTCCAGCGTTGCCAAGTCGATTGGCAATATATTGAGCTGTTTAGATGTCTATATAAAGTCGCTACGATGACCGTCCAAATTGAAGATGTCCAGACAAGACCAATCCCATTACAGCGTGCAGTGAGACAGGGAGACGTTATTTCTTCGAAACTGTTCACCAACGCACTGGAGGACGTCCTGTCAAAAACATTGAACTGGAATGGAGGAGGCATCAATATAAACGGCGAATACATCACACCTTCGATTCGCAGACGACATAGTCATTATGGCTGAATCGCTGGAGGACTTGACGGGGATGCTGCAAGCCTAAGTGTTTCTTCCAGACGGGTGGGTCTGGGAATGAACTTGGATAAGACAAAAGTCATGTTCAATTCATTTGTAGACCCAATGCCAGTCACCGTCGAAAATTTTAGCATCGAAATTGTCCAGAAATACCTGGGATAGATTGTCGTCCGACTGGGTAGGAACAACTTCGACAAGGACCTGTTTTTTGTTTGTTTTTATTTTGGGTGCCAAATGCTCCTGTTGTAGCTTCTTGGTTGGGGATAAGGCCTGTATACTAAGGGCCTCTAACTTATCTATGCTTTTTCGCACTGCGGAGACTTTTATTGGTTGTGTATGGGGCCTGCCCTCGTCTACATCATTCTTATTTGGTGACGATATGGTAAAAGTGTCACTGGCTGGCTTATGGGGAGTGTGGAACATGTTTCTGTATTTTAGGGGGAGCCGTCAATAAAATTGATATTAAATAACTGTGCAAGTCAAAATAAAATAAATTGTAGTATCGAATTAAAATGAAATTGAATTATAATAATTAAAATGTCTAGTAATGTGATAATTAAAGCTGTCCTATTCTAGTTTTATACTATGTTACGAATATAGTGCGTATTTAGGGGGATCCCTAAGCGTTCAGTTTTCCCTTAACCTAGCAACTACACCAAAAATGATGTAGTTGGTCCTAACATCTAGTCTTAAAATTAAGCAGTAGCTCCAATAGGGGCTACTGGTTTGAGTTTCATTATTTACAATAGTACCTTTAGTTATTTAAGCTCTTTTCCAGGATTCAGATGTTCCAGTTCCCGGAGAGGCTGATGCTGTTATCTTACAGGTAAGTATGTTAAATTTTTTATTTTACAGGTGCTCCGGTTTGTTTCCAGATGTTCGGTCAGTATCTGCGCGTCGGCCTTCTTCTTCTGGTTCGCTTCTCTCCTTAACCGCTTCTCTCTGCGATGGGTTGATGCTGAGATAACTATTTTTGTCTTCCAGGTGTTGAGGTGTTCTTGCAGGTATTCAACTTCCTTTCGACTGAATAGAACTTCTCCTGCCGCTTTTAGCGGTAAAAACCGTGTTCTCGTACGACGTCCGGAAGTCGAGATATTGTCGTTTAAAGATTTCCAAAATGGCTTCCAATATGGGCGCCGAAATTTTTATTCCTTTAAAACTTCCGAACCGTTTATCGTACGAGGGTGGTGTTTGGGTTTATTTTCTTTAGCTTTTTATTGTCTTGCAGGTGTGCCTTTTCAGGTAGTCTTTTTTGAATTTGAGCTCCGAAATGTCGAAGTGCTCGGATGTTGTCTAGACTTCATACGTGGATAGCTTTCGTCTTGCTTTCCTCCCAGAAGAAACCGCAGTCTCCTGGGCCCACCAGAAGCCGAGTTATTTCAGTTTTTGTCGGCTCTCTGACAGTTAGACAGCTGTCAAATTCAAACTTTAGTAGCCGATATCTCGTGAACGGTATGTCGCTGGTGGGTCGTGTTTGGGCTTTTCTGGTAGGTTTTTCCTCCTCTATCTACTTCTGGGGTTATGTCACTGCAAATTTTTTTGTGAATTCAACGTCCAAACCCCATGGGTACGTTGACCTGGCCTATGGGCTACAGGAATCCGTAAACCGCATCTCTCTGCAACGCGCCACTCCGGAGCTATGTGTGTTTAAAAATTCCCAAGATGGCCGACAAATGTCAAAGTCAAGTTTAATTTCGTTTTAACTCTCTTAACTTAGCTGGTAGCGAATCGCGGTTTCCTTCTACTAGAGGTTATCGTACCTTAGGTATTCTCTGTTGGGGGTTTTGGGGGGTTCTGATCCCCCTTTTTCAGCGTAGATTATGGGCCGATCGGCAGCTCCTGCTCATGGCTTTTCCAATGCTGTATCGCACGTTGTTGGGCGCTTTATGGTTCGGGAGTTATAAGAGGTTAAACTTTTTCCAAAATGGCGTACAAATTGGCTGCCAAATGTTTTTCTTTGATAACTCCCGATTCCGTGCACCGATTTGGCCGTGCAAGGTGTCTAGAGCTTTGTCTCGGCTCTGGCTGTCTTATTGTGCGCTACTTCTCTTGGTCTATCCCGTCGTTCCTGGATTATCCCTATTTTTTACCTTTTTCTCAGGACCAGGTTATCACAGGAAGACGGTCGATATGTCGTTTGAAGCGTCTAGTTGTGCTCTACCTGCTTGTTATGGGTCCCAGCTCGCCCAGGGTCTCCAGTTCTCACTGTCGAGTGCTATAGCGGAAAAAGGTTTTTCCTTTGGTTTGTAAAATTTTTCCAAGGGGCACTTACCCTTTTTGTTGGGGTTCTAAGGTCTTGGTGTGACACTAATTTACAAACCCTCAGAACCCACGCGTCTCTTGTGGTTACGGTGTGGTTGCTGATTTAATTTGGGATATTCAATTTTTTATTACTCACCCCCCTGGTGACGAAAATTTTTTCTTTTTCCGGAATATTGGTTGGCTGGTGTGTGACTTTCTGGTGCATTTCAAGTCACTAAATCACTGACCTCGCGGTGACGCTTAAAACTATTAATCAAGGTCAATGGTAGTTCCACTAGGTCTATAATTATGATTTTTACTACACTAATAGAGGTCCCTGTCCTGCAATGTCCACTTATTTAATTTAAAATTTAAAAACACTTAATTTATTACACTTTTTATAAAGTTATTTAATTCTTATTCTGTTTTACGCACTTTTTTACACTTTTTGGACTTTTTTAAGCTTGGACCATATCACCCGCATGTGGGGGACGCCGAGACGAATGTAACGGTACTTCGTTCGTCCAAATCGGAGCACTTTAACCCACTTTTTTGTATTTTTAACTGCGGAGCGATTTGAAAAAGCTGCTTATCGGTCAGCAGAAGGCACGAGACTCCTTAGTCTTAGCCGTCTTAGCCGATGGCCGATGAGGCAGAAAGGTTTTGGAGTGGAGACCGCGAACAACCCGCCCCGTAGGACGACCTCCCGCGAGGTGGACCTAAACGACGACGACCTAAAGAGAATGGCGGGAAGCGGTTGGATGCGGAAGGCAGAGGACCGGGTATGGTGGTGCGAAATGGAAAAGGCTTATGTCCAGCAGTGAACGACTACGGGCTGACGATGATGATGATGATGATGATTCTTCTACTGAAGGTTTTTTTTTAATTTATAATTTTCCAGCAATGCAAAATATTCAGTACATTCCGTTAAACACATTATAGTTCTTATCATGCCATGCCATTTGTATAAAAGCCAGTTTAAGCTGTATAAAACAGATGTAACAACATAAGTTTAAAAATACACCAGGCTGTCGTTCTAAAGTTCCCCGTTCCCCGACGCAGTTAAAACATTGACGAAGAGCTCAACTTACTCGAAGAGGTAAAATACTTTTACAAAGAAAAATAAATTGGTTCCAAATTAATTGGAATTAAAATATCTACGAACAATGTTTTGAGCACTAGTACAGGAACCATTGACAACTATTCGAAACAAATGTCAATTATATGGGCGTTGTCATAATTTTCATACAATTCTCTTTCAATGACATTACGAATGCGTAGCTGTCAATAGTTCCTGCTAAAGCCACCATTATATAGAATACGTACAGTTCTATGTAAACGAATGGCGATACATAAGTTTATTAGTTAAAACCAATGACATCAGCAATATCGAAAAATTTATTGATATGATTTGAAATACTTTGCGTTAGCTCTGCTGTAAAAGTTTAAGCATTACAAGCTCTAACATCATCTTCTTTACATAATATAAATCAAGTAAGCACGAACAATTGACAAGCACGTATTCGTAACGTTATAGAATGTCAATTGTATAGTCATAATGTTCATACAATTCTCTCACAATAACGTTACGAATACGTACTTGGCAATTGTTCGTGCTAGCCCTACAGTAGCTAACTAGCTAGGAGCTGTGGGAAGAACTAGACTTATAAAATTATAATAGCTAGCAAAAGTCTTAGCTCAAAAAATAAGTATCAGCTGGCCTCCGTCCAAAAGAGCTTAAGTATTGAGCACTTAGCTCAGTAATGCATATTGTTCCAGTGTTCGCGGCCGCCGGGCGGCGGGCAGCGGGCGGGCGGCACTAGCGTTATTTATACTCTGAAGGTCACACTGAGACGGATACGTGACCGAAATGGAAACTTTTTTTAAGTTTTCCAGTTTTGTATACATTTTTAATCCGCATATGAAAAAAAATGTTTCAGAACAAAAATATCATGATGTGTAATATTTTATTATTCAAAAATCTACTTAATGCAACCAGAAGTGGAAATTGGTTATAATTTTAAATCTTTACTAATCCTACTAATATTATAAATGTGATTGTTTGTGAGGATGGATGGATGTTAGTTACTCTTTCACGCAAAAACTACTGAACGGATCCAATGAAATTTAGTAGTTTAGGCTCTGGATCCATACACGATCCATAGGCTACTTTTTATCCTGAAAAAGTACAGTGTTCCTTTGGGATACAGATAGTATTATACTATATCTGTACTAATATTATTGAGGAAGGCTATATTATAACAATAGCAACCCGCCATGGCTCCGAGATAAAAAGCCTATGTCCTTCACCGTAGTCTATTATGTATCCGTACCAAATTAATTAAAATCGGTCCAGTAGTTTCAGAGCAAACAAACAAACATATAAACAAACTTTTCCTCTATAAAATATTAGTATAGAAAAACCACACTCTTGCACTCTATCTATCCACTACATTAAAATTTGAGTAGTTTAAAAGAATAAAGGTCAGTGCACACCGATACGAGTCGATACGCAGCTCTCCATTTTTAAGATAGCTATTCACAATAAAACTTTATTCACTCGACAGAAAGATACACGATCCATATTATGTCATCAGTCATACACTGCACATGCGCTGTGCAGCGCGGTGCAACTTAACATTCGAACTCTTACAATGAAACGTGTATCTTCTTGTGTATAGATGAAGTCAAATTTTGAATAGCTTTCTTAAAAATGCAGCGCCGTATGGAGTATCGTTTTCTTGGTGTGAATTGACCCTAAGCGAAGAGGAAGGGAAGCGACTGCATTTTACACTACGTAAAGATGCATGGACTTATAATTAATTCTACGCGAACGAAGTCGCAGACCATGACTAGTTCTATTACTATTATAAATATGAAAGTTTGTGAGATGGATGGATGGATGTATGTATGGATGGATGGGTGTTTGTTACTCTTGAAACTACTGAACGGATTTTGATGAAAATTAGTGTGGTAGTATTTTAAAATCTGGGTTAACACATAGGCTACTTTTTATCCCGAAAAAGTACAGTGTTAACGTGGGATACTATATTTACGCGGGCAGAGCCGCGGACAAAAGCTAGTAATAAATAAAATAGACGGTGTAACAGCCACATCCATTATTCGCACTCGGCCCTTCAGTGCTGTCATCTATCAACAAATAAAAAAGAATTTTCATAAAATAGTTAACGGTTAAATTACAGTATATTAAATGGGCTCCATTAATTGTAACAACAAAAGCGCATTACGGCCATTGTTCTGAACAATTTCGGCGTGTCGAGTGTGAAGACAGCGGGTTATTATTTCAGTGGCGGCGTGTGATTGATGGCTTCCTTGACATTCAGCTACAAAATAGATGTGACATCTGAACCCCAAAACAACAAAAATGTTGTTTTAATGTCTGGGAACTTGTTAGGCCAATGCATGCTGACTTGATTTTCTGACACGAAAGATAGGCATGTAATAAGTCGGTCCTCCGCCAGAACTCTCGCCAGTCGTATTGGTGTTACGTCGCACTGTACACGAGAGTAAAGGAAGAGAGAGTTCTTTTGTGTATTGAGCACACAGTTGGTCACTATAAAATCGGTGTGGGGAGCTATTTTTTTTATTATTATTAAGATCGAGTAAGGCATCTTGGTCTGACTAAATATCCACCCATAACTTCTCAATTACTTTTTAGAAGCTATACCATATTCAGCCCTCCCAATTCTCTCACATTCCCAGTGACACGTCACACCCACATATTAACCATTTACTAACTACACGACATTTTTCTCCAACAAAATGGCATAAGTCTAACGCGTACATAAAATGTCTATCCGACCTCGAAACGCACGGTAATTGTGTACCTAACTAAATCTTGTTTATGGACTTGTGGCAAATTGGCACACCCTACACATATTATAAATATTTCATTTCCTATTGGTTGTATTATACCTTTTTTGTTGCTGGAATAAAGTCGTAATAGGATTCAAGAGTCATTCTAAGCAATATATATAATAGTAAATGTATGTTTGTCTTACACTGAGTTGTAAAACATTTAACTTTCCCTTTCGTTTGCAAATGCAACTGCATGTTTTCAAATATCAAAATATATTTAATAATTTTGATGAAGAAAATGAAATCATGACCACATAAAATTAACTCATCTTTCCTAAAATAGTACTACAACTGTAAGTAAAATCACGGGTGACAGCTAGCTCGTACTTCGAAATAGTAAACCCTGGAGGGCCATGGGGAGAGGTGAAGAGGGGAACAGTACAACATAAACAAAACAAGTTATTTCCTCACCTGAATACATTAACCCGGCCAATCTCTCCGCCGCTAAATTCTTAACTTTATTCGCAGTTCTATCCGCTATGTTCCCAGATTCGAACGATTTTGGTGTTAGCATTTTATTTATATAGCAGATATAGCAGATTTTAGATTCAGTAAACAACTTAACTTGTAGGAATGGGATAAGATTTAAATTTAAATACTTAGGTGCATAATATTATTTTATATTACGTGTTTCTTTAGAAATCTGTACGCTTCAAAGGACACTGGCGAATCCTGCTCGATTTTCCATCAAGAGCGGCCAAGTTTCGAACATATTGTGGTTTTAAAAAAATATTATTAAAAAAAAAATAGGAATAAAAAGGTATGACTCTCCGAATATCAGAGAATTCATGTGCAAAATTCGTATCTATCTGTGGTAATCGTTGTCATCATTCTGTATAGTCTATGGTTATCATGCTGCAAATTGTCAATTTGAGGCGTAAAAGCTCCATCTAGTGGCCCATTAGATAGATTTATTTTTTATTGGAGTTTAAAGTTGGCACACCTGTCTTGGAATGCCAATGCCGTAACAACATTAGTCGTAAAGTGTACCACACCTTGCATTCACTCAAATTACTCCAAAACTTTCTTCCTACGCTGACGATTGCTATTTAGACGACGAATTAAGAGATTCTAAACAAATTAGAACGGTTGCAGAATCTCTCCATACGTTTTATTTTTGGCTTTAAAAAACGAGTCTCAATACAGAAATCAGTTGCAGTTGCTCCCTATTTGTCTATGGAGAAACTATAGAATACTCTGTCCCCTTTCAATACTCTGTTTAGTCCTACGTCTCCTTCTTACTTAAATGAGCGTTTCTCCTTTCCTAATTTCCAAAACTTATCTTGTATACCCTTTAGATGCACTTTTCTAGATATCCCTCCCCATCGTACAGACTTCTTTGCCTACTCCTTCACGGTGCATGTTGCTAAGCTCTGGAACTCCTTGCCAGCTCAGATACGGGAGTGTAAGACACTTGGGCTCTTTAAGGGAAGACTGCGTGAGCACTATCTCAGCTTAAATTTATAATTAAGATACCCAACCCCTAATTTATGCTATTAATATATTATGTTTTTATTATACTATTATAAAGTATTGTATATTTTAGTATATTGTAATATTTTTATGTAAGTATTTGTATAATATTAAATAACTTAATCTCTTTTTCTTATTGTTAATAATTATAGGCCAGACTGTACCATATACTGTTACTTTTCTTTCTTTGTCCTCTATCAGGTCTGCTGGAAGAAATACCAATCATGGGATTAGTGGTACGTTTGTAGTTTTAAGATTTCATTGTTTATTATTGTGTACATAAATTATTAAATAAAATAAAAAAGTTATTATCTTTTTCTATAGTTCAAAAGTATAGTACTAGTTTTATGAAAAAAAAAAGTTACTTGGGGTGTGAAATAGATCCCTCCAAACTATTTATATTTATACCAAGAAAATAATATACCCCGAGTTTGATGTATAATTTTTTTTTTGTTCCTATGTTCATAAAGTACAACTTACAATAAATATTTTTGTGTCCACGTATTTTAATTACCAGGCAGTAAATTTATGGCGACTTGGCGGTCTCTTTTGTAAATTTTACGAACAAAGAATCAATATATTACATCAATTTTATTTTCTAAAACAGGAAAGAAATACAAAATATTTCATTTTAAATTTCACATCATAAGTAGTTAAAGCAAAAAATGAAAGCTATAGAAGTGCTGTAGTAGAGTTTTTAACGGCGCTCGCATCTGCTTGTAAAATATTTATTGCGACGCTAAAATAGAAAGTTCAGTGAACTTAGACTGAGCTAAGTTTGGATCACTTTCGCTGGTAATAAATTAGCCTTTGACTCGGAGGTCAGATTTAAAACAAGATTTACGGAGAAGCAATTCGTTATCTCCAAATTAAAGCCAATCTCGACGAATATTCATTAAAGACGCTGAAATTATTTTATATTTTAATATTATTTGTTATTTTATTGATCATAAATCTTAACAAAATTGATAAGCAAAAATATAATAGCTTTGTAAAATAATATAAGGTTTGTAGTTAATGTTTGTATTTTTATTGAATATGAGCTCCCGTGGCCACTAGAACATCTCGTATGCAACTCGCTAAGTTAGACCACTCGGGTTGCATACGAGAGAAAGTATATTTGACACGGGTAATTGTGACATGTACTAATGAGACTTTTCTGAATCAAACATTTACATGGCACAACCTGTGTCGAGCACCCTCTCGTATATAACAAATATAACCGCCTACTTTTTTTGGAAGTCGGTTAATAAAATAAATTGCTCAATTACATAGTGCGGGCGCTCTAAAGTCTACACCGCGAAGGAAAACATCGTGAGGAACCTGCGTGTAAAAACGAACAATCCAATAGCCCGTGATGTCTGCCAACCCGCAGGCTCCTAACATAGTGGGTTACAACCCAATCCTATTCTCATTCGAAGATACGAAGTCCCAGCAGCACTATATATATATATATATATATATATATATATACTAATATTATAAGGAGGAAAGATTTGATTGTTTGTTTATTTGCATTGAATGCGCTCCGAAGCTACTGGGCCGATTTTGAGAAAATTTGCCACACGTATAGAGTAAACCAAGATTCCCCTTGGTTATATAATATAGCTATTATAGCTTAAGCTACTTTTATTGCGGCTAAATCTACGGTTCCCGCGGGATTTTGTTTTGCGCGCAGGAAGTCACGGGCAACATCTTTAGGAAGTTGTTGTATTTCATTTGTAAGTTCTAATGTTATAAATAATGAATTAGATATTTGATTGTGTGAGAGCAGTGTGAGAGCAGTATTTCATTCTGCCTGACTTTAATTAAGTGCTGACTACCGCGAATTTATGTGAGTGAAATATCGCCAACGTGTTGTTTGGTTTAATTTGTTTAGCTAATTTAACTGTGAGTTGCTAGTTAGAGTGTTAATTTTCTAATTATAATTAATTATTATAATTATTATTATACAATCAATAGTAATAATTATTATTATTGAATGTCCAAAATACATATAGCAGTGAGATAGCTATGTATATAATTGCTTAGCCCGATAATATTTTATAACAGTGGGTTTTGCCGTGTAATAATAATCATATTATATTGCTAATAACTTCTATGTAGGGCCTAATACTGTACTTGTCCGAGATACAAAGTAGCCTATGCGTTAATCCAGAGCTCAAACTACTATCACACCAAAATTCATCAAAATCCGTTCAGTAGTTTTTACGTGAAAAAGCAACAAACATCTATCCATCCTCACAAGCTTTCACATTTATAATAGCAGTAGGATGTGTGATGTTTTTATGTATCAATTGTAATCGCCACAGGCTTCAAAACTAGTAAAAAAACATGTATATATAAAAAAAATATATTAAATATTGTTTTCGTAGCTAAGCAATGACGTTAGAGCTGCTACGAAATTCAAATACGACAATAATAATTATGATTATTCATATTAGAAGTAGTATTCCTCATACCTTATGAGGAATCCTACTTCTAATATGAATGTAAAAGTTTGGGATGATGGATGTATGAATGTATGGACGGATGTTTTTTATAGTTTTACGCAAAAACTGCAAAATTGATTTTGTTGAAATTTAGTACGGTAGTAGTTTATGCTCTGGATTAACACATAGGCTACTTTTATCTCGAAAAAGTGTTCCAGTGTTCCGGTGGGATAACGTATTTACGCGGGCGGAGCCGCGGGCAAAATCTAATTATACATAATAAAGGCATGCAACAAACGTGATTTTTTGCCTTGTTTTTCTGGATATTAATAACTTTAACAGGAAACTTAGGAACTTGAAATATTATATTTATATTAACTTGTATATTTTCTTTAAAACTCCTTATCTTAAAAATCGATTCCTTAAAAATCGACTTTATGTTCCTCCTGTATAAAACGCCAATTTCATATATAATGACCTAAAAGGCAAAGCTGCTTGTCTGATGTATCAACGCACAGGCCCAAACCATAAGGCTAAAAATTTGAAATTTACACACGTATTTCTGATATGACGTAGGCATCCCCTAAGGGAGGATTTTTCAAAATTCAACCCCCAAGGGGCTAAAATAGGTGATAAAAGTTTGTGTGAAACTTTTTATTCCTTGGACATATTTGCATGCTATTTGGTATGAATTGAGTACGAAAATATAATGAATTTCAGCGTTTTTCATTCAGAAATTCAGCCCCTAGGTGGGGGATGAAAATTTAAAGCCTAATATCACGCCGGCAAAGCTGCGGGCAATTACTGCTAGTCAATATAATTAAAATAAAATCTATATTTGGTATGATTCGTGAATATAATATATATTTTTAAGGATATTCCATAATAATTAATGAATTAAAGTAACTAAATTATTATCTAAACTAAGCTCTTAAGCTCTTCAATATATCTATACTGATACCAATATAATAATAAGAGGAAAGATTTGTTTGTATGTTTCTATCTTTCTTTGTTTGCATTAAATGGGCTTCGATACTACTGGACTGATTTTGATGAAATTTGGCACATGTTCAGAGTAGACCACAGGGAAAGACATAGGCTCTTGTTTATTGCGTCAAAATGTATGGTTCCCGCGGGATTTATTATTGCGCGCACGAAGTCACGGGCAAAATTTTGTTATTTATATAATTATATTAATAAGTATCACGAGAGGAGTGAAATAATTATTTATATTAATTATTATTATTACTTCAACTGCAGTTGAGGCGCATGGCCGGGAACAGGTGGCATGACGATCGGAAAGAACTTTGCCGATAAATCACAGTAAACAATATCTGCGCGGTAATAAAATAATTAATACACAATTACCGGGCCATTACTTAACAGTTCGGAGATAAATCACGAAGCCCGCCCGCCCAGCCGCCCAGCCTGGCCGCCCTAATTGGTGAGGAAACATTACATTTTATATAATGCCTCTCAAACTTTATATTTCATTGTTTGCGACATTGTTTCATTGTCGCCGTAAATTATTTGTCATTGATGTTGCATAGTCCAGCTAATTTGATACGGCACGGCCACTTGTTTTTTTTTTTCATATAATGTCCGTCATTTTCATAGGAAACCAATTGCTGACATAAAGAACAATTAAGAACGTGGAATTAAATAATTTCTTGTAATGTATTTTTGCTGTTATGTAATATAGAGTATAGTGATGAGGGTATGATGGTCTGTGTGGTAAGAGCGCCAGTTCCATACAAAAAGAATATTCCTCTTACATGTAACTTTAAAGGGGTACAGTAAGGAACTGTTGTAAAACATATTTAATCTAAAAAATTAAAATAGAATCAAAAAGATATCTATTAGCGTTTAGAGTGAAATTCATCTTGAGCTCAAACATGCTTATATTAAGTTCCAGGTAAGTAATTAATTCTGAACAACTTAAGAATAGACAACTGCTTTATTATTTAAAATTCCGATCAGCTTTTCTCATTCCTCAAGTTCCCTTCAATATCTCACTTTGCAGATAAGATACATACGCGTACACATACGCAAAAACCCTCATTTATATGATAATTTTTATGTTTAATACAATGTTATGTAAGTTTCCTAAAAATTGGTGTACCAAACTCCTTTATTAATTTAAAGTTATGAATATCGTAAATATGTAGTAAAACGTATTTTAAAACTTTTATTATAGTATTTTATTAGTTATCCTTTCTATCTTCAGCGGCAAAAACATAAGCTCCTGATTTAAAATTATTTTTAAATATAAAAGTTTATGTGATAAAACAGGATAAAACTGTGTTGTGAATTAAGTGACTACGTGCTAAGAGCAAATGTAGCTATCGCGCGCTGCCGCACAATTGCCTGGACTACACGTACGGTCAGTAGCGGCGACACGTCAACAAAGTAAACACGTCAAAGCGAGAAAGTGCTACAGTCGCGGTCGACAGTCGCCCGTTCGTGATAAGCATTAGTAAAATGAAATAAGTATTAGTATTCAGTGTTCTATCCACTCGCTTATAATGGAGTCGAACTAACGCAATAAAGTTATTCTGTAGCAGCTGTAATTTGTGTAGTATGTACGTCGATCTATTTCATATTTAATAGGATTTACATCAATGTATTGTAGTTCAGTCTTTTGTCTATTACATACGCATTACCTAATATAAAATAGTAACGCTTCTCGCCTTTGCTATGTGAACGGTTAGATCTTTTGTAATACAAGTAACTGTTTTATTATTTGTCATGCGTTTATGTCATGTAGGTATAGTTCTATAAAACCCTGAGTACGTTTACACATACGCTGCAGCCGTTGCGGCCACCGCTGGTGCCGCAGCTGCACCGGTGGCGGAAACATCCATACAAATAATAAAATAAATAGTGCATTGACGCCGCGTAAATACAATATTCCTCGGGAACACTGTACTTTTTCGGGATAAAAAGTAGCCTATGTTTTAATCCAGATCCTAAAGTACTACCATACCAAATTTTATCGAAATACGTTCAGTAGTTTTTGCGTGAAGGAGTAACAAACATCCATCTATTCTCACAAACTTTCACATTTATAATATTAGTAGAATACATTTGTTAGATTATTCTTGTATCTACACTTGGTCTAAAAGGGCCACATTAAGTGAATCATACTATAAAATATCAACTTATGACTAAATAGCTAAGTACGATGCTCTCTTCTGACAGTTTTCAATAGAAATTGATAAAATGGTACACGTAATAAGAAATGCTTGATTGTTAGATAAGAGAATTATTAGAAGTTACTGTAGGAGAAACTTCTTCAAAATTTGATGTTTCATAGAGATTCACTTAAAGTGGCCATTTTAGACCTGATGAATGTAATAACATTTACAATACAACGCCACATATACAGAAAAAAGCGAATTACAGATCCACAACAAAATATAATAATATTCCTCATCACAAAATAATAAAAGGAATAAAACATCGGTTTGGTGTAATGACGCTTCTTTGATTAAAATATAAACGCACATACACACATCCGCATCGAACATCAAAAGGTAAGAGATCCAATCGGAAATAATTTTTCTCGGCTTTTAAACTCGTTACGATGTAAAAATATCGCAAGCGGGCAAGTCTTTGACAGTACTGGGAACTGTCAAAGAGCCTCGACAAAGGAGAAAGGAGTATAGAAAACACTCGACTCACGCTCCCCCGGGAAAGAATAACCCTCGTTTAAGCCACTTTCAGAAATACATAGAGGTTCATCTTTATTGCGAGTTTAAAATCTAAACAAATTCTATTAAATATAAATTTTTGTAACTTAAGATAACGTAAAATTAAGTTTTCATATATTTTTGGAGTTTATCCTTTAAGGCTAAGAACTCACAGTTTTCACCCGCGCCCGCCGAGGTTGCGGGCCCGCAACTTCTGTAGAATGCAGATTTGTATGTAAAAAATGAAAGCACAACTCACGGCGCGTTTTACGCCAGCGGTGTGCGCGGTTGTTCGCGGGTCCCGCTGCACCGGCGGGCAGCTTGTAGAATCGCGCGGGCCGCGGTCACCCGCAGCCTCGGCGGTTTGCGCCCGCGCGCTCTGCGTTCGGTTTGCGGGCGAAATTCAAAAATTGTATTGTAAATATGTATTTGCCTTTTAGCAACCACCCGTTCTTGCAATTTTCATCCGCCATGTTTGCGGGCGATGATCTGAACCGCGGCGGCTGCGAAAAACCGCTCAAAACCGCGGTCTCGTGAGTTTAGAAATAAAACCGCAGTTCGACGACTGCGGCGGGCGAGGGAAAAAACCGCTCCGCGAGTTCTTAGCGTACGAATCGATTTTCATATAAAATTGGCTGAGCTTTGGAAACGTATCAGGAGTAAAATCAAAATTCAAAAGTGACGCGTTAGGCGTTTGGTGATTTGTCGACAAATATCAAGTTTTTGATATTATATTTCTGTATAATGAATGTTAAAACTTATAAATGTTAATAATAATACATGTACATATTATATTCAACGCTCACATTACACTTAATAACATTACATAGACAAAAAAGGACCAACATGAAAATAAAAATAAAAAACAATCACATTAAAGTACGTACTTACACAGCATAGAAACAAAATAATAATTCTAAATACAAATAACATTACACAAAAAAAAATGGTTATGTACCTATTGTACTGTGTGTATGGTATAATTATAATAATCTATATTTTGTATTTTGAAATTGTTTGTAAGCAGTAAACACCCGTCATGCGTCAGAGCTGACTCACACACATTAACGGCCGGTTTTAATAACCTATCTACCAGTAACTATAATTTGTTAAAAACGTCACCTTTGGTATCATTTGCTGGTTTTCAGCGTTTCAATAAAATAACACAATTAAGGAATCTTTGTCTGTGACAGCGAGATCGTGTGTGAATGTGACGTTTTTAACAAATTATAGTTATTGGTAGATAGGTTATTGAAACGGGCCGTTAATCTTTCATTTTAACTTCACATTTAGGTATGTAAGTATCTCCAGTAGCCGACATATCCGGTGTAACACTTTTCGACCTTATTACTTGGCAATAAGGTTCAAAAGTAGTCCACTGGATCTATCAGTGACAGCGTCAGTGGCAGTAAAGTTTCGCGTAGGGTTGTTCATTTTCTCAAGATAAACTACGAATGTTTGTTGTAAAGTTTGTGTTTTGCTACTTTGTAACTCAATAATGATACTTAAGATTGCCGTATTGAAACGAAAAAAATACTTCATACCCGATCCTTAACTCTCCTAAAGCTATCCAGGTCGCTAACGAGACAAAACATAGCAATCAAAGTTTTGAGTCTGCAATAATGACAATATTGCAGGGGGACACAGCTTAGGAATTCCGCTCACATCCTCATCCCTCCCCCGTCTCGCCCCACCTGCCCCGCCCGCGCCATGCGCCGTGACAATCCACTATTTGATATGTCTGCGCCAATTTAAGTTTGTTTCACTAAATTTTTTCGGAGTAAATGAAATGCTTCAAATAAAATAAAATTAATATAATTATTTCATTTTATATTTGTCTTATTTTCATTTAAAATTTAACTTAAATTTAGAAGACAATATTTAAGTTTCATAATAATATTATTAATATCTTTTGGTCTTATAAAAATTAATCCGCGTAGGTACTTGAGTAGTTGATTAATCATGATTACTGATTAGTTTAAACTTATTCTTAAATATTAATATTAAAATAGGTTTCTTTTTTATTTTAAATCTAATATTGTTTAGACATTTAATAAAGCTAGAAAGTTATTAATTATTTCACGCATGTAAAGATAAGATTATTCCTATATTTTAATCCGAGTTTGACATTCCACATCTTGAGTGTACGAGTACGAGTTCGTAAATCTTAATCTGTCGTACAAACGACTTCGATTACTGCTGACATATTAACTTCCGACTTCACAGTATGTCGCCTGCAAACTTTAAAGCTCGGCACAAACCGGCGACTATAGCTGTCGCGCTACTACAACTTTATAATTTTCATTTATTTCGTGTTGCCGTTAACGGATTTAAGTAAAACGAATAGCAGCGATCCGTTAAAGTGTATGATGACCATGTAGCGGTTGTCGGTGGCCCGTTTTCGCAGCCATATTTAATTCTAATACTTTTTCTTGCCGAATACTAAACAAAATAATAATCCTACTACTATTATAAATGTGAAAGCTTGTGAGGGTGGATAGATAGATAGTATCTGAATGGTTAAGCGTATTTTTAAGCCAACTTAACTTAGTCCAATTCAAGCCCTCTAAGAGACACAAGTTTGCACGTCCACACTTCACCGCTAAAAAGTTACCGATGGTTGTATGTCCTCGTTTTGAAAGCACCCCCATAAATGTCTCCTCCAACATTTGAATACTTGGTGTTAACATATCGAGCGAGGTCCAGTTCCGATATCATTCTGGAGGGTAAGGCCAAGGGGCCGCTCCAATTTGTCGACTGCCATAGTGTTTCAAACAGGCTTGGTTTTCTGTATAGTCAATGGTTATCATGCTGCAAATTGTCAATTTGAGGCGTAAAAACTCCATCTAGTACCCCGATAGATAGAGTTTATTTTTTATTGGAGTACAAAGTTACTTTCTTTATCTATAGTTCAACAGTTTAGTACTAGTTTTATGAAAAAAACAATTACTTGGGGTGTAAAATAGATCCCTCTAAACTATTTATATACCAAGAAAAAGATTCATATATTTTTGGTTTTCGTAACGTGAAAACGACATCTATCATTTATCTGTAGGCATATTGCGTTTCCAAACAAACTACATATTAATTTCATTACGTAATTGATTTCACAAGTAATAGATGTCTCTTTTCCGCAAACCGCCACTAGGGCAATTTATTGTATTATATATTTTATTATATATAACAATAGGTTTGGTTATATTTAATCAATTTTCCTTTATCATTACATACATTTGTAACAAATTAATAAAGTATATAAAGCATCTATCTTTGATCCCACCGAAAACACTGTACAGCTTGGCAAAGCAATCCTGAAATGGAACTAAAAACTTTAATCGCTGGCAACAATCCTTCTGTGCTTTTCAAAAAAAGTCACCTACATATTGTGTCAATATATTCTGTGATCGGTGATCTTTGTTTGCTTAATTTTCCATTTGTTCTATGATCGTATATACCCCTTTTTTCTTTCGTCGTGCAACAAGATAATATCAATAATTTCGACTCGGTTATGTCAGTCCGATTGGCAGTTTGGTATGCGTATGTGCTATGTATAATTTTTGCTTTGAAAATCTTATCTCTTCTCTTCTTCAAAATCTTAAAATCTTAAATCTTCGAAAATTATAAATGGTGGGTTCGAATCTCGGTCAAATAAGTATTTTTGTATTTTTTTATATTTTTATTTATTTATCCGAGCAAAGCAAAAGTTACCCATGTACTTTAAATTAAATTAACAGCTGACGAACGAATCTTATTTAAATATTATTGACATTTTTCATAACATCATTTAATTCAAAGTATTAAAATCATTATTGTCACCGTATACGGGGTGGCCATACGAACGATAGTGGCGCCCCTATCAATTTAGCGAATTTTTAGCAAACTATACCATATCATAGTAGGCGTATAGTCATAAAAAGATGCGAACCGCGATAAAAGAATATCGACAAAAACATCGAACATCCTTAACCGATAAATCGTAGCAATTTGTCGCGCGTTTAGAAGTCTTTACGTTTTCACTCCCTCCTCGAAGTGGAAACAATTTCGCTCGAAAAATTGATCCAATTTGCATTTCCCAAAACGATTTCACTTGCCTCACACATAAGTGCACTGAAACCATGCTTCAGGTTTAGATATAGTGACGTGACGGCGCTTTTAAAATTGTCGATACAGTTTCAAAAGCACTCAAAGCAGTATTGCTTTATAAACGTATGTTTCGAAGTGATTTTTTATCACATTTGTGATTTTATGGTATGATGTTACGTGTTATAATTTAGTATATTATTTAATACTTATCTGCATTCAACTTTAAATAGTGTACCTATAAAAGTTGTAAGATTTGCAGCTCTGAGACTACCATATTAGATTCTGTACTACAAAAAGCCTTTAAGAGACAAAATAAATCCAAACGTTATCACTATCTTCACACTATCCAATAATTCACAAATCAATACAATTTGAAACGTTTCAAAGCTCGCGTCTGTGTCCGTAAATTGCATTACAGCTGGTTTCTGTCGAATACAAAATAGGTTAAATTAAAGCGTCTGTAAAGGGTAACTTATGCAGTCCGTTTCTTTGACGCCCCTCAATTAATCCGTCTATCTAGTTAGATGGGTGAACGGTGCAGAATCAGAACTTGTATATTATAGAGATGAAAACGAATAGACAAACGTAATTATCGTCGCTGCACTTAAGAGCGATACATATAGCACCTATATTATGTTCGTTTCGGAGCGAGGGTTGGAACGGTGCGAGCTGTTTGCCGCGGTCCGAATTTTACGTGTGGAGGGCGCTATTGGCTATTTTTCCACTTGCCGACACAGTCACCACCGGCACTACACGCCCCGGCGCCGCCGGAAACTGCCTGGCCCGTTTATGTACTGGGTGATTTGTTAAGGTTTTGAATAATATGTGGCATGTATTATCAACGACTAAAATTATATATTCCATATACCTAGCTTTTTTGTAATAATTGGCCACATGTTTAAATGAGTAAATATTAATTTTAAATTGGTAGCTGAGCAGAGAAGAATAGTGAACAGCTACGTAATTAGCTTTTGATTTGATTGCACTACTTCAAGCATATTATGGTGTGTCCACGATTGTGTGGAGAAATTGTGGGCCGTTGAAGAGGGCGTCAATATTTTCAAATTTTGATCGATTTAGATCGTTCTATGAAAGCTGTTTCTCTGTATGTAAGTATATATATTTTCTACTCTGTGGTTGCTGGTGCCGGGCCGGTGCTGGTAAGTAGAAAAACAGCAAATATTACACGATTGGGGACTTACGAACCAATACTCAAACGCTTCTTCAATTAAGAGGCTATCAAGTCAATGCTGTCATGGTTATTTTGCCAAGCAGAGGCCTGTGCCTTTGACTATTTGGTCCTTATTTGGTCGGTACCTTCATACTTTAGTTTTAATGCGAACTTAAGAAACTTTTTCACAGTACACCGTTTACATTACTTTAATTAATATTTATCATACTAATAAAATCATTTGCGCACATTTAGCTAATTAAGTTATTAGTCACACGGACATAATAATTCCTCAAGGTGCGCGCATAGTAGGAGAAGTTATTTTTAACTCCGCACCCCGCCGAGATCTCGGCGTGGGAGCTCATAAAATATTTTTAACTGCTGAAGAAGCCGCAGTTTTACAGTTAACGCGTTTAACGTGTAAGTGGCCATCTTGAATAGTTATTTTATATGTGTCATATTTGTAACATGACAACCTATGTGTAAGATACAAATTTATCTACAAAAAAAATATCTTAAGTTTTCCCGGCGCGCCGCTTTTCGTCGAACTTTAATGCCAATTTTGTAAATGTTTTTAATACAATGGAATTTACCAAACAATTAAAACTACTCTATTAAAGTGTTATAGGCTGAAGCATCAAATTATGTTCGCATCATAGAGCCAATCAAATGTAAACAACAATGAAACAATAAAAATGAAACAATACAATACAATACGTTTTATCTATATTGGTTGCAATAGAAAATATCATATTTTTACTTAAGGCTACATGTAATGGAAAGGATTGAAGCAACAAGAAGGCCCCGGGCGCGGGGCTTTGGGGCCCCGGGGTTTCGCGGGGGCCCACATCGGGGGCCCACGTATCGGCAATTAGTCTATGAACGTTTTGTTTGATCGGGAACATGCAATTTCGCGCGCGCTGCATTCTGATGGCAAATGTAACTAGCAATCGTCTACAAAAACATCAGGAGCAACATTACCGTATTGTATTCGTTGTCTTTTTTTTAATTTTAGTAAAAACCAGTTTTTGACTGTGACAAAAAACTCATGACGTGCTTGTCTCGCCTTCAATCTAATAATCTAGTCTATGTAATAATTTAAGAAAGCCGTCACAAAATACAATTAAAAAAACGTTGTTTTCGTCCGCCATTTTGCTTTTTCGACGATAACGAGAGCACGTTCACGCAGGTTCCGCCATTAATATGTAAAAGATAAAAGTAAATTTATTATCTCCGGCCAAGAAGTTGGCAAGTTGGCGTAAAAATATTATCCGAGATTTGAACGGAGTTTTATCATGTAAATCTGCGCCAAGATCGACTCAACTCTGCGGTAACTAGCGCGCAAATTTTTTAATTTATGTCCTCGTAGGCGCGAGTTTTATCCATGGCGATGAGAATTTATGCTTGTTTGGTACAGGATTTAGGAAATCCATAATATTCTGAGTGTTTTGACTATGAATATAACTTAAAGTAGTTTTGTAATCGAACACTACAAAGTCTGTAAAACAAATTACGACTACGACAATGTTGAGACCTATACATTTACTGTCCATTCAAAGTTATTTTACCTCTGGCAGGATCTTTTTGCCGACGACATAAGGATCACTCTCATAAAAACTTCGTGGAAAAATAACTCAAAACAAGTAAAGAAAAAACTGCTGTAAACAGTATGACCGCCCTTTTGTACGCTTCCTTAGAATATAGATTTATTACTGTTATGCGTATAATGCGTTTTGCGTTTTTTACAAAATGCGTCAGCAAACGAACAGACCACCAGACTTACCATAAGACGATCGTCTTATGGTAAGCGATTACCGCCGCCTATGGAACAGAGGAGTTACACTATGGTGCTGCACACTTGCGTTTTTAGGCACGATGAGAGTATTTTTAGATTTAAAATGATGAATCAAGTTTCATTTCTGCCACGTGTACTCTGTTTTGATAATTTTTATTTTTCTACCCTTCTAAATATTTAGTATTAATTAATTAACTCCCGGTATTATGAGGTATGTCCGAGTAAGTAGTGATGCTGATGATTACACAGTACGCGACGCAGCCGGTACTCAGCGCTCGGTGCATCGACGCGTACTAATGAACTAATTAGCACGGCACAGATAACACAAACTATTGTGTTTTGATTCATTCTTTTAAAAGCTTTTATATAAAATGTGCTCTGTGAAAACACTTTTTATGTAAATTACATCATACCGTCGCAGATGCTCGGAATTAAAACTATGCCGAAGTCTCATTGTAGGGGGATTCTTTCGTCCCCGAGCCAATTTAGGCGTGTAGAAAACCTTAAAACGGCTAGCAAATAGCCTTTTTATGTTTTGCTAACATTTTCATTTTGTACGTTGAAACGAATGGTAGTTATTTCAAGGTACTAATCAAAAGTTTTTTTCTTTTTTTTCTGAATCAAAACTCGTATTACACGTAAAATCAGGTGTCGATCTGCCTACAAAGTGCAGTTACACCATGTCGCTAATCATTAGAGTTTATTATGGCCCTCGTCAATCTTCCTTTTTCTATGGAAATGATTGACGATGCATAAAAAACGACAGTTGCAGGAAGACATTGAGGTCGTGGTCGTACTGTACCGTGCTACGTCTTTCGTAGCAGAGTGCTACGCCAAGCAACACACCGTTCGCCATTCGTAGTCAAGTGCTACGCGGATCGTAGCACGTAGCTCCGCGCATAGAGCTGCTATAATGACCAACCCTTCAGATTTTTGTGACACCGAGTTTGTTTTGTACTTTGTGTAATCTCTCTAAAAATTAATAAACAAAATAAATAAATGTAGTGTAGCTCAACTCTCTATTAACATAGAGCAAATCCATATATATTAGGTCGTTACTTATGAGATTGGCATTTTGTAAAGTCGTTTTTTTTTTTTTAACATAATATATTTATTTAATTATAAGTATATACCATTGCTATCTATGCACTTTTGCCATCTCATAGGTAGTTCATCGATTCCTTTACTAAAACAAAAGAATCAATAAAATCTTTGAAGGCGCTTTGGACTTTTGGCGCCCCATCGGAGTTGAATTTTTTCCCTTGCAAGAGGTTATCCAAATTTCGAAAAAAAAAATGTAATCTATTGGAGCAAGGTGCGGGAAGTACGGTGGATGTCTTAGTCATTCCAATTGTAGCTCCTCTAATTTGGTAGCCATCTGTTGTGCAGTGTGTGGTCTAGCGTTGTCCTGAAGCAGCAGTGGCCTAGAGCGAATGACCAACCTCGGTTGTTTAGAAGCTAGCTTTTCCATCATAATTTGTAGTTGCTGACAATAGACATCTGCCGTAATCGTCTGGCCAGATTTAAGAAAGCTGTAGTGAACGACACCGGCACTAGTCCGTAGTTGAGTCAATTTTCGCTTGGCTTGGCAGGCTTTGGCTGGTTCGCCAGGGCTCAGCCATTACGATGAGCGTTCGGATTATCGTACAGAATCCACTTTTCATCATAGGTAATTCGATTTAAAATCCCTTCATTATTGTGCCGGTTGAGTAATGTAACTCGGCAGTCGACGCGCGTTTGTCGGTTTGCTGCACTCAATTCATGAGGTACCCACCTTTCAAGCTTTTTCACCTTCCCAATTTGCTTCAAGTGGATTAAAACAGTTTTATCACTAACACCGCAGCCTGCAGCTAACTCGGACGTGGTTTGCGATGGTTCCGCTTCCATAATAGCCTTCAATTCTTCATTATCAACTTTGGTCTCCGGCCGCCCACGGGGCTTGTTCTGCAGGTCGAAATTTCCAGAACGAAAACGTTGGAACCAAAAACGCACTATGTTTTCTTTTGCGACACCGCCACCATACACATCATTAATCCTTCGAGCCGTTTCAACAAATGAATTACGGTTTTTAAAACACAAATGGATGAGTAAATAGCGGTATAAATTTGAAATTGGAATTCCTCACCAAAGAAGATATATTTGAGATCAAAGTGGCCGGTACGACAATACGCAAATTTCATATGTAAGGACCTAATATTATGCTATAGCATTGCATTCATTTTACAATATTAAACACGCATCTTTAAATACCTAATGATTATTTCATCAAATATTTACTGTCAAAACAAATATGTAATTGTTACCCAATTAACAAACATATTACACACTTGAAGGCCTAATTTGTAATATTTACTGTTGCCATTACGGCAATTACAGTATTGAGTAATGAGCGCTATCACGGTCGTGTGTCAACTGTTGGTCTGTAATCAGCGGCTAGGCACCTCAGCACGTTACCAGAGAGTAAATAATATATACTTTCGTACAGAGAAATGGCTTTCATAGAAGCTTCTAAATCGATCTAAATTTTGTCAGGGTTGTTACTGAAGATAAGAGAAATTAAACTGTATTCAGACAACATTTTCATTTTGAAGTGATAACGACTTATAAATCGATGAACACCGGCTACATGCACGAAAAATTGTCATGTTCCGTCTGATTGTCACGTTCCGCCTGAGCTGAGCGTGGAAGCGAGAACGCGGAACAAGCGATAGAGAGGCACGATCGGCCTAAGCGTTCGGCTTGTGATGATATTATCACGTAAAAGTATCGTCCGTTAACCGAATTAACAGACAACCATTTCTTTATTACGTATCTCAGAGTCAAAAGAACCCTAATAAAGTTCAAACGACTTCCCGACTTTCGACCACTAGTATAATAATCATTAACACTCATTAGACACAAGTATATCAAAAATTTGTTATTTGTTGCGACATGACAATCGACACCAATTAGTAGCACATATCACAATCTCAAATGACACAAATATTCAAACATGAAATTTTAACATTTTACAATCTTTCGACGGTCCACTGGCTTTACCGGATTTTTCCACTCTTGCCGCGTACTCGATAGAAGGCTAGTGAACACGCATACATTCACCGTATGCAATCAAATAACGAGCTTATTATGTAACTGTTTATCTATTCCTCTTGAGTCTGTGGCATAACGTCACAGTGGTCTATATTGCTAATGATAGGGTAAGGTATCTTGATAGCCTCCGTGGTCCAGTAGTTAGAGCTTGGCTTTAGACTCGGAGGTCGTGGGTTCAATTCCCGCATTGGAACAACAAAAAATGTTGTTTCCAAGTTTGGCTAGGATAATGCAGGCTGATAACCTGATTGTCTGACAAGAAAGATGATCCATGCGTCGGATGGGCATGTAAAATGTCGGACCTACGCCTGATCTCTCGCCAGTGGTGTAGGTTATCCGTCCCACTGGGTTATGAGAGTAAAGGAAGAGAAAGTGCTCTTGTGTACTGCGCACACACTTGGGCACTATAAAATTACTCGTGCGTAACTGGCCTGTCACTAAAATCGGTGTGGGGTTTATAAGGTATCTTTATATCTAATAAAAAGTCCCTAATTCTTATAACAAATCTTTTCAGTTTTCACATTATCGCTCGTTTCTGAAGACACAGAATAAGAATAATATCCATGGACGTTTCACACTCTGTCAATGTGGCCTCGTGCTAAGTGTTCGAAGAACTTGTGTTACAGGTACAGTACAGCACGCGTAGCATGTCCACCGTAGAAATGCGCTTTGTCTACACAATAACTCAATCAATTTGTCATTTTGTAGAAAGAAACCAACCGTTTATGTCCCAGGAACATTGCAAACTTTTTGTTCCCTCGGCGGGATTCGGATCTGCTACCTTCGGCTTGAGCGCCGACGCGCTAACCACTGAGCCACAGAGGCCGTCGATTATAAGGAAGCTATCGATAAACACATTATTGTTGTGTGCTCGCCGTCTTGATTCTTGCATGTCCTTCATATATTAGAGTGGTGATAACAATGATACAGCAACACTTATACTCAATCTTCTTTATTTACGTGTATCATGTTTACATATCAGAGAGATGCATATCATAGATACGTCTACACTATACATAGCCTTTTGGCTCACTAAAATAAAGTAAGTCAGGCATCAAATTCACTGACATTTTGACATTTGACTTTAGATAGTTTTTATAAGTACATTATTATGCAACAATTATAAAAAAGCTATCGACTACACAAAGGTAAAAATATCTCCATAGAAGCCGGTTTAAAATAGCATGACGAAACAGTGAGAGTTGAGCTATTCCTGCACACTGCAGAGCCTGTTCCGTTAGCTCGTAACTTTCTTACGTTGATCTTGATCTCTAATTTAAATGTGGATTTAGATTTCAAACTTAAAATTGAAACAGGAGGATGAAATGGGTGACTCTGTACTAATATTTTTACTTGTTGTAAAACGTTTTATATTTTGATCTTATATGCATGTTTAGTATATTCGAAACTAGAATTACAACTAGTTTTAGTATCTGAATGACAATATGTTGCCTACTAAAGGAAAGTCGTGTTAGCTACACTATTTATTACTCAAGAACGGCTGAACCTATTTAGCTGAAAATTGGTGGGAAGGTAGCTTAGAACTAGGAGACGGACATAGGATACTTAAGTGCCCCGCCGAGTTTGTCTGTCTGTATATTCGCGATAATCTCGCAAAAACTACTGAAAGGATTTTCATGCCGTTTACATTTACCAACAGAGTGGTTTCTTAGAAAGGTTTAGGTCGATAATAATTTGTTAAGGTTTTGTTGAAATTATTTTTATTTATGACGATAATTGTTGAAGGTGTCGGAAAAAACCAAGCCGTCTGGGAACTTTTATCGAAAACGCTGCCTAACCTAACCCGTTGGAGATAAATAACAAATAATGTATGGTGGGATTGTTTGTCTTTTATGGGTATACAAAAAAGTCCGCGATGTCATAGATATGTCTATCTTTTAAGGATAGATTACTTTACCCATTCTAAGTTTTAAAAAATGACTAGAAAAAATGTGGTATTTAGACGGATACAATTTAATTATCCTTATCTAGGAGATTATATCTAGGAGATACCTTAAAATTAAAAAGTACGTGTGAAAATTTATTTTAAATTATATACTTTTACTCTATGCTATTACTATATTGCAGGTATATGCTAAAGAAGTTTTTTGGCACGAACACTACCACGCGGGCGAAGCTGCGGGCAAAAACTAGTTTTCAAAAAGAAAGACAGCAACGATATAGCCTGTGACGTCACTAACTGTTATAATAATATAGTAATATATAATTATAATAATATCTATGGACGCTTCACATCACGTCAAGATCTCGAAGAACTTGTGTTACGGGTACCAGACAACGGAAATATATTTAATTCTTTTATATTAACTCTCCCACACCTATTTCGGTGACGGTGGCCGGTTTTATTGAAACCAGGCCAGTTACCTAGGAGTAATTTTATAGTGCCCAGTGTGTGCGCGATACACAAGAGCACTTTCTCTTCCTTTACTCTCATAACCCAGTGGGATGGGTAACCGACACGACTGGCGAGAGATCAGGCGTAGGTCCGACATTTTACATGCCCATCCGACGCATGGATCATCTTTCTTGTCAGACAATCAGGTTATCAGCCTGCATTATCCTAGCCAAACTTGGAAACAACATTTTTTGTTGTTCCAATGCGGGAATTGAACCCACGACCTCCGAGTCTAAAGCCAAGCTCTAACTACTGGACCACGGAGGCTATCAAGATACCTTACCCTATCATTAGCAATATAGACCACTGTGACGTTATGCCACAGACTCAAGAGGAATAGATAAACAGTTACATAATAAGCTCGTTATTTGATTGCATACGGTGAATGTATGCGTGTTCACTAGCCTTCTATCGAGTACGCGGCAAGAGTGGAAAAATCCGGTAAAGCCAGTGGACCGTCGAAAGGTCGTAAAATGTTAAAATTTCATGTTTGAATATTTGTGTCATTTGAGATTGTGATATGTGCTACTAATTGGTGTCGATTGTCATGTCGCAACAAATAACAAATTTTTGATATACTTGTGTCTAATGAGTGTTAATGATTATTATACTAGTGGTCGAAAGTCGGAAAGTCGTTTGAACTTTATTAGGGTTCTTTTGACTCTGAGATACGTAATAAAGAAATGGTTGTCTGTTAATTCGGTTAACGGACGATACTTTTACGTGATAATATTATCACAAGCCGAACGCTTAGGCCGATCGTGCCTCTCTATCGCTTGTTCCGCGTTCTCGCTTCCACGCTCAGCTTAGGCGGAACGTGACAATCAGACGGAACATGACAATTTTTCGTACGTGTAGCCGGTGTTCATCGATTTATAAGATTTGAAGTTATCACTTCAAAATGAAAATGTTGTCTGAATACAGTTTAATTTCTCTTATCTTCAGTAACAACCCTGACAAAATTTAGATCGATTTAGAAGCTTCTATGAAAGCCATTTCTCTGTACGAAAGTATATATTATTTACTCCCTGGTAACGTGCTGAGGTGCCTAGCCGCTGATTACAGACCAACAGTTGACACACGACCGTGATAGCGCTCATTACTCAATACTGTAATTGCCGTAATGGCGACAGTAAATATTACAAATTAGGCCTTCAAGTGTGTAATATGTTTGTTAATTGGGTAACAATTACATATTTGTTTTGACAGTAAATATTTGATGAAATAATAATTAGGTATTTAAAGATGCGTGTTTAATATTGTAAAATGAATGCAATGCTATAGCATAATATTAGGTCCTTACATATGAAATTGCGTTTTGTCGTACTGGCCACTTTGATCTCAAATATATCTTCTTTGGTGAGGAATTCCAATTTCAAATTTATACCGCTATTTACTCATCCATTTGTGTTTTAAAGAGAGAGATCTGGCGAGAGATCAGGCGTATGTCCGACTTTTTACATGCCCATCCGACGCATGGATTATCTTTCTCGTCAAACAATCAGGTGATCAGCCTGCATTGTCATAACCAAACATGGAACCAATATTTTTTCATGGTCCAATGCGGGAATCGAACCCACGACCGCCGAGTCAAGAGCTAAGCTCTGACCACTAGACCACGGAGGCTGTTACTTTATACATATATTTATTACACATCCATGACCCAGGAACACGGAAAAACTTTTTGTTCTTGTTCTTGTTCTTTTTGTTCTTTTTGTTCTTTTGTTGCAACCCCCGGCTTGAGCACCAAAACGCTCAACCAATGAGCCACAGAGGTCGTCACCCCCCTGTTACCCCCAACTGTTCCTCCAAACATTCCCATAAACAATGTATGGCGATAACGTTTGTCACGTCACAAATCCTTTTGCGAGATTTTGGAAAGGCATTTTTTTTTCATTTCCTTATAATTTTTAATCGCGTCAACCGAAATAACTAATTACTATTAGATTTTACCAATTGAATGTATTTCTAAGCATTATTTAAATACAATATAGAGCCAAATAATAAACTGAAAAAAATTTAAAAATTAATACTAAAAAAAAGAAGACTTATCTACAAATAGGACTATCTCTAAAAATATCTATAAACAGAAAAACTTCCCCAGGTCGTCCCCATCTGGGAAAGTACCTAGCAAACTGATAGCATTGCCTCGTTGGATAGCAATGGCTATCCGTTGTGCCAGGTAGTTCCCGGCTCTGGGGTCTCGGGTGGCTTCAGTAAGCTTTTTTGATATTCTATTAGATTTACTCAACAATTTTTAAATTCAATTTGTAAAAATGTAATGTTCGACACTAGGCGACATCCCTATTTTAGTTTAGTAGACGTCTGGTAAATATAAAATATCGAAATTATTTCTAGATCGACTTTTGTACAAACATCAACATAACCAATATGCATCTGATCAATAAAAATTGTAAGATAATACGTAAACCTTAAAAAGCATTTTCTATCTGACCCTTTTCCTCGCCGCGCTAAAAGGCTTCACTTTAAAGATTTCAAACTTACAAACTCTTAAAAGAGACTTCAGGCCACAAAAACGCTAACGGTTAGTAACTAAACATTTGAAGAGGTCTAGAGGAAAATGCTATCAAAACGAAATGATTCCTTCGATTGGCCGTTTGCGTTACCAATCAAGTATATTAGTAGCCTAGATATTTATAGAACTACAAATGCCATTTGAGACGGATATGGCGTGATTAATGCCGAAACTTCAGCAAGTAAGAAAAAGTGGATTACACTTAATACAGTACATCCAGGGAACATGGTACTTTTTGGAATTTAAAGTAGCATATGTGTTAATCCAGAGGCTTAACTACTACCATACCAAGTTTAATCAAAATCTGGTCAGTAGTTTTGGCGTGAAAGATTTACAGACATCCAACCATCCATCCATCCATCGATCCATCTTCACAAATTTTCACGTTCATGTAAAATGCTACCATTTTATGCTAGCCTATGAATCTCTTGCGCTACGTGGTTGCCAAAATTGGCATCCTCGTTGTTCTGAGTTTTTCTAATGGTTCTAATCTAATGGTTATAAAACCATAATGATTAGAAAAATACTCAATTTAAATTTTAAAATACAAAAAACCTAATGTTCTAAGTAATAATTATACTGCGTAATTATCATTTCAACTCACAAAAATTTGATAAAGCGCCTTACTCGAGTGATGTAATAACTCAATTATGAGCGGCCGCAGTGTCTAGCGACGCATAGAAAAACTCCGCACTCAATCGAGTTGGGTTTTCAGTAAACAAGTCCAGGCCACCGCGAACCGAACTAGTGTTGCGCAAAAACTATAGATAACTCAAATTTCAAGATTAGATGTAAGATGTTCGCTAAAAATTCGTAGTAAAAGTCAGTTACGTAATGTAGACGTGACGTACACTGCGAAACTAAAAAACTATACCAAAAAAGTATTTTTTGTACAATGCCATTGTAATTATAAAATATATTTGTTATTATATTTTACATACGAATATAATATGAGAATCGTACGTAACATAATATAAAAATGAAATGGATAATTAATAAAAATACAAAGAAATTGTTACCAGATAACGTTCAAGATTATTATCTTCTTCTTCTTATATATAAAAATGGATTGCAATTCCAATGTCAAGCTCAAGCTCGAGAACGGGTGGACCGGTTTGGCTAATTTTGGACTTGAAGTGATTGTGATAGTTCAGGGAAGGTAAACGGTGAGAGATATTGGCACAATTGCGTGGAGAATACTAAAAACGACTTGAATTTCCCTATACTAACTGTTCACTTTCTTCAATTTGACAGTGAGTCAAATATTTATAGGTGTTATTTACATATACATGTTTATTTATTCCAGTTCATAGGTAAGGCAGAACAACGTGTCGGGACAGCGAGTGTAACATAATTGTTATCTTGAAATCTGTATAGAAAGCTATATACTTACTATCGTATTGTCTCTGCACTTGTCATTAATGTAACTCTCTCCACATCGATACATTGCACCCCATCACTAAACTAAAACAGGGTCAAAGCGTATAAAAAGCTCTGCGTCAGAGTGACGTCACGACTCACGGGCGGAAATAGCACGCCGACCGCACAGCCGCCCCGCGCCGCATTACGTTCAACGCGTTACGGGATTGATATTCCAAGGCTGCAATTAAATATATTTATCTGGTGTAAAAAGGCTTCTAAATAGTGTAGCGAGTTACGCGATACCACGTTAATTGATATACAACGTTATAAAAAAGTTTTATACTTGAAAGCTGCGCAAGTTAAATATATTTCAATGTGATTCTGTATGTGCATGAAAAGGCTGTTAGGTAGGTAGATTGTGAAGCAAATGTGACGAGTGACGCGTCACCACAGTCGTAATAAATTGCGTCACGACTCACGGGTGAAATTGCACGCCGATCGCACAGCCGCCTCGCGTGCCGCATTACGAACAAATAAGTTTTCTGTTTCCTGGGTTATGGATGTGTATAAAATAATAAAAATCTTAAATATAGGTATAAAAGTATTAAATGTATATTCCGTTGTCTGGTACCTGTAACACAAGTTCTTCGGATAGGTACTTAGCACAGGGCCAGATTGACGTAGTATGAAGCGTCCATAAATATATTATTATTATGTTTTTTAAATTTTTCAGTGGCATTATACTAAAACTGTGGGCTTGTCGCTAAGCAACTTTAGGTAAAGTATAAAATTAGGTAAAGTATATAATTATTATCATTATTTGTTTTACGCGAACGAAGTCGACTAAATTTAAACATACACATATAAGAGGATTGAAAATAATATTTGTAAAACACACACAATACACGTGGGATACGTTTACTATGTGAGAAGAATCTTCAAACATTACAAATTACATATTAATGTCAAACTTCTTCGCATATAACTCTAAGGTCGTAAAACGTAAACTCTGAATCCCTTATTATATTGTCGCCTCTCGCATGCAAATTTCAGTACAAGCACACTGGATAACTTTAAGTGCCAAACTTGTGATCGTTAACGTGCCCTAAGCCTAACCTATGATCACTTTTTATTTCTTAATCTCTTGACACTGACGTGGTTTAATACGTTAAGGCAATGTTTGATATATAATTATTAAAATCAGGTATAACTTTTTGTCAGAATGTCTGTAAAGATTATTTTTTTACATCCAAAATGCACTTTAATGACAAAAAAAGACAAAAATATAAAATATATAAAAAAAATACTAAAACATTATCAAAACATAATATTGCCTTAATTGTACTTGTTTTGAGCCAATAGATATAAACCCACCTGAACTTATACAAGTTGACTAAGCCATATGGCTTAATTTGCTTGCAGTGAAAGAACATTTAATGAGATTTCGGCAAAGGACATGCCGCTATCTCATGTCAAGTCTTGGCCTGAGAAGTCTAACATGTAAATTTAATCTCCGAGCACTAACATGACTCGACAAAGGCTATAATTGGCGGGCTATTGGAATTTGATAGTGGATTAGGCTCGGCGCAGACCGACTACAAACCACCGCGACCGGTTTTGTCATTTTTAGTTGCCGCAACCGGCCTCAGGTATACAATAATATAATATTTTGTTTAATTCTACTACTATTACTAATAATATCTATGGACGCTTTCACACCACATTAATCTGGTCCCGTGGTAAGTTCTTCAAGAACTTGTGTTTCGGGTACCAGACAACGGAAATATATTATTTAATACTTTTATACTATATACATTCATGACCCGGGACCATTTTTGCTCCTTTGGCAGGGTTTGAACCCACGACCGTTTCAAATGAAAAGTATGGTAGTTGTTTAATGCTTTGGATTAACACTTAGGCTACTTTTTATGAACGAAAGAATATTTATTATAATATAATATATAGTTTACAGAAGTATATTGCAGTAGAGTTATTAGTTAAAGTTTTTTACACAAACACTATTTCACGCGGGTGGAGTTGTGGGAAAAACGTGTTAGTACAAAATATTAATAAATACGGCAAGTCTATGTTAAAAGTATAAAAAGCGTGGCAACAGTCGCGTTTGGCCCGTATACACCGAGCGTACTCTGTGCAGCAAAAGAATTAATTCGACGAAATTAATGTGTCATTGTATTTCTTTATTGCACGGTAACTTGTGTCATTTAAATTGGTAGCATTATAGTGTATTATTGTCTCTTTGTTGGCGTTTAGATTAGATTGGATCTGAACAGAATATAATTGGCCCATATATTGGAACTTGATAACGAGTTAGCCGATCGGAATTACAAATGTTGCGATTGTATTAACTAATCTTCGGGGTATAAACTACGGATTATTATCATCACCCCCGGGGGTAAATGTAAATTAGTGTTGTAATTCTAATTTAGAATAATATTTTATGTGCAAATGAAACCTAATAGTTTTAGCTATTAGTATACTTTTATAAACTATAGTACTTTAATTAAAAAAAAAACCGGCTACTCATTTAAGTTCTGATATTTAATGGCACGCTTAGTTTATTACAAAAATACTTTTTTTTATTCAAATGTATTATTTGCAAAAAAAATTTAATTGTAACAGCTATTTATTAAATGCACTTTATAATTAGCAATTAAAATAAAGTAAAAGCGGTATACTTTATTTTTTTCTTAGGGATAAAAGGAATATACTTTTTGTATGACACTATCTAGTCATGCCCTATATAGACCATCTTGCCTCATATGCCTATATATGGTTTTAGTTATGTTAAATTAATAAAATGACGATGCAGAACCGTACAAAATGGCTGCGGCAAAATGAATTTAGGAAAATTGTTTGTTTATTACGATTGTTTAAGTAATCCGTAGTAATCAATCAAACTACGATTTCATTAAATTTGAGAATTACATCAATATCAGAAAGGGCAAAATACTTTAGCGAATCAGAAATGTCAAATGCGACACATTAGAATGTTACACGAGTATTTTAATATTATTGAGTTCTGTATCCAACAGACGACGGCTATTCTGTCTTACTATGAACTGCAATAAATAAATAACTACCTACATACACCTACAGATTCTACACCGACACCTACACCTACACCAGCTACTTACACCTAAAACCTACTTAATTATATTACCTACACCTACATCTACTTACCTACATAAACAACCTACACCCACTACCCACACCTGGAATCTACACCTTCTACCCCTACAGGTGAAAGAGTTATCGACCACTGATGGTTGAATATACAATACATACTATTAAACAATGGTGGTTGGTGTTAGAAAGGTGTATATTGAGGGATGTATTTTAATGCCTATAAAAAAGATTAAAAAATATAAAAAAAAATTAGTGGGTAAAAGGGTGGTTGGGGTGGACCACCCTAATTACTTAGGGGTATAAAAATAGCTTACAACCTCATTTCCCATACCTACCAAATATGAACCTACCTACTAAATCAGATGAAAATATCGTGTAATATATTAAAATTAATGTAAAATACTTATTAAAGTGGAAATAGTGCAAGAAGTCCTGTGTGTTATTACTGTGATGAAAATCACACGAGAATTTCATATATAAGATTTAAGTAGAATAATAAAGCTAAAAATAATTGATTCAGTATATTAAAACAGTAATAATGAAGATGTTTAATATATAATTACTTTCTTTAGATTTGAATAAAGTCAAAAATTAAGAAAAATGCAGTTATTTAATATTCATTTACTATTTACGTTTATACGGAGATATATATGTAGGTATATACGTGGTATTTACTTCAAAAATAAAATCAATTGTACCATAAAAGTAGGTAAGTACTAAAAAAATAATAACTACTCCAAAACTTAAAATGCTACAAAAAAAAGAAATCTCCCAGGTCATCCCCACCAGGCAAAAATAGGTTTAATTCTCAAATATAATAAACGCTTCTTCCTTTATTTTGGTAGCAAACAAAATACTGAATAAATTCTCTTTTGGTTGGTGAATATTAAAATAAGCTGAGTTTAGTGCAGCAGCTAAACGAAGTTAAACATTGCGGACGTTACCTGGTTGATAAACAAATTAGAGGTACATTAAACCTTTTTACTGCCCCGGGGACGCAGTTAACGTGTTTAACCGTGGTTAAAGCTAGATAGACACATATTCATTACAGCTTCCTCTATCGACAACTTGAATATTTGGTTGTTGATTTTCATGTAATATTCAAGCGATACTACCGGAAGCATACGGTGTGTCTACGATAATTGTATGGAAAAATTTTGGGCCGTTGAAGGGGACGTCAAAATTTTCAAATTTGGATCGATTTTGGTTATTCTATGATAGCGGGTTCTCTGTTTGTAAGTATATATTTTCTACTCTGTGCCTTAAGTGGTAGTTTAAAGCGCCGTGCACTGAAAAGAAACTTAGATCAACTTTGCAGTTTGTCTCAGCGACACGTTTATTTCCGCACATAAACCGGCATCATAAAATAAATCAAAAGGCTTGACCGTATCAGCTCGATATTGCCTCTATACTATCAGATCTTGATTTTCATGTGGCCATAAACTTGCTCAGAAACACTGCAGGCACATAAAATTGCGAGATTTTAAGTGGTTGTATTCTCGGTTCCGATTTTAAAAGATAGTTTTCAGTTTTTTTGTACAGATTTTAGCTGTATTTCATTTCAATGCATATTAACTACATAACTGATCATTTCCCCAATGTTGTACCAACAAAATAAAGTTTTCTACGTAGCAAAAGAGACAATAATTATTTTCTTTTTAAAATTTTAATACTAATAATAATTTCTAAAACAACAATATTTCAAAAGCGTCCTTGAAATGAATATAAATAAAAAAATATGTATTTAAAAAATTTAAACACAAGATAAACTAATGAAATTAAACTAAAGGAAACTTGTGAGATGGCTAGATCATAGTAAAGCTACTAGTATAAACGCTAGTAGATAGTGCGGCTACTAGCATATAGTAAACGTTGGTATAATCGTACTAGCATTATAAATGTGAAAGTTTGTGAGGATGGATGGATGTGTTACTCATTCACGCCAAAACTAACGGACCTAAATTCGATGAAATTTGGTATTGTAGTATTTTATGCTCTCGATTTAAACATATGATACTTTTTATCCCGAAAAAGTACAGCGTACCCGTTCCCACGGGTATACTGTATATACGCGGGCGGAGCCACGGACAACAACTAGTATTGAATAACTCGACCATAGAATATGAGATATAGTTAGATCTGTCATTAGGATGCTAATCGATTGGTCTAGCGGCTGATATCGGCGACTGTAGCATTTTATGAGTCAATTACATATACTTTGACTTCTGAATTACATATTATATATTATTTTATATGTTATTTTACGACGCTGGAGATCGGTGACCGTATATCTATTAGACTTAGGTCATAAAATTGAAAAAAAAAACACATTAAAAGGCCACATTTTATTAAGGGTTAGCTGGTTATTTATTACTTTTGTAACCTCGGGGCGTTTTTTCACGGAGATCATTATCATCAATATCCTACTACTATTATAAATTTGAAACATGGATTGATGTTTGTTACGCTTTCATGCAAAAACTACTGTACGGATTTTGATAAAATTTGGTATGGTAGTAGTTTAAGCTCAGGAATAACACATAGGCTACTTTTTATACCGTTTACGCGGGCGGAGCCGCGGGCAAAATCTATTTATTGATAAGTATTATTGCTAAAGGTCTGACTTCTCAAAAGAGACTTTTTATAGACTATAAATCATTTTATTTAATAGACTATATAAATAATTTCGCTGTAATTTACAGCTTTCTGCATTCAGTAAGTAATCAAAAATTTAATAACAGCTTAAAAATTATTTTAGACTTAGTTTCAAATGAAATGAAATTATTTTATTTTCAAATAAAACTTAACAAGCTTTTTCGAATAATCAACAGAAAAAGTTTCAAACAGGATCATAATGGTGAATAATAGTAATAAATATTATGTTGTTTTTATTTGTCATTTACAAACTCGATAAATATCCTACATCCTACGCTGCTTAATAAAATTATACTTTACTTCTAAAATCGGTCGTGTTACAATTTCACCAACGCCTGTTAATAGTAATCGTTGATTATATCATTTTGTCTCTCTCGTTATTCGTATTACTGAAAGATGTGTTGATATTAAGAGAAACGATTAACACTAAAAGGCGTTGGTTAAAATTGGAACCAAGCGTATTGTCAAATTATATTAATGCACGTTGCGTTCATTTTTATTAACATTTAAAGACACTAATAGATGCGCCTTTTTCTGCTGACTCCGAATATGTATATAACACAATTCTGACAAATATGTTAGATTTGTGCTTGCTTTTTAGTTAGCTTGTTTGTTAAATCGCGAACAAATTACGATGTTGAACCAAACATTAATTTCCCCGATTGTACACAACAGCTTGTCGGCCACGTGCAGCTTGTTCACGCTGCGGAATATTTTCCCTTTTATTCGATTTCTATTGAGGCGCGCGACTCAATCATGTCGGAGTGGATGCCGAGTCTTATTATTCTATATCTTGTTATTATGTACTCGGATTAGAGATCCTAAGAGCTCCTATCGAAGTCTGTGCTGTTTGTAGTGAAGGATTGTAATGTAAGTGCGGTGGAGGAACGATTTTGAATGGAGTTTATATTACTGACATATTTTGAAATAACCTAAAATTAATTAAGTCGACCAGTAGTAACTATTCTATTTTTTCATTCCATTCCAACAGTTTTAGTAACACTGTTCCTTTTATATGGGCTGAATTTAGATCTTTTGTATTTATTTTATTGAAATTAGTAGCTTTTGCCCGCGGCTCCGCCCACGTATAGACAGTATCCCACGATAACACTTCCTAGGAATAAAAAATTGCCTATGTGTTAATCCAGATCTTATACTACTACCATACCAAAATTCATCAAAATCCGTTCAGTAGTTTTTACGTGAAAGAGTAACAAACATCCATCCATCCATGTATCCTCACAAACTTTTACGTTTATAATAGTAGTTAAAGATAGTGAGGGAACATACTATACGCGACCTTTTTAAGGTAGGGGGTTCTTCAGAGTACTTCGCTTGTTCACCGGGTGGGGGGAGGGGATTTTGGTTTTTGCCACTTAGTCAACATCTTCTAGGAAAATTTCGCGCCATTGGTACTACTTGAAAAAGAGGGGGAGGGGAGTAAAAATAGGTAATAAGTGGGCACGTGTATATTTACAAATAGGTAATAATAAATTCAAATAACTAGCTCTACTTAATCCCGGTTGGGCTCTTAAAAACTCGTTAACTAAGGACTAAATACATTTTAAAATTAAAAGGTTTTCCGGGTTTTAGTACCACCGGCCCGCTGAATTGTTCCATAATTTAAAATGGAATATTAAAACCGCGTGTAATTAAATCGTTCTTAATTAATTTATACAACTTTTCAGAAAAAGTGACGAGGAATATGTTTTTAATACAGTATTTCATTAAAAAACAACACGGAGGCTGCATAAATTGAACTGCGGCCAGAAATTGTAATCGCGTGTCACTCTTATCTACTTAGCATATTCTGCACGCCGGCGACATCTGTCGCACACGATACTCATACTTTAGCTGAACACACAAAACATTTTAGAAAAAAAAAACTTTTTAAATAGCCAGTATTTTTTCTTTCAAGTATATAAGAAAACCGATAAAAACTGCGTGTTAAGCTTTCACCGAGATACTGGCTACTTAGAAAAATATTTTTATATTTTATAAAAATTATTCAGCCAGTGAAGCCATTAAGTGAAATCTGTACTTTATAGGTAACTTGTCAATCGTTTTGATACCTTAATACAGCTTGACCGGCAATTTCGAACTTATAGTGGCAATTCAGTGCAATTCTTTTTAATAGTGACCAAATGTCAATGCCTTTCACTGTCTTCACTCTGAAATTGCTCAATGGAAAATCCATTTAGTACGCCACTGCTGCTGAAAAAAAATTCTCCACATTTTTTCTTAAATTATAGTAATGCATTGTTTATTATCGTAAATGATTCGTTCCATTGTAATCGAAGGTTATTGCATGTCTTGTTGTCTGTTGTTAGTTGTTACACATAATGTTGTCGGATCGCAATCGTAATCGTCATTTATCGCCGATTGATATTACAAAATCCCTCGTGTAATCTGATGAAACCCCTCGGTTTGGCCTAGTCATAAAACCGGCAAAGTGCGTGTGAAGCTACACATAAAATAGGGTTCCGCAGTCACTCATTTATTATTTTACTCATTATTACGTTACTTTTGTACGAAGTTTTCCAAGCAAGCGCATTTTACAAGTTAGGCCTCTATAACTCCTGAAGTAACAAAGTTATCTAAGCTGTTATAGTTTTTCTTCAAAGTTCATCACATGGACTACCATCATGAATTTTTTTCAGATTTTTAAGTCAGCCGTTTAGCTTTTAGGACGCTCTATGTTAACAATAATGCATAAAGAGGAATATCTCACAAACAGATGTTTAAACAAAAAAATTGTCTTAGCAACCTCTCAATGTTTTTAAAAGACCTATCTAATAACACCCCATACTATGAGGTAGACCGTAGAAAAAAAAACATCCCTACTTTTTGTGTAGGGGAGGTACCCCAAAAATATATTTTTGGCAATTTTAGAGCATTTTGTGACGTTATAAATACAAATATTATCCATGGAAAGTTTCATCTTTCTAGAACTAACCGTTCACAAGTGTTGCCAAATTAATTAATTTTCTGTTTAATTTATCGACCCACACAGTTCAACACACAATAAAGGTGTGATATACAGCCCTCATCTAGTATGTAATAAGATAAAAATTATGGTGGACAACAACATAAAAGATCCATAAAAGGGTTTAATATACGCGAGGGCAAAAATTACATATAATTTTATCACTCGTGACTTCGTAAAAGCTAATGAGGCGATATCTATACAAAAATAAATTGTTAATAGACTAGACTATATCAATATAATAAGGCTTATATATAAAATATGTTCATTAAAGGAGTGTATGGGGAGGCCTATGTCCTGACACGACAAGGAGTGTTAGCTTAAAACTAAATCATTCATCAATCGATCGTCTTCATCATCGGTGGTGCCTTTTCCTGTGGTATTCTGAGCTGAATAATGAAATATTTTGGAATTTTCTTTTGGAAATAAAAATTTTCATTTTTCAAAACAATATCGAAATTACGGCTGTCGTCACAGCCAAAGAATATATATTACTAGCTGTTGCCCGCGGCTCCGCCCGCGTAAATAAGGTATCCCAAAGGAACACTGTTCTTTTACGGGATAAAAAGTAGTCTATATTTTAATCCAGAGCCTAATTTCATCGAAATCCGTTCAGTAGTTTTTGCGTGAGAGAGTAACAAACATCTATCCATACAACCGTCCATCCATCCATCCATCCATCCTCACAAACTTTCACATTTATAATATTAGTAGGACTAACGTATCTCAACGGCAATAGTTTTTGTAAATAAATAAGAAAATACATATTCTTATTATGTAGTATTATGTAGTATATATCCATTATGAAAGTGGAAATTCTGGTTTAACAGCGTGTTAAAAAAGTTCGTAGGAGCCACTGTTTCTACAAACTATATATTGACAAGCTCGACTATCTCTAGAACTATATCATACTCATACAGAATAAATTTTCTACTGGGCATGGTAACTGGGTCGAATCTAAGACTATAAGGAATAAATAAAAATACAACCTGATTTAAAAAAACAAAACTCTATTGTTAGATTTTACATTTAGCAACAATTGATCTTCAGTCAGGAATCGAACTAGCCTGCAAAAGAAAGTACTACGCTTTTAAAATTTCATTTTTTTTTTCAAAACCATAGAAGTTATAGACTTGAAATAAGGTAAGTAAATAATAGTATTTATTTTGAAATTAAATAAAACACGCTGTGTTACTCTTTACACCGTCTGATAGTGCCACCAATAAGTTCAAAAACATTTGTGCGTACAAAAAATAATTGTTTATGAAACCAGCTCAAAGTACTAGTAAAATAATCTATATATTATCCTTATTTTAAGTAATAAAAAACTAATGATTTTGAACATAATACCTACTTACTATAAACGAGATTTAGTGCAGTTTTTACTTTTCCGTTACATTTATCTCGATGACTGGACCACGTGGTCTAGCGTCTGTACTTAACGACTCCCCGTAACTTGTGCTAATCTGTGTTCCTGATGAACATCTTATTGTTAGCTTCCTCATTACTAGAACGATCAGCAAGTAATCGTACTATTATTATAAATGAGATAGTTTGTGAAGATGGATGGATGGATGTTTGTTGCTCTTTCACACAAAAACTACTGAACGGATTTTGATGAAATTAACACATAGGCTACTCTTTGTTCCGAAAAATTACAGTGTTCCTGTGGAATACTGTATTTACGCGGGCGGAGCCGCGGGCAAAAAATCTTTATATTGTGAAGATACTAGATTTTGCCCTACTACCAAACTAGCTTTTGCCCTTTAGAGCTTGTTCAGATTCTTCTCATACGAGCTAAGTAGTTAGTAATTATAAGTTTTGTCAAGGTTTTCTCCCCCTTATTGACAAAGAGGGAGAAAAACTTTTGAATAAGCTATCCGACATCAGATGATTATAGAACAGACCCTCAGACTAGCAAATACAAACATATATTATGTGCATGTATATACCCTCTTCTGTGTATGTGCCATAGCACTTTTGTAGGATACTGCCGATTTTTTTTTTCAAGTAAGAAAGTTAATTCCATTGTAAAAGTTGCTTATACTTATTCAAAAGTATATTTACTCTTGAAAGTTTGACCACTGACTGAAAAAACACAGCATGTATATTTTATACTTAAACTAATACCCATAATAACAGTCTAGTTTGTCTGGAAGAAACTGCTGTCCGCAGTTGATTCAGTTTAGTTATTCGTGGGTTTTATTATTATGTGTGTGTGCAAATCAAGAGTTTTCTATCGATCTATCTATCTAATTGTACTTCAAATAGTCCGTATTAAGCGTTAACGTCTCGTCTAACTACATTCCGAGACATAGAGACTTGCATTTACACTCTTGTACACGTCGATAATAATTGACAATCAGATACATATATATTATATAACAAGTATATTCCCTTGCTATACCTATTACGTTGTCATATTTACATGACATAGCTTTTATTACGGTATGCTGCAGTACAAACAACCCTCTTTTATGACTTAAGTATGCCTTTTGTAATAACGTCCATGCTAACATCCTAGAAATTATCTTTAGGTATGCTTTAGTTATGAGCCTTTGGTCCTTTGACTGTTTATCTCGAATCTTGTTAAGTATTAACTATTAATTAAAAGCAAGAAATACCACATGACAGAATATAATACAGGGAAGAGGGCTTATAAGCTTTATATTCTGTTGAGTAGGATTTTAATTTTTTACTCTCTTTAATAGAGCTCTATTAAAGATCTTACGCAGTACTGTACAAAATAATATTCCCCTCATAACCTTACTTCGCGCTTACGAGACTGCCTTTCCACATTTGGGCGTTTATTAAAATCTCCTACTCACTCGGGCACATAATACGTACGACTTTTGTGCTCGTATCAACCGAACATTTCCCATCTTAACCTCAATATTATAAACACAACGTTTTTATTTTTTCTATTATAAGGTTTGTTGCTTTCGTTCTGTAAATGATATATTTTGGCGATCCAGAGCGTGTTATCAATCGAAACGGACACAAATCATCAGAATCAGCGAGCGGTTATTACCTGAGCCCATACGTAACTAGCGGCGGGCGCGCATGGCACGAGCGTCGAGCACGCAGCACGGAGTCCACACAGCACTCACTCGGCGCGTGCAGGCGTGCGGCGCGTGCAGTCGCGCAACATGGCCGCCCGAGCCCGGCACTATCGACCGTTCGCCGGCCCGCGCCGCCCAGCGACTGACGCGCGAGCACTGCGCGCGCACCGCGCTCCCTCCCCTGCGCCCACTGCACCCCCGCGCCCGCGCTAGCCCGCGCCCTACAGAGCAAACAGCCTCCCGCAACTTCTTTCGCAAAAAGCCCTCGAAATCATCGGTGCTATTCAGAGACTGAGCGCTATGAGCGGCGATCCTAATGTAGCTCTCACTCGAGTGCTTGGCTCGGTCGCCTGAAAACATGTGAAATCTGGAGCTAGCGCCTACCTCGTGGCATAATGGAGGCTCTTGTGTTTATTTTCGGGAGCAGCGGGCGCGGGCTGGCGTGCGGCCGTCGGCATGGCAACGCGCCCCAGACGCCGCCGAGCGCGCCCGAGCCCGACCGAGCGCTACCGAGCCCGAGGCCACCTGATTTTGGCCATACTTTAGATAATCACCTGGAGGCGGGATTGTGAGACTCATTTGCCCCGGGTCTGTTAACCTCCGTGTACAAGTACTATGTATTTAAATTATGTAACAGCTTCACTTGTAGCAACATCATTAATATTGAGTCGTAATAGAGTAGCTCCGGCTAACTCACAACTTATTGTAACTAACCTGCGAATTATTTAACCATGCGGCTATACCTAGGTAACACTGAAAATGTTTAGAAAATAAAAATCGGCTTAATGTAGAAAGTTGCCAATACTTTTATTGTTTTTCGAAGGAATCTCGGTTCCTCTCTACACATCGTCGCATTCGATGGAACCACTGAGAAAAGCAGTGGGCCCATTCTTCATTAGGGGTCTCTTCATGGCATTTTCGTACGCTTTCACCGCATCTTCAGGGCTCGTAAAGCGAATACCTCGAATTTTATCTTTAGTTCTTGGGTATAAATGAAAGTCGCAGGGCGCCAGGTCAGGACTGTATGGCGGATGACTCATTATCTCGACACCTGCCATAGTCAAATATTCAACAGTCCGTTTTGCGGAGTACGCTGAAGCATTGTCGTGAAGGAGGATCCTGCTTCGAGGGCGCTGCTGTCGAATTTTTTCCAAGACAACAGGCAAACAGCGATTGACATACCAGTCTGCAGTAACTGTTCTTTCAACAACAACTGTCGCGAAATGACCTTTCCGACCAAAGAATGAGGCAATCATCTTTTTTCCTTGACTTCTTCCTTTCTTTACGTTAGTTGGCCGATCCTCGAAAGGAAACATCCACTGAGCTGATTGTGTTTTGGTTTCGGGTTTGTAGCAATATATTCAGCTTATCTTATTAAATACAGCATTTGAGTCACCGCCGTTGAACTTATCTAACATTTGGCGACACCGGTCGTCGGTTAAAGTACGGGGAATCCATCTGGTACAAAGCTTCCTGGCGCCTAAATGTTCGTGTAATATTTTTTGAACTTGACTCATACCAATGCCTAGGCTTGCCCGTATGTGCTGATAGATCACTCTCTTATCTTCCTCTATCATGCGTCGCACAGCACTGATGTTATCTTCAGTAGTCGCTGTTAAAGGACGTCCCTCACGCGGATCATCATTGAGATTGCTACGTCCACGCTTAAACTCGTTAAACCAATTGTAAATAGTGGCACGAGATGGAGCATCATTAAAAAATACTAATCACAGCCTGTAGCCTAGCCCACAACGAAAGTCATAATAAATCATTGACCGAAAATTTTCGGTTAGGTATAAATCGCGTTAGGTATATTTTCACGTGTAACAAGAGTTTTATATTTGCCGCCAATTCATAAAAACAAATGGTAAATTATTGCAATATACTATATTAGGTTACCAAAGAGTTCTAAAATTGAAATTCAAAAAAAGTTTTGATTAGCAATGTTTCTAACTGGCCAGTTCTAAACATTTTCAGTGTTACCCACGTACAGCGTGTTTGGTAGAAGTCCCTTAAATGAAGATGCGAGAAAAGATGGAGAAGGAGAAAGGAAAAGATATATAAGTAATGTAATGATATATAATAAGTCTTCACCCCGAAGACTTTTAGTCATGTATCTTTTTCATTGTATGGTTGCAGTATCTTCAAAGTGCAATTAATATGATGCTATTATTTTGTAAGTAAAGCGCTTAATACGTATTTCGAAACAATCTATAATGGGGGATCAAATCATTTGTCTTCAAATTTCTAGCCTTAAAGGGTTTAGACTGTGCATTGATATATCAGTCAACCAGCTTTGCCTTTTATATATATATAGATTAGCACTATTGGTTCGATAATGGGGTTCTGAGTTTAAGTTAACTGGCCAATGAGGCCCCTTTATCGATTCCATAACTCGTAATTGACATTTCTACTAATTAGCGCTGATTCAAAGTGGAAATATTTTTTTACAGAAAATTATTCTTTTTCTTGGTTAAAATAGTTTAAAGCTCGATTTCACACCCAAAATAACAAATGTTTTTCATAAAACTATTTGATAAAGGTACTTGTGATCACTAGATAGATCAGCGCCAGTCAATCAGTTTATCTTGAGTATATGTAAATTCTTCAGAAACCGGCCAAAAGAGATAACATACAATAATAACAATATTTATCGACAACGAACCTAACTATTATGATAAGGTATGTTATTATTTTGAAGTAAGTCCCCATAGAATGTTGAATGTTTTATTTTGTTTAAAATTTTAGAGAAATACTGGTTTTTTTAGCCGCAATTTACAACTTTGTACTCCTCTACGTCTCCCATAGCGATCCCCCGTCGCCCAGTTTGGGGAACGTTACTTCTGTAATATATTTGCTAATATTTTATTGGCAATTAACTATTTGTATTTACTGTCGTATTGATAATATAAATTCCTGATGTAACTTTCGTTTACCACATTCCAAATAAACTATCAAATTGAAAACCTCCACTAACATTTTACTACCGTCAGAACTGCTACAGCTCTATATTCATTTATCTCTCAATTTACAATACCAATGCATTGTCTATAGATAGAAGTATTTTATGTATGTCTTGAATAAGTATTTTTTATCGAGTACATTCCAATAGTAAGATCCGTTGTCTGAGTTACGAGCGTCTACGCCGTAGACCGCGTGCTACGTCGTAGCGTGGCGTAGCTGCGGTTCGGCATTAAGGTCAGATTCTACAAGCACGCAGTAATGTATGCGTATCTCAATTATATCAAATTTAATCTCCTATAGAGTACGCTGCAATAGTGTAAAAAGACGGTAAAGTTTGTGGACCGTCGAAGGGACGTCAAAATTTTCAAATTTCGAGTTTGAGTTTTTTGTCATGTGAGATAGTGATGTGTGCTACTGATTAATGTTGGTTATCATGATGACAAATAAAACATATTTGTGTCTAATGAATGTTAAAAATTTATAATTAGAATATTACATACAGACTATATTAAACAAAAAATGGTTGTGTAATGTACTGCGTGCATGAAAAATAATGAAATAAATAAAATATATCATATTTTACCTAATTATCCTAAGAATTATAAAAGGTAAGTAAATATAAAATTTTCTAGTAGGAGTTTTGCTTTAGATAGAGCGTACATGACTTTGTTAATAGACCCCCTGAGTCACACATGTGATGGTGCAGGTTCTATGCCGGGTTGTGGTGTGTATAAGACTTTCTTAATAACCAAAACCGCTAGATTTAGTTTGATTTACCCCATATCCTGTGACAATCCTGACAAAATTTGGATCGTTCTATGAAAGCTGTTCATCTGTATGTAAGTATTCATTATTATTTACTCTGTGTTATAGGTGTGGTTTTTTATAATAATTTGATATAATATGGCGAAAACCATACGCTTTCCCGCGATAAAAAGTAGCCTATGTCCTTCCCCATAGCCTACTCTATATCTGTGCCTTTCATCATAATCAGTCCAGTAGTTTCGGATAATCGGTCGGAAACAAACCTTGGACAAAAACACAACAAACTGGACCATTCCTTGCAAATAAGCATAAAAGTTTAAGTAATTAATAAAGCCGCCAAAATGTGTTGTCATGACGTCACATTCTTGTAACCTCCTATCAAGTATCAAATCACAATAAACATGTCAAATCTTAGATTGCTTGGTGTTAACTTTGGTAATTTTAATATTTTATTATTTGATGTTGTTATTTACAAATTGAATTACATCAAATTTGGTTTATAAGCTAATCATTGTAGTGTATTGACACTTATAATAATAAACATATTCACGCACACATGTGGGCGTGGTATCAGTGATGTAGTGGAAGTGGTAAACCAGGAGTGGGGAGATCAAGCACCCACTGGCCTATGGCATTACAAGACTGGACCACCGACCGAGTGGGTCTGATATACAGCAGTCTAGAAGTGTTTCTGTTACCCATCCCAATCCTACAATTATTTGTATCATCATTCCGTCAGGTCATTGGAATTATCAGCCGCCCCTTGTATTGTTAACAAAATAATTATTAACACATGTTAAGTCTACAATCTATTTCTGCAATCGGTATTTATGTCCAGTTATTAAAACTCCGATTGTACATATACGAGGGCTGCACTAAAAGTATCGGGAATGGAATATTTCCACTGTTCCTGTCATATTAAAATATTTTTAATTTAAAACTCCTTGGTTTTAAAAATCGAATACCGTTTATTTATTTAAAGAAAGATTCTCGGTCTTGTCACAAGGTCTTGTCAAACTTGTTTAGCCGTTGAGAAAATGGAATTGACGCGAGGAAATTCTAGAGCGATGATTTATTATGACTTTCGAAGTGGTTTAACACAAAAACAGTGTGTTAACCGGATGATTTCTGCATTTGGTGATGAAGCCCCATCCAAAACCACAATTTATCGCTAGTTTGCTGAATTTCAACGTGGACGTGTCAAGCTCAGTGATGATCTCCGTCAAGGTCGTCCAAAAACTGCAGTCACCCAAGAAAATGTTGATGTTGTGCGTAAGCTGATTGAGGAAGATTGACATGTGACATACCGCGAAATTCAGGCAACTTTAGACATCGGCATGAGTCAAATACAAATAATCTTGCATGAACAACTAGGTGTAAAAATGTTATTTTCCCGATGGATACCGCATTTGCTCTGTGAAGAGCAAAAAGCGGCTCGCGTTACTTGGTGCGTCAGAACTCTCGAAAGATTCCACGCAGGATCCTCAAATGCTGTATACAACATCGTATCAGGTGACGAATCCTGGATATATGCGTACGAACCCGAAACAAAAAACCAGTCACGAGTTTGGGTGTTCGAAAATGAGTTAAAGCCAACAAAAATTGTTCGTTCACGGAGTGTTGCAAAAAAAATGGTGGCCACGTTTGTCTCCAAAACCGGCCATGTTGCGACTATTCCTCTTGAGGGACAAAGAACGGTTAATGCAGAATGGTATGCTAACATTTGTTTGCCACAGGTCGTTTCTGAACTCCGTAAAGAGAACTGCAACCGCCGCATCATCCTCCATCACGAAAATGCGAGTTATCACACCGCGCACAGAACAAAAGAGTTTTTAGAGCAAGAAATCTTAGAATTATTAGACCATCCGCCGTACAGCCCCGACCTAAGCCCTAATGATTTCTATACTTTCCCTAAAATAAAGAATAAATTGCGTGGTCAGAGATTTTCATCACCTGAAGAAGCTGTGGACGCCTACAAAACGGCCATTTTGGAGACCCCAACTTCCGAATGTAATGGTTGCTTCAATGATTAACACATTTTTCCATCGTATGGAAAAATGTGTCAAATTTCGCGGAGAATACTTCGAAAAGCAATAAATACATTTTTAAATAGTAATATTGTGTCACTTCCTTGATTCCCGAAATTTTCAGTGCCGCCCTCGTAATGTACAGGATTTATTCTCCTTAAATTATCATAACATGACGTGTCTAAACTCAATTGGAATGTCTACGACATCCACCGTACTCCCCGGACTTTGCTCCAAGAGATTTCCATCATTTTCGAAATTTGGATAACTTCTTGCAAGGGAAAAAAATTAACTACGATGGGGTAGTCCAAAGCGCCTTCAAAGATTTTATTGATTCCTGTCCGAATAGTTTTTTTAGTTAAGGAATCAATGAACAACCTATGAGATGGTAAAAGTGCATAGATAGCAATGGTATATACATTGATCAAATAAATATATTATCATTTAAAAAATCGACTTAAGTTTCTCCTTTACAGAACGCCAATTTCATACGTAATGACCTAATATTAATTTTGTAATGTTAATTTATTTTTTTAAAAATCCCCACTATTACACTTAAAGAAGGATGGGCATTCCGGTTTACCCACTCAAAAAGTCATATATACACAAGCTGTCATTAGAATGGTCTCTTTTACACTTTATTTCTTTGTATGGCCATAAAATTGTAAGTAAGTTGGGGTTTTTGTGTAGACGCAAAAAACTGAAAAAGTAAAACAGTTTTTATATCTTTTTATTTGAGCTTAAGTACTTTAAATAATTTGGACTGGGGAGCGTGCAAAAGTTGAGAGCCATGCTTTGGCACGACGGGCTGGCCCGACTGGAAAAGTAACACGGCCTCATAGAAAACTGGCGTGATAAAACAGGCAAATATTGAAAAATAATACACCCTAATTGGGTTTAATTAGCCCATTCGATAGTGTTACTGATAATAAAACAAATTCTGGAAAGTAATAGGTACAATGCGGCAAACATTAGAGGTATTTAAATTGCTTCGTATTTTTAAGAAATATATGAGAATATTTGGTATGATGGCGGAGATTGGGGTCTTGACATCAAAGTTACTTTGAGTCAGCTCAATAATACGTAACTAACTATATGCAAAACTTCAATTTTAGCTAACAATTTAGGTTTTTGAAACATTGATATTTTATGCATACACGGGGTTGCATTTGATCTTATCTTACTCATTCTCCCTCAAATACTGTCAAAATATACATACAGAATAATGTAAAGTTTCCTAATTTTTCGTTTGTTTTTGGCGTGTTACACGAAAACCCTGATACTTCAATAATGTAGTCTATGAGGAAAATAATGTACAAGAAATTCCCTTTCCAATGACGTACGTTCGTATTTGGTAGGTATACCAGCGTTCTCAGCGTTCATACATTTCTGCCCATTCTCCTATATAATTAGTAATATTACGGTATTATAAAATAACGTATTTCATAGTATAATAATTAAATAAATACAAATTATTATATTTTATTTATGGGATATAATTAATCTTGCGAACAAAAAATAAGTTGGCGACTGCACATGAGCATACTGTATAACTAAATTTGGCAGCGAATATGTTGGCGACTAAATTACTAAACTGGCGAAAGCACTCCGGCGAAAAAAAAATACAAAAATCGGCAGATAAAAGGTGGCGAAATTTAATCCAAACTGGCACTGAAATTTATAAGTTGGCGACTTAATTTCCGAGTTGGCGACCATTATACGATGTAAGCAGCTATAAAACCAGATCGGGTTAATAAATTAATGGCCGATAAAAAATTAATTTACAGGCAACGGAAAATCGCATTATTGGATACTGTTGGAGCTTATATTCTTTTGGGGGGTGTCGTTTTCAAGGATTTTGGGGGTGCTGAATAATATGAATATTTAATCCATTTTGAAATTCTGAATATGGAATTCTAAATTACCAAGGAATACGGTGTTGAAAATTGAAACGAAAGTTCTATTTCCTGCCTTTATAACTTGACACTGGCAAATGGTTATAAGACGGTGCCATATATAAATTTAAAAAAAAAATGACATTAGTTCACAATTGACATTTGAGTTTTAACACTGATATTAATTTATTGTGGTGTATGGTTTTGTTTTGAGGTTATTTTGTTAACATTTTGTGAATTATTCCTATACCGATGGATTCCTAAAACTATTATGATGGTATTTCACTTATAATTTCAAGTCATTGAAAACATTCGCCAAGATGGCATTAATTAGAACGGGTCTTCAAAAACTAACAAATCTCTTTACTTCTGGACAAGGTATATAATATAAATTGTTGTTTACTTTATTTCTTTACTCTTATATGCTTGTTAACTATATAATGTAGCCTTAAACGTTAATACAATTTTTTTATTATTATTTAAGGACCAAAAATAGTCTTGCTTCAAAAATAGCATAATAATACAATAACTACCTAATTACATTTGGCCTCAACATGCATTGGAACACTATTTTACACAAAAAATAAAATGAATATATTACTAATATTATAAACCCCACAACCGCCACAACTCTAAATCTAAAAATAATATGCTATAACCATGTTGAGCTTAGATAAATTGACAATTTATTTATTTATTGAAGGACCAAAACCAGTATAAAATATTGTAGAAACAATTTTCGTAAAGTAATGCAAACACTGTAACTGATTACTTTGATGCAATTGCAAACTATTGGTTCAAAGTGATGAGTTGTGAGATTTTTAATTATTTAAAGTGCACAAATTGTTACCTATTTAATTATTTTATTTTTTTCAGCTGGTGTGTTATCAAGATTTATAAAAAGCAATCAGCTGAGCACCCATACTCAAGCTCCAGAAGTAACTAAAAATGTTATTGTCACTTGCAATAAGTTAATTGAAGAAAAATCATCCCGTAATTTTGCTATTGTGCATTTGTTGGGTAAGCAGTGGAGAGTTAGTGATGGCGATCTTCTAGTTGTTGAGGGATACTGGCCACCAAACATCGGAGATAAAATATCTTTAGACAAAGTGCTACTTGCTGCCACGAGAGATTTCTCACTTATCGGAAGACCTCTTGTACAGCAAGGCTTGGTAAATGTAACTGCAACTGTCATTTCAAAGGGACTGTCCCATACCAGAACACACTTCAAGAAAAAGAGAAGGAAGCAGTTTATGAGAATCAACTTCCAAAGAGCACAACAAACTATATTAAGAATAAACTCTGTGGAAATAGCTAACAAAATTAATGAACCCAATAAAAGTAATGTTTTCTAATGTTACAGTAGAAATGATAATATAGTAATTATAGAATAAAAAACTTTCATATTATATATTTTTTTTTTTTTATGTTACATTCATGAATAATAGAACTTTTAATAAGACAAACATAAAAATAATAAATATTTTTAATATATACATATTACATACATCAGATGATTATTATAATTTGACATTATCACAGTATTCTTGAAATGATTTTTTATGATCCTCTAGTAAAAATCTTTTCATTCCCTTAAATAAATAAAAAAGCTTTCCGTTTTGCAACAATTCAGACATGGTTTGTAGAAATAAAGCATAATCTCCCTCTTTTTTGTAGGCAGAGATGGATATTTGAAATTTTTTATATTTTTCTGCATCAAGTAATGTTTTAAGTTCTTTAACAAAGTCTATTAAAGATGTTGGTGCAATTCTCTCGTGTTTAACTGGGTTTGCATCAATATTACCCCCATTTTCTAAATTTTCTTCAAATCCAAAAGACTTTATTTTTAATTTCTTCTTTTTGGCCACAACACTTGCACATACATTATCAGCACTTCTTTTGTGAACGGTTACCAAGGATTGAGATGCTGGCTGGACTGTTGTATCATTAGCTTTGTCAAGGGCACTAAATAAATCTCTACTTTCTTTAGGTCTAAATTCATTAACATAAGCTGATGATTGAGCATTTTTATAAAAATCTATTGAAAAGTCTGCATACACCTCATTTGAATTTGGATATTGGCTAACTGACTTTTGATTAGAGGATTTTGCAACTACTCTTGAATTTGTAGTAGGAAATGACACACCACTTGGATTAACTGTTTTGTATTCATGTGTGCTAAAATTAGCTTCATCTGGGAGCAATGGTTTTAGTCTAGGAGCTGGTAAAGATGTTTCTGCATTTTTGAAAAATCTACAAATTTCACTGACAGTTTCTCCAAATCTGTTAGAAACTTTAATGTGATCTCTCAACCAAGCCGATAACTGGGATTTCAATTTGGGACTATTGAATCTACTGTCACATAACAAAATTGCTCCATAATCATTCTGATGTCTAATAACTCTACCAATAGCTTGATTAACAGCTCTGGTGGCTTCCAATGAATACCATTCATCACCAGATAGACAGTCTTTTTCTTTCACTCTGAGTTCTTCTAAATATTTTTTCTTTAAAATAATTCTAGGATCTTTTAGTGGTGGAAATGGCAATCCAGTTATAATCACTGCCCTTCCATTCCTGTCAGCAAAATCAAGACCTTCAGATACTTTTCCTCTGCATACAGCCATAAAGCATGCTCCTTTTGTATTAGGATCGTTTATTTTACTATAATATTCACTAATAATAGAATTAAAAGTATCCTTTCTTTGAGGCTCTACAAATATTGGTTTGATATTACTTATACTAGACCATATGCCTTCAGATTGCCACATTTCTTGACATTTTGTCATTATAGTATATGATGGAAAGAAAACTAAAAGACCATCTGGTACCACGCGACTAAAACTTAAGATTGTTCTGCCCAATGATGAAATATATTTTGCATTATCTCTGTTCTGATAGTTTGAAATTAAAGGTTCAGAATCTGGACCTTGAGGAATTATTCTAACACAAATTTGATTTGACTTAACAATGTGAGGGTTTTCTAATTGTACTCCAATTGGGATTCCCAACTCAGATATAAGTGGTTTTAAAGGAGCCAATGTACCACTTGTTAATATTATACTCCTTACATTCTGATCAATAAGTTGCTTCATTCCAAAACCAGGACTAAAACACCAGTAGCTAAGAACCCTTTCAGCAGTTTTGCTGTTTGTTGTTTTTAAAGCACCCCAACTATCAGTCTTCTTGTTATTCTTTTTGTCTTCCACTTGAATGTGCACTTTGTAACACATTTTAACTCTTTCTTTGTATGTATGTGTAGTGCCACTAAACACAACATTCATTAAATCTACAAACTTCTGCAATCCAAGTCCTTTTCTTTGAAATGGTGAAGCACTTGATGTAGAAAGGAACTGAATAAGATTCTCCATAAGTGTTATAACTGACAATTGATTATGATCTTTGATTTCTGCCATGGAAAGTAGCTCAAATATATACCCACCAGGAAATGTGGAGCCCTCAGAGCCAACTTCAATCCCATCCAAAGCCTTTTCAAATGCCAACATCATTTCTTTCAAAACACAGAGATCTTCACAGGTGAAGTCTTTTGGCTGATTGTTATCAATCGTGACATCCATTTGCTCCTCACTGGTCTCGCTAAATGATTTCATAATATGAGTTATATCATCAATGCATAATGCTACATCGGTAGTTTGGATCTGCAGAGATGCAGATTCTTCACACATTTTTTCAACATTATGGGCCTCATCAAGAATTACAATATTATTTAAAAGATCTACACCATTGGCTTTCCTAGATTTTGGATCCAAAATATAGTTATATGGCATAAAAATTATATCGGCATCTTGTTTCAATTCTTTTGATAAATAATATGGACAACACTTTAGTTTTTTCCCTGCAGATACCAAGTCTTCGATATCTAATATATCATCCCCTTTTACAGATCTGTCTTCTTTCTTGGACTCAACATTGTTGTAAAAATAGCATGTCCGTGATTTAACTTTTAATTGACACATGTGAACTTTGTTCATATTATTTGATTCCTTAGATACCTCAGGATGGATACACATTTGATCTCTTGAGCCTAAAATTGCTGCTTTCACATGTTTATAACTAGACCTTTTTAATTCTTGCATTGCTTGCGTCAGTTGGGAATGAGTACGGGATGAATAAATTATTTTAGGCATACCCCATGATGTGTTGTCTTTTGACTTTCCTGCGCCAGATTTAAGATTTTCTTTTAAGTTGCCACTGAAGCCACTGTGTTCAGAAAAGTTACCAATTTGGGCGTTCATCTGTAACTGTGCCTTCTTCACCAGGAGCCAGGCTAGGGAGGAACAAAGCAAACTTAGAGTTTTACCAGTTCCTGTAGGAGATTCTAGTAAAGCGTTTGTGTTGTTTTGTAAACATAAAATAACTCTTTCCATGTATGCTTTTTGTACATCGTAAGGTTCGAAAGGAAAATTTACTGGTATTCCATGTATCATAATCTCAGGCATTTTGGTAAAGTTAACTGTGTGAACCCAAAAAAGAATAGTACTGCAAATTAAATCAAAAGAATACGTCCATAACCTTGTTTCATAATTGAAATTCTTTTCCCGCGTACAGCGTACCTACCTACATTTTTTTTATTTTTAATATAATATGGCGTCGGCTTTAAAGCATTTGCCATTGTCAAGTTATGCATACGAATTCCACAACGTCACCCATTGAACTCCCCGGCAAAACTCTGAAACGTAAGTTCTATTGCCCGCCTTTTTAACTTGACACTGGCAAATGATTATAAGCCGATGCTATATATAAATAAATTTAAAAAACTTTCCTTTCAATTTTCAACACCGTATTCCTAATCGTCAAGTCTAAATTCTAGTCAAAGTCCAAATAAATAGTCAGTGCAGTCAATGAGTCAAGTTAGTCGACTCAGTAAAGTGGTAGAAGCTTTACTGAAAGTTCCTAAGGAGTTTTGGAATTAACACAAAATAGCACGTTTTTTGAAGTTGTACCACTTGCCCTCACTTGTGTAAGTTAGCGAATATATTTTATTGGCTAATATTCTACTAATTACACATTATGAACCGAAATAGCACAAATTGTATTTCTGTTATAATTGCACTGACTATTTATTTGGACTTTGACTAGACTTTAGACTTGACGATTTAGAAATACGGTGTTGAAAATTGAAATGATTATTCTATTTCCCGTCTTTTTAACTTGTCACTGGCTAATTGTTTTAAGCTGACGCCATATTATATTTAAAAAAAAACATTGTCCATTGTCACCCACTTCTTCTTCTAGAAAATAGGCATACGGCCTAGGGGTGTCCACTTTGAAAAAACATCGATGTTTTTTTCGATTCGATATATCGAAACTGTACATCGATTACTTTCGATGTATTGGAAGAAAACATCGATGTTTTGTATAAATCGAGTACTTTTTAAAGATTTTTTATAATCCACTAATTTAAGCATTGTATTATTAAAAAAAACAGTAAAAGCCATACATGAGAAAAATCTTTATTACTTATATATTAAAGTAAGAACAAAAAAAACATCTGCATTTATTTTTATAAGTTAGTTTTATCCTATTTCCAGTGTTCTTTTGGAAGACTTTGCAAAAACAACAGTTTATTTAAACGTTTGCCTTTCAGCCTATTTCTTTGTTGATTGATGACTTGTGCTGCTTTAGAAAACAAACGTTCAGATGGGACTGAAGTGCCTACCATAGTCAAGTATTTGTATGCAATTGAATGTAGTTTAGGAAGCTGAATCTTAAGATCATCCCAAATTTCTAAAGGATTTTCACTTAATCTGGCTACTGGGCTACGCAAGTAAATCGATAGTTCATCTGAAATAAAATCGACAGATTGTACCGTTTTCCAGCTCTTATGAACTAATTTGTGGTGATCATCCCACAGTGAAAATTTTTCCTCTGGTTTTTCAGAATTATCTGAAGAATCAGATTCCACGATCTCGTTTTGTTGTACTCTACTTTTCATCATTTCCTTGATTTTTTAAACAGCTGTGGAGCAAGCGAGCGGGTCTGTGAAATGCATTTTCTTAAACCTGGGGTCCAAGATTGTGGCTACAGCGAAAGGTGTTACTCTCTCTATAGCGCCCATTCTCTTATCAATCTCTTTCAGGACCAATGCCTGCAATTCTTGGGCAAGAGATTCTTCGACTTTAAGAGGTTTAACTTTTAAAAGAAGACAATGAATAAGGGGTATTACTTTACTGCTAGTGCAGTACTTGTCACCTGATACTTCCTTAGTTGCAGCTTCAATCGGTCGCAGGATTTGTAAAACCGAAGAAAGAACAGATAATTCTGACGCAGTTAGCATCGGTGGTGCATTTTTATGACGAATTATTATATTATTGACGATGGTGCGAAGCTCCAAAAATCGCTCGATCATGTAATAAGTACTGTTCCATCTCGTTGGGACCTCTTGGATTAATTTTGTTTCTTTCTCGGTTGCTTTACGTAGCTCATTACTAGCTACATTGCTTTGTTTGAACCAAGTCACTATTTCTTTTAGTTTGGTTATTAAGTTTCGCAGATCAGCACACTGCTGTATAGCATTTTGTGCAACCAAATTCAACGTGTGTGCAAAACATGGTATATGCTTTTTTCCAGAAGCTAAATCAACAGCTTTTACTATGTTAGCTGCGTTGTCTGTGACTACAGCTGAAACTTTGTCATTATCTATATTCCATTCAGCACAAGTGTTCAACAGCATGTCAGATATGTGTTCTGAAGTATGACGATCGTTTGACTCGTAAACTCCAAGAGTTATTGCAAAAATATCATTACCTTCACCAAAGTGGGCTGTTATTCCTAAAAAACTTCTCATACTCATTGTTTCAGACCACATGTCAGTAGTAAGAGTAACATGTACAATATTTGCCAACTTAGCTTTGAAGACTGTTGATAATGCTGCGTATTTATCATCGACCCATCGTGTCAACGTTGTTTTACTAGGAAGTTTATAATGTGGCGCAAGAACTTTAATCAAACTGGCAAAGCCTTCATTTTCAACAATTGTGAATGGTTGGTTATCTTTACATATCATATATATTAGGGCGTTGTTTATTCTTAACGTTTTATCGCCTCTCTCTGAAAAAGCGTATATATCTTGAAAACTTGTCACAATAGATTTCTGACGTTTTGGAGCTGGAGGAATAGAAACACATACATCGTCTTTTGAAGAGTCACATTTTTTTTCAGCATTACTAGTCAGTTCCATTGTCATTATGCCAGCGGAGCTCGTTGATGGGAGTGGATCAGAGATATTAGGATCTAATGATAAGTGTGTATTTTTCTTAACGGTGTTGCTCTGAATATCATTTTTTTTCGAACATTCATTACTGAACTCTTGATAAGCAGCCTTATGTATATTTTTTAAATGACCAATTAAATTCGTTGTGTTGCCACAAGATTTTATAAATTTTTGACAGAGTCTACATTTTGCAGAATTTTTATTTTCTTCAGTTTCATCAAAGAACCTCCATACATCGCTCTTCTTAGACGGTGCCATCGTACTTGTTGTCAGACTAAAACAAAAATAGTGCATTCAATCAAAAGTTCAAAATTTATAATTAGTAGTTAAAATCGATAAATTCGTCAACTGATAATGTTACATCACTACAAAAGTCAAACACACAACAAATAAATTAAATACAAAATGATTCAGATTAATAAGATGATGAATACATTGATTGATTTCATCAAATAATATACCTCTTGTCTAATAAATGAATATAGGCGTGAATACAATTTAGAGAATATGTTTGTTTAGTAAACTGTAACTTAAGATGTAGGTTATTTAATAATTAATGTTCGTATTACAGGTAATATAATTTACTAATCTAATAATTACTATTTAATGTGTCATACAGTAAATTTCTAATTTTAGTATTTGTTGACATGTTAATAACTCCAACACAAATATGAGATGAGATTTTATTATCAGTGATCAATAACGGTATATTTATAAAAAATCCACTTCAATTTCTTCAATCCACAACAGCAAATGTAATACGTAATACGTAATGTAATACGTAATACTTTTTAATCACCATTCCATATTCTTTATTGCAATATTTTTAAACCTATACAAAAGCGCCAACCGACATCACGTGACGCGACCGACATTGACATATGTAACAGTTTTTTTTATTGTCACTAGAGACACTACCATAGAGTATACACATAGACACACTCACTGCACTCGTACGCAGTGTTGCCAACATTTTTAAAATAAAAGTGGGGCTGTCGGTAAGAGTAAAATTTTAGTGGTCAGACTTGAGTTTTATGAAATTTTAATTGGTTGATTCGATGTTTTAACACTAAAAACTTAGAAACATCGATACATCGAGTATATCAATAGATTTTCAAAACATCAAATCCATTCGATGTATCGCATTGTAAACATCGATGTTTTCAATACATCGATATATATCGAATATCCCTAATACGGCCTAACTGAGGCTGTTGTGTTATTGAAGTCAAGGCCACGTAATTTTTTATTGAAATAAAAATAAAAATGTCAAATTCAATGAGTCATGACTGATGTCATAACAAATCTCGAAATCACATGTTTAAAAAATATAATGAATATATTTGGTATTTATTGAATCTAACCATGAAGACAACGGTGAAACATATATACACATCAGCCGCTTGTAACCGTACTCCTGAAATAGTGGACTGGAACGAACAGGGTCTCATATGCTTCGGAGCAACAAATGCAGTGGTTATTTACAATAGGGTAAGCTTTCAGTATGATATTTCAATAGATATCTGGCGGACTAATTGGCACCACAATCCTGAATCGCGCTATCGAAGTTTTCACAGTTCCGCGCAATATAATATACAACATCTGAAAACTACTACAGTTGGCTTCGGCCTGACTGAGCATGCCACCGGCTCGGTCGGATATCTCCCTTTGTGGCCCTCACTATTCCCACAGATATGAAGTTACCACAATCCCTATTATATCAAAGATCTTTTTCAGAATACAAAAGATGAAGATCCTCTAACAGTTCTCAGCCATCATACATCTAAAGTGAACTCTGTTAAGTGGATCCAAAAAGAAGATGGCACCTGTACAGAGCTACTGTCCTGTTCTGCTGACAAAACTGCTGCTATTTGGTCACAAAGTGATGGAGTGTGGAAGGTCACTAGTGTTTTAAAAAGACATGAAGAAGGAGTCAATTGTATATATGGATTATATTCCGGGGATAGTTTAATTGTATACACAGGATCAATAGATTCAACCGTTAGAGTTTGGGAACGAACAGATTGTATGTTTATTATCATATTTTCTATATTTTTACCTTTTTTTATTTATGGTTAAAATATATTTTATTAGTAGAATAATTGACTTTTTTCAAATATATATATTTTGTTAATAGAAGATTAACTCTTAACTCAAACGCCATAATAATTACTATTCTATGGCTTTTTTTCAGGTGTAGCAACACTGAAGCAGACAATAAACTTACAATCAGGCTTGTGTCTCACATTACATGCAACACTGTTACCAATCACAAACCAACCAATCCTGTTTTGTGCACTGGATGACCACAAGATACATATATTTACAAAGACGGATGAGTATCATAGGGTCCACCTGCTTGTTGGTCATGAAGACTGGGTACGAGGTCTTGATGTTTTGAAATTTGGTATGTAACCAGTAACAATATATTATTGCAATTATGAATGTGTAAGAAATACATTAGATATAATATTTTAGAATTTAAAATTTATAATTTTAATAAATACAAAGAAATAGTTCTTCTTAAATACAGTGTGTGGCCTATGTCACAAAGGCATGAATTTTGTTAAATCTGTTAAAAATACTTAATTGATTATTATATCTTTATTGATATCTTCACCATCACCAATATTATTTTCAGATAGTGATACTATAATTCTCGCCTCTGCCTCACAAGACACGTACATCCGGGTGTGGAAAATACAGAAGCACGTAGAAGAGGTCACTCTTGGTATCAAAGTGGAACAGAAAGTGTTTAATGCCTATAACATAGACTGGTCGGTGAAACTTGATGCAGTATTAGCTGGTCATGAGGGTTGGGTGTATGGAGTGCAATGGCAAGAATTTAAAAGTGAGTAACGTTTTATGGAAAACACATTGTGAATTAAAGTACTCTTATGTCCCACTCAGATTTTTCATGATGATGACAAATGAGAAACTTCTTTTCAAAACTTGACTATTCCACTTTTTATTAAAATTATTTTTTTAACCAACTTCCAAAAAAGGAGGCGGGTATTTGGTAACATTCAAATTTACACTCCGCAAAAATAAAATTTGGCTAAAATTTTATAATATTACACCAGAACAAAACGGATTAAAATTCATAATTTCGTCAAAAAAAGATTATTCCTTATGGAAATCGAAAAGAAAAGTTAATTATTTAAGTAACTATTTTCTCAGATTGTAAAAAAACACAAAAAGTGGAATAGTCAAGTTTTGAAAAGAATATCCTCAAATATGTTGAAAAAAGTAAATATAGTACATGTAGTTCAAATCATTTGTGCGCACGGCGATAAAGTATGGTCGCGGAGCGTATATAATTTCGTACATTGACTTATTAGTCAAACTATCTATAATAACATCCACAGTTATATATACCTAAACATAAAAATTAAATTATGTAGTAATTTTTTTTAGCCTGAAGCCTTTATGAAACTTAATACGGTAAACATTGGAGATTATAGTCAAAATCATATTATGTGAATGAATAACTTATAAATTAATATTTAATGCAACTTATTTTTTATAAAACTTTAATGTTTACAGACAACAAGTGTCAGTCAAGCTACAGAATCCTCACGTCCTCCCTGGACAAAACTCTTATTATATGGGAAACGGAGAGTCAACGTGGAGCATGGGTGGAGAAAGTGAGGGTTGGTGAAGTTGGTGGCAACGGGCTAGGCTTCTATGGTAGCCGATTCGGACCAAACTCCATTTTGGCACATGGCTACAATGGATCTTTGCATATATGGGTGCTTGATAAGGTAAAATTAACAAAGAAAATATAAAAAATAACCAAGAAATTAATATAAACGGTGTAATTGTTATTTCTTACTAATGATAATATACTAATTATATATTATACAAAGAAAAATTTCCTAATTTTATACTGGAAAGTACTTCATCGATCTTTGTAAACACTTACTCATGATATGAAATGCTACTGAACCGTTTAATATTTTTATATTAAAAGGTTCCGTTTTTATTACACTAATTTAGTTGTACTTAATAGTTTAACAACTATATAAGGTTTTTTTTTTAAATGAATTGCGGATATTTTGGGAATATGACCTTTTGCTTATGTCATGAAGTTTAGATAGAAAATTAATTAAAAAATTGTACTTAATATACTAATCAAATTACATGATGCTCTTTACGGCGCTGTTAAGGTCATTAACCTCACACTGCACATCAATACAGTCAGTATTTGCCTAAATAACATCAATACAATCAATATTGATGTTATTTAGGCAAAGTATTTGCTTCTTTGAATCACCTGTTTTTTTTTTTTAAATTTTTTCTACCCAAATGTCTTCACATACAGGGTGTCCCGTAAATCGACGTCAAGCCGTAAACCCGTGATAGGCCAAGTTACAATAGTTATCAGAAAAATTAAAAAAGAAATCCAAGTAATGTGTCTCAAAAAATACAAAGCTTTTAAAAAAAATCGAAAAATCGACATCTTGTGGCGGTTTTTTAGTTCCCGGCACTACAAATTTCTACTTTTTTTGTAAAATTTTTTTTGTATGTATTCCTGAATAATGATTTAGTAAACTGGTGCCTAAGATTTAAATCAAACGACTCCGACTTGAAAGGAAATGAGGCTTTTTGCCCAAAACAATGATTCGAATTTAATAGTTTGTTCGACTTTAACTGACTGTACTGGAAAAAAAATGTACTACGCTTGTTTGGCAGGGAATTTTAAAAGTTGGCGCAGTTAATAAGGATTCCAAAATGCTATGATACTTGCTAGATTGTTTCTTATTACACATTGCTTGGATTTTTTTTTTTAATTTTTCTGATAACTATTGTAGCTTGGCCTATCACGGGTTTACGGCTTGACGTCGATTTACGGGACACCCTGTATAAGCAATAGATCATATGCCCAAAATATCTGTAATTGATTTTTAACAACCTTATATAACATACTAGTTTAATGTTTAGTTTTTAACTTTTATAATTCCTTTCCAGAATAGTAATTCGTGGGTGCCGAGCGTGGTGGTGGGCGGGCACTTCGGCGGCGCGGAGGAGGTGCGGTGGGAGGGGCGGGGGCGGTACCTCGCGAGCACTGCCCTAGATCAGACCACACGCGTACATGCGCCTTGGAAACGGACGGACGGTGAGTAGAATCAAAATAGACATGGTCTGATAGACTTCATTCAGTAAAATAATAATTTATATTTGTTACATACCTAGCACGTCGTATTTGATGAATTCTGTATTTCAGGACACATTTAGCCATATTTAAATTATTAAAAAAAAAACAGAAAAAGGCCGTACAAAATAAATAAAAATATATTTTGAATAATTAAGTTGCACACATCCTTTCTCGAGTTTAGAAAACCTAAAAATTTGCATTTCGAAAGTTATATGATCCAAAATTCAATTCTGATAATTTTATGGCCAACACACGAATTGAAATTGAGACTCTTTTATCACTTATCCTTTATTTTGACTTTTGTCAACTACTCAAAACCGCGGCTCCGACCGCGTGGAATATTGTTCGTCGCAAAAATGATTTAGTCTAGTCGTTATTCTAATGTATATTGTTACGGGTGAGAGTAAATAAAACGAGGAATTACCAACGTGACAAATATATTAAAAAAGTGGACATGGGCAGAAGGCCGAAAAACCTGGTTTAGCCTCTTGGTGTCTGTAAGAATAGGAGGGGCTTTAACCACACGGGCAACTTAGCTGGATCCGGGAATGTAGTCAGCGCGTGGTGCGAGGAGCCCAGCTTCCTGTAGCGTCTCTGTCTCTCTGACGTTCAGGCCGGTATGTTCGCCGCGACGCAGATCGTCCAAGGGGCGATGCAGACTGGGTCCGAAGCCAGTCAGGTCAGTCCGGAATAACTAGCGGCACTCAGGCATCCGGATGTGTGGAAACTAGCCATAAGTCCCATGTAAAAAGGGTGCCTTGAACTCGAAGTATAGGTCCCTGGAAAAATCCATACAAAAATGTGGAGTAGGAGTCCCAAAGCCGCCATGATCTTAACCCCAAACGATCAAAATCACGGGCTGTGTGACCATCACAAAATAAGGGGTAAGCAGAATAAAAGATGATATAAAGAACAATTAAAGTATGGATACAAACATCCTAATATTATAACAATGCAAGAACGGAAAAATGAAACTACAAATGAGCACGCGGTTTGGCCAATCAAATTTTGACAACTAATTTTACAATGTGATAGTTTACATGAAAAAATAATGTGTGTTATTACAAGCGTGATTTACCAAATAAAACTTCACAACACAGATATAAAAAAACTCACCGTAAAAACGGGATTAAGACATATGTTACACTTGTATCCAGAAAAACTTGAATAAATTATGGATTCAGCAAAAGAAAGGACTGTCATCTCGCGACAGCCCTTTAAATACCCTTACTATAATATTGTTTTTTTTTAGCTGACAACTACCGGTAATACATAATCCATATGCCACAATAAAGAAATATTGGAGATGAAGCTCCAGTTAGTTGCCAATAGATGGCGTGGTCTAGTATAAATTAGCTATTATAATTAGCAATAACAGCTAATAGATAACGCTAGAACCGTCGTTATTAGCGATATTAACTACGTTAAAAATGTAGCTTTGCTACAATATTTTTGCTACAATATTATTCTATTTTACTCTCAAGTTTCATCAAAATCCGTTCAGCAGTTTTTGCGTGAAACAGTCACAAACATCCATCCATCTATCCACACAAACTTTCGCATTAAATAAAATAGTAGTAGGATTCGACAGAAATTTTGATTAATACCACTAAAAGGTTTAAATATTTTTTTCTAGGCGTAACTCGTTGGCACGAGATCTCCCGTCCCCAAGTGCACGGGTATGATCTATCCGCGCTGGCGCTGCCAAACCCCACCACACTCGTATCAGCCGCTGAGGAGAAAGTCATAAGGGTGTTCCGAGCGCCCAACAACTTCCTACTGAACTATAGGAATATAGTGGGAGATACGTTAGAGGATGCTAAAGCAGGTATGATCATTTTCTAGGGAAGAGAAATCTTGCAGTTCAAAATGCATGCTCTGAACCCCTTCTTCTGACTTCCAATTAATTATAAATGAACTAGCTCTTCCCGCGCCTGCGGAGCCTAAATATAGCATCCCACGGGAATACTGTCCTTTTTCGGGATAAAAAGTAGCATATGTTTAAATCCAGAGCCTAAACTGCCACCATACCAAATTTTATCGAAATCCGTTTACTAGTTTTTGCGTTAAAGAGTGTAACAAACAAACAACCATCCATCCAACCATACATCAAACCATCCATCCTCACAAACATTCATATTTATAATAGTAGTAGGACTGTCTTGATATCATTTTGGAGTTTGGGACCAATAAAAATGCGTTAAATATTTGACATTTATGAGAATACCATTTTGCTGTTTTAACATATCAATACTGCATCGAAACTGTATTATTGTAAGATTTTATTACAAAAATCGACCTACTGATCATCTCAGTTAGTAAAACTCTCATTCAGTCTATCCCTACTTACTGAAAAATAAAAATGAATAGAATGAAACTGTTACTTTATAGCTCCATGTTGTGATCGCACGCTTGTATCGATTGCCGGCTGCATAAGTTGTGAAATATTGTAAACCTTCACGCCATTGTATTCGGTGAACTGTAGCTACTGAAGGCCACTGTAGTAGAAACTAAAACTTACAAATGTATACATTTTGTTTTCAGGTCCTGAAGGAGCATCGGTTCCTTCATTGGGTCTTTCAAATAAGGCCGTGTTTAGCGAGGACGACCAGCAAAATGGCGACGCTGACAACTTCGTATCGATGGAATTGTCTGGTAAGGTCATATTCTGTTGTTCTGCGCCCTACCGTTCAACCCCTAGAAAATCTTGGGGTTGAATGTGGTATAAACGAAAATGTTGAAGTTAGTTGCAGTCAACAGTTGTTTTTACCCGACTACGGCGGACCCAAAGGATGGGTAATGATTTGGCAGTCTAAGTATGTATGTATGTTCCACCGTAGCGCCTAAAGTAATGGTCCGATTTTAATAAATGAGGTGTCAATAGATTCATAATAATAGCCCGGGTAATATAGGCGTACGTAGTCGGCTAAAAGTTTTTAAATAAAAATTGTACTTATTTTATTTCCTTCAGAACCGCCCACAGAAGAAACCCTCATGCAGAACACTCTTTGGCCGGAGACGCACAAGCTGTACGGGCATGGGTACGAGGTGCACTGCCTCGCCGCCAGCGCCGACGGCCGCCTGCTCGCGTCCGCCTGCCGCGCCACAAACGCCGAGCACGCCGCCGTCATACTGTGGTCGGTCAACTCTATATAGCTGAACTCACTGAAGGGATTAAGGCTGTCACAGACACCGAAGATACTATAATATTTTATCTTAAGATGCCTGGAATATATGAAAAATTCCAGGCATCTTAAGATAAAATATTTACTACAAGTACGTAATATAAAAATGTATAGTATCTCAGCAGTCAGTGGTAGTTCATACAAACTGTATAGCAAGCGATACTTTATCTTAACAATAAAATATTGTAGTAACTTCGCCGTCTGGCATGCCCTTAACGCTCTGGCAGGCAAATAGTCTATAGAAATAAAGTACCCTTTTTAGTAAGCCGGATAATCTTGAGAGTAAAAAAGAAGTCGGAGTACAATGCATCCCTTTTGCTCTTATTGCAACGGGATGGATGCGGTAAATACACAAATTTTACGGCCTTGCGCCTATGCGCATGCGTGAGTGCTCTATGCGCAGTGCTCTATAGCACTGCGCATAGAGCACTCACAGCTCAAACCACTAAACGAATTGCGCAGCATTGAAAGACATGCGGATATTAAAAAGAAGGCTTTCGCTTAAAAATGACTTTTAGTACCATAGATTAAATAATCCCCATAAACTTCAGGGAAACAGAAAACTGGCAACAAATACAGAAACTTCCGTCGCACAATCTGACAGTGACACAACTAGCGTTCTCGCCCGACAGTCAACGACTGCTGTCAGTGTCCCGCGACCGAAAATGGACCGTATTCAAGAGGCGGGATAGTTCAAACTTGTTTGACATGGAAGCTTGCACAGATAAAACAAACGGAGTACACACTAGAATTATTTGGTGCTGCGCCTGGTCTCACGATGGACAAATCTTTGGTACTGGATCTAGAGATGGGAAGGTAAAATTGTTTATACCACTGCACCCCTAGTAAAACTGCGCGTAGACGCCGCAAGAATTATGTCGTTTAAAAAACTTTTAGCATGAGTTATGTCGCGTCGCGCCTACGTTAAAATGTTAATTTGGCATTTATTGCTTTACAGGTTTGTCTATGGTCGAAAACGGGGTCAATGACTGAAACGTCTCTGAAACAATATGGATTGTTTGGTAAGTATTGGTCATAATATTTTAGACCAAAGAATAAATTAAACAAATAAGGAAGTTCCAGGGGTAAGCGACAAAAGTTTCATATTTTTATAAAAGTAACATTACTCTGTGAAAACCAGCGATACTAAATATCGAGTGATCTAACCTAAACTGTAGAAATTAATATAGAATGAATAATAATAACAATATATCAAAATTTTACGTCATATTTCCAGGAGCACCGTTAGAAATCCCCAAGGAGTCAGTGACAGCGTTGGACTTTGCCTCCCGAGACGCGGCGTCGCGGACACTAGCAGTCGGCTTCGAATCCGGTCGAATACGGATATATGGCTTCAACGGAGACTGGTCGTTGAAGATTGAACTTGATAACAGGTAATATCTAGTTAAGATTAAGTGCCCGCTACGTACCTAACGTTTTATGGTACAATTTAACGGTGTAAACTGAACTGTGCTGTTTTATCGATCGTGTGTATGTGAAATCGGTATAAGCCGAACTGTGCAGTTTTACCGTGTGTATTGCAAATCGCAACGATTTGATATACACACGATCGATAAAGCTGCACTGTTCGGCTTAAATCGTTACGATGAAACCTTAGGTGTGTAGCCGGCTTAAAAGTAATAACTTATAAAATCTATAGAACGCTTAAGTTAAAACATGAGAATTAGTTTGTCAAACTGTAATTTTGTCTACTCTTCCGTAGAAAGAAACAATTTCTACGGTGGTAATGCTAAGCGTGTAGATGTAGGTGAAGAAGTAGTTAAATATTCCAGTTCATAGCTAAGACAGAACATCGTGTTTCGGGACAACTAATTGTTTTTTTAAGATAAAATCAAGGCACATACGTATAGTAGAGGTACACGGTAATGTGCAAGATCTTTGATCTGTGTCTGATAATCTCGACACATTATTAGAACATTATGTTGGTAACACACTATTTGAGACCGAATGGGTCACCAGTGTGATGTCAGCAGCTAATAAAATACTTATATCTGTGAAAATTACAGCTGTCAAGCTATCACGGACAGACGGTTAAAGGCTCTTAGTTTTAACCCATTTGGGTACGAACTCCTAAAAAGATAAGTCAACAGAGATATAAATAATATATAAAATATTTAATATTTTTTTTAGTGCCGCTCACCACCTAACAGTGCGGAGGTTGGCGTTCCGCCCCGGCACGGACGAGACCTGGCTGGCCAGCTGCGGCAGCGACCACCTCGTCAGAATATATTCTATTACTTTGTAAATATATTTTATACTGTTTATCGTGTTTAAATTTCCTTATATGCAACATAATGTCGTCCAGCGGAGACAGTAGCTTAATGTTCATTGTAAAATAGCTGACGCACGATTACGTAAAAACCGCTACAAAGATCATAGTATACAGTAATACAAAGAAGAAGGGTCAAAACGTCCCCACCCTTGTAGCACTACAAGACATATCAGATGAAAGGGCTAAAACAATTTCAACAAATGTAGTTAATAAAAGGTTTCTAATAGTAGCCAGTTTTATCGTACTGAACAGGGTAATATTTCCTTCTTCCACGGCTTAAAATAAAACTTCATATAAATTTATTATAAAATATATACTTACTTTTGTAACAAAACGACAATATTATTACACTAAGTAACATAATACACAATCACATTTTTTTACAATTTGTTCAAAGTCCATTATTAGTATTTAAATTTTTGAGATGGTAACTTAAAATTGGAAATTATTTTTGTATCAGGGTCAGTTCACACCGCGACGATACGAGGCGCTGCATTTTTAAGATAGCTATTCAAAATCATCAGTCATACACTGCACATACGCTGTGCAACTACTTGTATCATTTTGTGTTATTAAAAGTTTAATGTTGAATAACTTTAAAAAATAATATTAAAAATGCAGCGCGGCGTCGCATTTCGTAACGAATTTCGGTGTGAATTGTTATTATTCCTATTCTGTTTCCTGGTTGTTAGTAAAGATAGACACAGGTCGCAGAGTTATTATTGACTGTCATATTTTGTGCCCGAGATTATAAATCAGAGTACAGTGTACGACCACGTTACTATTAGCCTTCGGCGATCATCGATTGACAGACGACATATGACAAACGAAATTTCCGAAAGACATCAGAAAGACATACGTGGGCGAAGAAAATATACTTATATAATTATCAACAGGAATATAAAATTCTAGGACTGGGTACTGGCCCAAAAGTAAAAAAGAATTATATATGTGGCACTATAAAAATAATTGCTAAATCTGGATACGTACAACTAAACAACTTACAACATATTTTATTAAAAGCTTTGCCTATAGAGAATTAATGAGCATCAAGAAACTACAGTTTGTATGGGCGCCGACAGTACCGTGTACCACATTTCGAACCTAATTCATAGTAATTACAATAACTTTACTGGTGTACCAGATCGGACCCGTGCTACGTACATGTGTAAAATGAGTTTTCTGCCTTCCGTCGGCAATTAAATAATAATATTACATGCATTTATGTCAATATCATATTTTTATTTCAAGTTAACATTGTTTAAATCTTTAGAAAAATAGAGGGAGTATTCCAACAAGAGTTGTCAAAAAGTTATATAAAATCTCTAGTTTTGTTATAAGGCACATCCTCTAGTCTCTTAAGTACTTTGTACATAATATTTAACAATAAAAAAATTCGAATTGCCTAAGCATAATATCGTATTTAAAATATCGTGATGGAAAAAATATATATTTAACATTCATTTTTCAATATACAATTTATCCTATCTAAAACTACCCTCGCTTTTTTCATCATACATAATAAACTAAATTACTACCGAAAATTGCAATATAACAAGAAATTTTCTAGGCAATTTACAAGATATCTTAAAAACATATTTTACGATATTTTTGAAGTATGGCATGGAAAAATGCTAAAGTTACATAGGACTACGAAATTAATTTTCTTTATTCCCATGATGACTAAAATGATGCTGCAACTTACCGTGTAAGTGTAAGTTACACTGACATAAATGTCATGAACCATTTAACCAGTATCTACCAGAGTGCTAAGTGTGAGTTTTTCTTTTCGAATATGATCGTGAGCGCGTTTGGCGTTTACTAGGAATTTGTATGTGGTTTGTAGAGCGCCACCTAGTTGTAAACGCGACAACCGAGTTGAGGAATTTGTATGTCATTTGTCCTACAAATGACATACAAATTCCTCAACTCGGAATTTTAATTCGATTCCACATTTGACATTAGCTACTGTCATTTTGTAAAATAATGATACCACATATAATAGTGTAGTGATGAACAATAATCGATAAACAACTGCACGAATATCTTGTTTCATTGCGAATCGATATTTTGTTATTTTGTTGGGTTTTTGTTACGTTGTGTTTGTTGTTAGGTTTATAGTTTTTTGTAAACTTTGAGTGAATCTATTTGTTTTGGTTTTCCATCAAAATGGATCCTCAGCCAAGTACATCACAAAAATGCATGGATGTTTTCTTGTCCCAAAAAAAAAAACGTCCACGAATAGCTTTCACTGTTACTGAAAAAGTAATGATCCGCAACGCCTACAAGTACGTGAAAAATGAAACTTCTGCGCAATTGGAGGCCTTTGAAGTTGTGGATGAAAATAAATGTATGAGCAAAGTTGCTGACATATTGGGAATAACCTCACGCTCTGTTTGTAACGTTTTTTAAGGAAGTAAATAAAGGTGCGCCGCCAACGCCTCCTAAAAAACTGGACCAAAGCGAAGTTCAAAGATAAAATTGATGAATTTACATTCTCCGCAATACGAAGAATTATTGTTCATCAGTTCTTTTACCGAAATGAACCTCCAACCATTGCAAAGGTTAGACAGTATTATTTTATACCTACATCTTTTATATACGAGGGGAGGTCCAAAAGTTCGCGGAATGAAAGGGTTGTTAATAAAATATAACAATAAATTTATTTTTCCTTTTCAATATAATCACACTTAAGTGTAATACATTTATTTGATCTATGGATTAATTTTTCTAAACCATCGAAAAAATATTTTTTGTCTTTGGCCTCAAAATGCGCCGAAATTGCCTCCTTCACTTCGTTATCGTCGGAAAATTTCCTTCCCCTTAGCTCTTTTTTTAAATTTGGAAACAAATAAAAATCGCTAGGGGCCAGGTCTGGACTGTAGGGTGGGTGAACAAGTGGTTCGAATCCATGCGTGTGAAGAGCAGCCATGGCAACTCGGCTCTTGTGAACCGGCGCGTTGTCTTGCAAAAGCAACACACCCTTGGCCAATTTTCCACGACGTTTTTCTTTAATTGCCTCCTTTAACTTTTCCAATATTGTGGCGTAGTATTCTCCGGTTATAGTGGTACCTTTTTCTTTATAATCAATCAGTAATATTCCCTCACAATCCCAAAAAACAGTGGCCATCAACTTTCCAGCCGATTCTGACACTTTGAATTTCTTGGGAGGTGGTGTACCCTTTTTGTGCCATTGCATGGACTCCTGTTTTGATTCAGGTTCAAAGTGATGAACCCATGTTTCATCTCCAGTAACAATCCGCTCCAAAATATGCACAGGGTTGTCTCCACACACCTCCAAAATGTGCTTAGACGCGTCGATGCGCTGCTGTTTTTGAAGCGGCGTGAGCATTCTCGGCACCCATCTTGCACTGACTTTTGTCATGCCCAAGTGGTCGTGCAGGATCCGCAAAATGGTTGTATCTGATACTCCAACAAATGCAGATAATTGTTTTTTCTTTAAACGTGTGTCTTCCAGTACAAGTTTTTCGACTTTTTCGACGATGTCTGATGTGGTGGCCTCAACTGGCCGCCCAGAGCGAGGGTCGTCTTCAATTGAATCTCGACCATGTTTTAAAAGTCCATGCCACTTATAAACCATTGTTTTACCAGGGCACTGATCTCCATAAACGGCTTCAATTTCATTTAAAATGGTTTGAACGTTTTTTCCTTGCTTGGTAAGGAATTTTATCACAGCGCGATGTTCAATTTTCTCCATAGTTGCAGTTTGCTTCCGGATTGACTTGTTTAGCAGGCGAGTACTCGTAAACGAATGGCGCTATAGGGATGAGATTTTATATATATACTAATTATGAGTGCTCAATTAGTAGGACACTAAGCGAGCTACCCTATTCCCCACTCCATCCCCTCCATTCCGCGAACTTTTGGACCTCCCCTCGTATAAGTAATGATTCCAAACTATTATACAATTTACTATTTTAGATTTTACAAGTGATGAACGATGATCCAGAAATGCCCAAGGTTTCCAAAGACACCCTCAGAAAATTTTTGAAACATCTTAATTTTAAATTTGTTGCACGGTCACGCAAGAGCACACTTATTAATCGAAATGATATAATAACATGGCGCCAGCGTTACTTGCGATTTATATGTCAGTTTCGACGAGAAGGGAGACATATATATTATCAAGATGAAACTTGGGTTAACGCAGGTAAGGCTAACATTTTGAATTTATATACATTTTACATTAAATTTAATAGTAATATTGAATGTTCATGTACTATATTTATTTTTAGGTCATAGGGTGGACAAGAAAGTCACATCATCTCGGCGAGCGTTTTTGGAGGGACTGTATTAAAAAATCCATCTGGAAAAGGCAAACGTCACATAATTAGCCATATAGGTAGTGAAGAAGGCTTGCTGGAAGAGAGGCTCATGATTTTTGAAGCAAAGAAAAATTGTGAAGATTACCATGATGAGATGAATGCAGTTTGTTTTGAGGAGTGGTTCGCTGGAGTCTTACCACAATTAAGACCAAACTCAATTGTGGTGATGAATAATGCACCTTACCACTCTCGAAAATTGGAAACGGCACCAAAAATGAGCTGGAAAAAAGCTGCCACTTTTTTTTTGCTTTTAAATAAAAATATTCATTACGAACCAGATATGGTTAAAGCTACGCTTTTAGAACTGATTCCACATAACGAGTCTTTTAATAAGTACGCTGTAGACGAAATGGCAGCACAAAATGGGATCACGGTTTTAAGACTGCCCCCTTACCATTGCGAGCTGAACCCTATCGAATTGATATGGGCGCAGGTAAAGGAGCATGTAGCTCAAAATAATAAAACCTTCAAATTGACAGACGTGAGAAATTTATTTGAGGAAGGCATTAAAAAAATTACGGCTACCGAATGGTTTAAATGCGTATCCCATGTTGTCAAAGAAGAGGAAAAAATGAGTAGGCTAGATATGTAAATTGGCAACATCACAGACACATTTATAATAAATGTTACAGAAAGTGACAGCAATAGTGATAGCGATGACAGCGACGATTTATAAAATAAAATATTACCATAATACATCTATATTTTGTTTTATTTCTCATGTTCCTTCATCATCAAATTTTTTTATTTATTTCACACACAATTATTAGAGAAAACTCTCAGATCCTTAATAAAATTAATCGTCACTAAAACTATAAACTATAAACGAGAGGAATCGATCCGGAAATATTCCATTTCCGTATCGAATAATTTCGCAACGTCACTATTTAGTACTTGTCATAACGTTGCAACACTGAAATTGTCAAATCTGGAATCGAATTAAAATTCCGAGTATAGTAAACGCCAAACGCGCGCACGATCGAATGCGAAAAGATAAACTCACACTTAGCACTCTGATGAATGTTATTGTGGTACCCTTACTGAAGACTGAAGAGTCAGTAGATCAGTTGTCCACAACAATAACATCCTTTTGTTTCTCTGACTTTGGTTTCCTGAATGGCTTTAAAGGTTTCACGAAAAATTTTTTTAAACTATTCAACTTCTTTTTCCTTGTGCCTTCCACACTGGAATGGCTCAGAGATGTCATCTCGGGTGTCAAATCTATATGGAGATCACCAAGTGACACTGATTCGGTGGGAATGCTGGGCAATGTAAGAGGACTCGAGTTGATTCCGTTAGGACGCAACTGTTTCACTGGAGTGAACCCATTCATTCCATTTGACAGTTCTGACATCATCAGTTCGGAATAAGATGATGAAGTGCTTAGTGTTCGGTTACTGGAAAAGAAATTGTAGTTCAATTAGTTTTATTAATAAAAATGACATGTAGTAAACAGATTTTGTTTTTAAACTCATCAATATCACAAAATACATACATAGTGAGCTCCACAGGTCCCAGAGTATTGCTAAGCTTCTTCCAAAAGTTGAAAGGCGCCCTATCTTCAGGATAAGAATATCGCAGGTTATGATAGAACCTTAAATGTTCTGGCAGTACACACTCTCTGTACATCACAGGAATTATCTTGAGATTTTTTTTGTTTGCTAGAAAAAAAAACAATTAAAATTTATCATTCATCATCAATATATTTTTGATACACATTATTTCCTTTAAAATGTCATTAAAACTACTAGTAGATTTTGTTCATATTAAACAAGGCTGGTAATTTTAAAATGCATGTAAATTCATGAGTAATTTTCTTTGCAGTGAAATATAAAATACTACACAATAGAATACTTACTTATGCCATCAGCCTGAGCCAGGTTCATGAAGAATGTGATGGCCGGGGTTCTCAAGAAGTCTGGAGAATAGATCAGTATTATATGCCTGCACCTCAACAGCATAAGCCGAGCCAATGGCTGGTACCGGGAAGCATGGCCTGGTAGGAGATTGTCTTCGGAACATACCTGGGGATGAAAAAATACATTTTACTTACATAAGCAATATGTAGATTGTTGGCATAAGACAATTTACAATAGCTAACATTTCTTACCCTAAAACCTTCATCCATCACATATTTTTGGAGCCTCTCAAAAAACTCCCTGTCCTCTTGTGCATATAAGACATAGGCATGGTATTGCTGCGGCATACCAAATTTTTTGTCCTCAAATGTGATGATATCATTGTCTGCATCATCTGTAAAATATAACCTATAATTAAATACCAAAATGTAACTTATTAAAAAAGAAACTGGCAAATTTATGACCTCCTTTTCAAAGATGGCTAATAATGTAGCAAACAAGTCAAGGTGTTCAATTGAATGTTCAACATTTGTTTGATTTTTTAATTAGTTACTTCTTATTTTAAAGTATATTAATTAATCTAGTGAATAAATTAATCTAATGACTATAAATTATAATATGATACTTAATAGCAATAAAATAAAGTATACCTAGCAATTTATCTTCATTGGCTAAAGTTAACAGATCATCCCGTACATCAAACCTATCTATAAGCTCCAAGTGCTTCAGTAGATTGAGGATGGTAGCCGTCCCATCGTTCATGTCTATCCATAGCTCCAAAACTCTGCCCACTTTGTCCTGGCATTGTGTGTCGATGCTAAGTTTTAGTTCATTTGTTATGTTCACTAGTGATGCTAGTCCTCTCCAATCTCTGCAAATAAAATATGATGAAATATTGTCAAAAATATAAATTTCACTTTTCTTCATTGTTACATACAACACTCAGTATTTTGTTTGAATCTTCTACAGTTTTTATTTTAACCACTAAATATTTATTTCAAATTTTTATCTATTTTAAAAAATAAATCTTGTAACAAACGGTTTAAAATGTGACCAGTTGCCACATTTCTCCACAAACCCTTGCCAATTCGATTATGGAGTTGTAATAACAAAGGAAAAAATTATTAAGCAACTAAGAAAGGAAGATGATGGACAACAATAGAGACAGAGGAAAATGGAAGGTTCAATATGATGCACACACAAACAGAGTTCAATTTCTCAGGAGTGTAAACAAGTGAAGTTGTTGCAAGTCAGAAGATTATTTAGATCAAAACAAATACAATAAGCATGAAGATTTTCCTGTACTTACCTTTCATCAAGTTCTTACCCAGATGATATATAGATACATAAAAAAAACTATGAGTTTCATCCAATTTCTTCCAGTCTCTCAATAATACTGGAAATATGTAAATAACAGGGCTTAGAGACATTGTAAAACTAAAGCTACTTGTTTTGTCAACATACCTTTGCCTGGTAATCTCATCTGGTCCTATATGTGTTAACACTTTTTTTGTATTTAGTAAGGAAGATAGCAAGTTTCGAGATTCAATAGTGAGAAGCGACAAAGAAGCATTCAGTACTGCTTGATCACAATTCATTTTGGTCACCTCATTACCTAATAATTTTTATAGATAACTGCACTCATTTCGAAATTTGTTTTGTATAAATCAGTTAATGGTTTAAGAATTCGCAGAATTTAACTCTTATTGAGATAATTTTATAAAAAAAATTCACTTTTACACAAATAAAAGGTTTTGAAGTAACTTTGTGACAGAAATTTATACTTTCCGGTTTTGACAGTTGTCTAGTCGAAAATGTCATTTTTTTTTATATTATTGCAGGATAGCACAGAACTTTACCAGTGTCGATTTAAAAAAAGCGAGAAAATATTATTTAATTAACGCCATTAACGCAAATAAGTAACGCTAAAGCACGTTGTTCTTAGGGGAATGTTGATGTTTTTTCAAAGTCTAAAGTGCCTTAGTCACCGTCCAGCCTGCGAGGATGTGGAAGAGTGACGTTATTGTTTTTGTATTTCCTCCTTATATTTATGTTATTTCGGTTCTTGTTGTGTAATATTAGTAGAATATTAACCATTTAATATTCGTTAGTTTAACGTGCACAAGTGTGGGCAAGTGCTACATCTTAAAAAAATTTGCTATTTTTATTTTACTATTATTTTTTATTATATTCTTCATGTAGACATTAACAAAGACACATTTGAAAGTTATAACAAATCATTGGCGTACATATCTCTTTAAGAGATCTCTTCCAGCATACCTATAATTAATTTTCTTTATGTTCTCCTGTATCAGGACTACTGGAAGAAATTCCAATTTTGGAATAAGTAGTACCCTTGTACTAAATTGTATCCAAGTTTTAAGATTTCATTATTTATTATTCTGTGTACATAAATTATTAAATAAAATAAATAAATATAATTATGGATGCAAGTAGAGTAGATAGAGCAATGTACACAAAGACACAACATAATATAACTAAAACATTAACATTCAGACTTAAATTAAACTTATACAATACCTAAAAGTAAATTAAGATACTAATAATATAAATATAATAAAACATACTTACATACACAGATCGCAATATAACATACATACATACACATACATACAAATGAAATCAAATCAAATCAAATTTTTTTTATTCAAAATTGGTATTTTTAAATACTCTTTTTGAACGTCGATACTACGTGATGCCTACCACCGGTTCGAGAACTAACCCAGCGAGAAGAGCCGGCAAGAAACTCGTCTGGGGCCATCTTTTACCAAAAAGATGGAAAATTATTCTTTTAAAATCAAAATTATTACAATGTTTACTTATGTCTATGTAACAAATAATAAGATAAGATAAGGAGCCACCTTATTCCCAAGGTGTGCCGTCTTGAATGAAGTCATTAATTTTATAATACGCTTTGGCACACAAACGTTCTTTAACTACTTTTTTAAACTTATTAATGGGAAGGTTTTGAACCTTTTCTGGGATTATATTGTATAAGCGTATACATTGGCCTTTAAAGGATTTACTAACTTTGCTTAGTCTGAACACTGGCATATCTAACTTGTTCTTATTTCTAGTGTTTACACAATGATTATCACATTTTTTTTTGAAGTTGTTTAGATTCTTTCTTACATATAACACATTTTCCAAAATGTATTGAGATGCGATGGTCAGAACTTTTATTTCTTTAAACTTTTCCCTTAGAGATTCAAAAGTCGACATCTTATAAATAGAACGTATAGCACGTTTCTGCAGCACAAATATTGTATTAATGTCCGCAGCGTTTCCCCACAAGAGGATGCCGTACGACATTATGCTATGAAAATAGCTAAAGTAAACTAATCGCGCAGTCTCTATGTCGGTAATTTCTCTAATTTTTTTTACAGCGTATGCTGCAGAACTCAGCTTATCTGCCAATTTAGCAATATGTGGTCCCCACTGTAACTTACTATCTAATGTTATACCTAGAAATACAGTGGTGTCTACTAATTTCGTTTTCTCATTATTTAATAGTATATTGGTTTGTGCCTGCGTAACATTTGGCAAGCTGAACTTTAAACATTTTGTTTTATTAGAATTCAACAGTACATTATTAGCATTAAACCAATGTACTATTTTTGAGAGAGCACTATTTACCTCGTCATTGTTAGATTGTCGTCGCTTCACATTAAAAATTAGTGAAGTGTCATCAGCAAAAAGTACTATCTCATGCTTATCATTAACTAGATAAGGTAGATCATTTATATAGATGAGAAATAGAAAAGGGCCCAAAATAGATCCCTGTGGTACTCCTAGTTTAATTTTAGTACCATTAGACCTTTTGGAATTAACTTCTACAGTCTGTGTTCTATTTATTAGATAAGAGCTTAGAAGCTTTAGTGCCGTGCCCCTTACACCATAATGGTATAATTTCCTGAACAGCGTATCATGCTCCACACAGTCAAATGCTTTGGATAAATCACAGAATATACCAAGTGCATCCTGTGACCTCTCCCAAGCTTCAAATATACTGCACAGAAGACTGATGCCTGCATCTGTTGTGGACCGACCTTTAGTAAAACCAAACTGATTACTATGTAACAATTTATTCGAGTTGAAGTGAAAAAGTAATGGATTTAGAATAATTTTCTCAAAATTTTTACTTAAGGTCGGTAATATGGATATTGGTCTATAGTTAGCTGGGTCTGATTTATTCCCAGCTTTAAAGAGAGGCATCACCTTGCTGTGCTTCATCAAGTCAGGGAACACGCCACTTTTAATACAATTATTAAAAACTAATGCTAGGTGAGGGGCAATGATGTCAATTACTGGTTTTATAACTTTTGTGGACATACCCCAGAGATCAGTTGTACTTTTAATATTAAGTAATTTAAATGCCTTGATAATGTCTCTAGAGTCTATTTCTTTGAAAATAAAATTTACATCACATTCCTTCACATTATCTCTAAGTAATTTTTCGGCAACTGTAGGTGATGAATTTAAGTTTTTTGTAGTTGAGATCGGAATGTCTGCAAAAACCTTCTCAAATACTGTCGCAACTTCAATGTCAGAACTAACTTTTTTATCATTAATATAAAGTTTAAATTTAGAGTTGCGACTGGCGACTCTTCCAGTCTCATCTGCAATTATTTTCCAGGTGGTTTTCACTTTGTTTTTAGAGTTCTTAATTTTTTCTTTGATGTGAAGAACCTTCGCCGCTTGACATACCTTCTTGAAAATCTTCGAGTATTTCTTGACATATAGTTTAAAAGCTTCACTCCTGTTCATTGACTTCTCGTTATACAAGTCATACAATCTTTGTCTACTAACAATAATACCTGCAGTTGCCCAGTTACTAAAATTATTTCTTTTATTACTAAATCTGACCGATTTAGAAGTAAATACAGAGTCAAATTGGTTTTTTACTACTTTAAATAAATTATTAAAAGTTTCATTTGGATTAATTGACTCATTCAAACATTGAAAACTTGAAAGTAATTTACTTCTAAATTTCTCAATACGTTTTGTGTTTACAGGAATAAACTCAATATTTTCTATCGGATTATTATCACATTTAAGATCAAATGATGCTAGCTGTCCACAGTGATCAGAGTTAAGTACATTAATTATGTCTTTCCTAAAAGGAGTGACATTTGTGAAAATATTATCTATACAAGTAGCTGTTGTTTCACATATTCTTGTTGGTTCATAAAATAAATTAATTAGATTATACGATTTGAACAAAGATGTGAATCTAACAGTGGTGGAGTTAGAGTCTAATAAATTAATATTAAAATCACCACATACAATAATCTTCTTATTAGAGACACATACTTTCGTCAGCACTTGATCCATTATTTGTTCAAAAGAATCGTATAAGCTTGATGGAGGCCTGTATACGCATACAATAATAAGGTGGCTCAACTCAATACAAGCCAACTCAATAATTCGTTCACTAGACAGTTTTACAATATCTTTACGTTCTTTACATTTCAATTTATTATTAATCAAAATTAAGGAGCCACCCCTAATGACATTTTCTCGACAGAAAGAGCTCCCTACTTGGTGATCACAATAGTTAAATATTAATTCATGATTTTTTAACCAATGTTCTGTTACGCATATAATGTCAATTTTAAATTCATTTAAAAATAACTCAAGTTTTAAACGCAATTTAAATTCATTGAGAGTTGGGGCCTCCCGAATGTATTCCGGCAGACCATTCCGAAGGCCGAAAATAAGCCCTCATAGAAAATTGTACTACAGTGTGGAATTTCAAGTGGCCTCTTCACTATGCATGAGCGAACAGGTCTCTCACTAGGTGGTGTGTAGCTAAACCTTTCGTACAAGTAAGATGGAGAACGGGAACGAAGAAGTTTAAAGAGGAGCATGAGAGTGTGTGTATTCCGCCGCAGTCGTATCGGAAGCCATTTTCACACAAGGAAGAGACGTTTACAAAACTCTGAGATATGTTCGTACTTGCGCAAACCATACACATACCTAATGCATATATTTTGCAGGCGTTCAAGTTTGTATAATGAGGCTTCCGTGGCATCCAAAAAAACGACGTCTGTGTAATCCAGCAGTGGTAGTATGAGAGACTGCGCCAGTAGCAACTTAGTTGCGAAACGAAGGAAATTCTGTAATCGTTTAAGCGCATGTATCGCACCATTTACGCGTTACTGACATCACAAATATGCTCCGACCAAGAAAGGTTAGAATCAAAGATTATACCTGAGTTTTTCGCAGAGTCCGATATATTTAGAATATTGCCATTATAGGTAAAGTTAGCCAAGGTATTAAAGTTAATTTTACTGCACAATTGTGTATTACCTATTATGAAAGCCTGTGATTTTTTAGTTAACAAGTAACCCAAAGGTATTCGCAAAATCTTTTATGCACTCAAGGTCCTCGTTTAGCTGGTGCACCGCATTATCAATATCAGAAAGCACGGTGTGCCTATATATTTGCAAATCGTCAGCATATAGGTGGAAACATGAGGTTATGGCTGATGAAATACTATTCATAAATATTGAGAAAAGCATGGGTGATAAGACTCCGCCATGGGGAACGCCAGCAACGAGATTGGACAAGTCAGAAATAAATTCAGGTGTAAAAATAGGCTGCTGTCGATTTCTGAGGTAGGAGTCAAACCACTGCAAAGCCGAATCCGATACACCAACCGAACGAAGTATGCCAATCAAGACATCATAATCTACGGAGTTAAATGCACAGATAAAGTCGAGCAGGACGATGAAGCAGCCTGGCGAATGTCTTCAGATACCTTCAGTAGCGCAGTAGTAGTACTATGGTCTGCGCGAAAACCGGATTGGTGATCTGATCTAAGAAGGTTTCCGTGTGAATGTATCGGCGTTTTGCATCCCGACATTTTCTATTACAGAGATTACGGAATTTTTTATAGCCGGCAATGTTTAAAGGCAGTCGGACATCGCTTACATTTAGATTTAGCTTTGTCGCTCTTATTCATCAATGTCCTTATGTCTGAATTGAGCCAAGGAGCAGGAGTTCGCTTAGCGCGAACCGGTGTAATAGGTGCATATTGATCAAAAATATTAGTCACAATCAAAATAGTCGATAGTGGAAGAAGGGCTATACATATCTCCAGTGGTGGATTTACACTAGGGGCAGTCAGGGCTAGTGCCCAGGGCGGCAAATTTTGTGGGGCGGCAAAATTTCGAAAGAAAAAAAATATTTTTAGAAGTTTTTTTTTCAATTATCAAAATTGCACAATTAAATAATTAATTAATTCTATTAATTAATCATTTTTTATTTCTTGTTTGAAATGAGTTAAAATCTACTTACATTTTACAATGACTGCAAATAGTCTCAAAAGATTGGCTATTCTATGCATAGAATATGTACGTGTACGTCTACTTTAACGTTTAGATTGTGAAGATTTAATCGACCAATTTACAAAGTCAGGTGTGTTTGCCTGACAAACAAATGTAATACAATCATAAGTCATCGTTAGTGCAAAATTCATGATTCTTACAAATATATATGATTGGCTATTGAAGGCAAAATGTCAATGTCTAAATCAGTTTTTTAGCATTGTCAAAATATATTTATTGTAGGAAAGAAGATGGAAATGTTGTGCTTCGTGAATCGTCGGTTTCGTTCGCCTATTTCTGTAGCTATTTGACTGACCTGCCCCAGGGTAGTTTTAGATGCCGAAAATGCTTTAAGACAGTAATGAAAACACATTACAATTTCCAATAATTTTATTTTAAGTTAGTGGCAGTGAAGTTTTGTTGGGTTTTTTAAACAAAAAACGGTTTGCACAGTCATCATCATTGTTATCGATTAACATCTAAAACAAATGTCACATTTCACTCCACCTACTTGCGAAAATGAATAATTACATAATTACATACACGTCTTATAATCTCATACAAAACAAATTATACACTATGAAATCAAGTTTGATACAAGCATAATATTATACAAACTTTATTTGACCACTTTTCATTATCATTAAGTATGATCCAACAAAACGTTTTCGTGAAAAGGCAAAAGTAGGTAACGTGATTTAAAGCAATAACTAACTAAACAGATTTAATTTTTTTATAAAATTAAAAGTATGAACCTTATACATGTGAATTACGTATTATTTTAGCGTGACAATCGGTTGTTTTAGGTATATTAAACATCAACATCACCTTAGTCACTCAATTGATTTAAAAAGTTGAAACGAAAAAAATATACTAAGATGAAAATGTTGAAAAACTTTTCATATCATAAAATACAGGAAAACGTAATGCTTATATCTAAATAAAACAGGTTTTGGCACATACAATTATATGACTAGAATTATTATTGCGATTAAAAATAAATTGTAAAATGATACTTCTATTTCCGATGTAACTTAGAAGGTAGACTCTGGACTTTTACTTCATATTCCCAACAGCTGGGCAAAATCCAAGTTTGTAACTGTTTTACCTACTTATGTGTAACATACAAATAATACATCTAAATATTTTAGGGACAGCCTAAAATTCTGTTCAGACTTTGACTTTTGTAACTCTCTAACAGTTTATAACTATATTGGCACTAAACAAATGTTTCCTGGTAAGCATTACTTAATAAACTTACGGCCGAATACTGGAACGATAGTTAAATTAAGTGACGCTCAAGTCACATGATGTTCTTGTCGTTTCGACTAGCAGAGACAGAGAAAGCCTGTAGATAGGATGACTCTTTATTTTGATGATTAGCATTTCAGTATTCGCTCAATAGCTTCCTAATTACTGTAGGTTTACCCCGTCCACCTATTGATGTAGACTCATTTAAAACAATAACTGAAGAAATTACTAACTATCATTATACATATCAATCAATCCATCAATCAAATTAATCAATCGTTAAGATTTATAATCAATAGTAGTGTAAATTTGTCAGCAATTGTTTTGAATTAAAAATGCTCTAGTTCACATAGACATTATTAAAATTTGATGCTTATACAATTGCGGACTTGCAAGAGTCTTGAATCAAGACTTAATACTAAGGTATTATGGCATCCAGACTCACGATAAGAATTCGAGAAGTGGAAGTTCTTTCGTAAGAAGTGTTTGCGAGAAGGCAAGACACAGTCTCAGGCTTCTCGGAGTGAGTCTGAGTGGTCCTTTACAAGTGCGGCTAACTATTGTACATGTTGGCACAGATTAAAGAAAGACGAATGGATAAACAGCTACATAATTAATAGCTTTTGATTTGATTTCACTACTACAAGCATACGATTTTGAACCGTAACGAGCAAAAATTGGAAGCCGTACAAGGGGACGTCAATAATTTTAAATTTGGATCGTTTTGGATCGTTATATAAAAGCTGTTTCTCTCTACGTATGTACATATTTTTTCTATTCTGTGCTAGCTATTGGTTTGATGTATTCCACATAGTTAAGTTAAGAGGCTCTCAAGTCACATGTTCCCCTTGTAATTCGACCAAGCAGAGACAGTAACAGTGTGTGATTTAGGGGCCACTTACTTTAAATAGCGATTGAGTATTCGCCCATTAGGCTGGGACTCATGTATTCGATTTTCATCTCAATTATATTAGCGCAGAGTTAAATTTTCAATGCTCAGGATTTTCTACGGCCTTCCGGTTTCCAGAGCATAATATGCTCATTATAGTCTCAGCTTTAGCGTTGTTATGGCACAAGAACAAACTAACTTTGAGACCGCGGATAAAGATTATAAATCATTGAACATGTAATAAACACTTTAGACAATAACATGGTGGAAAATGATGAACATTTCAACAGAGTTCAAGTCCTACGTCATCGTAAATAAGTATTATCGATAATAATTAAGGTATATAAAGTTATATAACATGGCATTGTGCGTACCACAACGAACTAATACTAACAGCCAGCTGTACAAGTGTAGGTTCAAGCAATCATTGTACCTTAAGTGTCAATTCACACCGAAACGAAACTCTACGCAACGGAGCGCTGTATTTTTAAGATAACTAATCAAAATTGAACTTAAGTAATTGCACACATACACGTTTCATTGTAAGAGTTCGAATGTCAAGTTGCACCGCGCAGCACAGTGCATGGGCAGTTTATGACTGATGAGTGATGTTATATGAAACGTGTAGTGAATAAAGTTAAATTTTGAATAGCTATCTTAAAAATGCAACGCCGCGTCGCATCGCGTATTGTCGCGGTGTGTACTGACCCTAGGGGTCATCGCCCTTCGCCCGTTAGGACACCACCACATATGCCTTGCCGCACCTATCGTATATTATTTATTTCTTTAAACCTATAAAGAGTTACAAAATAACTACTCATAGTATTATTAATTATAGCCGGAAAATTATAAAAGGTACAACATTCGGGTTATGAGTACGACAATTTTTCAAGCTTTAATGGATCTCGGTCAAATCATTTAAATTAGCTTATTCGAATACTAATCAAGTACAAAACAACGAATATTTATATTTTGTTTAAAATGTAATTTAATAATAAAACCTCTCAAAATCCCCCTACAACTTAGACAATGGTTATAAGTATTATTAGCTTTACCCTAAAAATAAGAGTCATTAAACTTTGAATATCAACTTATATCGAAATATTAAACAAAATGACTAGATCTTACGAAACATCCAAACTCATTTGTGTTCACGAAAATAGATTTTTACGTACTATGTTTGGCCTACCTTATACTTTGGCTTACCTTAATATCAGTTTTCAATTTAGTTTAGCATTGTGTCAAAAACGTAAGTCTACGTATCGTTATTTAGTTTTAATGGCTTGTTTAATCTATCGTTTCCTGTATATTATCATTATATTTGAAATATCGGAGAAAAACAAAAATAATGTCCAATCCCACCGCATAGTACATATCCAACTTTTAGGAACCTGAAAATAAAATCTACAGTATTTTATTTTCTGAAAAATCTATTTTCGTAAATTCTATACAATTATCGTAACGTAATCGAGAAAGTTACGTTACGTTTACAACACGAAATGGCGTTACAAATCATAAATGTGAAACTTATCGAGAGTAACACAACGTATCGTAAATGTTCACCTTACATAACTATACACCACCAGCCAACGGCCGTAAAACTTATTCGAACCTCAATTAGTATATCATACACCTCATTCTCGTATAGTACTATACAAAAATTAAAAACATTACAATAATTCTACGATATCATAGAGCTTAGTAATACAAGAATCGACTTACTCCTACCAAATACCTCCCGATACGATGCGACGACGGTATAATCGTATTTTATTACAACCTTTTTCAACATCCAATTTATTATTATAATTTAAAACTATCGAGTTTATTATGTCTGGCGATACCTCGTAGTAGCGGTGATTCTCTAGCGCGTCCGCCGCGGTGCGGACTCGCAACAATATCCGATAAAATACAGGAGCTACTCGCCCGTCAGTCTACCTCCGACTTCGCACAACACACAGTGCCAGCTCCCGCCTCGGCCGTATTTTACGTAATTTACGGTTACCTGCTACACATTTATTGTTTTACAAGTCTTAAATAAGCGTGGGCTCCAAGATAGCGTAAACCTATGGTATACTCCGAAACTTTAGAAAAAAATCAGTGTCATTAGGCCAAACCTGTCGTAGTGATGCGGAAGAGAATCGATTGTCATCGGATGACCGGCCGAATCGGTAGCGAACTGACCGATCGAAGGTTGAGTTTTTGTTCATAAAACTTCTCCGTATTCTGTGCTAAACGTGTATTATCTATTACCTATTATATTACATCGAGTAATGTCGATGATTACTTAATATTTGTGCTGGCCCCCGCGCCGGCTCGCCTGTCGCGCGTGTACCCAGGCCGCGGGCTCCGAGACGAACGTCGTGAGGGTACGTCACCTTAGAAATCGATAGGAAGTCAATTTTACTTACAATAAATTGCGCTATTTATTACCTACGGCTCGGCGCCGGCCGGCAGACGCGCGGCGCGGGCCGACGCCCCGAATTTCGTAATTGTCTCTAGTCGCGATGGTGAAATCGCTCCTTATATCCGCTAGCTTCCGACGCCATTGCATAGATGGGTCCACGCATTGCGTCATTCCATCAAGGCTAGTGGCGCCCCGTGCGCGGCCGGGGGCGAGCGGGGTGTGTCGTCACGAGTGGCGGGAGTGCGGCGCTCAGCGCGCGGCGACGCGGCACAGCGCCAGGCGCAGCACGGCGGCGGCGGGCACGGCGGCGCCGCACAGACCCGATCAGAGTCGGTCCTCCTCCTCTTCCTCCTCCTCACCCTCATCGCCGGCCTCCTCGTTCTCCTCCCGGTAGCCGGGGTGCTCGCAGATGGCGTAGTAGTTGCCGTTGTAGATCACGCCTAGCTCGCGCAGCGCCTCGCCGCGAATCGTCGCCTTGATTGTCCAGTTGAAGCAGTCGTCGGACTCGGTCTCGCGATCGAGGCGCTCCACATCGACAATCTTGGAGCTGAGCCGCTCGAGGATGATGCCGATGTCTTTAATGGTAAGGTGGCGCTTCTGCTCGACATTGAGCTGGTCGATCAGCAGCAGGAACTTGTTGGAGGTGCCCGACTCCTCCTCGACGAGTGTGTTCTCGGTCTCGCTCTCGGAGGAGTCGCGGTCACCGCGGCGGGCGGACTCGGCATCCAGGAAGCGCACGTGGCCTTTTGGCCGGCCTTGTGGCGAGGCGCGCGGCTGCGCATCCTGGATGGGCGAGGTTGCGACGCTCTTGTGCACGGCGATGCGGCGGCCCTCCTCGTGCAGAGCGCAGCAGTGGAAATCGCACTCGTCGGGCGGCTGACGGTGCGCGTGCGCGTGCGGTAGTGTGGGCGCGGCGCGGCACTCTGCCGTGTGCACATGGTGGTCTAGCGAGGAGGGCGCGCGGGAGAGGCGTGCGCGCGACGGGCCGGGCTCGTCGTGGTTGACGACAGTTATGTGCGGCGGCGGTGGCTGCGGCCGGTCCAGCGAGGTCTGGATAACGAGAGACGGCCGGCGGTCGGGTTTGGCCTGCCGCGACGGCGAGCGCGCAGCCGGCGAGGCGGCCGGGCGCTGGTCCCAGTGCAGCACCACGGTGACGCGCCCCTTGTTGTCCATGATCTTCCACGAGGGAGTTTCATCGTGAAGCTCTAGCGCGTGTATCGTCTCGCACACTATTTTGGGTATCGCCGAGATCGCTGCGGAGAGAGACAACAATATTATTCTCCTTTACGCCTACAAAGTAAATGTCTCAATTCAAGTGTGTTGCAGCGACTCACCAGCCTTGATGACGTCGACGCCGGTGGGGTACCATCGCTCGCCGGGGCGGAGCAGCAGCAGCACGGTGTTGGGCGGGAGCGTGCGCCAATAGTCGCCGTCCTCCACCTGCGTGCCGTCGCTCTCCAGCACCAGCCGCACGGGCTCGCTCGCCGCTACCGATAATTTCTCTTTACCTGGAAGAGTATAAAATAATATTTTCAATACGAATATTCTAGCGCAGTACAGCTCAGTGCAACGCGCGCTGTCTAGCCATAGGCCAAAAGGGCCATGGCCCCGGGTGGCTCACTCTGAGGGACGGCGAAGCCGGCCCTTGCAGATTTATCATAGTGCTATTTGTTGTCAGTTTTATTGTCATAGATATTTAAAGAAACGTACAAAAAATACTTCAAATTCTTATAGATTATAACTTATAGATTATTCTTATAGATTATACTTTTCTAAATTCTTATAGATTATAACCGACTGTCAGAAGGATTTTCTTGAATTTTAACTGCTTTATTAAGAAAATGTTTCTTCGCTCGAGCTCTGGCCATTTGTTGTTTGAAGTGTGCGGCCCGCTGTGATACGTCACATTGTCCTATGCGGCCCTTGACCTGAAAAGTGTGACGACCACTGCAGGGTCACGACTCACAACTGTACTCCACTCTTATTGACCTACAGTTTACACTACACGTCTTTTAACAGGCTAGTTATCCGGATCAACAGCTAATTTTCACTACTCCCACGTTACTTCCCGTGTTTTTGACGTTAGAACGTTTTAAGTAAGACTCTCATATATTAGTACTTAGATAAGTTTAAATAGGTAAGAAACCTAATCAATATCATGTCAGTAGATGTCTAAGGAGGGTTCCGTAGCTATCAACGCGCAAACGGTTTTCTTTTAAAATACTTTAAAAATAGTCAATTTCGCTCAAAATATTATTTTTTTAATTGTTTTTATCATTACCCATCAGCATGGAAACTTACAAGTTCCTATCTCCTGTAGTTTAGAAATGTCAGGCAGCTGAAAAACCACTTTGGGGGGTAATTACTCCAAATGTATGAAACCTTGACTTTATTTAAAAAGACCTATTCGACCTACGATCACATAGAATGAAAAAAATATTTTCATCCCCAGTTCACATGCTTGAAGAGCCACCCTAAATATAAACAAATATACACAATTATACCATTGATCAATTATATTCAAAATTACAAAAGCTAGAAGGTCGGACAGATAGCAGACGGACGGACGGACAGAGTGAAACTATAAGGGTTCTTTGAGTATTACGGAACCCTAAAAAGAACTAAAAGTATTTCTATTGACAGTAAAAAATAGAGAGAGATTACGGGGTGTTTAACCACCATTTCTGCATATACCGCTTAACGGTGGAAAACAGTGTTCTCCTGTAGTGTGGCCAATGGCCATGTATTATGATCGCTTGTCCAGGCAAGTATCAAGGCTGTCGCATTGACCGCGAGTTACGACGGTTAGTAATTGACGGAATGTCCAAATCGATAGGTTCTTTACACAAATTAGCTTACTTACTTAGGTGTATACTTACTAACTTATGTTACTTACAAATACTTGTTTTACCTACGTAATACAAATACAATTGATTCTTTCCTATGTTATATTGTTAGGGAAAAAACGCATAAGGAAATAAATCGTACGATTGAAAGTCATAGATAAGATTTATGAAAATGGTTTTTTCACGAGATCAATTTTGTGCCAAATATATTGTGAAAACTAAGTGAAAAAGTAATGCCAATTTCTTCAACGCCTGTTAAAGGTAATCGTTGATTTAATATCATGTTATCTCTCTCGTTCTTCTTAATTGCTAATAAAAAACAAAAAAATATATTTTAAAACTGTCCAAGCTGACAAAAGAAAAAATCTTTAGACAGTATTAAAGAGTTGGAAAATACCACATGTGTCTATGAGGCAGACGTGTACAGTCTCCATACTGAAATTACTGATTTACATGACACTTTAAAGTCCATAACAAAAAAATATGAACTGGCCCAATTGGAAATATCTAGTCACATATCTGCGTTGAATATTTTACTGGATGACAGCTATTACAATGAAGAAGGAGTTAAGTCAGCGTCATTATGTCAGCGTCTGGTAAATAATTCAACTAATAATAATAATAATTCTAATTTAGGTGTGGAGGCTCATGTTATATCCTCCCATAGTGAATATTTGATTGCACCAATCGCCTCGGGTCCGGGCATAGTCAGCGATACAGCGATGAGCTTGGTCGGGGAGTCGGGGTGCAATTGAGTAAGTTGTACGAGGAACAGTCAGTGTACAACACCTGTATGCCGGGTGCAACATTTTCACAAATAATAAGTCTTTACCTATGAAATTGCCGTTCTGCAGTACTGGCCATTTCAAATCAAAATATTTTTTGTTTGGCTAAGAATTCTAATTTCAAATTAATTTTATTTTAAAAACATGGAATTCTTTTTCCAAAAGTATTCATTTGTTTATTGATTAGTGTTACATTTTCATCGCATTTCAACCTTTTTCGTCATCATGGATACGTTAAAAATTCGAGTAATTATGGAATATGAGTACCGTCGTGGCAGCAACGCGGCACAAGCGGCACGCAACATCAGCGACGTTTACGGAGCTAACACTACTAACCAACGCACCACCTGTTATTGGTTTGCTCGCTTCCGTTCTGGAAATTTCGACCTGAAAAATGAACCTCGCGGTCGTCCGAAAACTTTGGTCGACAATGACGAATTAAAGGCGATTGTGGAAGCTGATGATACACAATCTACGGCTGAATTAGCAGCAGCTTTCGACGTTAGCGTCAAAACAATATTGGTCCATTTGCATCAAATTGGCAAGATAAAAAATCTTGACAAATGGGTGCCCCACGAACTCAATGATCGCCAGCGCGAAGTACGCGTCGAGACGTGCCTTGCACTGCTCAACAGACACACAAATGAAGGAATTTTGAACCTCATTGTTACCTGCGATGAAAAATGGATTCTGTTTGATAACCGCAAGCGCTCAGCAAGTTGGTTGGATCCTGGTTCAGCACCTAAACAATGCCCTAAACGAAAACTTACCCCTAGAAAAGAGATGGTCACTGTTTGGTGGTCTATCGCCGGTGTGATTCATCACAGTTTCTTACCAAACGGGGTGAGCATTACTGCAGATGTGTACTGTGAAGAACTGAACACAATGATGGAGAAGCTGACACATCTCCAACCAGCATTGGTCAATCGTTCATCTCCGCTGCTCCTTCACGACAACGCGCGACCTCATACTGCACAGCAGACGGTCTCCAAGTTGCAAGAACTGTGGTTGGAAGCTCTCCGTCATCCGCCCTACTCATCAGACCTTGCGCCTACAGACTACTACTTTTTCCAGAATTTGGATAACTTCTTGGCGGGAAAAAAATTCAATACCCGATTTTTGCATCACGTATTAATATAATGATACACATTAAAAGTATTCCTATTTCCCCGTAGTGTGGCTCCAGTATAATGAATTGCAAACAAAACAACGAACATTATCTAAAATAACTTGTTTTATTTTTACTTTTTTCTGATCCAATTTAGTCTAAATGTAAACAAAAAGCTTAATTCGACCAAATTAACGTATCATAGTATTTCTTTTTTGCTCGGTAAATAAGTAACATTTTAATTGGTAGCATTATAGATTCCAATAGAGTGCAATCGTATTTCGTGTTTACGTTCAGTTGAAATTGGATCGAAACTGAGCATAGCCTGACTTTTTCCCACGGCTTCACCCACGTAAATATAGTATCCCACGGGAATACCGCACTTTTTGAGATAAGAAGTAGCCTTTTTTTTATCCAGAGTCTAACCTACTACCATACTAAATTTCATCAAAATACGTTCAGTAGTTTTTGCATAGAAAAGTAACAAGCATCCATCCATCCATCCATCCATCCTCACAAACTATCACATAGTAATTAAAAGTATATTCTTACCTCTGTGAATCAACTCTTCGAAGCTAGTCACAACCAAGCCCTTCCTCACGCTCCTCGAGCTGTCCCATATCTTAAAAGGCCTCTTCCCTCTAACCTCCTGAAAATGTCACAGTATTATACTTAACAGTTTTTTAAGAAAATTGTTTAGAATAAGCAAAGTAAGGTAAAACAAAATACATTGAATTTAAGTTTAAGGTTTAGATCTTCTCGATTGTTTATATTTTAAACATTTTTATTTTAAAGATCAATATCCTGACCATTAGTTTTATAGTTAAAAACTAGGTTGTAAAACCTTATATTATCTTAATTTAATGTTTTAGTATCAATAATATTTATAAAGTATTTAAAAAAAAACTTTGATTACGAAGCGAAAATCATTATAAAAACTCTACATTTGTAATGATATTTTATGAATGTCATGTAAACTCATGGTCGGGTAGAAAATTGTACTACAAGCATCGGAACATGCAAGCACCGGGCCACGCCGTAGCCCGGCTACGCCGTAGCCCGCCTACGTAGCGTAACCGGCGTGGCGCACTAGATGCAGCGGTGCAACGCCCCAACGACCCGCTATGCCCGCTCTTGCCCCGCTGCGCCTCCCCTCCGCCCCGCGCTCGCCCGACACGCCCCTCACCGCACGCACTGTGCGTCGACCTACTGACATCGCTCTGCACAATCTTTAATCCCGACTGCACTTTCCCAGCGCTGGGCAAAGGGCGTGCAACACCGCGGCGACACCAGCTGATCGAAGGTCACGACGTAACGGATGTAAGCGTCGACAAAGGTACAGCGGGGTGCATGCATATGTTGTAGGGACATATGCAATGCCGTCAATAATGATTGCGAGTGATGATGCGTCTACTTTCTACAGTTACCTCTTGTATTTCCACAATCATATTGACGGTCACGCACAAAACTTCCACCTTATATTTTCACTTGGTTTTTATTATTGCTAAGAAATCCCTGTTAGGAAATGTCATTAAATCATTACAATATTTACTGTCGGGATGGTTTATAGGTAATGATAATGATAGTTAATAGATAGATAAAAGTTCAGATCAGCAAAACAATTAATGACACCTGTTGATAAAGTAACATACCTAACCGCTTTTACTACACGAGCGACAAAAGAAGTAGTAAGGGTACAAATAGCAGCTAAGTGAAGCTAATAAATATGTTTATATCCTAGATTAGCAAAGTTTCGAATACTTTTTCATTTCAACTGAATTTACTAACAAAATCGTTATGCACTAACTAAAAAGAACACAAAAACAAGGGTACCTATAGTTTCTCCTGAAATTCTAATACTTTTTCGAAGCAAACAGATTTAACAAAATCAGAAAGTACCAAAATATTTGGAACACATAAAAGTAGGTGTTAATCGAAAATAGAGAAAAGTAAAACAAAAGAACTTAAAGCAAAATCTTTTTTTACCATTCGCTGTTTCATTTTAACAAGTCCAACAGCAATACAAACGCGACCCTGTAATCACTGGCGACCACTGAACTAACAGTCACTACTCACTATAGCCATTAATTTTATAATAAACGAATTTGTTTCGGTTTCCCAGTATTGGCGGCGCAGCGCCGGCGAGCGCCGGGCCGCACTGTCGGCTTGCGATTTGTGATTCGTGACCGGGTCGCGGCCTCCTTCCCCGCGCCCCCCACGCCGGCGTCCCCTCGCGCCCGCGGCAGGGCGCAGCGGGGCGGGGGCGGTGGCCCCCTTTAACCCGCACGGCCCCGGCCCGCAGTGCAGCGCCGGCCCGTAGTCGATGCCGTAACATCTTCGAAATTAGCTCCGCCGATAATGCACTTTTTGACCGCTCAGGGCGCCTCCCTTAGATGACCCGATAAAGTTTGCTTTAATCGAATTGGAATTGGAAATACATTTTGTAACTTCGAATAAAGTAAAAAATATATATTTAATTATAAAGAAATCCGGCAAACTTTTAACTTCGTCTACGAACGCTCTAGTGTAAAACATCTACGCGATTTTTTTTTTATTTGACTTTGTTTTCTCATTAACCTTACATGCTTAATACCTAGGAACAGTTTAAATAAATGCATATATATAATTAGTAGTAGCATGATAATCGTTAAAACTATGTTAAGGATCACTAATCATGTTTTCCCCAATGTCAGTTATCAAGATAGAGAGGCCGATATAAGCACAAAATTGGAGATAGCGTCCAAACCACCAAGACTTTACCGAACATTATCTAAAAATAAAAATGACAGATGTTATCACATTTAAATTAAAACTCGCAAGCAGGTTAAGCAAACGAACGGGTTATCTCCCTTTGAGCTCTATTACAGGGTGTTAAGGATGATAATCGTGCGGTAGGGTCTCGTGTGGTTGGAGCGGATAAATTATGTAAGGAGTAGCCTCGTTCGCGGATCGACAAGCTTTGGCCAGTGCCCTGTTTCTTGTGGCCCTGTTTGTGGGTCCATGTTTGGCCCCGTTGGAGGGCCCAGTTTCTGTGCCCTGTTTGGACCCTGTCCCATGGGTCCCTGACAGTAAATGAACTCTATAGCTGACCCAATAAGAGATTTTCGAGTTCTGATGGTTGACCCCTTCCAGTTTTAGATAATGTTTGGAAGGGACATGAGTTTACAACAATATATAGAATTGCTATTCAAATATCGATGCTACCTAGTTCTGATGCTGTTTGAGCATAATATGTTGTTGTAATGGACGCCTTATTTAAATGGTTCGTTTTCAGGGCTCCGTACCCAAAACCTTTTGCGTATAAATAACGTGGCCCTTTTACTGAGACTTCGCTGTCCGTCCATCAGTCCGTCCGTCAGTCTGTCACAAAACTGACTATGAAATCTCGTATGTTACATTATTTTTGTTACTGCTATAAGAAGAAATACCAAAAAACAGAATAAAATAAATATTTAAGTGGTGCTCCCATACAACAGACGTGTATTTTGCTGCAGTTTTATAAGCGCGGTTTTTTTAATGATTGTCCTAATATGTAATTTATTATTAAGGATTTCCCTGCAATGCCAAGCTCTCAACTAATGATCCCCATCATAGTATGGGTGTTTTATAGGTAGTAGTGATTTCTGAGACTTAGCAGCTCGCCGTTACTATTTAATTATAGCTAGAGCATTTCCATATTATCCGATCTGATGTCGGACCGGAAAACGCTCTTATGTCGTTAACGTAAGTACGTTTTACCACTGTCCTATCCAGTATTGGACCGATAATGACAAAGACAGGTATCTGGTATAATATGTTTTAAAATGGAACATAATATAGGTATACCCATCATGTCTTATTAACGCCCGACGATAACAGAATAGTCTTAGTTTGACGTGTATGTCTGTGTGTGTCCGTGGCATCGTAGCTCCCAAACAGAAGAACCGACTTTGATCTAGTTTTTTTTGTTTGAAAGCTAACATTATCGAGAGTATTCTTAGTTATATAATTCATCATCATCCGCTCGCCCACTGCTTGAAAATTCGGGAATCAATTTAAATATTTAATTTTGATTTTCCATAACGTAATTTTAGATTCCATTATACATAATCTTAAATCGTCATCAGCTAGCTTACTGTTTGTCAATTTAGGGGTAACGCGCTTATTTCTAACGAAATGTACACGACAGGACAAGTAAACAAAATGTCAAAGGTTTGTTTGAATGTTTTATAACATATCAATGGCATAGGCCGTTTACGTAAAGAGACGGACTGGAATAAATAAAGTCTACATACGTTACGTCTACTAATTTAATATGCAGTTTTTTTTCTTTGTTCATTGTCTCAATTATTGTCTTAACAAAAACCCAAGTTATGCCGTGTTTAATTCACGTAGAAGTTATGTGCGCAGTGGGCTTAGCACAAACAATTGACAACAACGTATTCGTAACGTTATCGAAAGAGAATTGTATGAAAATCGTTACAGCATATATACAATATTCATGCGATAACGTTATGGAACCGTTGTTGTCAATCCTTTGTACTAAGCCCACTGTTGTGCTCACGGCTGTACATTGTGCGCCACGCCAAGGCTTTAAATTTAAATTAAGAAAAAAAAACAAAGTGTTACCGGCGGAGGTAATGAGCGACGTCCGTGCCGTGAGTGGCACGCAATTACACCCGCTCCAATTACACACGAGGGCCTGGACGTCTTCACTACACTCAACACTTGTACCACAGCTATGTGTAGTATAGTATGCCTTTATGTATAGTTGCCTGCAACTTCGTTATTTATGAAATCTATCTGGAGACGAGCAGAGTAATCGCCCGATGGGAAGCAATTACCGCCGGCCATGGACACTCGCAGCACCAGAGAAGTTACGATGTAAATCCTCTGGTGTTGCGCACTTGCGATCCTGGTCCTTAAAATCCTCCTTGCGTCTCCGGTAACCTCTGTCACTCGGCTAAACACAACGCATGCGTTCTTTCACGCCGGTGTTCTGTGAGGCTGTGGTATTTATCCGGTCGATCCGGCCCATTCATGCCATCCCACGTTTTAGATTTTATTAACGTTTTTATTTAACGGAACCCTTAAGTAAATTAGCCTAAGTTACTTCTAATGTAACATCAGCTACTAGGAGTGAGAACATCGGCCAAACTCCTCCAACCGTTTCAACAATAGACATAAAAATATATAATATTTTCACTTAATTATCGCATTAGATATTTATATGAGTAATATAGTAAATTAAAAATTGAAATTTTTAAGTAATCCCCGAATTGTCAAGCAGTGAGCGAGTTGATGATGATGAATTATAGCTAAGAATAATCTCGATCATGTCAGCTTTTAAGCGAAAAATCTGAATCAAAATTAGTTCATCCGTTTGGGAGCTACAATGCCACGGACAGACACGTCACGACAAACTATATAATCTCTGATTTCGTCGGGAGTTAAAAAGACTAGTTAAAAGTTAATTACATATATATTACAATCAGACACAATTTCCGTAAAAATGTTAGAAATGAGTCGCTGTGCGCTGACGCGCGTAGGTAAAACACACACTCTACAGGGGGCCTAGTAGGAACATTTGACAGCGGCGTAAACGTCACGTTATCGAATGAGAATTGTATAAAAACTATGTCAAAATCATGAAAGCGCCCATACAAATTTCCTACTAGGCCCTAGAACTCTTGGTTCTAAAACGCACGTAACGCAAACGCGTGTTGGAAACCACCCAATATGTATTGTGTATATGTAAAGTTGTACGTACAATTTATACACTGAAGGATATTTTATATATTTTGGCGTTGTCATGGGGACTAAAATACGTTAGGCACAGTCACCCTGCATAATAAAAGTTTTCCACACCGATTTCGGGACGATCGCGGTTTCATTGAAACCAGACCAGCTACCCAGGAGTTGTCTCATAGTATCCAAGTGTGTGTGCAATACACAAGAGCACTCTGTCTTCTTTTGCTCTCGTAACCCATTGGGACGGATAACCGAGACGACTGACAAGAGCTCAGGCGCTGGGCTGGGTTGATCAGGTGATCAACCTGCACTCTCCAGAGTGAGTCCTGCTAAGTGTGAGTTTTTCTCATCGCATTCGATCGTGAGCGCCTTTAGCACTCTGTTGAGAAGACAAAAAGAAAGGGTAATGATTTTGGCAGTCTATGTATGTATGTTTGTTCCACCGTAGCGCCTAAACTACTGGTTCGATTTTAATAAATGAGGTGTCAATGGATTCGTAATCATATCTCAGATAACATAAGCTATATAATTTACGTAGTTATAAAAAAATAGGTTTCCGTTTCCATTAGTTCCACGCATACGAAGATGCGGGCACCAGCTAGTTTATTCGATAAAAAAATCAGTCAACAAGCCTATTGTCAAGGCCTCAATACTGCTGAGCCACTCTCGCCGTAACCTTCGTAACTGCTCGTCAGCTGTCTCATGTATTGTCACGTAACAAAGAGCTAAGTTCAAGGTGTGTCCTCGAGTGCTGTCTTTCGGCACAGGTCGGTGTGGCATACTGGCAAACTTGCTAAGGGCAAGGTACGACGTGAGTCTCTTATCCTGGCAAAATATACGGTTTCCGTGCGTGATATAGAGATGCTGAATGAAACTAGTAATAATTGATATTTATATCGTTTTTAATAATTTATATCATTTCAATATTAATTAAGAAGCTTGAAAAACTGTTATGAGCCTAAAATTATAAAAAAATACCTAATACACACACACACATCGTGACAAGCGGCAATCCCCAGTCAAAGAAAAACGATATTTTTTTTACAAACAGTTTTAACTAACTTAACAAATTACCTACGCCTTAACTAGATTTGTATACTTGCATTTTATCTGCAGGCAAACTAAATAGGTAATAAAAAAATAATGATGCAAATAATTGGTAGCGGAAACGGTTAGCGCTTACACAACGGAATTTGGTTTGCACCACGAATACTGACTTAGTATATATATATATATATATATATATATATATATATATATATATATATATATATATATATATATATATATATATATATATATATACTGTAGTAAAAATATTACCTAACTAGCTGTTTCCTCCACCTGCGTAAATATACTATCGGGTTTCCCGCGAGAATACTGCGCTTTTCCGGGATAAAAAGTAGCCTATGTTTTAATCAAGAGCCTAAACTACTACCATACCAAATTTCAATACAATATGTTATGTGGTTTTTGCGTGAAAGAGTAACAAATCCATCCATCCTAACGAACTTTCACATTTATAATAATTAAGTAGGATAAAAAACTTTTGTAGGCATTATCAAGCTCTACAACTTTTCTCTAGAACTTAATTATATAGTACGCTGCCTTACCATATATTATATATATGGTAAGGCAGCGTACCGTAAGAAACGTATTTGTTCGACCGTTTTTTCGCCGAGTTACTTTGCAAATCCGGCTACCACGAAAAGGTATGAGTCTTCTAATGTTAAAAGAATTTTCAAAATCGGTTCAGTAGATCCAGAGATTTACCTCTACAACCTCACAAACTTTACCTCTTTATAATATTATAGGTACTAGCTTTTGCCTGCGGCTTCGCCCGCGTGGAATAGTGTTCTTGGAGAAAAAACTTTTTCAGCAAATAACTCTCCACACTGCAATATACGTCTGTGTACAATATTGACAATGTTTTTTTAGGGTTTCCTATCCAATGGGTAAAAACCCAAATAAAACGGGTCCCGACCCTATCACCTCGACGCGACGTGCGAGACCACTTGATATATATTCTTCGCGCTCGAATATAAATGTTACGATATAAACGGTACGATACGGTTACGATATATACGATAAAAACGGAAAAAAGGTTTAGTTTAAAGGGCTACTATAATGTGTATAAAATGCTTAAAGTAATTAACGTATTTAACTTGATAAGGATCATACTGTATCCGTGTAAATAGCTTCTGAAAATACCATACATAATATTTACGACATCACATTAGAAACCTCTAAAATTATTAGTATTTCTCTATTATATTATGCATGTAATAAACATATAAGCCTTCCTCTTGAATCACTCTATCAACTAAAAAAAACATCATCAAAATCCGTTACGTAGTTTTAAAGATAGACAAAAAAACTACTTTGTTTTATACTATATAGTGATTATTCAATAAAATTGCCATTTAAATGTTATTTTACATTCCAACAAAACTGATCATGTAAGTGTACATGGGTTTTTTTTTTTTAACTGCCACACTATCTAGCGTTTTCGATAGTGCGATGCAAAAGCGTGATGCACCCCCGGCCGGTGCCGCCGCAACCGCTATGTCCCTGCATTTTAAATCTGTAATATCTTCGAAAATATTCATTTAAATTACATGCTGTAGGATGCCCTATTGATCTATATTAAATGTACAATGTATTTATGCTACTTAATTGGATAAGGATTAATACTGTATTGCTTAAAATCGCTTCGTAAATAAGCCATTATTTCTCGTAAAAAGTAAAGGATAAATGATGGTTATTGTCGGTTATCCCTAAGAGATAGACATATACCATCGCCGATTTTTTATAGACCTTTTTAAGGTGTACAATACTGTGGTACATTATTTTCATCTATCTCGTAAGGTTCAGCCAGCGTTTGCAATGTAAGCGCAAAAAATGTGTTTATTTAGGACATTAGAAACCTCTAAAATGTTCTCTACTACGAGTATATTATACATGTCATAAACATATTCCTTTTGAATCACTCTATCCATCAAAAAACTCGCATCGAATTCCGTTGTGTAGTTTTAAGGATCTAAACATACATAGGGACAGACTAAAAAAGCTACTTTGTGTTATACTATGTAGTGATACTTTATAATATTATAGTATAGATACCTACTCTAGAATACCTTTTAGTGTAAATGAAGGAGACGTAAATCCTACTTTCTATTATAAACGTGAAAGTTTGTGAGGATAGAGGACGCAAAAACTACTGAACAGAATTCGATGAAATTTGGTATGGTAGTAGTTTAGGCTTTGGATTAAACATAGGGTAATTTTTATCCCGAAAAAGTTACAGTATTCCAGTGGGATAGCCGATACTATATTTACGCGGGTGGAGCCGCGGGGAAAAGCTAGTAAACAATAAAATATAGTTTAATACTTGATAGCAGTACTAGCATGGGTTTGCGAAACAAGGCTAGTCAGGCGCGTTAAATTATTTTTATATACCCATATTTTTATCTATTACCAAGACAACCCATTTGATACCTATAAATGGCCATGGTAATATGAAACCCATTCATATTGCCATGGCCATTTATAGGTATCACGAGGAGGTTAAAAATAAAATTAAACCACTGTCTCTACCTACTTCGTAGCCGTGCTACGTCGTAGCACAGAGCTACACAAAATCTAGTATTTTAATTATTTTAAGACTAGACGTTGACTTCGGGCACGCAAAAGAAAATACTTCTTCCCCGTGATCTAGTCTATATCTGTGTCAAATTGCACCAAAACTCGTCCAGTAGTTTCGAGACCTATTTAATGTAAACAAACTAACAAACAATCAAATCTTTCCTCGTGATAATATTAGTATAGAGGACACGGGATTATACAATACGTTCAAATTAATATAAAGAAAATACAAAACAGTTACTTATTCGCTTCTTACGGTTTCCTAGCTTTTTTGTCATCAGTAAACTTTCTTAGTTTCTCCTCTGCTCATACATATAAGGCTTATATTACATCACCGCTAGCCCACTGTTACTTGTTTGGTTATAAAATAAATTAAAAGACAGTTGCGCTCCGGTGCTGATAGGTGCAAAAGTCAAAACAAATATAGCGCATATACAAGCTAGCGGCGCGTGATCCGCCCGCCCCACCTTCTCCCATACCGCATCGGTGTCGATAATAATAATAGCTCCCCATACTGATTTCAGTGACGGTGGCCGGTTTCATTGAAAGCCAGGCCGCAGGAGGTATTTTATGCGCAGTACACAAGAGCCTCTCTCTTCCTTTACTCTTTACCTAGTAGGATGGATAACCGACACGATAGGCGAGAGATCAGACGCAGGTCCAATCTTTTACATGCCCATGATCCCATCCGACCATCCCACGGATCATCTTTCTTGTCAGACAATCTGGTGATCAACCTGCATTGTCCTTACCAAACTTGGAAACAACATGTTTTGTTGTTCCAACTCGGGAAACGAACCCACGACCTCCGAGTCGAGAGGCTGTTAATTAGCGACACTGTTATCGGTGTCAATTACAGTGTCGCGAGTTCAATGGTTTTTCCCCGTGTCAAAAATGCTAAAAGCTATTATTAGCTATAAATCTATAAATATATTATTTGTCACTAAATGGCTAAATGTCTTCCAAACAACAGGGAAATATGCTTATGTAGCCGCCCACGCCCAGCCGTAGGCGACGGTAATCTCCAAGACAAAAGGTAAAGTTAATTTTATGTGAAATATTTGCAGTACGTTTCTGCATAACATTTTGAGCTATGTTTAATAGCATTGCTTTTTAACCCGCGAAAAAACACCCCACGTTATAAGTTTGATGTGTCTGTGTGTATGTGTGTGTGTCCGTGGCATCGTAGCTCCCTAAAGGATGAACCGGTTTTGATCTAGTTTGAAAGCTGACGTAATCGTGAGTTTTCACTTAGCTATAATTCATAATCAAGTCGCATATTGCTGATAATGACGGGGATTACTTTAAATTTTATTAAACCGACTTCCAAAAAAGGAGGCGGTTATACATTCTGTATATTCTCATTATTCTGTATATTTTCGTATGTTCAATGATAATTCTTAGTTTAGTCTATTAAGTGAAGGTACCTAGTTTACTAATAATAAAATTATTTAAGAGGGTTGTTTAAGAAACTAACAAAATGTATAAACTGTTAAAGTTAATTTATAATTTACGAGAATATAACTCACTCAACTATAATAATTGGAGTTTTCCCGGCATGCTGATGTCGAATACTTTACAGGAACTATGATGACGATTACTAGTAAAGTAACATAACGAAATTCAACTGCGATAAAACCTGTTTAACAGTTTATTTCTCAAAGACGTATTAGTATTTTGAAAACTTTTACATATTCAGTACAAAAGTTTCCCAACATCGCCTGTTGCTACATCCCGCGAATTGGGGTAATTGTCCTGCTAATCGAATGAGAGGCGCGTTACATTTGAATAAGTTGGATCAGTTGGACACGTGTCAAGGAAAAGGTGGTGGGCATCACGTATACGAAATTCAACCGCAATAAAACCTATTTAACAGTTTATTTCAAAGTCGTCAACGTTCAGTAAGTGTAAAAAAATACCAATTTTTAATTAAAAAAAATTACATTGACCTGAAAGAGTTAGTATCTTAAGGTATCCTTCCGATCTATGCGAGCACGACGCGTGACCGCAACCCGTGACCGCGATTAGTAAGCCAGCCAATCAGGTCCACTGGTCACGCTCACCGGTCGCGCGCCGCGGGTCGCGGAGAATGTTTAGTGCTCCATATAAATTCATATTAAGCAGTGGCTCTGCGATCCTATTTCGTCTCGGGGCGCGATCTCGCGTCGCGCGTCGCGTGAACCGGAAGGCTACCTTTAGGATATATTCGCAAAAGTTAAAAAATACCAATTAGGTTTTTGTGACGTAGTCTAATACTAGGTCTCGTCAAATACTACGGTTGGTCACCGCGGGGGGACTGAGGTTAAAAAATGGGTAAAGTGGTCACGTAATATCGGTACGATCCCTAAGCCGTGTTCACATTATGTAATTAGCGCGAATAGACCATAGTGAGTTTGCATTCGGTAAGGTTACGAGCTATGCTGTTGCATTTTTGTCTTAGGAAACCACAAAGGAGCGAACTCCTTAATGTATTTTTGTAACAAAAAATTATTTTGTAACAATGAACTAAATATTTCGCAATACTTAAAAAAAATGCAGTAGGTACTTTTTGTCCCGTGCATCCGTGAAACGGGGTTTACGTTTACAAACAAATTAAATAAAGATCAGTTCATAAATTAATCTGTCTCATACGGTGAGTACTATAATTATTTATTTAAGCAACTAACAAGAGTATATTAAAATTTATAAAATCCCGCACACGAGGGGTTCCGTACAAAACGGTAAAAATTATGTTTTTTTTGTATTCGAGTTTAAATATTTACCTGGGAAACCGAGCTTTGCTCGGAGTTCTGATAATAAACATATATAGGTAACATAAAAATGTACACTTTTCCAGGGATAAAACCTAGCTAGATCGATTTTTCTCCCTCAAAACTCCATGCATACTAAATTTCATGTAAATAGGAAAGCCGTTTCCGAGATTACGATTAAGATATATATTATATATTAAGATATATAAGATTGCCTCGTTTAAAGTATAATATTTTATTCTGTTTGTAGTATTTGATGTTATAGCGGCAACAGAAATACATCACCTGACAAAATTTCACTTATCACATATAATATAGATACATATATAGATAACATAAAAATGTACAGTTTTCCAGGGATAAAACCTAGCTAGATCGATTTTTCTCCCTCAAAACTCCATGCATACTAAATTTCATGTAAATACTTCCAGCCGTTTCCGAGACTACGATTATGTATATAAGATTGCCTTGTTTAAAGTATAATATTTTATTCTGTTTGTAGTATTTGATGTTATAGCGGCAACAGAAATACATCACCTGACAAAATTTCATCTATCACGGTTTATGAGATACAGCCTGGGCACACTACATACAGACGAAGAGTGGGGTCTTAGTAATTGAGTCCGTTTTTAATCTCTCGGTACGAAACCATAAAAAAAACAACAGCTTAGCTTCTCAACAGCTCTTCTAAACTCGACTACAATGTACTATCGAACAAGTTTACACTTGACAAAATATTTATATGGCTAAAATATAATAATTTAAAAGTTAATCTTGACAAAACTAAATTAATCCAATTACGTGACTACCGAACTCATCCTATTGACATAAATATTACTTTTAATGACATTAAATTAAAGGAAGTTAAATGTACAACATTTTTAGGATTAATGGTGACAGACACTGTGACTGGAAGTCACACATTGATTTCGTATGCAAAAACTAGAAAAATTTGTGTTCGCAATCAAAACGCTACGGCTTAAAGTTTCTATGGAAGCAGCGTTAACCGCATATCACGGCTACGTGTCCTCGGTTCTATCCTACGGTCTGTTGTTGTGGGGGAACTCGGTTGATTTTGAAAAGGCTTTCCGGGTGCAAAAGAAATATATAGCTGTAAACTACTTTTTACTAAACTTCGCATATTACCGCTGATGTGTCTATATATTCGTGACCTTTGTGTGTTCTTTAAGCAAAATCCACAATATTTTATAGTTAACTCAGATGTAAATAATAGAAATGCCCCATCAAGATTTAAATATAAATTATATATGCCCCAATATCGTCTAGATTTATATAAAATAAATGTTTGCATTAGCGTTATAAAAGTGTATAATAAACTTCCCAACAGATTTAAAAATTTGAATTTAATTAATTTTAAAACTCAGATATCAAAATGGCTATTAGAAAACTCCTTTTATACCCTTGACGAATACATGAGATTTGAAGAAAAGATAAAATAAATCGATAAATAATGTAGTATTTAACTAAATTGACATAATATATTATCCTTTATTTATACATTGACTTGATATTTGAATTTATTTGAATTTATTTTTTATTATTTATTTATTTATTATTTATTTGAATTTATTTTATCTTTATAATGGCAAGTGGATTTAATTCTGCAAAATTGACATAATTTGTAACTAGGTATTATTATTTATTTGTTTTTAAAATCATATATTTTGTGTAATTTCTTTTATTGTGATTATTTTGTATTATTTGCTAATTTATCCTTTGACATTGTAATAATTTTATAATGAGTTTTATTTTTACATACTAAACAAATTAACTATTTATACGAATCTTTAACTTTTATCTAAACGTTATTTCTTAAATTTAACTCCCTAGCATTGTGGTGTAATTTAATCTACAAAAAAATTATTAATTTGAATGCATTGCACGCTATTGTAATGGCAGAATGTATCAGCAGCTCTCACAGAATATGAGACCATTATGTACTACATTCTAGCAATAAAGGAATTTGATTTAATTTTATTTGAAGTTCCCGCTTGACCAGACATAAGATGAAAATTGCATAAAGGCGCCGTTGAATCGTACGCACGCACACATACTCACGTGTAAATATGTGGTTCAACCACGTCTGCAGTCGTTACAGTCACTTTATCTGTGTTAAAATATTTTGAGGCGTCCTAGTGCAAAGGAAAATGTATATGTCGGCGCAGGTGTTAATGTACCTGCTGTTGTTTGTCATGCCCACTTGCAATGTTACTCATTGAACCACTCTTGAGAACCCATGAATCCGCAAGGGGATAATGGGGATTCGCCCCACCCTATGATGTGGGGAGTTCAGCTTGCTTGAAAGGAAGATCATTACTACGGGGACGTTGGTCCAAGCAACATCTCGTTATTAAAGTAGCTCGTCACAATCATCATATTTTTTGCTTTTATGCTCTCTCAAAAATAGCACACTGGTTTAGTGTTAATAATCTTTTGTTAAATAGCAAAAAAACTGAAACCAATGTACTATTGAATGGGAAAGGAATGGAACTAGTAGATACAGCTGTCTTTTTAGGTATAACATTGGACGCAAAACTTCAGTGCCCTCATATCGTTGGGTTGGCCGACAGACTCAGTTCAGCAGCATTTGCAGTAAGTAAGATTTTTTTTTCAGAACAATTTTCAGGCGAAAACACGGCAAGGCTTGTATATTTTAGTTACTTCTACAGTATAATGTCCTATGGCATTCTACTGTGGGAAAATGCTGCAGATATAAACACTATGTTTGTTCTGCAGAAGCGAGCTGTTCGGGCAGTCTATAAGCTGGCCCCGAACACTTAATTAAGAGAGAATTTTAAAGAAACTGGAATCTTAACTGTAGCTTCTCAGTATGTTCTATCAAATGTATTATATATGTTAAAAAAATTAGGCCTATTCAAAAAGAAAAGTGACAGCCACAATAGAAATACCCGAAATAAGCATAAGCTTGATGTACCAGTGACTAGACTTAGTAAAGTAAATAATTCGTTTAAAGGCAAATGTATTATATACGCCTATACAGTAAGATCCCAGAAGGCGTTCAAAATTTTTTAATCAATGAATTAAAAAAAGTAGTTAAAGAAAGTTTATGTGCTAAAGCCTGTTATAAAGTTAATGTTCTTATGAATGATAGCACACCTTGGGAATGAGGTGGCACCTTGCAAGGCTACTTCTAAATTACATATATGAATGTACTCTTGTTATGTAGGTTTGCCATAACATTGTTATATATACAGTTTTTATTTTAAAATAACAATTTTCCATCTTTTTGATAAAAGATTGCCCCTCGCGAGTTTCTTACGCCGGTTGTTCTCGCCGGGCTACTTCCCGAACCGGTGGTAGGCATCATGTAGACCGACGTTCAGAAAGTTAACCAATTTAATTAATAAAAAATTTTGACTTTGACTTTATTATTATTATTGCTTAAAGTTTCAAAGTTTAGTAAAGTTTCGTGTTTTAAGTATAAACGTGATTCTAAATGTTGCAAAATGGATTGTAGTAATTTCAGTTATCCTATAAATAAATGTTATTAAAATAACTGGAGTTTTAATCAAAATAAACAAGTTTAATGTCAAAAGGCAAGTCTGGCGTTGCTGAAGGTGAGATAAATAAACGCAGTCAAACCTGAGTCCCTCCGAAATATAGAAACTGGTCGAGCAGGTACTTTGTCGATTTTGTACATACAAATTCATTACAACCTATCACAGTATTAGGTGGGTTACCCGCACGAAGTTGCGGGTAACCCTCCCGCAACTTCGTGCGTCTTAAAAGAAATCACGCGGGAACCGTAAATTTTGCCGCGATAAAAAGTTGATCCACGTGATCCACTCTATGTCTGTACCAAATTTCATCAAAACAAGTCTAGTAGTTTCGGAGCCTATTCAATGCAAACAAACAAATCTTTCCTCTTTATTATATTACTGCAGATAATATTATCAAAAATACATTATTTATATCTGCCTTAGAGTTTAGAGCAATAAACCAAATGGTTTAATGCTCTAAGGCATCCGCCCACGTGTCTGTTGCATCGGAGGTGAAAAGTAATAAAAGACCGCTGGGCCCACGCGAATACAATTTATCTATTGTAAATAAATGGAGTTAAAGTTAAATATTAAATATGGAAATATAATATGAAATGTTAAAATAAGAATAAATAGTTGATTACGAGCGAGATAAAAATTACCCCGTTTAAATTAAAAGCTCTACTTATTTACTGACATTTAACATTCATGAGACTAAATTAAATCCAACTGTCCTAGGAATATTATAAATGTGAAAGTTTGTGAGGGTGGATAGATGTACGTATGTATGTATGGATGGATGGGATGGATGTTTGTTACTTTTTCACGCAAAACAATATTGAACGTATTTTGATGAAATATGGTTTAGTAGAAGTTAAGGCTCTGGGTTAAAACATAGGCTACTTTTTATCCCGAAAAAGTACAGTGTTCCCGAGAGATACTGTATTTACACGAGCCGCGTACAAAAGCTAGTCTTATATAAATACTACGTATATAATAAAACGTACTGAGTTCATTCAAAGAGCATTTACTAGGCACTTAGCTTTTATTACCGAAAGATGAAAGACTCGTAAGTTTTTAAAATGAACAAGCTATCCGAGCGCAGACGTATGTTAGATCTAGTCATTTTAAATAAATAGTAACTGGCTCCACTCCCTCTCAGGAACTGTTAGAGTCTGTTGAACCTGTGGTACCTAGGATACATGCTAGATCGAGGCACAAACCGTTCTTAAACATTCCTAGGCACAAAACTAATCTTGGCCTGAACAATCCTATTTCTAGGCTAGCTACTACTTATAAAAATTGGCATAAATTTTTTAATTAAGACATATATCACACATCTCCGTGTCATTAAAGAAAAAAATTAGATATATTATAGTACCTAATCAAATTGACTTTTTATTTCTGAATTTAAAGAATCTAATCTAATTTTATTTGACTTAATCTAATAATATTGACCTCATTAATACCCTGACATTATTATGATGATTAATTACTACTTTACTAGGTGACATTTTTTATTGAATATCAATAATAATTATGAAATGTGAAATGTGAAATGTAATTACCCTATATTTAATGCACATATATTTTGAATTAATATGAATTTATATTTGATGATAGTTTTATTGAATAATAATATTAATTGTAATGTGTAAGGAAATTAACCTATATTTATTGAATATACTTATATTGAATTAACTTGGATTTATATTTGATGATAAAATTATATTAATTGTGTTTCAAATAAAAATGATTTTATGCATGTCTGTAATATATATAAAAACTATAAAGTAGTTATTAATGTGAACTGTAAATGTGTGTGTGTGAATTGTTGATATGCCTTATAAATAAATAAATACTAGCTGTTTCCCGCGGCTCCGACAGCGTAAATATAGTATCTGGTATCCCACGGGGATATGTTACTTCCGATGAAAAAAAGTATACCTTTACAAAAAATAGAAACAAGGAGTTGTTGCAAATAAAATACAGATATTCAAAATATTACTTATTACTTAGTGCAGACTGTCTTATAAGTCACTATCGATTGTAACTTTGTGGTTTAACGTATGTGAAATATATAGCTATTTATAAAAAAAATTAAGTTATTTATATCTCCGTATTTGTAAGATGTATTATTATGTTCAGTAATTTTACTACTATAATATTTATCTCATATTATATAGCTCTTCTGAAGTATATTTTGCGATTTTTCTCGCAGTTTTATAAACATATTCTATTACAGTAATTTTTTACCCGATTTCATTTTGTAATTAACAATCCATATTTACTTTCATACGTATTTTATGCACAAAAACATAGAATTTATCGCTTAGCTAAATTTTGGATCTCGCGCTACGCGGATGCTACGCGTGTGCTACGGGTGGCGCTACGGGCTACTGGCGCTACGAGCAACGGTGGACGGCACCATATACATAATATTAGGCTACTAGGTATATGCTATTATACTGTATAATATGAGACTATGTCACGGCTATGTAACTGAGGCGATCGATAAAATGTGTGGCTGGCTATGGACCATACATTGACTATTAGTTTTGACAACATTATCATTGGTAGATATAGTGTAAAAATACTCTATTCAGAGTTGTATAATTTGATGAAATCATTTCCAATTTTGACATCCGAATCGGTTGTAGAGATACGCCTACTTTATTTACGTAACTTAACGATTGTACAGCCAATCACCACACTGTTAAATGCACATTTTGTAAACAAATGATTTCAACGATGTTCCTCTACAAGCTCGATTCTAGGGCATCGGGGCCAAATTGGAGACCCTGACATAGTATTTGGAATGGGATTCTCGTGCATGGTCTACGATAGAGCGAGAGGGACGCAGCGCATACGGCCGCGGCGCGGAGGAGCGGGACAGCGGCTGCGGCACTGCACCCGCTCCGCCTGCCAGGCTCTGCACGCGCACAGCACAGGCACTACGGGGTCCGAAGCGGGTGAGCTGGGCTCGGCGGTGTACCATGTCTCCGGGCGAGGCGGGGCCGCCAGTTACGCGCAGCGGCGGCGGCGCCGGACCGACGCGGTTACCTCTCTGGCCATCGCGGCATGACCGCCGGAGGCCGCGGGCGCGCGCTCACGCCGCCATCTTCGAGGGGCACAGCCCGGGACTCGCTCGCGACTCGCACAGCACTCCGCGCTGCGCCGCGTGGGCGGCGATCGATGCGCGAGCGCGCATGCGCCCCCGAGCGCTCCCGAACCCTCCCGACCGCCGCCGAGGGCGATGCATCCGCCCTGACCCACTTTCCGCGCACACTGACCTCCTTCTCCGCACTTCTAATGGAGCGAGGAGCGAATCGTTCGGATGCGATGCACGGTGTGCGCCGCGGCCGCACGTTCTTTTCCGATCCCATGCACGCGATTCTGTCCCTTATCAACACGGGGTAGCGCTTATATTATTGTATATAGATTTTCTCTGATTTAGCAACCTTTGTGAGGGGATGCGTTTTGACTCCATCCATTGCACTGTTGAGGCAGCATGATAAGTTATATTTATATGTAGTATTTATACGCCGGGAAAGCAAACAATGAATAACGAACTGAGAAATAAAAGCAACCTCGGGGCTGCGTTGATTTTACACGCTGACTGCTGAGATATTATGAATTCGGTAATAAATTCTTATTGAATTTGAATATAAAATTATCTACTAACTAGAAGATTCACATGTGGATCGAAAATTATTCCTAGTATACCTATTTTTATTGGAAACTAGATGTTGCCCGCGACTTCGTAAGCACAAATGAAAATACCGTAGGAACCGTACATTTTGCCGCGATAAAAGGTAAAATATCATAAAAATCGATCTAGTAGTTTCGGAGCCTATTCAATGCTAACAAACTGACAATAAAATCTTTCTCTTTATAATATTATTTTCTAAATAATTCCCCCTTTTGAATTCGTCTAAAATTTTAACTATTTCTCTACACGTTATCTTCATAACTTTGAAGTCGGTACCAGCCCAAACAATATCCTGATAAATCATTATTGTATATAGCTTACGTTTAAATTTGTTGGTATCAAAATTATGAAGATTGTGTAGAGAAATACTTAAAATTTTAGCCAAATTTAAAAGGATGAAGAATAATTAAGAAGGAGGAAGAATTATTTAGAAAATAATATTATAAAGAGAAAGATTTGTTTCTTAATTTTTTGTGTATATTTACTTTCGAAGTCGGTCTAATTTTTTGTTTAAAAATAATATTTTTTCCCTTTTTAGTCATATTTGTTATATAACAAATTTAAATATTCTTAAATATTTAAAATAAACGATCGAATGTATAATTGAATACGCGCCAAGATTGCATTAGGTATTGTATATAAGATGATGATGATGATGATGATGATTACTGTAAGTTCCATAATGGCATATGTCTGCAGTTATTTAAACCGATATGCCGAGATTTCCAAACGTGTATCGTTAAAGACCGAGGAGTTCTGTTCAGTTTTTGGATCCAGGGTATAATACCCTTGGGATAAAATTTTACTTTTTAAATATATATACAGTCGAACGTATAACCGCCAACTATTTTTTGTAGGCGGTTAGAAATTAATTTAAATGGTCGGGTGTCTCTGAGTTTTCTATTAGGTATAGGTACCTACTATTTGTGCCCATTACGCTATTCGCTTTGACGCTTCGCCGAAGTAACCCAAAGTTCGAAGCGCGTGTCTACACATTCGGACAATCTTGCGAAGAACCCAGTCGCGCGGAGTACGCCCTCACAGCAACATGGATGTTATTGTCGTTTCATTTTGCACTCTAGCGCATTTTACCTACCTATTAATGCATATTAATATAATTCATTTACAAAAAATAATAAATGTTTGAGCTACAGTATTAGCACCACCTAGCACCTAGCACCTTATTGTACTTAATTTACATTACAATTCAACATTCAGTACAAATAGATATTTTTTTTATTTAACAAAAAAAAATAAGTAAGGAACGTAACGTATGAACGCCGACAAACCCGGTGTACCACCTTTGGACCTTGTATGCCACTTATATTAAGCCAGAAATGTCAGCTACCGAACGTACGACTGAAATGAGCCGAGGAGTGTAGCAAGACACTATATGCACGAATTCGGAAATCGGAACGCTTCGAGTCCTTTGACTCGTGCTACAGATTATTAAATAGTTACTACGTAACTCGTGCGCAAAATCCGACAATAATCGAAAGTAAGGCGAGGTTAAGCGAGGTTGCAAGGCGAAGTGAAGTGCGTGTCCACACTATCGTATTCAGCTAACCTCGGCCAACTTCGCGAGCAGTGTGGAGGGAGTTTAGAGCGAGTATCATACTGGATAATATTAAATTATATATAATATATTTACTGATAATATATGTAGGTACTACCCACACCAAATTAAATTACGATCTTTTTGTTTATTACTCCTAATGACTAAATGTTGTAGGTAGTTATCTAAAAAAACACATTGCAAAATTAACTGAGTTATAGAATAAAAGCATGCAATAAAAGCAAAGCATTTTATGGTAGCTACTATAATAATATTAGCAGATAAAGTAGACACCCCATTTATCTAATAGTCTGGAGTCCGAATCTATGATAATATTACTTTAGTATTATTTATTACCATAACAAATAATACTAACTAACCCATAATAATAATAATATTTTCATCTATACAAGCAAACGTGGTACCTACATCTTAAACTGTGATGAATAACGAAAGTTGAACATAATATTTATAACCTAACCTAACCTAACCTAGCTCAAAGGACTTAGAGAAATAAAATAAAAAATGATGTCACCTATCATTGTCAAACGTCATGCAGTAAGCGAGCTGATGGTGATGAGTTACAGCTGAAGGGCCATACTGACGGTCTAGACTGCAGATGCAGACACTAATAGCCCGGTACAAATAGCCGTCATTAGTGTCAATGGCTCTTAAGAACACCATCGATCATGTCAGTTCTCAGAGTGTCCATATACCGATGTGATGGTGTGCTTCCAACAAAGCTGTTGGAGGCACTTAATTTCTAAGGAGCACCTTAGATTAAAGGGCCATACTGACGGTCCAGCCTGAAAATTCAGCGCCAATAGGTACTTAGAGACGAACGCGCACGTAGACGCGCCGCAAGAGCCGCACGCGCCGAAGTCATCGCATTTTCTCATGGCCTCGAGCAATATGCGCCGCAGGAGCCGAACGCACCGTATGCGCCAAACGTTCTTGATCTTGTAGTGAATACCAGTGTTGCCAGCAGAGCGACTAATTTCTTACTGCCGGGGAAAATTTCCGTGTTTTTAAGGAAAAAACTATCTACCTAATGGCTGTCGTAGCAAATAAATTAAATAAAACATAAAGCTTATCACAAAAAAAGAAGTCACATGAGAACTAAACAAATATAAAACGAAGTAAAAAAACTCAAACGTCAAAATACGGATGATGTCATCAGCGCCGTCCGCGCCGCATTAGCCGCACGCATCGAATGCACTGATGACGTCATCCACAAGCGCTGGTGGAATTAGTATACCTACAGCATTTTACTGAAATTCGGTTCGTGCGGCGCGGATAGGTGCGCGGCGTTGCATACGATTTCGTATAAATATTTATAAAATGCGATGACTGCGGCGCGTGCGGCTCCTGCGGCGCGTCTAGATGCAGATTCACCTTAAGGCCGTCATTTATGTCAATCATCTTTAATTTTTGCCTACTAGTCCGCTTCAATTAGACATTACTGATAGACTGCTGTGTTTGTAGACTGGACAGTGAGGATGGCTCTTAAGCGCCGTACTTACGATCCAGCCTGCAAATCCAACAGTCTGTCAATAGTGTCAATTGACCGTCAATATTGACGGTCTTTTTTATTTTGCCTTGCTAGTCCGCTTTAATTTGACACTATTGACAGGCTGCTAAAATTGCAAGCTGGACCGTGAGTATGGCACATTAAAGCGTCATTCACACAGTCTAGCTTGTAAGTCCGGTCAAAGAGGGTCAAATTGGCCGTCAATAGTGGCAAATGGTAATTATTTTTAATGTTTGCGCTTCAAGGCTGCTGCACTGGATTTGCAGGATATACTGCAACCCTTCACGGTCCAGCCTGGAAATCCAGCGCCGCGGCGATGAAACGAAATAGTAGGCAAAACTTAAAAATGATTGACACTAAGGACTAACTAGTGGCGGACATAATTACCATTATATTGTATCTGCTGGCTAGATCGTGAGTTTTTCATATTATTATTATTTTGTTCGGGTTTTTCAACCAAATAGAAGAAGAAGGAAAATTGTCAAATTGTAATATCAAAATTACATGGGAGTTTTGCCGGGGAGTTCAATGGGTAACGTTGTGGATTTTGTATTTTCTCATAAATTTGTGTTTTTTCGGTTCTTAATGTGTAATATTGGTAAAATATTAACCATTAAATTTTCATTAACTTTTACAAGTGTGGGCAAGTGGTACAAGGTCTAAAAACGTGCTATTGTGTTCCGCCAAAACTCCGTGTTCCGCCAAAACTCCCTATTCCCGCCAAAACTCCCTAGGAACTTTCACTAAAGCTTCTACCACTTTACTGAATCGACTGACATGACTCATGGACTGCACTGACTATTTATTTGGACTTTGACTAGATTTTAGACTTGACGATTTAGGAATACAATGTTGAAAATTTAACGAAAGTTCTATTTCCCGCCTTTTTAACTTGACACTGGCAAATGCAAAGCCGATGCCGTATATAAATAATAAAAAAAAAATACATTCTTCCGTCATATTTTATATGTCAAAAACTAGAAATTCGAAAATAAATTATTACAAAGCTTGAAAACTGCATCTGATGTGCACGTTTCGGTAATAAACAAATAATATCACATTTTGTTGTGTTATTATTTCTCAAATTTCTAACGTAGTGAAAGAATATGTGATGTTTATACGCTAATAGTGCGTTCGTGGACATGAAAAAGTCTCGGAGAACAGCATACATCGATTAATATTTATCGAATGGACCGGAGAGCGACAAGTATGTAAAATTTTGTGAACCCGTTATATTTTTAGACATACCAGCGCTATCATAAATTCGTGTGATAGAAAATAGTAGATCAGAGTAGTTATAGTTGCATCTAGCGTCTAACAGCAGCTGACACCCACGTAAATATTGTTTGTCCACCGATCTCACTATTTACTTTCACCGAACGGCGACTAAATTTTTGCTTAACATCTATGTATTAGGTCATTACATATGAAATAGGCGTTTGTAAAGGAGGAACATAAAATTGATTTTTTTAAACATACTATATTTATTTAATCAAAGTATATACCATTGCTATCTATGCACTTTTGCCATCTCATAGGTAGTTCATTGATTCCTTTACTAAAAAAATCATTCGGACAGGAATCAATAAAATCTATGAAGGCGCTTTTGGACTGCCCCATCGGAGTTGAATTTATTCCCTTGCAAAAAGTTATCCAAATTTCGAAAAAAATGGTAATCTGTTGGAGCAAGGCCCGGGGAGTACGGAGGATGTATTAGACATTCCAATTGAAGTTCCTCTAATTTGGTAGCCGTCTGTTGTTCAGTGTGTGGTCTTGCATTGTCCTGAAGCAGCAGTGGCCTAGAGCAAATGACCAACCACGGTTGTTTGTCAGGCCAGATTTAAGAAAGCTGTAGTGAACGACACCGGCACTAGTCCACCAAACGCTTACAAGTAACTTTTATTGAGTCAATTTATGCTTAGGGCAGGCTTTGGCTGGTTAGCCAGGGTTCAGTCGTTGCAATGAGTGTTTTCAATTATCGTACAGGATCAACTTTTCATCACAGGTAATGATTCGATTTAAAATCCCTTCATTATTGTGCCGGATGAGTAATGTAACGCAGCAGTCGACACGCGTTTGTCGGTTTGCTGCACTCAATTCATGAGGTACCCACCTTTCAAGCAGCATTAATTAATACAATGTGTATTCAATTTTATGATTAATATGATTTACATCTCATTTTTGCTTAATCATTGAAAGTCAATTTAAGTATCTTAGTACTTTCAATACAATTCAATTCAATGCCTTTATTACCAAATTTTATAATTGTATTTACATGCTTTTGCCATATTATGTGTTTTATTTATCCTGTTTAATATTTAATTTTGCCCTTGGTCTGTTCTTCTAGCATAGGCCTCCTCCAGACTTTTCCACTCTTTGCTTTCTTGAGTTTTCCTTATCCATTGTGGTCCTGATGTCCTCCGTATATTGTCTTCCCATCTATGATTTAGACATCCTCTCGTCCTTGCACCATTTCTTGGGTACCATTCCAGTACATTCTTCTGCCACTTTCCTGTGTCTGGCCATGTGTCCCATCCACTGCCATTTGAGCTCTTTTATTGTGGTGGAGATATCTTTTACCTTTGTTTTCTTTCTAATGGAACTTTAGTCTTAGTTTATCTGACCTTTTTGCTGCAACCAGACTCCTTTCCTTGTTGTGTTGACAAACTTTAAGTGAGTTCAACGATTTTTGTGTCAGAGCCCAAGTTTGACATCTGTAAGTGACACATGGCAGCATGCACATATTGAAAGTCTTTGTCTTACAGTCCATGGGAAGGTCTTTGTTTTTCATGATATGCTTAAGTGACCAGAAAGACTTCTAAACATTTGTAATTCTTTTTTCGACTTCTTTAAGTGTTGAGTATGTGGGAGATATTATTTTCCCAAGGTAGATGTATTCCTCTACATGACTGATGTTTTTTCCGTTAACGCTTTTGGGTTCTCTCACATTGTTATTAGTCATAGCCTTGGTTTTTTCCGTATTCATTGTCAGTCCCACTATTACACTTTTTTCAGATAGTTCTTGTAGCATTATTTCTAAGTCTTTTGGATTTTCTGCAAATATAACAAGGTTGTCTTGCAAATCTTAGATGGTTTAACTTTTTGCCATTTATATTTATTCCTTTGGATTCCCAGTTTAGTTTTCTAAATAGGCTTTCAAGAACAACTGAAAATAATTTTGGAGACAATTTAATTTTGAATTCCGGACCAGTATTTTCCAGTTGTATTTTTGCTGTGGTGTGTCTATAAATTGCTTGTAATAGTCTGATGTATTTGTTTTCAACTCCTTGTTCTCTCAGAGATTTCCACATTTGTGTTTCAGTGAGTCAAATGCCTTGTTATAGTCCACAAAGCATATATATAATATGTCATGCAATAATTCTTTAACTTCTCCACTAGTTGTTTCACTACAAATATATGGTATATAGTGCTAAAGTTAGCTCAAAAACCGCCTTGTTCAGGTTGATTTTCATCCAGACGTTTAGTTAGCCCTTTAAGAATAACTTTGGAGAATATTTATATAGGTTTGGCATCAGACATATATGTCTATAATTGTTAATCTGGTTTTTATCACCTTTCTTGTGTAGAGCACTATTGTTGACGTTTTATCTTCACCTGGCGCCTTTCCATTTTTGTGTTGTGATGTTATTGCATGTTCCATTTCTCTTTTTAATATTGGCGATCTTCATTGTATAAGTATTTTCTAAAATTCTGTAGGAACGTTATTAATACTCAATCTGTTTGTCTCCGTTTTTCCTTGCGTAGTTCTTAGGTTTGGTATCCAAATTGTATTGTCTTTAAGCTCTTTAAGTGCCTTTTTCACTGCTCCTGATTTTTCTATATTATTTGAATGTTTCTGTTCGTATTTTTATCCTGTGTTGTCGAATGTTTTTATTAATTTCTTTGTTAATACTAGTTATTTCGCTTCTGTGTTGTTTTCTTTTCTGTATTAGTTATTTCCTCTTCTCTATGAGATCTATACTTTGTCCTCTGTTTTGTCTTTAGGTTTCAATTCTGGTTGGGTATTTTCTTTTGATATTTTAGACTTTTCTACATGATAATACTTTTCTTGTGCAACAACGAACTTATTCCACGAAATTATTAGTGTGTGCATACTACTATCTGTAATCAGCTGTTTAGGTTGTGCGTTGATCCGTCAGTCAGTCAGTAATTCAGTAAAAATCTATTTTTTTTAAGAATAACTTTCCCAGGGTCTTTTTGCTCCAGTTCTTCTAATCCACGCGCGACATAAAAATGGTTGAGAAACGCTACCATATTTATGTCGCGGCCCATGAAAAAGCCAAAAAGTTAAGTAAAAAGTCTTGCGACTATAAAATCATTATAATTCTATATTGACGGGGTCGCAAGAAGTTTTATTTTATTAGCTATACGTTATATTAGCCTTCACTGGTTCGAACGTTCGAACGATTTTTTCGACGTTCTACACAAAAGATTCGTTTGAAAAACGAATTTTTTGTACCTAGATATATGCAGTTTATATTTATTATTTTTCAACAGACTGCGACCCCCTTTAAAAACAAACTCGACCAAGGGTCGCGACCCCCGCTTGAGAAACAGGTTCTAGGCTATACTTCAATTGTGTTAAATTTTTATCATTAATAATCATCTGCGCCGTTTATATCTTTTTGTTTTGTATTTATTTCTTGATTGTTTAGGTAATTTTGTGAGTTTTCTTCTAACCAGGCGATGGCTTGAATTAATGTTAAGTCTGTTTAGTGCATCGACATCTTTGATAGCTTTTGGTTGGTTTGTTAAGACGAAATCGATTTAATTTTTGTATGTTCCTCCTGGTGATATCCAGGTTCACTTTTTATTGAAACTTTTTTTGAAATATAATGTGTTCAAAATGTATAGATTTTTTCTGGTAGTACAGTATATCAGTCTCTGGCCATTTTCATTTCTCTTTCCGCTAATATACTGTCCAATAAAATTTAATCCCGATGTTATGTTTGTTACAAGTTGGCCATTAAAGTCTCCCATAACTATTATTATTTTATGTGCCGTTTCTATGGTTTCGTCTAGTTGTTCATAGAATTTCTCTTTTACCTCTTTATGCATAGACTTGAATAATAGACAAGGGATTTTTAAAGGGACATTTTCTGAGATTTTTATGTTTTGATCGCGATTCTTTCTGAGACTCCAAGAAACTCTCGTATGGCAGATTTTAGGGAGTTCTTTACTATGAAACCAACACCGTATTGGCCTGGTGTCTCACCTATATAGTACAAAAGATAGTCGTTGTAGTATTCTATGTTTTCTCCCAAACGTCGTACTTCGCTCAGTCCTATCCCATTTGATTAGTTTTAACACTTCTTCGAGTTCTAACAATTTCTCTTGTGTTCTTAATGTTGTAACGTTGAAGGTAATTCGACTTGTGTTTGGTTTTTGGATCGCTTTATGGATCGTTCTTTGTATTTTCTGGAGGGTGGTGGTCATACTCGGGGACCAGTCGGTTTGGATAAGTTGTTTGTTTGTATTAAGTTGTATTAACTCTTTTTGTTTCTTGTATTCGTTTAGTACCTTAGCACAAACTTAATAATAAAATTAAAAATGACCAGAATATAAGTAGAGAAAAAAGAAATAAGCATTTCAGTCTAATTCTTGTTTGCAAGACAAGTTTATAGTTTAAAATATATCATGACCAAATATTTATTTTTAGCTATGCTAATATTTTAACAATGATATTGGCTATCCATCAGTATTATCGTATTTACTTTTAACATTACAAAAGTCACATTTTTTTCTGGTGCGACATTGAGATGAGTCATAGTTTAACAATTTGGATTTAACTGAACATGTCAATGATGGTAAATTCTGATTGATACAAAAAAAGTAAAGCATAAATATAACAGGGGGTCTAGCAGGAACATTTCACAGCGGCATTAACGTAACATTATCTAACGAAATTTGTATGGGCGCTGTCATGATTTTGACAGATTTTCATACAATTCTCATTCGATAATGTTACGTTTACGCTGCTTAATGTTCCTGCTAGGCCCATAGAAACTTCTTTTGTGTTATTGTTTTTCTTTCATTCATTGTTTTTCTGTACTGCTTGGTACACAAATAATTATTTATCTTCTATTAAATAGACACAGCAATCTGAAGCACAATTCTCTCAACTTTCGATATAATCAAGGTTCGTTCCATGCACTGACTCTTTCCCGTACGCGTCAATACGTGCATGCGCGAGTGGGACAACCTGAAAATCCAAACGGGATTTAACCGATAATATTTACGGGAATTGACAGCCCCCTTGCTTCCTGTTTTACTTGCATATGTTTATGTGCTCGTAATATAAAAAAAACACAGCAAAGCTTTCAAGTTTGTGCCTTATGACCATCTGGTGACAGAGGATATTGAAAACACTTAATAGAAGTTTTCGATACTTTGTGTGTGTCGGGTCCAAACAGCTGTCTGATGGCATTACCTTAAAAACCCTCAAAGTGTCACAATCCGAACTTAGCATAATTTAGCAATAATGTTTAACGTTGTCCAGGTAATGATGATGGTGCGGCTGAACATGAAGCTGGTGCTGGCGGCGCTGTGCGCGGTGGCGCTGCTCCTCATGCTGTACTGGGCGCACTGCACTGACGACCGCCACATGCCCAGTATGTATAATATGGTCTTAGTTATGGTGAACATAGGGCTTCTGGTGAAGACTCCCACTGTCATGAATTATTATTTTTAATTTTGTTCCATTAATTGATAATAATCAGAACTTTGCCTTACTATATTGCGACATACACAACTTTCAAAATGTTTCAACTATCTATGCCGTAGCCCTTTTGTATGAAACAGCAGATTTTTTTTCAAGTAGGAAAGTTGATTCCATAGTAAAAGTTGGTTATATTCAAGAGTATATTCATTTCTGAAAGTTTGGATACTGACTGGAAAAACACCCGGTATATAGTTTGGCACTTGAGCAAAAATTTACATTCAAATATTTTAGAGCTAAAGACAAAGTCTTGTTATATATCTGTATGATCATTGGAAAAAGTGATTACGTTATATATCTGTATGACCATTGGATAAAGTGATTACTTGCAGAACATAATATATTAGGTCCTTACATTATGAAAATGCCGTTTATTTTAATAAATATATCTTCTTTGGTTAGGAATTCCAATTTCAAATTTATACCAGTATTTACTCATACATTTGTTTTTTCCTCTTTTGTTTTTTTCTTTGCGTCACTCTGTTTACAAAATGGAAAATTTGAAATATCGTATTATTTTCGATTACGAGCTACACCGTGGCACCAGTGCTGCAGAAACGGCTCGAAGGATTAATGATGTGTGTGGCGGCGGTGTCGCAAAAGAAAACACAGTGCGTTTTTGATTCCAACATTTTCGTTCTGGAAATTTCGACCTGCTGAACAACAGACGGCCGGAGACCAAAGTTGATAATGATGAATTGAAGGCTATTGTGAAAGCGGATCAATCGCAAACCACGTCCGAGTTAGCTGCGGGCTGCGGTGTTAGTGATAAAATTGTTTTAGTTCACTTGAAGCAAATTGGGAAGGTGAAAAAGCTTGAAAGGTCGGTACCCCATGAATTGAGTGCAGCAAACCGGCACATCAACCGGCACAATAATGAAGAGATTTTAAATCAAATCATTACCTGTGATGAAAAATGTATCCTGTACCATAATCGGAAACGCTCGACGCAATGGCTGAACCCTGGCGAACCTGCCAAAGCGTGCCCCAAACGAAAATTGGCTCAAAAAAAGTTACTTGTGAGCGTTTGGTGGACTAGTGCCGGTGTCGTTCACTACAGCTTTCTTAAATCTGGCCAGACGATTACGGCAGATGCCAGCAACTGCAAATCATGATGGAAAAGCTAGCTGCTAAACAACCGAGGTTGGTCATTCGCTCTAGGCCACTGCTGCTTAAGGACAACGCTAGACCACACACTGCACAACAGACGGCTCCCAAATTAGAGGAGCTTCAATTGGAATGTCTAAGACATCCACCGTACTCCCCGGACCTTGCTCCAACAGATTACCATTTTTTTCGAAATTTGGATAACTTCTTGCAAGGGAAAAAATTCAACTCCGATCTTCCTCCTTGACAAAACGCCAATTTCATATGTAATGACCTAATATTAATTATTCAGTATTCTTTATAGGATTTTCACTGTATATAGCCAATATGATATCGTATCGTAAAATATTCACCGGAACGTGGCAACAGATTTATAACTCCTCGTGTTGCGATGAACGGCGGGGCGGTAATAGGGATGTTGCTCATGTTGCCTAGTTTGGAATATCACATTTTTACAAATTAAATTTTAAATTTTTTGATTAGATATGCAGGACCTGGGTAACTGAGCTTTGCTCGGAGCTCTAGTCGATAAAAAAAAAAAAACGAATCACAAAAATATTTTACCAAGGTTCAAACCCACCACATTCCGAATTTCCGAACATCGCAAAAATTGATCAAACTGTCAATCGGACTGAGTGTTTGTAATGTTTAAAGATACGGATCAATGAATGTGAGTGCTTTAAAAGTGGGGCTAAGAAAAAAAATCGCCGAAATTTTCGAGGTAAACAGGACTGCGCAATACTGTGGAGTGGCCAATACGTTTACTCAACTGTTTTATTGTATCAATTATGATTTAAATGATAATTTTTGTTTATGTGCCCGTAATAGCCCTACTTTAATACCTCACTCTACAGTGGCGCCACCTGGTGAGACATAAGCGATGGTCCTCATTCCATAAAAAAGTATGTCGTCTAATGTAGTGTATCGCAGTAGGTGCAGTGGAGCCCCCGGCGGAGCGGTTCGCGGCCATCGAGTGCAGCATCAACGGCGAGTACTCGGTCGCCTGCCGCCGCGAGCGCGACCAGCTCTACCTGCCCTTCTCCTTCATTAAGAAGTACTTTGAGGTACATATGCATATAGCCTCACCAGAAATAAAGGAAACGTTTCTGCAATCACGTGCAGAACGTAATAATTCATTATTCAGTGTTCTTCATAGGATTTATCGCTGTCAATAGCATAAGTCTTCAATGTGATATCGAAGCGCCCTCAGTGCAGGTTTTGCACATTACTTTACATTAGGCTTAAATATTCACGCTTAAAGTATAAGACATACCCTTCACGCTTTAAATAAAGTTACCTATTAATGCAATGGATATTGCGGTTTTCCTTATAAAAGGACGCTGCCATGACGAGTGCCGCGTGCGGCGCATACACTATCCCTCGTACGCGTCGTTGTCGTAAGCCAGCGATTACTGTAACAATTTTGCCGCATAAGCTAGATATAGCGTATGTTTGATGACCGGTAACCCAACATCTTATTGTGGGACTATGTGTACCGGAAACCAGCGGGCCCGGTAAATTCAGAGCAATGAAAATAGAACACTGCGCTAATATAATATAGTTGAAAATCGAACACACGAGTATAAAGTTAAATGTCAATGTCAAATCTGACAACTCAACACTCGTGTGTTCGATTTTAAACTCTATATTAACCCGGGAGCACTCGCGCCCTTGAAAGTTACGTGAGCACACGCGCATACAGCATTTCGCTCACGTTTTCTAAGCTGGCCAATAGTTCACAAGACATCAGTAATTATATATTTTATGACTTTATTATAATTAAACAATCGTATACCTATAATCAAATAAAATGCTTTTTCAAAGTTTAAGTTATTATATTCAATATATATAAAAAAAAAACAAAACAAAATATATGTTATCACTCTTCATCATATGCTTGAGCTTAACATATTATATTATACAAAGTAAAAGCATGTTCCGTACATAATTTATTTTTTGTTTTCGTCTTTTTTTTTGCAATTTTTGACGTCTTGTACAGATCCCCAGATTCATTTGTAAATATATTGAGTATTAGCTTTCTCACTTTTTTGTTTTTTTTTTTTTGGCTATTTCCACAATAACTTTAAAAGTGTTAACTTCTAAACTTTAACTTTTTTTTCCATAATAATAAAAGCTCGCTTCGACTAACCACGCCAAAATTTATGGCTACAGTCTATCCATATGGAAAAATGTTAAATTATATAAATTAACAGCTTACTACAATAATAAATAATATTATTTACTTGAAAATACTATCTTACTGGATTGAATACTGGATTAACCCGCGAATACTCGCGCGATGAGCAAAATGCCGCGTAACACGCCGAACAAACCCCCTCCCTTGATGGACTAGGACGCACGGCGCCGATGCAACTACTATGCGAGTGTCGGGGGACTACGAAACTCAGCTATTGCGCAGACGAGATGCGTACGCCCATTTTAACGAAATGACGCGAGTTTTAAATTCGCCGTGAAGGGAATGCCATAGCGCTCGCGGGTTAATCCAGTATTCTATTCTCAATGCCCTGAATTTTCTCCGGCCTTTCGTATTCCGTATCGTATAGTTCCAGCCTTAACTCTTTTGTTGAGCTCGTTGACGAAAGACTATATTTGAATTAGTCAGAATAGCTCACTTTGTCTTCCAACAATGTTTTATATTTTACTTTAAACGATCAATCTTGTATAAACAGGGTTATAGGTTAAGTCGATGTTGATCTTTTATGGGGTTAGATTCCATAATTTTTAGTCTTTTTTTTTTTTCAAATTTTTTGTTTTGGAAAATGGAGAAGAGATAAACAGCCTACAATTTAAAAAACTAGAAGTCTCTTGATTTTTCTCAATCCATGTCATTGATCGACGCCATCCATCCTCACAAACTTTCACATTTATAATAGTAGTAGGATTATTTTATCGTTCTACTAAATCTTACTCGGAGGAGTAAAGCTTGGTTTCCCAGATACTTAATATATCATTTTATACGTTTTTATAATAATTGAATAGCAGTCAACCACGTTGAACAGACCGGATCCCGCAGGTCCGGTGCTTCTACGTTATTACATGTAATAGCCAATCACTTAAAACAAATCCATTTGAGACGACCTACATGCAAATTTTAACTCTATCGTGTTGAGATAAGATTCATATGTATATGAATGAAATGTTTATGCAACTTCTACACAGGTTTTCCATGTATGATGTATGGATGTGTTTCCATGTATTGATAAATTAATCTATGTTTGGCATAAGATTTAAGTGTTCTACTTTATATAATTCCAGTATATGATAGAGCATAGAGCGCTTGCAAAATCAATTATATAATATATGTGATTTAGCGACTTGACATTTTTTGGTTTTTAAACCTCAAAAGAAAGAAAAAATACAGCCGAATGTATAACCGCCTTCTTTTTTGGAAGTCGGTTAAAAATCGGAACCTTTATAAGATTACTTTGTTGTCCATCTATCTGTCTGTTTGACCCTTTATTTCGGGAAGGCGTGGCGGTATCGAGTTGAAAACTTGAAATTAAAACCGTATAATCAGGTCTACGGTCCGGTCGGTAAAAAAAGTAGCCTATGTGTTAATCCAGAGCTTAAACTAATACCATACCAAAATTCATCGAAATCCGTTCTGTAGTTTTTGCGTGAAAGAGTAACAAATATCCATTCATCCTCACAAACTTTCACATTTTTAATAATAGTAGGATTCAAGATTCTGAAACAAGCCCTAAGTATACTGTATACTACAACCACAATATAAATAATGTTCAGTGGACCATCTTCATACTAGACCACCCGAATCGAAGCCCGCCCACATACGCGTCATACACACGGCCGCTAACGAAACCTCAAATAGGAGAAGTATGTAGTGTCATGCCGCGCGTCGCGCCGCGCCGTCAATACTTGTCGCTACATTGAACGACTAACTAGTTTTAGTTGTGCCGCGACGCTTGCGCACTGTCAGCGCCTTCTTTGTAGACGCATAGCGCTCCGCTCAGCCACGCTCAACCGTAGTATATTGTGCTACAACCTGATTGTATCTTGCAGGTATACGGCAAGTTGACTACTGTGAACGGAGTGGAGAAATTCGAGTGGTCCCACAGCTACAGTAAAGTATACCATCCAAAGAGGACGTACGACCCGCGCGGCACGTTCACGACCTTCGAGAACTACAACGTCGAAGTGCGAGACAGGGTTAAGTGCATAAGCGGCATCGAAGAAGTCCCAGTATCGACTCAATGGGACCCCAAGGGCTTTTTTTACCCCACGCAAATTGCACAATTCGGGCTAGCACACTACAGCAAGAATATCACCGAGCCAGAGCCGCGAATTAAAGTTCTAGAAGACGGGGACAAAATATCCCAGGATTGGATTGTTAGTAAAGATGCGGTGATCAGTAGAGAGTTTGATACGGAACTGAAAATGAAGGTGTTAAGTTTTTCAACCACTGATCATGTGTCCAGTCAAGTCTGGTTGAAGCTGGATATTACCCAGGACTTTGTGCTAACTATGGACCTTCTGTTGAAGCCGAACGCATCGATGACCGTTGTTCTCCAGAATAAGGATAAGAAGGAAACGGTGTATCTACACTACGTCTCCAACAACCAGCTCATCAGCGCACTGGTAAAAAATTAATTTTACCTGTTCTAGAAGGTCGATTCTGCTAATTAAATCCTGCAATAATAAAGGAATCCAGTCCCAATATGTTAAAAAGTACAAATTGGTATTAATGTAGTTTTAGTTTTATACCTATCTATTTAAGCTAATACCGAAGCCTATATTACGTTGTGTTATTAATTTCAATAATTTTGGACATATGTAGTTTGTTTAAATACTTAATTTATCTTGGCAATGTCTTTTATAATCTGTGCATCCAATAGTGAAACCAAAAGAGTACCTAGTAAGTATGTTGCAGGACGATCACATATTCTACGGTGTGGGCGAGGAGGGCGCGTGGCGACGCGTCACGCGCGACCTCGTCGTTGACATGCAGAAGGGCTGGCAGCTGCTCGACCGGCCCAAGAGGAAGTCGCCAAGGAACAAGTTCAAGGTTATATGAAATGTATTTTTTAAATGATTAGACTTTCTGACCGCGAATTCGTGTGCGCAAAAGGAAATCCAGCGTGAACCGTACATTTTGCCGCCTATGTCTTTCCCCGTGGTCTACTCTAGACTGTGCCAAATTTCATCAAAATCAGTTCAGTAGTTTTGCAGTGTATTCAATGCAAACAAACAAATCTTTTCTCTTTATTATATTAGTGTAAGTAGATGTCGATTACAGTTACTTCTGATCCGATCTATTTAAGAACTAATTTATTTGACAGTAATAACACACAGGACTTCTTGCACTATTTCAACTTGGAAATAGTGCAAGAAGTCCTGTGTGCTATTACTGTGAAACATGAATTTCCACCAAGACCCTATAGTACAATCAATAACATATCTAATTTATTTGATTCTTACTAGATATTTTTTAGATTTCGTTTCCCGTGTCCATTTACAGCCTAATTATAATTCAAATGAATACAAATAATAATTTTTTATACAATCATTAAAATTTCATACACAGACTCGTAAAAACTTATTACAAACCCCGCTTGCATCGGTGGTTAAAAACTACAAAAAATATATTTCACCTTTCTTGTCCATAAATCTTTCATATTGTTTATTTGTATGTAGATATCGAGCATAATCTTGCGCGGCTCGGGCGCGGTGGGCGGCGCTCGCGTGGCTTCGAGCGCGCACACGGCGCACTTCTACGCGGCGGCGCGCTGGCTGGTGCGCGCGCAGCGAGCCAACGGCGGCTGGCCCGTGCCCGCGCGCCGCCGCGTCGCACCGCACGTGCCCGACCTCACGCCTGGCTGGTGAGTGAAATTTCAACTTTACGCACTAGTACTAAAGTTTGAATTTGCATGCGCTTAAATTGTTTTTATACTGCCTGCTCGGCTGGTGAGTGGGAATTCGAACTGTATGTTCTTGAAGTATAGTTTAAATTTGCAAATGGTCAAATTTTATACCAGTCCATGTCTAGTGGTAACTTTTTGTGCTAATTTGAAGTCTAAGTAGTCTAGATAAAGTTCAAATTTGAATACGCAGTACCTTTTTTTATTAATAGCCTAAACTGTGCCATTGCGGGGCAAAGGCCTCCCCCAATGTCTTCCAGGTCCCTCTGTTCTGCGCCACCGCCGTCCAGCACCTATATTCCACAAAAAAGATGTAACTTTATAAGATGCCGAAAACAAAGAACAAGTACCTACCTATACTGTACACTTTCAGAATGAGTAATTATTTTAACGTCGCCGCTTATTCATTCGATCGTCGAAAATTGTTTGCCCTTAACAAGCATTAAGCAGGATTCACGTATATCAATCGAATGCTCTCAGCACAGCGTAGATAATCATTTACGTACAATGAAACAGCTTTCATAGGACGATCAAAATTTGAAAATTTTGACGTCGACTCAACGGCCCACAAGTTTTCCACACAATCGTGGGCACGCCGTACGCTTGTAGTAGTGCAATCTAATCGTAAGCTAACTATGTACAATTTACACGCTACAGTGCTACACCCTAATGTTCGTTTAGTACTTTGCTGTTTTAAAGATTTATTTGAACATACAACAAGGTTAAAAGTTATGTTTTTAAATCTTTTCCACATTCAGGTTTATTATTTTTAAATACTTATTCTGGACAACATTTTCGACTAAGCCATTACCTTATACCTAGACTTAGTAATTAAACAGCCGCCGTGGTCTAGTGGTTAGAGCTTGGCTCTCGACTCGGAGGTCGTGGGTTCGATTCCCGCTTTGGAACAACAAAAATATTGGTTCCAAGTTTGGTTAGGACAAAGCAGGCTGATCACCTGATTGTCTGACGAGAGAGATGATCCATGCGTCGGATGGGCATGTAAAAAGTCTGACCTGCGCCTGATCTCTCGTCAGTCGTGTATGTAATCCGTCCCACTGGGTTATGAGAGTAAAGGAGGAGAGAGTGTTCTTGTGTACTGCGCACACACTTGGGCACTATACAATTACTCCTGCTTAACTGGCCTGGTTTCAATGAAACCGGCCACCGTCACCGAAATCGGTGTGGTGGAGTTATATTTTAATTAAATTCAAAGTTTTAATTCAAACATTGATTCATTACTAGATATGTTAATATTAAGATAATGCTATTTATAGACGTTCTAAATGACTACAATTAATATTTAACCTAATGACAGCCAAAAGAGCGAATAGATGGTATCTGGTGAATGGTGTGCCAACTGCCAATACTGCACATCAGTAAACGTGCGCGAACGCATCTACGTCACATCTGCTTTACGCATTCCTAGTTTTTTAACGCAATAAAGGCAATTAAACGCGTGGCTTACATACTTATTTCATACATAATATTAAACAAGCGTAGATAATTTTGAAGTATAAATAAGGTGCTTATCCTCCTTTTAATGAGTAAGTCTCGACCGCAAAATCAAAAACGTTTCATAGCGAAGAAATGTAAACGACACATACACTCATTAATTGTATACTCCGTTTAGATCCAGTTTAATCTAATCGTAAACAAAAAGATAGTTATAGTACATTATAATTTACCAATTTAAATATCACTCATTTACCGCGCAATAATTCTATACACTCTATAGTCTAAACATTAACACATTAATTTGATCAATTTTAATCCTTTTGTTTGTTATATAAATATTAAATTAAATCTGAACAGAGTATAATATTTTAACTAGTTTCAATAAAAACAGGGCCTGAAACAAATGACGACTAGGTACGATACGTCAATCGACCGTGAAATTATTGAATCATTTTTTTCAGTCCCATTCTTTATTAGAACAAGATTTACCTAAGGAATTAAAATATTATATAATATACACTTACAGGATAAATGGGCATGTTAGATGAAACCCGAAAGGATCCCGATTTTGATAAAAATTAGAAACTGATTGAACTTCAGTTTTCGATTTTTGTTCATTTTATAGCCAGGAATCGAACCGACTGATATTGGAACAACACACCCTGGGTTATTACATCATTCGATAATGTTGTTAATAAGGAACCGATTCCGTGAAGTAATGGCCCACGGCAACCTAACGACGGCACATCATGTCCACAGGCACTCGGCGATGAGCCAGGGGCACGGCATATCGGTGCTGGCGCGCGCGCACCACCGCAGCGGCGACGCGGCGTTCGCGCGGGCGGCGCGGCGCGCGCTGCGCGTGCTACGGCTGCCGAGCGGCGCGGGCGGCGTGCGCGCAAAGTTCATGGACAAGTACGTCTGGTGAGTATTGAAGCGTCCTTGATATTATCAAATGGCTCGGTGTGCGAACTCAGTTTTACTCGGTTTTACTCGATACTTGTACTTACAGGTAAACCTGTAAGTACAAGTATCGAGTCTAATCCTATACTTATACTACTACTATTATACTATTAAAAATATTTACACAACTGATTAGCTAATCAATTGTGTATTTTTTTTTAGGGGGATAATTGTAGTGTAAATAGCCGTCTTCTACTATATCATATTATAAGAAGTTTTAGATGTTTGTAATAAATGGAAGAAGAATAATACAAAATTGTAAATCTAACGCACTTGGCTGTAGAAGAGACAGATTTTTTTATATGGGTGGTTGTGAAGTAACTTAACGCCTAATATGGCTTATTTTGTTGGCGATTATTTTTAAATAATAATCAATGGACTCAAAGTATACCCTCGCGTTCCAGGTACGAGGAGTACCCGACGACGCCGCCGCTATTTGTGCTCAACGGGTTCATATACACTCTACTGGGCCTATACGACCTACACGTGATAGCTGGCGACCGCGAAGCCAAGCAGATGTTCGACGACGGTATGACGTCACTAAAGGCACTTCTGCCCCTGTTCGACACGGGCAGCGGTAGCTTCTACGACCTGCGACACTTCACCCTCGGCGTCAGCCCCAATTTAGCCCGTTGGGATTATCACGCGACGCATGTGAACCAGCTATACCTGCTGGCTGGGTTGGATCCCGATCCCGTACTGCTAAACACAGCTAAAAGATGGGAGAACTATATGAGCGGTAAGCGCGCCGCGCACAACTGAATTCGATCGAGCTGGAACTCGATAGAAATTATTCCCGGACCCCACGCGGGACCGATTCTTGGAGCGAGGTCTTGATACAGAGCTTCTGTTGTGATATTGGTCCTGTGGTTTATGATTGGTCTCCGATTCAGGTCTTTGATTGGTATTCGTATCAGGTCTGATTGGTCCTCGATTCTCGTCTATGATTAGTCGTCGATTGTGACCTGTGATTGGTCGTCGATTCTTGCGAATTATTTTTAGAAATCGATGCTGGCATTGAGGTTTTAGTAGAAGAGACTTGAAATTTTATGCGAATGTTCTTAGCCCTATCTTTTGAAGGAAGTCTGATTTTAAGTTTGGGTACTTGATATGTTGCGCTTGGTAAGTCGTAGAGCATTGTGTGTAGGTTTGTATCGACTCGATATTTAGCATGGTTGTAGTTGACTGAAATATGTACCTGAAAACGCCCACGAGACGAGCGAAATTCTAGTCGCTTAGAGAAACCATTGGCGTTTAGTATTTTTTCTAAGTTATCGAGCTGTATGTTACTTTATATTTCCTTCTTTAATTTAATATGGGTGAATTGAAAAATATTTGATATTTTATATTGACTACTACGTACAGCTCCGTGAAAATATTTTAGGTTATAAATGCAATTTATGCCACTTATTTTATTCTACTTTGACTACGCATAGCGTATGGATTTTTTTTTAATTATTACAATGTTTTATTTATAGCATTCGTAACACTGTAATAACGTTTTAAATAACATTGGTTTAAGTTATATTAACAATATTATGTTTACTATGTATGTTTACTACACAGTGTATATATAGTAATCTTAGCTACATTATACACAATGTACTTTATTATATTTTTTCACTAATCTATAAACTTTAGAATATAATAATTCGAATCTTTATTGGTGCACTAAAGAAATATAATTGCATGGTTTTGCAGTTTGCCTGAATCCAGAAGCCTAATTCACGTAGCTATTTTAGATCATAATCATTTTACGTTCCGCGCGCTGTCTCACTCGCTCACGTGCGATAGACGCCTGTGCGATTGCGACACCGCGCAGACCGAAACGGGATCACAAATACTTTCGATAATTGGGTTTCTCGTACATTGAATTTGGATTCGTACATAAATCCTTGAAATCATAAATGGGACCATAAAAGATCGACATTATTTGATTTAATATTGTTGTATTTTTGTGTGAAGATCTAACCGAAGAACTCAGTGGTTACTGGCCATTCTTGTAAAAATTTTCATCGCTATATCGTCAGCTTGTTGAAATAGCTCTAAGAGGCCACCATTTTATCTCATATCAGTTTTTGTTCTCACAACTTCAAATCTGTTCGATTGAATATCGATTTTGGTCCGGTACGGCTCGGTTCCGGAATAGTATTTAAATCTTTCGATCCAAAAAATCGATTCTCTCAATTTCAAAAGACAATATAACAGCCTTTACAGAGAAATCACTATATAACTGTAATGTATAAAGAACTGATTTTTTAAGGCTTGTCTAAAGACTTAGCGTAGATTGAAAGCGAATTTAAATTAGTGGAATATATAATCCAGTAGCACAATATATGTAGGATATGCACCCTTATTTCAAGTAATGAATTCGTCTATTAGAAAATTCTCAAAGTCAATTGAAACACATCCTGTTTTCTTAATAAATTTTAACACGTTATTAATAAAACAATTTATAGTGACGTGCCACGTAACGAAATCTTGCCATTTATAAATGAATCAATTTTTATTACTATTGTCAAACGTTGCTTGTCTACGTTGTCAATATATGCACATAAGGATATTAGCAATACATATTTGTGTCTTATACAGAAGGGTAACTCGCACACAAAATATATAACGTCATAAAACATTGTACAGCACGATAAAATTTTATCACAGCACAGTGCGTTTTGCAACAAGATACGCACAAAATACGTTATATATTGTACAACTACATTCATGATGTCCCTCGGCAATCAGGTTGTTCTATGGAAATGACATATGTATGAAAAATACGATTCTCGGAGGACATTAGGAAGGTGGTTAAGTGTACCATTCTCCGTTCTACGTTATCTATTTACGTTATATAACTGCTGTGTGGGGGGAGCACCTTAATCATTAATCAAATATAACGACGCGCGAAGGTATCAGAGTTATCTTGTACTTACTAGCTCTGTATATAATATTTTTTAACATTAATATCACTTACTATACGATACTATAATGTCTGTTATAAGATGTTTGCAGAGAAATTCTCAATTTTAATGTCAATTTTAACACTTTCATGTTATATAATTAAATAAACTTATAATTGCTGCAGTGCAGGGAGATCTAACCACTGATACAAGCCTTTTAAATATGCACAACCCGATACATACTAAATGTACTATGTAAACAATAGGAAATATTTATTTAACAATTTGGCACATATCTTTGTAGGTGCTTGTGATTGTATATTTATGATTGTTTAAATTGTATAATATTTTTCGCCAACATTCCAGTTTTAGGCCTAACAAGTTATTATAATTATTGTGTGTTGTTTTTATATGACATTGTTATTCGTTTTATTCAAAATTAAATTAAATTAACTGGTATATTATTAACGAAATGAAGTGAAATAATTATATATTTGTTTAGTATTAGTATAGATTGATGAAATTGTACTGTTAAATATACAACTGTACTTGCCTTTATATTATTTAAGGTAACATAGCAATTGTAAAACTCATAGACAATTTATGAAAAGACATTTTAGTTACTGTCGACTGTGTACTTATTATAAGGTTTTGAAATTCTTTTAGCATTGACGACTCTTTAGAACGGTCCTAATAATGTAAGAGACATTACATATAGTCTACAATGCTAAAAATGTGCGCAGGGCCTTAATGTAAATAATTCGAGATCTGTTCAGGGTGAATGGGTAGAGGTACATAGATAATGCACATGTGAATGACAATAAACGTCTCTGATAATGTTGGACTTTCAATTAAAGTTGTCCTTTAAACTCGGATCAATATCTCGACCAACTCAACATTAAAGTCAGTTCTCTCCTATTTTGGTTACAACGATCGAAGTGTGAAGCGGGCGTTTTACAGACTCAGGCTAAGAACTCACGAAGCGCCCGCCGCGGTTGCGGGCACACAGCTTCTGTAGAATGCAGATCATCGATCGCCACATTTGCGGGCGATAATATCAACCGCGACGGTTTCTAACCGTGCAAATAACCGGTCTCGTGAGTTTAAAAATAAAACCGGAGTTTCGCTACCGCGGCGGGTAAGAGACAAACCCGCTTCGTGAGTTTATAGCCTCACCGCAATTTTAAGAGAATTTTGCTGCGTAACAAGATAACCATTTAGTATATATTATTGTGATCATGGTGCGATCACAATAATATATACTAAATGGTTATCTTGTTGCCACAACCGATTTTTCATATACTAGCTACTCGTATTTACTTTAAATAAAACAAAATTTATCAAATAAAAATTTTAAATCATAGAACATCGTGACGTCACAACTCCACAGCTCAGCATGACGTCACTAGGGGCACAGCGGCTTCTCCGTCAGCCTGCGCTCCGCTCTGTCCATCTTGTCGAGCACGTCCTGCATCTCAGGCCAGGGCTCGTAGTACTGGTTGATGAGGACCATCTTGTGAGCTGTGGGGTGACGGAGGTCCATTGTGCGAGAGAGACAGCCGCCGGAATTGGTGAATACAACGTCCACCTGGGTACATTTTGGATATTGTCGTGATATAATTAATGAAACAACTCTTTATTGCGCATCAAAAACAAGTTCTTTTTGGACGGGCAATTGGCGCACCACACATACCCACCACTGCAACTCCTGTGTAGCCAGGATCGACAGTGGTAACCAACCACAAAAAACCCTATGATATGTTCTAAGGGGTGCCCGAGGGACATGCTAAATCTGTCTTAGGACCCGCAACAAAATTAATCGGAAGATTGTAGTTGGAGTAGGAAGAGTTCCATCCCCAAGCAAAGCGGGAGACAGCACGAATTTTAATGACAAAAAAGTAAAAACAAGTCAATCGAAACAACAAAAAATCAAGTACTTACTACCTTGTTCTTACACGCCCACGCAATAGACACGAACATGCCGGCAAGACTAGTGCAGGTCACTATGAACAGGGGGACCGTCTCCCAGTAGACCCGCAGTACGTAAGACAGGTGGAGCCTCTTCGGCAGCGGTTGGTCATACTGCGTGGGCGGTATGTACGCCTTACGTACAGGTACTATAGAAACCCGCACTACCTGTCGCACGACAGGTCTGAGAAGAAACTTGGAGAACATTTGCAACGGAAATTTTAAAATGCGTGTAGGAAAATGATTTTGATTTTTGACGTCGATTACAACTGACAATTGAGTAAACATGGGAGTATTACGTAGTTTACATTGTCTGTGCATTGAAGATTAAAAATACATGCCTTTCATCACTCTATGATCAAGTTTAAATTCAATTTACTGTTTGATTTATTTCTTATTTTGTGATATTAGATCAACATTCAACAACATCGGTGGAAACAGGAATTGGGAACATAAATCAACCATGAAGTTCCCATTCATCGAGAATATATTTGTCACTCGATATTTAAAAAAATTGTATGTATTTACTAGAGGAAAATTTACAAATGAAATTCAAAAGTCAAATATAAATTATTCGAAATAACTATTTACCTACCTGTAAGTGAAATTCTAGGAAATAATTACTAAGCTTTGCAACTTAAATTGTATTGGCTTGTTATGGAACTACGGACATACATTTCTTCTAGTTCAACCGTAAGTTTACCTATTTAAGTAATTAGATAATATTTTACTATAAATATATAGGTACTCTAAGGATACCACTCTTGTGTGCCTGGCTACCAATACTGTAGTGCCTGGGACAGTTGGTTTTTAAATGTCGTATGGTTGCCCAAGCACAAACGGCATTCTCACAACATAGTCAGCCTAGTCCAGAGGAATGACTGGTTAATACGTCTGGGGCCAACCATGTGCGGGTTCCCTCACGATGTTTTCCTTCACCGTTAGAGCGTCCGTATAATGTACTTGAGATCTGAAAAAGTCTCATTGGTACACGCCACAACCTGGGAATCGAACCTGCACTCTCTCGAGTGCGAATCAAACGGTCTACCCACTAGGCCACGGAGCTCTTACCCACCATAATTCACTGTATATCACCAGTAATCGAAATTTTATAGAACTTTCCTCTGTTGGCTGTTACATACGTTTTACGATTCCATCCGACATCAGCAATGCACAATGGTAGTACTAGACTCCGAGATAATCTATGTATGAAGTCGGTTCAATGTCCTACTCCTTATATTATCTAAATGTTTTATCAATATTCCAGTTAGTGAATCTGTAATGACCATAACAACAACCCGCCCACGCCGCCGCATATCGTCCCGCACGAAAAAGCGTTGCCGCAACATCAAGAATTTTTTCAGCAAAGCACTGAGTAAAAAGTTACCGATTCTCTAAAATCTAAATAAATAAAAAATATACTAGATCTCTTTTTATTGTCCCTATTGGGCATCCCATTACATTAGATATTGCCATTCACCACACACTTCCGTGAGGTCAACGAATTAAGTGTTAATATTTACTGTTGCAGATACTAAATCAGAAACAAACAACAAAAACCATTCGTTACTTACAATAAGCATATCCGACCTGAAAGAAAAAATCAGCGGCCTCGAAACACAACTCGACAAAATAAGCAAGCATTGTTATAGCTCAACGCAAACAAATGATTTTACAGATTATCCGACTCAACAAACTTTAAGCAAACGTAAAAATACTAGTGATAGAGCATCTCATAAATATTCAAATTCTAATGAAACTAAAGTTTTATACAAAGCAACAAGTAGTAAGTACGGAAAAACCGATGGAAGCGACAACACATCAAGACGTAAAGTGAAAAATAATAATATTATAATGATAAACAATGAATCAGAATCTAATGATGATGTAAAGAAATCTAAAAGACATAAAGTCCATGATATGTGGCAACAACAAGATGATGAATTTCAGCACTATAAAAAATCAGCAGCACGGCATCTGGCAAACATTCACCCTCAAAAAACTTGTAAAGACGAACGGAAAAGAGAAGATCCAAAAAAAGAATACCAGCATGCTACCAAAACAGAAAATAAATATAAACAGTCGCACAAAACCGAAATTCCTAGACATTTTCAGCCTTCGTCTAACAATGAAAGATGCAGACGCAACGTTACCGTGGTAGACCAAGACTTTATATCTAATATAATAAAAAAACAATACAAGCCAATCAAAATATTTGGTGCGAAACCCTCTAATATGAGCCAATTTTCTGCACCTGTGTGCCGTGATAAAGAATATTTGATGCGAGATAAAATTTGTTACGACTACGATTTATGTTCCTGCTGCTTTGATCAACCCAGAAGACATGACTATAAAAAGATTATTAACAGTAATGTCAGTGAGATGAGAAGCGTTTGCGACACACGTTTATACAGTTCGAAGAAAAGTCGATATGGTAATTCTAAAGGATTAAATGATTATAACAATGCTGACTATTATGATATAATTCCAGTCAGAGAAAAATCAAGCCCCAAGGCAAGGAAAAGAATTGAATATAAATCAATTGCGCACAACAAATATAGTGAAGTTCCTCCGTCACCGAGAACTTTACGACCTCGTTTAAATTTACAGGCAAAAATGTACGAACAAATTGATGAAATCAGTCATAGTAACGAATGTAGTTCTACAAACGTTCAGAATAAAAATCTAATTCAGCATGAAAGCAATGGTACATCTGACAATCGTGTGGAGAAAAATAATAATTTGAGAAAAGGAATGTCTACGGTTCTATTTGAAAATATTGGTATACGTGAGGAAAATGTTAACGAAAGTAAACAAAGTACAAATACGGACAAAAACCTTGCTGAAATTAAAGATTTACTACAGAGTTTTTTAACAGTAATAAACCAAAATTCCACACATGGTGGGAACAATGCCAAATTAAACGGATTATCAGATACAAGTAACTATCAAGCAAACACAACTACAAATGTTAATAATAACACTATAGGAAATGCCTTTCCTCACTGTAACGTACCACCTGTTATGCCGATCTTCCCAAACAATTGTTGCTATCCTATAATGCCTATTTACCCAGTAAACTATTTGCAAAACGGATATCTGTTTCCAAATGTTAGTAATACCTGTAATTCGAACGCCAAGATATCAAAACATCCTAAACGGAGTTCATCTACGTGTGATAATAAGCATAGTAATAGCAATAGCGAAACTCACGAGCTTCTTAAAGAAATTCATGATTTTGTTACACAAAATCCGATAACAGTTAAGAAGGAACATTTGAGATCCAATCGCCGACTACATTTTGTGACGAGAAGTGTTGGGGATAGTTCTATTGCGTCTAATTACAATAAAAATGTAGATGATAAAAAAAGATGTATTTCTAAAAGTTGTGAGGCTCTTGGATGTGGGGACTCCTGCAATCTCTACTCCAATACAAGTTTCTCTGATACTGTTCTTGAAAGGTTTAGCGTTGAAGCAACGCTTTCTACGACTGATTTTAATCCTACATTACAAACAAGAGAAGTAAGTAATGGCCATACCTAACCTTAGATGTAACAAATTCTTTAAGTAATAAAATATGTTTTTCAGATTAAAACTAACAAGCTGAAAGATATATTTAATCCTTGGAAATGGGGAAAGAAGAAGAATAACGCCATAGAAGAGATAAGCGAGCGTGAAGATATCATGGAAGAAGATATTGAAGTAAGGCCGCCTCCATTCAGACAAAACATTACAAACTATGCTATGTACAGGCAAGAATATTATAATCCGCCTCCAATAAAACACCAATCACAGAAAATTCCAAAGCAAAGTACGCCATTAATGAGTCCACGGTTTGCTCCTCGTAACGATGCAAGACACTACTCTCCGTACTATACCGATCACCCGAACATTCCTCCGTACTATCACGACAATCCTCAAACTCCTCCCTACCAACGCTACCACCACGAACGCCCCATGCCCCAAGTTCCATTATGTCTGAAAGAAATAGAAGTTAAAAGTGCAGGAACGCAGAGCGAGAGAAAAATGTCCATGTTTAAAAAATTTACTAAAAAAATTAAAGTAGAGAGTGAACCATCGGATATTAATAAGAAGCCACCGGATAAATTTAAATCTGGTATTTTTAACTGGAAAACTTTGAAGGAGAGTGCCAAGACTGGAGCTATTCCGAAAGATTTCACTTTTAAAACGCAACAGCATCTCGCTCAAGGAGATACGAAGATGAAAAACGCGCTAATTAAAAAATTGTTTTACAAAAGGAATCCTTTTTCCCCGAGAAATCTCATAGTTAAAACGCTGCTTGGCAATGACCCATCTAGTTATGGTAACCCACCAAAGTTGATTAGACCTAAATATTTTATATAAGTGTATCGGAGTAGGCAGTCTCCCTTATAAAATGTATATGTTTTATTACTTTGTTTGAGTGTTCGTTTATAAAATATACGTGAAAAATCTATAGGATAACTTTTATTTAAACCCCTGCTTGAGTGTATAGGTACCATTGATCAGATCAAAAATGTAAACAAACAAAAGCGCTATAATGCTACCAATTTAAATGTCAATTATTCGCCGATCAATAAAGAAATAAATTACACATTAATGTGGTGAAATTTAATGTTTATTTACGTTAAGATTAAATTGGACCTGAAAAGAGATTAATGAAAAATGTTCCTATGCTGCTCTATATATACTTCTCTAGCATGTCTCTAGAAGGTAAAATACCTCTAAATAAAAAAGTAACCTCTTTAATATTAAGTAGCTCCAAGTACGCTACTGCGGCAAACAGCGCGAGGCGGCAGCAGCGAGCGGCGGCGCGCGCTGCTTAATTCTAGGCAGTGGCCTAGAGAATATCTGCAGGAATAAACGTGTGATCCCGTAGAAGATCTTAATCATGTTCAATTTTTTAAATGGCCCTCGGGAAAATATTAGTCCTCGTTCCCTCGACAGCATTTTTGTGGTGGCGAGCCATAAATATGGCTCATACTCTTTGCCCCTTTTAGTTTGACAGAAAAATTTCATCAATCAAAACATGACAATTATCCTATTTTTCTGATTTCGGTTTAATTGAAAATAAATTTTAAAGTGTTTTAATTATTCTACACCATTAGTTAATCAAAATTCATATATTGGAATCAAATTATACAGGCTAATATGAATAAAGTAACCGTTCAGAAACTACAAAAGAGGATACAAGATGAGCCAAGAAGATACTTGTAAACCAAGATTTAAGGGCATTGAAAATTTATTGAGGCGTATAGCTTTTAATTTAGGTAATTACAAACAAATTTAAATATTTAACTTTAGTTAGATGAAGTAATAGATTTATGACAATGGTATTAAGTAGCTGATCTATTTAACAACGCTAAATAAGAATATAATTAGTGACAACGTCGATAAAATTATAATTATTACATGCTCATTTAGGTAACTCTCCCTCCCAGACAGAAGTAAAAATTATCTCATGTATACCAATAGACGTAACGGATCTCCAACAGAAAATCCTATTTCTAGAAAAAGAATTAAGTGATGCCAAAAAACAAAAAAGTACAACCAAACACAAAAACAAATTCGACTGTAATAGATTCGGCAGCGCAAGAAGACCAATGTATGACTCGTCAACTGCAAACCGATCCATCGCCGTCTCCCAGTGCGACAATAACCCCTCTCTCGACTTCGACTACACTATAGGTCGGAATTTGTCGAACATGTCCTTCGAATTCTCCACCCACTCAAAACCTATCATTGAAGCGATATACGAACGATCCGTGTCAGAGCAAAGCATGACATCCAAATGGGATAAACGCAAGTTTATCGCCAACAAATACGTTAGGAACATTTTCAAAAAACGGAAGAAAAGGAAACAAACACAGGATAGGGGCCAGACTCAATTTGTGTACTATGCACACACAGATTACGGTCCGAATTTGCCAAAAGAGAACAAACTGAGCTACTCGTACCTATCTGATGTGTTCCGAAAACATTATGACCCTAAATTATGCCTACATGAATATTCAGACACAAGTCACTTTTCTGAACCAATTTGTAGAGATTTAAAACACAGAAGCAGAAAATTATCGCCACATGATTCGGAGGTTTGTTCATGTTGTCACGGAAGATTTCAAAACGTGGATATTTATATGAACGATGTAGGTATAAACGATGCAGCAGTTTTCCAAACTAGGACAACAAAAAAGTTTAAAAATGAACCAAGTTTAATTGATTTAGTACCGGTAAAAGAAAAGTCGACTGAAAATAAACCTAAATTAAAAAACGAATATAGAAAATTAAAAACTTACAATACAAGCAACCCGGATTGGTGGCCAGAACATGAGGATACTAAACATAGATACTGCTACAAGTATCCAACAGATAATAATATCGATTTTGAAGTCTCAAAACTAACCAAATGTATGCACATAAATAGGGAACATTCAATACGTCATAATAAAACTGGATATCGCAAAACGTCTAATGTTTATAAAGATTTGATACCTGTAACAAGACCTCATTGTAAAGATAAAGTTAAAAAAAAAATAAAAGAGAATATTTCAAGTTCTCAAATAAAAACTGCTATCCACGACTGTACAAAAACAGAAGCAATGTTGAACGAAATAAAGAAAATGCTACGATCAGTCTTGACTGAAATAAAAGCTAATACTGAAATGCGTTATATCAAAGATGATAAAACAAAAAGAGACGCTGTCATACAAAACGATCACTCACGGAACGATATGAAACGCTCGACGTTTCTTCACAATTTTATGTATAATAATAGTGCGAATTATTGTACGAATCCGTATCTATTGCCGTATGCAGGACAAGTACCAATGACCCAATACTGTTTCTCAAACATGCCTTTCCAGCCTATGAAGTATCCCACCAAAGTAACACCACAAACCTGTACGTTATGTAATCCCAAAATGACCATTACCAGGTCTACTAATACAGATAATGTAGAGAATATAAAATCCGAAAATAATGAAACAAGTAAACTTATAAAAGAAATTTATAAATCAGTAAATACAAACGCGGATAATCCAAGCAATGATGAATCGTGTCATATGAGTGAACTCAGAACTACAACTAACGACACTATCCCAATCGCAAAGATTAAGTGCGCGTGTAGAGATGCAAGTCTGAATGTCTCCAATTCAAAAAAAGATGCACAAGTAGAAGCTCTATTATCAAGTCTAACTTCTTACACAACTAGCAATGTAGTATATACAGCGATAACCAAATCAGGATACGATACAAAAGAAAACGATGTACATAGGCTTAGCAAAACTAATGATATATCTGAAGAAGGTGAATATACCGACACTGTTTCTACTAGCGATGTCACGAAAAGTGTTAAGGTAATTAATTGTTCTACAACAATCATAATATGTAAGTACAACCGTACAACACATAAAACTGCAAAATATAAAGAATGAAACTAAATTTATCAGCATGTTTCACATTATCAGACTGTTGATCGAAAACGATCCAAAAATCAAAGTTATCTATAAATATATAACTAATGTATTGTTAAATGTGTATTCAAATTTCAGGATGCAAAGAAAACTGGTGTTCTGACCAAAATGTTCTCTGTTTTCAAGAAAAAGAAAAGTAATAGAGACGAAGAAACAGAAGTGAGTGACACAGACGACTATGAAACTGTATACACAGCGTATACCGATAAGGCAAATAACACGCCCAAAATGAAGAGACCGGCTGCTGGTATCAACATCCGAGTACCCGCAAGTCGTAACAAGTACAAACGAAAATTAGAAGAGGAATGTAGAAGACAGTGGATAGAAGACTTGTTAAACGAAGAAAGCAGATACTACGCTCCAAAAAACAAAACACAATCGTACAAATCGTACCCAAAACCAGTGTATGGGCAAGACTACGAAGCGAGAGCGGCTTTCGTTGTGCCTAAATACAATTATAAAATACCAAATCGGCCTAAATATGAGAATGCAAACAAAATGTGTAAACTACCAATACGGCGAAACAAAATGTCGTACCTTAAAAATCCTAAATTAATGCGTTGTGGAAGGGATTGGAAGAAATTCATTTTAGAATCGTAATTTTTTTTTAATTTTGTATGTATTGTGTTAATAAAAACATTTTTCATAAATAAATATTTATTGGGAATTTAAACAAAAAAAATTTTTTATAAAAAAAATACTGCTTAAAATAATAGAATTCAAATCATAATAATTGCTGACTAGACTTATTTGATTAGTTCAATTAAATACAAAATACAGTATGTATGTGTAGTTAAATATTTAGCTTGGCACTATACAATTTCAACCCTTATAAGAACCCAAGTGCATTTTATAGCAGTCAAATAAATATATATTCTAAATTATTATAAATGTAATACTTTCAGCGAACACTTTTATTAATGATTACAATATATTCAAATCTATACAACAAATGCCTTGTTCACCGAATTCTGAAGAAGTAATTTCCACTGTCTAATACTTTTACACATCTAAATTTCATCCCGAGACTTGAGGCATTCAAACATTCCCGTAACTAGCAATATTAAGTTGCCATAACACATGTTACGGCAACTTAATATTGCTCTTTTCAAAAGACGCCGAGGTCCGTATGTAGTTGAGGTCGTCTATTACGAATCTGAAAATAACAAAAACTTCTAAAATTTGATGCTGTAATTAAATTATTTAACGTTGCGTAAAATAGCATCTATTTTTATTACAGGGAAGACGAAATAGTCCAAGTGGCTAGCAAAAAGTGGACCAGAGTGGCATGCCACTCTGGTCCACTTTTTGGAGAGAAAGATACACAGATACAGAGCGGGGGCTACCATAGTTTTCTTCTTAATTAAAAAATTTAAAAGTTAAAATTTATGTATTACTTTGTACTGAGTAAATAAAGAATTTTCAAATAAATAAAAATAGCATCTGCCCTGCGCCTAAGTTCATCGAACGCCTACACTTGAAAAACGCTATTGTGAAGAAACCATAGGGCCCGGTTTACCTGTAGAACAGTAGCGGCAGTGGCGCAGTGCTCAAATGCCAGAGCGCATGCGCGTCCCACGCGTTATATTTCGGTGGGAAATCGAACAGTTCGAGCGTGAGCGCCACGGCCGACAGCGCCGTGAACGCCAGGAGCCGCCACGCGTGATGCCGCCCCGCCGCACACTCGCGACACGCCCACAGTATCCATATTAACGAACCCACCACACCTGCAACGAGATAAACATAAACATAGAGGATAGACTGAGCGATCTTTAAGAAGTTAACCAATTTGTAGAAACAGACAAACTGAACATGTGACTATACTCTATACCAGGCGTGACCAACAAATTTAGCGGTAATCGAGCGGTCGGCTTTTGTATGGCTCGGATTTTTCTGGACAAACCTCAAACCATATAATAAGGATTGTTTGCAAACACGATTCATCGAAAAATACCTATATTCGCGGACAACCAGTAACCGACCCTATGTTTATAACGGTACGGGTTACGGCCGATATCGCCTGGTGGCCGAGCGTATTATTACTTGGAGGCGTCCACAGCTACACCATTACATTGATATTTATTATTTTTTTATACTTTTCCACGCCTTTTTAAAGTCTACACCTGCATTTTTGACAATACCAGCTGTTCCCGCGGCTCCGCCCGCGTAAATATCTTATCGAGTATCCCGCAGGAATACTGTAATTTTACGGGATAATACGGGATTTTAAGTAGCCTATGTTTTAATCCAGAGCCTAACTACCAAACCAAATTTCATCAAATCCGTTCAGTAGTTTTTGCGTGAAAGAGTAACAAACATCCATCCATCCTCACAAACTTTCACATTTATAATATTAGTAGGATTGGGTAATGTTTGAAAAACATGGATTTTTGGGGTTTTGTGGACGAATTATTGATTTATATAGATATGCGGCCCGTTAGGGGTTTGCTAAAATAAAAAATGGCTCGCAATCTTAAAAAGGTTGGTCATGCCTGGACTATACTTTGTTCAGATCTATCTTATCCAAATGTAAATAAATAGACACTATAATGCTACTAATTTAAAATAAGTGAACAAAAAACTAAATATATTTTTGTTCACATGTAGATTAAATTGATTCTGAAGAAAGTAAAGTACCTACTAGTTTATATAAGTTTAATAATGTTGTAAGTATAATTCTCAATCTTTGTCAGTAAAATGACAGCCAAACATAACTCTTTATCTTTCTCTACTATCTAACAAAAAATCTAAGAGAATTGTAGTAAAAGTCAGACGTAGTATGTATGTATGGGTATAATACATACCAAAGAATAAATTCACATGCATGTTGTAATCATAGTCAATACGTCCAGAGTAGAGATATCTGACATGTTCTGCATAATAAAGCAATGTTGCCAATATAATCACCGTCACCAGCTTCTTGGCTCTGTAGAATACTCTGAAAACAAAAAAATGGAAAAAATTTACAAATTGGTAAGTTAGGCTGAAGCCCCATCAATGCATTGCGTTGCTTCGCATCATGGCAATGGATTAACACATTGTATGCCACACTTGTGTTGCATCAACACGCAACATCACATTGCAAGAAGGCAGTGCAAGATCCACCCTCTCTGTCTCCTTTCCGTTGATACAAAACGCCACACAGTGCAACGCAAAAATGGAACCCTGCTCTTCTCCTTTTATATAGTTATCAGACATTTTAAAATTAAGTATGTAATGCTGCTAGTAAGTGGTAGGTTCATTCATATTATTATTTGCAAATTAGTCCCCTTATTACTCATTAATCATTAAACATATTTACGTTAAAAAATTACCTTATCATAGCTGCAATGAACAAGCTCATAACCATAGACAAGGCACAGGCATAATCCATGAATTCTGTGAAGTATATGTCTCTGGTGTGAAATACTATAGACCACAGCCAGGCATTCATACATATCTAAAAACAAATATAATAATTTAAATAATACATAATTTATGAATAGATCAGTTGTAGACAATTTAAGATACACATCAGTACAATAACCTAGCTGCTTTTTAAATAGGTGCAACTGTAATCTCTTTTACTTCTTAATAATGTGGTGAAGACCACACAACCTATAACCAGATAACTTAATAAATAATATAATATAATAAAGATCATCAAATCAAAAGTATGTGCAATAATAAAATTGGATGGATAAATTTAATATTTCATTAACAAAAAAAACTTACCCAAGCAAAAGCATGCCAAAATAATACAACTGGCATGGTACGGACTATGAATTTACTCCTTATTGCTGAGTACATGTATGCATTTGCCACCAAATTAAGAATTGATCCAAACACAGAGGCCGGTTCTTGTATACCAAATACTCTTCTAATTGGCCACTAGAACACATAGTATAAATTATTTAAGCAAAAGTGACAATGTCGGGTCTACTTCAGCACCTAGATTTATGTATTCTATAAAATATTATCATTTTAGAGTAACAGCAAATGGTATCAATTAATTATTGCTTTTATGCATGATTTTAGTTGCTATTTGTGCAATAAATAGCACATACCATCATACACAATATTAAATTGCTTAAGTTATTAATATTAATTGTAAAGGTATCTGTAAATTTATTAAATAGACAAAATAATTTAGTTATTACTTACTTTCCCATGAAATTTTGGTATTTGGAAGCCCCTTTCCTCAAACCGTTCGACTGTGTCGAACATACAATAGTAGCGACAATTATCATCGCATGTCCATAACGCTGGTATAGGTGGTACCTGATTCTGTGACCTTTTCACTGTGCCTGCAAGAAAATGTGAGAATATGAACTATCTATCTTTAAAGGAATATGTATCTGATGATATTGATACTCTTATGTACTTACTTACCTGAAGTACAACGATCCATAACACATTCTCTTAAACAATTCTGATAATAGGGCGACCTATCACCCTCACTGCACAAAGCAAAAGAAAATGAAGATAAAAATAAAAGTAATTTGGTTTGCATTATTTTCTTAAATATCCTACACTAATCGAGATAACTTTAAAGTTAAGTTTTTATGATTTTATATTCAATTTCAATGCATTTAAAATTATTAAGAAATATTTTCATCTCCAATTATTGATAAACTATATTTACAATGAAACCGGTTGTTCTTCTTCTATTTCAGTTTAGCCGATTACTTAGAAAATTGCCAAATATTATTTTGGTTTTTAGCAACGTTTTTCGAAATATACAAAGATTTTTTTCATAAACTATAGCCCACTATGATTTCATTCATTAATCAAATATAATAATTGTAAAAATGCTTCGGTTTCAATATGTGCCACATATTATGTGGCACACTGAACAGATATGAAACCACTATGAAGAGTGAGGGGAGTTTTGCCGGGAGTACAATGGGTGACGTTGTGGAATTTGTATAATTTCATTAATTTGTGTTATCTCGGTTCTTAATGTGTAATATTGGTAGAATATTAACCATTAAATATTCGTTAACGCGCACAAGTGGGGACAAGTGGTACAAGTTCTAAAAACGTGCTATTTTGTGTTCCGCCAAAACTCCCTAGGAACTTTCAGTAAAGCTTCTACCACTTTACTGAATCGACTGACATGACTCATGGACTGTACTGACTATTTATTTGAACTTTGACGAGACTTTAGACTTGACGATATAGGAATACAGTGCTAAAAATTGAAACGAAAGTTCTATTTGCCGCCTTTTTTACTTGACACTGGCAAATGATTTTAAGATAGCCGACGTCATATATATATAAAAAAAAACAAATCAGCTGTTTAACGTCAGCGGAAAAGTTAAATTATAATATTGTCAAAAAATTTTACCACAATTTTTTTAAAAATTAAAAGTTTTTATCTATAGATAAAAAGTTTGTTATTACAAGGAACTATCTAAATGGTGCTTTAATTATTTCTTCAAATAATAACAATAGTTAAACATGGTATTTATAACAAAAATATTACTAACCTCAAAAGAATTCAAATTACCGCGTAAATACCTTCGAAGTAAATTTATAGATACTGTGAGATTGCACGTTAAAGGCGGAACGGGTGGTACCGGTCTGCCGAAGTACGGTGGACGCGGCGGCCAAGGCGGTTGCGTTTACTGTGTAGGTAAGGAGGACGCTAACCTCAGGAGCATAATGGTAACACATCGAGCTAAGTCAATAGTCGCTGGCCACGGGGAAGACAGCCGGAAGACGAAAATCGTCGGCACCCCTGGGGTGGATTTAAAATTAGAAGTCCCTCTTGGTATAACAATTTACAAAGAAGATGGCAAAGTGTTAGGCTCAATAGATAAAGAAGATGAAACTGTTATAGTGGCTAGAGGCGGCCCTGGAGGTATGCCTGAAAATAATTTTCTTGGCCATTTTGGACAGGCTCACCACATAAGACTTGACCTCAAACTAATTGCTGATATTGGCCTTGTTGGATTCCCAAATGCAGGAAAGAGTTCCCTATTGAAATCAATGTCCAGAGCCAAACCGCGAATTGCAAATTATCCATTCACCACTATTAAACCTAATAAAGGCATCATACAGTTTAAAGACCTAAGAACTATATCTATAGCAGACCTGCCAGGCCTGATAGAAGGGGCTCACAACAATGTTGGTCTAGGACACAAATTTCTCAAGCATGTAGAAAGAACTAAGCTACTACTGTTCATTGCAGATATCAATGGTTTTCAGTTAAGTTCCAAATATCCTATGAGATCATGTCTAGAAACTGTACTCCTCTTAAACAAAGAGTTAGAACTTTATGACCCAGAGCTTTTAGAGAAGCCAGCAATATTAGCAGTGAATAAATTAGATACAGAAGGTGCTCAGGAAAAATTTGAAGAAATTAAAGAAGCATTTTCAAACATTACTAAAATAGTTGATTCTGTAGCAGAAGAAGTAAGACCCGAAACACCTATTGAGTTTGAAGACATAGTAGGTATATCAGCTTTAACTGGGGAAGGTGTTGGGGACTTAAAGAACCTCTTGAGGAAGCGTTTGGATGACTTTGCTGAGGAGAACAACCCAGAAATTCAAGATCCAGCTGTAGTTTTAAGAAGAAACAGGGCTATGGTGACAGAGAGAGGGCCAAAAATAACTTAGTTTATTGTTTTAATTAAATTATTATTATAAGAAAATATTGTCTTTAAATACAATAAAAATCTGTATTAGAGGTGATTCAATCGATTCATGATTGAATCATCATTTTGCACTTTTTTAACAGTGGGATAGTAAAGAACTAAATACAAATTATTTTTAAAGATTATTTTTTTATTTTATTCATAAACCACTAAATACAATTTTATTACACTTGCTTAAAATATATTATTTCTTCAATGAAATAACCTTTCACATTTCAAGTCAATCAAATTATCACAGTATCATTTTTAAACTTCGTTTGTCTAAAAAACATTTGCTTAAATACAACAATACAACATTATTGTTCTAAAAATGGCCAGGGAAGCTTAAGGTGATCATATTATATTAATATTTTTTAAAGCAGACACTTAGTGCTCAAGCCAGGGGTAGCGAGTTTAAATCTCGCTGAAGGATCAAATAGTTTTTCTGCGTTCCTGGCTCATGGATGTGTATTATATGTATATAATTCAAATCTTAAATATATTATGTATTATATAAAAGTATTAATGTTACACAAGTTAGCACAAGTTCTTTGAGTACTGACATACAGACATGGTGTGAAGCGTGCACAGATATTAACATTATTACTATTTTTACATTCCATTCACGTAGAAGTTGAAAAATGTATTTCGATAATACTTGAAATGTACAATAATTTATTGACTAATATTTTAGTCTGAATTGATTAGTAAAAGAAAGATGTAATACTTGCTATAAATTACAAAATGAAAATTAATTTTATTTGATTTCGTTTTAGTTTGGATTTCTTCCTCTTATTGTGTATGTTTTAATTAAGTCTCAAGAGAAAAAAAAATACTACCTACCCATGGTCCACCATGAGTCATATTAAAGCTACCTTTTATATTAAAACAATAATTAAAAATAATTTATCACTACAGTAACACAACACACTGATATGTAGCAATAGACAAAAGATGGATACAACAGTCTTTATTTAGCTGTTCCGTAAATGCCGAGGAATAGTAATAAGCACAGTTGAGAAAATGAAATGTAGTCTTTAGTTTTTTAATTAATATATTTGATGAGGCTTATGGTGCACTTGGCACATTAAATGTATTCAAGTGCGACCCTTCACAGATAATATAAAATTTTATTAACATATGGGCTTCCCGCAAGAGAGGCCACGTCAAAATAATATTAATTAAGTAGTCCATAAAATGTGACTGGTGTCATCACTCGCTTACCGACGGGAAATAGTAAATTACCAATTTTAGTATGTCAAACTGCTAATTTAAATGATGTCTGGGGCAATCATTTTAGAAGAGAATTTTCAACCTTATTATAGAGTGTAATTAATTAACTTTATGATTCGATGATAACATGATTTTACATTTAATATTGAACGATAAAAAGTTAAAAACTATAACCCGACTACCCAAATTGTGTAGTCTATGTTACGTGGGACATTTTTACGAATCTAATGACACCTCATTCATTAAAATCAGATCAGTAGTTACGATGGAACAAACATACATACATAGACTGCCAAAATCATTACAGTTCCTTCTGGCTTCGCTGTAGTCGGGTAAAAAGCTCTTGTATCCAAATACTCCTTACGGACATTTGAAAAACCATCAAGTACAAAATAGAGAAATATATTTGTGCAGTAGCTACATTTTTTTATGAATAACTGACCATACAACACAAACATACATTTATAAAGCTTCCAAGATAGGGAAAGCGCATCTAAGAGGAAAATGTTTACAATCTAATTAAAAATCGTTGTTACATACATTTTACTCTTTAAACCTTACCAAAGCCATGTGCATTCAATTAAAAAAACAAGTATTATTGATCCAGAGATAATAGAGACCTTTTAAAAAATAGAAAAAAAAGTAACGAATAGGACTAGATAACTCTAAGGCTGTGACTATATGATCCGGAATCTGGCAGTCCCGGGAAAATTCAGAGCACTGTAAATAGAACTCTGCGCTAATACAATGGAGCTGAAAATCGATACACACAAGTGTCGAGTCAATGTCATATATGACAGCTCGACACTCGACACTTTGATTTCTTACTCAAAGCATTAGCGCAAAGATCTATTTTCAGTGCTTTGAATTTTCCCAGGCCCGCCGGATTCCAGATCATATAGCCCCAACCTAACGGCTTATTTCACTATCTAAGCGCCGGATAGCTTATTCTGAAGTTTGGTCGCTGCTTACTTTATATCGAGCGACAGAGACAAAACATGCAAATAAGCTATTTGACACTTATCAGTAGATTGTGCAACAGGCCCTAATGCTTACAAACTAAATAATAAATTCTACTTACTACATAACTTCCCATTTCTAAAAGCACTAGTAGTGGTGACTTAAGAAAATATTCCTAATATAATCTGAAAAAGAAAAAAAAAGACCGTTTATTTTAAGTTACAAAAGTACAAACAAGCACATGAATCTCTGGATAGTAAGGGATTTCCACAGCTTGTAAGTGCTTGAAACACCAAATGTTTATAAAAGTGTCCAGCCCTGTATCTTCATCCAGACTTCCGTAAGTGACGAGTAGTTACTGTGACTTCTGAGGCATTAGCATCTCATACTAATGTCCCCGTTGTATACAGGGTGAATTTTACAAGTGGACATGATAGGTGAAATCTAAAACTATAACGAAAAATGCTGAAAGGCGATGCGAGTCCGATTTTGATAAAAACTGTAACTGCATCATTAGATTTAATAAATCAATTTTCCTAGCCAGGAATAGAAATTACTGATTTTGGAACATTAATGTGCACCACATTATTTATTACACCATTCAATAGTGTTGCTAGTAAAGAACAAATTCTAGAAAGTAAATACATGCGGCAAACTTAACAGTACTAAACTAAAAATATGCCCTATATATAACCTTTGAAAAGAGATATTCGGCTAAGGCGTATACAACATTCACCATAAGCACGCGGCTATAAATTTCATTTTCGATTGCAAGTGTAGGTGTATTTTTACACCTAAGACTTACTTTTGTTAGAAAGTGATTCTTCTGTAAGCTACGCTACCCAATACTATTACTTATTCTGTGCTAGCACAGCAGTCGGTGGCGTCTCACCGGCCAGTGACGCGGACAGCGGCGCGCGACACAGTCGCGCGGCATACGCGGCGCACGCGCACATTCATTCCTCCGCCTCGGTGGCGGTCTCGGCGGGCGGGAGGGATCGCCGCGTGCCCCCCGTGCCCCCCGTACCGCCCGCACCCGCCTCGCCCCCGTCCGAGCATATGGATGGCGACCGCGGACGCTCCGTGCTGTTGCCTGTATGGTATGAGAGAAAATGTTATGTTTGATATAGAATACAAATTATTCTATACATTATAGTAATGGCAATAAAGTTCAATATTATGAGACACAAAGTACTCGCTCCTCCTACTATCTCAGTTCCCACTCACTAGTACATAACATTACACTGACCTCTGCTGCTGTCGCTGGAGCCGGCGCTAGGCGGGGCGCGCGGTGCGGCAGGGGCGCGCGGGTCGGGCTTCTGCTTCTTGGCTGCAGGGTCCTCGCGCCCATCCTCTACCTGCGCCGGACACTCCAGATGCACCAGATGGAAAACCTATTCATTATAAAGTTACAATGAATTCAATTATTTTTTGATACTAATAAATATAATATTACTAGCTATAGCCCTCAGCTTTCCATGCATTAAATTAGGTTTTATACAATTTATGGCTTATGATACTCACAAATAATGCGTCTTTCTATTGGTAAAATACTTCATCGTTGTTGCAAGACCGCTTGAATTTATATTCTCGCGCGTACTTTTAAAATTTACTATAACTTCTAAGATATAAATTTAAACTGCATAGTGTAAAGGGATATTATAATGTGTATAAAATGCTTAATGTAACTAGTGTATTTTATTTGATAATGATTAATACTGTATATGTCGAAATAGCTTCTGAAAATACCACATTATTTGTGATAATTGATGTATAAGCTATATTATTGTAAAGTTTCATTACATCCGTTAGGTAGTTTTTGCGCGAAAGACCTACAAACGTCCATACTTTTTTAAATTTCGCGTTTATAATATTAGTAAAGATTCACCCTACACGAGTCGCTCATATACCTACAGTCAGTTCCCGAACAAAATTACGTATTCAATTTACGCTCGATCAGTATTCTCGTTTCAAAAATATAATATGTTTTAACATGTGACTTTAAATTTTAACGAGATTATTCCATAAAAATAATGAAATCTTGGCCATTTCTGTGCAACGGTGTCCATACGTAGCGAGATCTTTCAGGAGAGGTAACTTGTTCGATAGTACATCATACACACTGAGTCGTGGATACACACACATACAGTAGAATGTGTACGTACCTCATTTACGGAGTTATTGGTGCCGACGATACGTATGATGGAGACCGGACGCGACGGGAAGTATATCACCTGCCACGACCTTAAATGTTCAATATGACAATTAAATATAATGTCACAATGATCAATTAATAAATTGAATGAAAACCTAGAGTTACTCTATTCGACTAGCTTTTGCCCGCGGTTTCGATCGCGTGAAAACAATATCCTACAGGATTACTGTACTTTTTCGGAATAAAAATGTGCATATGTGTTAATCTAGAGTGTAAACTACTAACATACCAATTTTTTTTTAAATCCGTTCAGTGGTTTTTGCGTGAAAGAGTAACAAACATCCATTCATCCATCCTCACAAACTTTCACATTTATAATAGTAGTAGGTTTTTGATGACAAATATATCGTATTTTATTAGTCTTCATTCGCTTAAAGTTGTAAATGGTAACATGACTAGGTTTGAAAACATGTTCTTCTAAAGTCTTAACATTTAATTTCCTTGACTACTCTCAGAAAGAGACGCTAATATATGTGTACCTGCACGCGTCGCGCGTGCGGTCAGCCACCAGGTCCCAGTGCCAATTATCGAGCGAGACCTCGACGTAGTAGGAGTAGTGGCGGTAGTCGCAGTCCCACAGCAGCAGCCGAAGCGAGCCCAGCAGGTAGGGCTGCGCCAGCTGCACCACGATCGCGCCCGAGCCCAGCTGGTGGCACGTATAGCCCTGCTCCCAGTCGTAGCGCTCCGTGTCGCCGTTTAGAAGGGCGTTGCGCGTGCGGCTGTACACATATTTATAGGGATATGTTAAAGGGTGTGTGTTCGGGTTTAATATAATGTGAATAGTGAATACTAGCTTTTTCCCGCGGCTCCGCCCGCGTAAATGTAGTATCGGGTATCCCATTATTCCCACGGGAATACTGTACTTTTTCGGAATAAAAAGTAGCCTATGTTTTAATCCAGAGCCTAAACTACTACCATAGTAAATTTCATCAAAATCCGTTCAGTAGTTTTTGCGTGAAAGAGTAACAAACATCCATCCATCCATCCTCACAAATTTTCACATTTATAATAGTAGTAGGATATATTTGTATTTGTCAGGCAGGGGAGCACTCGGTAAGTTGCACACTCATAGAGTCTGGCAAACAAAAGTTCGCATGCAAACTTTTAAATTGGCAACTCTATACGACCTTCAAAGTCAATTCGACATACAAAAATTTGACTAAAATTCTGTGGTTTTTGCTTAAAAGAGTAAAAAAACATTTATTTCGCATCTTGTTTATCATATTAGTACTAATTCATTATTTATCAAGTAACTATCAGGTTATTTGAATTTTTTTATAGGAATTAGAATGTTAATGTTTGTTTTAAATTTTCCGCCATTTTTCCGGTTCAACTTTCGTTTGCCAGACACTCGACCGAACACTAACGCTAATCAAAATTAAGAACTCTCCTATTCACAGACTGTCACGTCTCGGCTGTCACAGTCTGTGACTGTCTCGGCTAGCCGAAATGACAAGGTCAGCATGTGACTTGAGCGTCACTTCATTTAACTGTCGTTCCAGTATTCAGCCCTTAAATGCATTTAGTATGTTCTATGGACATGAGTATATCAATATACATATTTCACAATATTGAGGCTCACGTCAACATTGCTGACATTCGCCGGTGCTCGAGCTGTCATTTGTAGAGAGTGTCGCTCCTATGACGGAGGTGTAATATGGGGTATCTACTTATGTTTCTGAGCATAATATTTCAAAGACTTGTAGTTTCATAAAAATATTAAGTATTAAAATAATCCTTATTTATCTGACTATTAATATGGCACATAACTAGGAACACTAGTCAAATGATTAAGTCATAGATAATATTGCATAACTTGCAAAACTGTGGGGTAAGATGGGGTACCCCTTAAAGTTAATATATGTGGGCTTTTAGTGTTTATTTCTATAAGGCCTCTGCCTCGAATTTCGCGGTGAGCGGCAGGCGGTGACAGCAGAGGCAGGCGGTGACAGCAGCGGCGACGCGCGCAGGCGGGCGCCATAGTCACCGCTTGACAGGAGTGCATTTCTGACAAATTCGGGCAGCGGCCTTTTAGTCTTTTTTCTTGTCAGCTTTTATCATAATATAACCTTTATCATAATATAGCTTTGTAATACAGCTTCTCCTATGCTTTATCACATGCTGCCCACTTATCTCTTTTATAAAAATATTTTCTCTTCTCTTCTAATCTTTTATAATTCTTAAATTTGAAGTGAAATAAAAAATAAATGTAATGAATTTCATAGGAAACAAATTATTGCATGTTTGGTTAGTCTTTCATATGTAAAATTACTAGTGGGACACTCTAAATTGCTGATTTTATAAAATACACACACACATTACCTTAAGTCTCAACACAGCTCTATACATATAACATACAAAATTATGTCGTCACAGCTCTGTAGTGAGTTATGACGTCAAAAATACCTGATACCCTCGATGACGACAGCGGACAGGTCGACGGTGGCGACGTTGTGTCGCGGCGCCACGAGCCCATCCCGCAGCGGCGGCACGCGCGCCGTGTGCATTGCTTCCAGCGCCACAGCGTGGAACACCTAAAAAGTCGCTAATTATTATGCGTAAAAAAAAATCCCTTTAGCGCGAGACCCGTACATTTTATCGGGATAGGCTCTAGTGTATACGATAGGACTTATAACTTTATCAAGGACTTAAAAATTCCTTTTAGCCAAATTTCATTTAAACCCATTAAGAGGTTTGAGTAAAGAAGCTTAATAAAAATACATAAATACAAATTTATAATTTTTAATGTACCACGTAAATCATTCTAAAAATTCACGCAGCATTCCGTCGCGATTCCATTACATTTGTTTTACAGCAGTAGAGGAGAGCGCATCTTCTGTAGAAAAGGTTATGTCTTCCCAGTACCTTATTGACGGTGTTGCTGGTGCCAACTATGCGTATGAACTGGACCACACGCGGCGCGAAATACAGGTTCTGCCAGGAGCGGCAGAAGTAGCCGCTATGGTCCACCACGCGCACCCAGTCCTGCTGGTCTACCGATACCTCGATGTAGTACGTGTATGACCTGGAATTAGATTATTTATTTTACTACTAGTACTATCTCTTTTTATTAGGGTTCCGTAATACTATATTATAGATTTATATATAGTTATAGATTGTGTATAGATTTCGCTTGTGGTATCATAAAATAATAATAAATTTATATTTTACATAATAAATTTATATTATACATGTGTAGTTGGGATGATTTTTTTTTTCATTCTACCCCATCGTGTGGGGTATCGTTGAATCGATCTGAATGAAATTGGCCTCCAAAGTAGTTTATAAGTTGATCCCCCCCGGGCATTTCTAAACTATAGAAGATAGAAACTTGTTAGTTTCCATGCTGATAGATCATGCTAAAATATCTTTAAAAAAATTATTTTGAGCGAAGTCGGACAACAACTTTTGAAGTATTTCAAAGAAAACCTATTGCGCGTTGATAGTTACGGAACCCTCCTTAGACATGTCCTGACATGCTCTTGGTTAGGTTATTATCTAGTTATACAGGGTAGTAACACAGATTAAAGAAAGTGGAACAAATAAACGGCTACATAGTTAGATTTCGATTTGATGCACTACTACAAGCATATGGTGTGTCCACGATTGTGTGGAAAAATTGTGCAAAAAGTTGAAGGGGACGTCAAAATTTTCAAATATGGATTGATTTGGATCATTACATGAATGCTGTCTCTCTGTACTTAGTTTATATATTTTCTACTCTGTAGTAGTAATTCGTTAAAGGAGATCCGGGGGGTAAAGACAAATAATTTGATCTTACAGTCTGTTTGGTCGATATTGGACCGATTGGAGATATTCGCCATTTTGTTTGTTTTTTTTTTTTTTAATCTAAAGTACATGTTTTCTATTTCTATGACTATTTCAGCGGATTTTATGTCTCTATCGCACCCGCGGTGCGCTCACCTGTTGTCCCTGTCCCACAGTAGCAGGCGAATGTGGTTGATGATGCTGTAAGCGGCGAGACGCACGACGATGCCGGGGCTGTCGTCGCAGATGGTGTGGCGCGTGTAGCCGTTCTCCATGTCGTAGTTGTCCGTGTCGCCGTCGAGTAGCACCGCTCGGTTGTCGCCGGTGATAACGCGCGCGCCGCGTTTCGGCGTTGCTATGTTCTCTTCGGGCACTGCGGAACAAATGTACGTATTAAAAAGGAGATCATTTACGCTCCATACATTGTTAGGTCCGAAATTCAAAGAGCTGGCCTACAAAAAAAAATATGATGACATTGTAAGGAAAGTCAATATGTCTTATCTTTTGCTAACTGCAAATACGACTGACAATAACTACAATTCAGTGGCGTGGGGTTCCTATAACTCCATTCCGGCTTCACTTACCACTTACCTTTTTAAGACCCTCATCCAAATGTCTACCTGTTATACAGGATAGCTAGGGCTTCCCTATGACGGAGAACCAGCCTTTGCCGCTACTACAATGTTACATTTTTGTTAGCCGGCACTAACTACCGGCGGTAATTTGTATCTTATGGGTCTAATATAAATGCAGTTCTTCTTTATAATGCAATTCTTCAGAGCCTGTATAATCCAGTACTGACCGAGGCAGCCGCGGTGGGGCAGGTCGCTGGTGCGCGTGCGCGTCTTGTCGTGTATGGCATCGAGCAGCGCGTCCGCCGTCACCAGCCAGAACGGCCGCACCACGCCCAGCAGCTCCTCCAGGCTCATGAGCGTGAGGCGCACGCCGGACAGGATCTTGTCCTGCGCATACGCATAATGTACGGTACGTTTACAATATAATGCAATCATATTTACATCTAAAAACTTTGTCTTGTCAAACGAAAAATTTTGACTGATGGTAGAACGGACCTATCATTAAACTTTCAAATTTCTACCATGATATACATGATATTCTACCATGATAGCATGATGTGTGAAATTAAAATATACAATCTCCAGAGTCTACTTATAAAATATAGTTTTAAATATAAAGTAAAAGCAATGGGTCGTTCTATAGATTATACAATAAATTATTGGTTTTGACCATTATGTTAACAGAAATTTTACTACATATATATTAAAATAATAAAGTTAAAAATCATATAAATAGTTAAAAGGTTAATTTGAGAATGCATTAGGTCACAAAATATTTTAGGTCACAAGATAAATAATTAAATAAGTTCAATGTCAAATGCATTAGATTTTTGATAATGTTGACTAATTGATACAGGTAATTTTTTGTTCTGTAGTATAAATTCATTTATGTCATAGAAACTATTTTCTATAAGCCAAGATGTCAGATTTCTTTTAAATTTATAAATTGTTTTTAACTTTATTTAAGTAATCTCTCGATTAGCAGCAAAATTTCCTGGAAATGACTATGTGAAGCGGTAGTACGCTTACACACGCGCCGCAGTTAATTTTTAATGTATTTTTTTCTCACTTATTTAATGATATAATTACATTTTCGAAGGAGATTAATAGATAGCTCTGCACATATTATGTAGCTGTACATCAAATTGTATCACCCAGATTTTATATCGTTCGTTTTTTTCTTAATAATTTTAAGAAGACAATAATAAATACCGCCTGCGCGCGACCCGCGTCCGTGTTGACCCAGTGTTGGTTGGCGTTGAACCAGCGGCACACCGCCTTGAAGATGTCCACCTCGTGCGCGAAGAACGAGTCGCGCTCCAGCAGGCCCTGCAGCGCCTCCTGCGAAGACAATATAAATTAATGCAAAAGTTTAAGAGGTAAAGATGTCTGAACAATCCATTATTCTATCTGATCGAAAGAAGTCGCGAGCAGCATCTCGTATCTACATAATATTAACAACTATACTGTATACTGGCTGATTTTTTATTCCGTTTCGAGAGAAACATGTCTTGTATGAAAAATAGAATGAATAGTCGAAACCGAATAAACGACAAATCGGTTATTACAATAAAAATAAAATAAATAACTTCTATTTCAGGCTGCATGGTCTATGCATTGTATAAATTTTATAAAACATTTTATAAATACCTTACAGACTAACATACATTATTAATACTTAAAAACTACACTTTGACAAGGTCGCGGCCATATCCTTATGTAAACTGTTAAGTAAACATACCGTATATAGCAACCTCGGATACAGCGATATATCGCTTAAAACGACCAAACTTCTTCGTTCTATTATTCATCGGTAATAACGACCAACCGCTTACTTGTTCCAGCAAAATACAACAATACGAACAATTTTCAAACTTATTACTTATCTTTGATTAAATATTTTGACGCGTTACCATGTTATGTTGCTTATCAGATATAAGTGCGAAAAACAACTTACAACAGACAGCTGTATAAAAGTGTCATGGTTTAGCACCTCTTCGGCATTCCTATCCAAGAAGTTGTAGCAGTAATCCATGAGAGCTTGCAGTCCATATAACCTAGACAACAACAAAATATATATTATACATGGTGTTTGAATATACTCAATCCGTAATAACTAATAACAGAAATAAAATTTAGAACTAATCTAAGCAATTTTTAAACCTGAAAAAAATTTTTTTTTTATTTAACAATAACTACAAAACATCTGTATAATCTTAATTGCACTTTGATGTTACCGCGACTATAGAATGAAAAATATTTAATAAAATTAAAAACTGGTCAGCATATTCAATGTTCTGCATTTTAAATAATGTATAACACCTAAATATTATATCTATGATACCTGAAAAAAAAAACGTTCAAACAAAAACAGAGGTGTTGTTTTGCAATTAGTTTTTTGTACTGACACTGTTTAGAAATACAAAAGTTGAATTGTTTCTTATTACCTATATTTTTTATTTAACTAAAAGCCTTAATAAGAATTAGATTTTTTTATTTAAAAGGTAAAAAAATTAAAAAGATAAGTTTTTTTTTTAAATAGGCTGAAAGTTCAAACTATTCCTTACTAATTCATTTATGAAATAATAAAAAAATTAAAAATGTTTTATATAATATGCCGCACCTGGCCGCGTCCAGCACCGCGCACACGTTCCTCAGCGCGAGCACCTGGCGCAGGTAGTCAGAGATGGCGGCCTCCAGCTCCGGGAAATTGAACTGGTGCGCCAGCCCCAGCATGTCCAGCACTGTGTCTTCGCGTACCAGCGATAGCCCCATGTGGCCTACGGAAGCGAAATAGATACTAGTCACTACGTACTTTAAATAAAATAGATTTTTCATTTTTTTGATAATTTAAATATCAATAAAATGCAAAATCAATTGTCCAATTCAATTTGATACCTATTACCCATTGAGTCTTACAGTTGAGACAAGTCAAACAACACATAAGTATATCACCAGCAAACATTTTTAGTTAAAGGGATGAAATATACACACAAATTACATACTCGTATTATTATAACCTTAATGAAAAGATAGTCCAGTTGCTTTTATGTATCAACTATTTGCAGAATGTTTCTGATTCAGAAATAAATCGATTTCACAAAGTTGTTACAAAAATACACTTACCAGAGTACACATAGCGTAAAAGTGCTTTAAATGCAAGTAGCGGTGCTTGCAATTCTACTTCAGCCTAAAACAAAAATGCATATTATTTTTTATTGATAAAACGATGAAATACACATCAAATGATAATCATAGTTCCATGTTACCTGATTGGCTTCACGCATCCCTCCATACAGTAGAGCTCTGAAGTAATCACTGCTCGCTGCCAGGATAACTTTATGTGCCGGAATGCGTTGACCCTCCACAATTAATGTCACGTCTGAGTACTCTGACGATAAACACAGAGACCCAATGTGTTCAGATAAATGATCTAAAACACAAAAAGTTTTAAAAAATGCTGCACTTGACTTACAAAGATCATGCACGACTAAGTTTGAGGCCCTATTAGAGTGTTGCGTTGCGTCGCGTCGGCACCGTCGTTTCAGCCGGGTGACGCCATAGCAGGACATAGGTCTCCTGCAGTGCAATTTTATTTAGATTTTTATTAACTGTTTAAGGCATACAATGTGTTAATCCGTGACACAACGCACACACACATATTTTATATTTTTAAGTTTATTTATATTTTGAAAAGGAAATATTATTTCCTTTTCAAAATATAAACTTACTGATGTGTTCTATGTCCCCCACTCTGGGCCCCGAAGGTTTGTTCACTGGCATATATTGGTGTTGGCTGCTCATCCTTCATAACCATGAATATTTTCCCCTGTGAATTAAGTTAAGTGTTGTATTAATAAAAAAAGACAATACAATTTAGAGGTAAACATTTGTATAAAACGAATTCAAGTTTTTTTTTTTATTATTATTATTAGTGATTATGGTCGAGCAGCTTTTGGCTGATATGAGCATATCTCACGATGTTGGAATTGTGTTTTTTGATGTTCTCAATGTCTTTTATACTGTCTTTTTGACAGAAAACAGTGGTCAAGTTTGTTGTTGAAGGAGTTAACAGTTGGTGCAGAGACAACATCATCAGGCAGCATGTTCCATTTCTGAACTACTCTATTGCTAAGAAAGTTATGAGCTGCTAGAAAGTTTGCCGGGTCTCGTTCCAGTCTGAGATTTTAAGTACTTTAAATGGAGCAAAGTAACGACACAATCAGCCTTGTGAGGTCAATAAATTTAATATCGCTGTGAAGAGTGTAACGTAATTTTAATTTTAAAATATTTTTTTTTTTAGCCTAAGCATCTTAATATAATTAGTAGTCACATGATTTTGATCAATCTTACATATTATATATTGTTATGCAAAATCAATTACAGATATTATGGGCATGTGATCTACTGCTCACGTTGCAGTGTTTTATAACCCCCAAAAAAGTGACATGTACTTTTTGTTACATTTTTTAAACATTCGATCAAAAGAAATGCGAGAGTAGAATAGGCTAGATAACAATTTTTTTACTATTGCATAAATTAATAATACTAACAAGTGCCATAAATTTTAATAATTTATTATCAGAAATTGGGTCGAAGCACAGCTCGAGCACCAGCATATGTCAGCAATGTTGACATAAGCCTAAGGTTGACACCAAAATATTTTTAATTGTCGTATCAGACAAATTTATCATAGATTTTATGAAAATATATTGTCAATTATGTCAAAGCACAAAATGACCAGCAGCTAGCCCAGTGAGCCATTGAGACACACTAGACAATTAGGAATTCAAATCTCGCATTTCTTTTGGTCTAATATTTACAAAACTGTAATAAAAAATACATGTCACTTTTTTGTGTTTCTAAAACAAATATCAACATAAATAAAAAATAGGTACTTATATATGAATAGGTAATATGGAACAACAAAAAAAAATTTACCACTTTTTTGTTTTTTTTTTTTTTTATATCATATAACTTACAAATTATCAGCCTTTAACACCATCTCCCGTTTTCAATAGAGAAATTAGTAGTATACAATAACTTACAATTATAGAGAATATATCATATGGTAATGGCTTCACAGTTATATTATATTTGTTTAATAGTTTTTAGTTTTATGTTTTATGACATGTCAATTTTTTTTTAAATTAAATTATACGGCAACAATTCATAGAAAACCCATCGACTTCGCACAGCAATAGAATTTAACGTGGGGACATGTAGAAAAGTCCAATGTACCACTTGGAATTTTCGCCCATTACACACATGGTATTTTAAAATACGACGAATAATATCTATGAAACCAATTTTACAATTCAACAGGCCCGCTCGACGATAATATGAGGTATTACAAAAGATATTTCCTAAGGTTACATACCGTAGAAAACTTTATTGGCTAGGGTCTTATGACCTACCCCACCCACCAAAGCCTATGTTGGAGTATGGCTTTAATAAAAAGATAGAATAATAATTTTCAAATTCGTATTTAAAACTTATAAAGTAATTTCTTAATTCGTTTAATTTTATTTGCAAACATTAAATAGGTACGCAACGAAATCTGTCAATTTTGACGGCTGACATAAAAAAATATTGTTTTGACAATTGACGTAAATATTTTTAAAACAAACACTGATACAAACAGCAATTAACTACCTACTTGTAAGCCGCAACTTTATTTTTCAAGCTATTGTGACTCTATTTCATTTAATAAAGATCAAAATTAATATTTTATTATAATACGTACGCGTAGGAATTTAAAAAATGGGAATGACTTAAATTGCTACTCTGGTTCCATGTTGCTATCTCATGTTTTTGCTTTTGCATGCTGGTACGAGTATCCGATCTACGGTTATATATATAAATATATATATTCCAAATAGAAAATTCGACAAACAAGGAACGTGATAGCATGAAAACTTCTTTGTAATAAACTAAACAGCCAATAATCAGCTTGTATTTTTACAAAGTAGTACAATATCGTATTGACTACCTAATGAGTAGTAGGTACCTATTGAGTTTAAAATCATTATGCACTTCCGTATATTTTTTAAGAACTATTTTAAACTCAGATGAAGTTAATCTAAGAATCAAATATCTCTTTAGTTGTATGGTAATGTACCATACAATAATATCTATGTACTAATGTAAAAAAAAAACAGAAAATTTAGTAAAGTGCTAATGGTGCGAACTTATTTCAATAAAAATTAGAACTCCAAAAAAATGCGTGACTTAATAGGAATTGATCTTTGAATGCAAAATAAAAAGAAATAAATGTATTGAAATAGTATGAAAAGCTTTTTACGAAAATATTTTTTTATAATTGCATTTATTTTAATAATAGGACAGATGGAACCTATTTTGATCAAAAAAATTCATTTGTTTGATTCTCCATTTTTAGCTGAATAATCGGGCGCGAAAGCTTCGTCATGGAAATGCTCGCACGCAATTGGTTAAAAAATTTGAAAGTACCAACCTTATGGACGTAACTTATCAATTCGGCAATGTTGGCAGAACGAAACCAGTTGTGTAGGCAGGTAAAATTCGTCGCTACTGATTAAAAATTATTTTTCTTCAGTGGTTCTCACAACGAACTTTATATTGTTTTACGCAAAATTATATCTTTGAAGATAATATTTTCAATAATGTAATTAAAGGTAAGCATTAAAATATAGTATAAGTGTATAAAGAACTTTTCTTTTTTAAAAGGTTTGGATCTGTAAAAGTAGCTGCACAATTGATAGAGTGCGATACTTGCAAAATATGAATAATTTCAGTAAACGATGTTATAAAATATTTAACTGCTAATTAAACATAATTAAAAATAATCTTATCACTCAGAAATACTTTTCGCCATGAGATAAACATTTTGAACGCACTACGCCTTGATAAATTTAACTTTACATTTTTTATTTTTATGTACGTTGCAGGTCATCTGTAATGAATTATAAATGATTACTAAATATTTGTAATGAATTCGCTAACATTTCCTAACGTGAGAAATGGAAAGGCAGCAGTCTAATTCACTTCAAAACTTTGATGATCCGAAATCAGAAATATTAAAAAAAAGATTATTGAAAGCGACAAGTGCTTCCGCTACGGCCAATTTTACACAGAACAACTCTCAGAATAATGTGCTATTGAATACGTTGCGCGTGAGTTACAAATCACGATAGAGTTAAATAAGAGAATAGTTTGCCCTCAATGACATTGTTTACCATGTTTCAGGCGCCCATATCGAGCAGTATGCTCGTGTCCTCGGTGCAAGCGCCGCAGAGCTCGATGCCTATTACTCACAATCTCGTTACTCATTCTATCGCTCCCGTTAAAATTCACGCAAACAATTCCCCTTACCCGCTTCAGCTGTCCACAGTACATGTGCCAGTGCAGATCCCCGGGTCGACGTCTAACATAAACGTGCCAGTCCAGGTTTCGGGCGCCACGAGTAGTGTGCCATTACAGATTGCACCAGTAAATCTTCCTATTCAAGTATCGGCTACTACTAATGTGCCAGTCCAGCTGCCAGCTGGAGAAACTATTAATGTTCCTCTCCAAATTCCTGCTAGCCAAAATATCCAACTCACAGGTCCGACATTGCCATCAATGCCTCTCTTACAAAACACAACTCAACCACTTCATAGCTCCATTATTCATGTGCACATGGGTTCTAATCTGAGGGCAAATAGCATGGACGGAGGTTCTGAAATGAACAATTCTGGGCACCTACAGATGCAAGACCAAGGAGTACAAATGAAGATGAGCCAAGCTCCAGTTTCACAAGTGCAAGTGGGAACTAACTCGACGGTTGTACAAATACCGAACTCTTCCAGTAACTCTATACAGTTGACGCTGCCAAATTCTGGAGGACAGGGAGCTGTACATTTGAGAGGCGCACAGAGACAAGTTCCCCATGTTGTTTACTTACAAACTCCGACTGGACTGAAGTCTTTTACAAGTACTGACGTTATCAGCCAGGCCAGTACAAGTGGAAACCCTCCACAAATAATTGTGCGCAGACCTGTAAGTATTTCCTAATTTTCATTTACTATTAATAAAAATCAGCTTATACTTATTTATCAATAATTGTCAGATACTTAGTCTATTATTTTAGAGTCAATAACTCTCTTATCAAAGTTGCCAACCCTTTTATTCCTTAGTCACAAAATAGGGATAAAGTCATATGTAATTTTTACAGAAACAGTTATTGATATTTTGATATTCTGAAATGTTAGTAGGTATAGAAAAATATTAGTCACATTTGTTTCTGTTTAAATAATTAAAAACAAACTTAATAAAATAAATAATTATTTTATTAATTTTGTTTTTAATGATTAAAATTTTTTTTTAGCTTAGTTGTTTAGTGGGGTTCCTATAACTTCATTCTTATTGTCTTCACTTACCTTTTGAAGATGCTTATCCAAATCCCTACCTATTACATACATACACAGGCTAGGGCTTCCCTATCACATTTCTATATAGTCCAACATAAGTTTAACATCACACTAAACTAGATTATATGAAAGTCTTAATCATACCAAACACATATAGATTTTAAATTAATTTAGAATATTTATATTTGAAAATGAATATCTGTAAGGTTAATGCATTAAACTAATTTATCATACATTTGGTGTTTTAACATCTTATAAACTGCTGATTATTTAATGAATAAAAACTTTTATTGACAAAATTTTAAGACATTAATTACTTTTGCAGGTAACAAGTAATTCAAATATTAATTTGATTCCAAATGTTGGACAGAAACCTAACATTGCTCCAAAAGTTCAGGGGCCAAACAAATCTTCAATATTGGCACCGGCAAATCCAGTCCAACCAATTGTAATACAGAAACCCAAAGTCAATGACAAGATGATTGTTCCTGTGAGTATTGCCCCCGGTAATCAAGGGAAACAGGCAATAGCTTATCTCAGCACAGTGAAGAAACCGACTGCAAAAAATGTGGAAAACCAATCAATTCTAATTTCCAGCAATCAAAATAATGTAAATTCTGTGAATTCAAACAATCAAAAGCTTTTCTTAACTCCTATGAACATGCCGAAAATACAGAACACCAAGTTTATCCTGCCGGTCACCCTTCCAGCGACTATGGCATCTAAAGGTCCAATTATAAATCTCCAAATTGCAAATGGTCAGATACAAAATGATCCTCAAGGAAATATTACTGTAATGAGAGATACAGGGAATGTAGAAACTTCAGAAATGCCACCGCTACAACCCCTGCAAAAGATAGTGTCTATAAATGGGAAAGAAGCTTCTGTACCCCAAATCCCAAAAGCTGAGAAATTTGCTACATCTATTTTAGGTTCAAGGGCAGAGCCCACCGGTGAGCAAGGAGAGTATACTCTTTCAATTCCTGAAACAAATGCTTCAATGAATGATGACATTTACACTGTATCGATAGCCGATGAGGAGGATGGCCAAGCCACAGAGAAATCATTCACTTTGGCTATACCAGAGAAGGGTAAAAGCCTTTTGAATAAGAACTTAATTGATAGAAATGACATGGGCCCAGTAACGGTAGCAGCACCAGCAATTCTACGTCGTTCTTATTCAGACAACAGTGATAGAAAGACAACTAATCTCAATAATGTGAAACGTCGTGTTTCCCTGTGTGCTGACAACATATCCAACAAGACTTTCAGGTTGTCATTGCCACATTCTAAATCTATCAGTGCTCTTGACACTGATTGTAATGATGACCACAGAGTTCCGTCACTTTTTTGTAATGAGAAGCTTGATAAGGATTTGGAATCAAAGGTTGTGTTAGGAGACTCAGATACTGAGGAGTATAAGGAAAAAATTGAATGTGTTAAAAATAACATGTATAGTCATAAAGACAGTGGATATGATAAAGATATAGGAAAAGAATTTACTGATTCTGTAACTGAAGAGGACCCCCCAGGATTGGTTTGGATCAATGGAGTAGCACAGCTGAGAGGAAGTAACTTACAGTTTCAAACTAATGAGTTCGGCATGATTGATTTGATCCAAGGCGAGAACAATTTAGACCATCTTACCAATCCGAGTGCCAAGTATCATACACCTTTAAAGCAAAGGATCGAAAGAAGTCGAGATAAGAAGCCGACATCACCTGAAGATTTATATCGCTGCGATGGATGTGGATGCCACGGAATGGCAGCAGAGTTTATAACTCCAAACTTCTGTAGCGTAACTTGTCAAACTGAAAATCAAAAGATCTTACAGAAAAAGAAGGACAGGGAAAGGATTGAAATGACTAAAAAGAGAAACAAAATGAAGAAGCTACTCATGAGAAAACAAAATTTGGAAGCTGAAATTGGTCAGGAAAATAAAGAGGAAAAAGGAGCCCTCAAACAGTATGACTCAGCTGCCAGTGATAGTCAACTGTCAGACGCCAACTTGGTGAAAATGGCTGAAGATATGGTGGAAAATGAGAAATATCCATGGATGTGTGGAAAGAATGGGTTTTCTTGGATGCGATATTTAGATGTTTGCAAAGCTAAGGCAGCTCCGGTAAAGTTGTTCAAAGACCCGTTTCCGTACAATAAAAATGGTTTCAAAGTAGGCATGCGTTTGGAGGCGATAGACCCTGAGCATCCTGCCATGTTCTGTGTGGTTTCTGTTGCTGAGGTGCAAGGGTACAGGATGAGGTTGCACTTTGATGAGTATCCGGACATGTACGACTTTTGGGTGAATGCTGACTCCGTAGATATCTTCCCTCCGGGCTGGTGTGAGAAAAACGGTAGAGCGCTCAAGCCACCAGCGAGTAACGTGAACTCTACATTTTCTTGGCCAATGTACCTAAAGCAAATGCGTGCCATTGCAGCCCCACGACAGTTGTTCCCGCATATTACAGCTACAGTAAGTATTTTACTACATTTAGGGCCTGTTTCACAAACCTACTACTATTATAAATGTGAAACATCTAGTCTTCTAATAAAGTATTCGGATTTTTTGTCACTACTTACTTTATATCAAGCTACAAAGACAAAACATATAATAAGTTATCTGTCACTTATCAGAAAATTGAGAAACAGGCAGTTACAAAAATGTTCTGTGGTTGAATGAATGAAGAAAATATTGTTTCATATTTTTATATGCGAGGTGGTAAAATATAATATGAAATACATATTATTAATTTAACCATGAACAAACGGTGGTGGTATGGTTTAGTTTTAATATGCTTTATAGCCATGGAACTGTGGTGACAGGTGAGTGCATATTTAAGGCACGATGTATTTACTACTAGTTGTTGTCCGCGACTTCGTTCGCGCAAAAAGAAAACCCTCGGGAACCTTACATGATTTGCATATGAGGCAATCCGGAGCCTAAGCCCTACTACCATACCGAATTTCATCAAAATCCGTTTAGTAGTTGTTGCGTGAAACTGAGACGCCAACATTCATCTATACATCCTCACAAACTCACATTCTTAATATTAGGTCATTACATATGAAATTGGCGTTTTGTAAAGGAGGAACATAAAGTAGATTTTTTTTAAACATTATATATTTATTTAATCAAAATATATACTATTGCTATCTATGCACTTTTGCCATATCATAGGTAGTTCATTGATTCCTTTACAAAAAGCCATTTGGACAGGAATCATTAAATCTTTGAAGGCGCTTTGGACTGCCCCATCGGAGTTGAATGTTTTCCCTTGCAAGAAGTTATCAAAATTTCGAAAAAAATGGTAATCTGTTCGAACAAGGTCCGGGGAGTACGGTGGATGTCTTAGACATTCCAATTGAAGCTCCTCTAATTTGGTAGCCGTCTGGTGTGCAGTGTGTGGTCTAGCGTTGTCCTGAAGCAGCAGTGGCCTAGAGCGAATGACCAACCTCGGTTGTTTAGCAGCTAGCTTTTCCATCATGATTTGCAGTTGCTGGAAATAGACATCTGCCGTAATCGTCTGGCCAGATTTAAGAAAGCTGTAGTGAACGACACCAGCACTAGTCCACCAAACTCTCACAAGTAACTTTTTTTGAGACAATTTTCGCTTGGGGCAGGCTTTGGCTGGTTCGCCATGCTTCAGCCATTGCGATGAGCGTTTCCGATTATCGTACAAGATCCACTTTTCATCACAGGTTTTAAAATCCCTTCATTATTGTGCCGGTTGAGTAATGTAACGCAATAGTCGACGCGCGTTTGTCGGTTTACTGCACTCAATTCATGAGGTACCCACCTTTCAAGCTTTTTCACCTTCCCAATTTGCTTCAAGTGTTATCACTAACACCGCAGCCTGCAGCTAACTCGGACGTCCTTTGCGATGGATCCGCTTCCACAATAGTCTTTTAATATTCAATTCTTCATTATCAACTTTGGCCGTCCACGGGGCTTGTTCTGCAGGTCGAAATTTCCAGAACGAAAATGTTGGAAGCAAAAACGCACTGTGTTTTCTTTTGCGACACCGCCGCCATACACATCATTAATCCTTCGAGCCGTTTCTGCAGCACTGGTGCCACGGTGGAACTCGTACTCGAAAATAATACGATATTTCAGGTTTTCCATTTTGTAAACAGAGTGACGCAAAGAAATAACCAAAAGAGGAGAAAACAAATGAATTACGGTTTTCGAAACAAGTGCATGAGTAAATAGCGGTATAAATTTGAAATTGGAATTCCTAACCAAAAAAGATATATTTGAGATCAAAGTGGCCAGTACGACAAAACGCCAATTTTACATGTAAGGACCTAATAGTTATTAAATCAGACTAAAACTCCTTCAGCCATGTTGTATAATGTATTGTATATCTTAAGAGCTAAGGCCCATTTTTTTATAAAATACAAAAAAACCTTTTATTATTCTTATAACGACGAACCGGGTATTGCGACCAAGTGTTAAAGTTTGTCATGTCAAAATATACACTACCATCGGTTTTAATGACTATCGGTTATTACGAGCATAATTTACCGGTCCCGTCAATGTCGTTACAATCGGTTTTCATTTTTCTTAAAATATTGAATGTTATTTTATAATTTCATGCTTCTACTCTAGAACATGAAGCCGAACAGCTTCCGCGTCGGCATGAAGCTGGAGGCAGAGGAGCGCGGCGGAGCGTTACGCGTGGCGGCGGTGGCGGACATGATGGACGGGCGCGTATTGGTGCGCCCGGACGGCGGCGCCGACTTCTGGGCGGACCCCGCCTGCCCGTACATACACCCGGTGGGCTGGGCCGACGAGCATGGAGCTGCGCTGACGCCGCCCAAATGTGAGTACCACTTAGGGTAGCTTTCATATCCATGCGACCGCGAACAGCAAACCAGCCAATCAGGTCAACCAAACATATCTCTGGCTACGCTCACCGATCGCGCGACGCGGGTCGCGTGGATTGCTTGGTGCTCCATATAAATTCAGACTAAGAAGTGGCTCCGCGACCGTATTTCGGTCTTGGGTCGCGGTCTAGCGTCGCGCGTCGCATGCATCGGAAGGCTACCTCGAGTATTAGTCGTTTAATGAAAGGGGGAAACTGAAACAAAGGTAAAAGAGTTACACGTAGTGGCAGTGAGTAGTGACGTCACTATACTGACGTCGACCGTGCGCTTTACCCAAAGTTTTCTGCCGTGCACAAATAAACTTCGGAATAAACTGTCGCCAGCGGCATTTCCGGACCATTACGACTTGCAAACCTTTAAGATGGGAGCGTATTCCCTCTTAAAAGGCCGGAAAACGCACTCGCGACTCCTCCGGTGTTGCGGGTGTCCATGGGCGACGGTTATAGCTTTTCATAAGGCGATTCGTTTGCTCGTTTGCCCTCTATTTATAAAAAAAATACATTCATAATCGTATGATGATGGGATTGGTCGTTCTTGCAACCCAAAGTATATCCGGCGTCCAGGCTTTATTGTCACGGTCTTTCGATTACTCTCCTATTCTTTTAGAAGGGAAGTAAATGAGAAATGGCCTGATGGCAAGTGATCACTGTCGCTCATTGACACCCGCAGTACCAAAGAAGTTACAAATGTTAAACCCCTCCATCCCCTCTTGTCTTACAGGAGATCAAACCAGCATCCTTCGTGTGATCTATTAAATTTTATAATATTGAAAACTTAGTTATAATCTTGTAAGAAACAAAACTAGCTCTACATAAAATATTTGTTTAAGTTTAAACATAATAACGCGTTTTAAAACAAACAACAACCTTTAAAAACGCGATTAATTTAAGGTCATACAGCATACTAGATGAGAGAAATCATTAACATGAAGTAGAATCAACAATATAAAGATTCACACAAACAACTTAATTTCGTCTGTTTTCTTTTAATTTTAGTTCTCCTTTTATGTTTATAGTGTGTATTTACTAGGGCCAGACTTGTTTTCATATCTTTTTATAAATAATAACCTAACCAAGAGCATGTCAGGACATGTCTAAGGTGGGATCCGTAACTATCAACGCGCAATAGGTTTTCGTTCAATTACTTCTGTTGATATATCTTGATTTCGCCTAATTATTTTTCGTAGAGTTTATAGCAGGATCTATCAGCATGGAAATTTACAAGTTTCTATCTCCTATAGTTTAGAAATGCCAGGGGGGGGGGATATATAAACCACTTTGGAGGCCGATTACTCAAAAATGGTTGACTTCTTAGAAAAGTCATGAATCAAACCTTGCCTTTATTTTAAAAGACCTATTTAATGATACTGCACAAGATGTGTAAGGGGTAGAATAAAAAAAAATTCATCCCCATTTCGCATGTATGCCAACCCTAAAATATAAATTTATTATTTTTTTATGATGCCAAAACAGAGATCTATACACATTACATCACTGTACCAAATTTCATAAACTTTATTCATAATTACAGAACCTAGAAGAGCGGACAGACAGACAGAAGGAACCCTTATAGTTTCACTATGTCCGTCCGACATAACGAAACTATAAGGGTTCATGGAGTACGACTGAACCCTAAAAACGATGTTATATGTTGTGAACAAAAATTATTAATTTTAGCTCTTTAAAAGAAGCAATTTTAAAATAAATACAGGGAATTTTGTTGCACGTCTGTCTGTTTGTTAAGCTATCCCACCTTAACCCCTGAAAGGATTTAGATTAGGAGATTGGGTACACGGAAAGATTAGATTGAAAACGAAAAATTTTATTTCCTAATGAAACTTAACAAGCTTTTTTCGGAAAGTCAAAAGAAAAAGCTACCACCGGTTCAACCCTAACCCACCGAAAAGAACCGGCGTAAGAAACTCGCACGAAGCCATCTTTTAGCAAAAAGATGGAAAATTGTTCTTTTAAAAGAAATATATATTTTACATTGTAAACCTAAATCTATGTTAAATAATATAACAAAAGTATCTACACAAATACAGACAGCCTTGCAGGGGATCTTATTCTCAAGGTGTGCAATCGTTAACCAAACCATTTACTTTATAATGAGCTTTCGCACACAAATGTTCTTTGACTACTTTTTAAATTTACTAATAGAAAGATTTCGAACGTTTTCTGGCCATTGGCCCTTAAAGATTTACTTACATTGTTAAGTCTTATCACTGGTACATCTAGCTTATGCTTATTTCTAGTGTTTATACAATGATTATCACTTTTTAACTGACTTACAAAAAATGAGGCGGTTATCCGTTTGGATATATATTAGGTCCTTACATAATATGAATATGTCGTACTGGCCACTTCTTCAAATATATCTTCTTTGGTTAGGAATTCCAATTTCAAATTTATACCGCTATTTACTCATGCATTTGTGTTTCGAAAACCGTAATTCATTTGTTTTATCCTCTTTTGGTTTTTTCTTTGCGTCACTCTGTTTACAAAATGGAAAACTTGAAATATCGTATTATTTTCGAGTACGAGTTCCACCATGGCACCAGTGCTGCAGAAACGGCTCGAAGGATTAATGATGTGTATGGCGGCGGTGTCGCAAAAGAAAACAAGTGTTTTTTTGGTTCTAACGTTTTCGTTCTGGAAATTTCAACCTGCAGAACAAGCCCCGTGGACGGCCGGAGACCCGAGTTGATAATGAAGAATTGAAGGCTATTGTGGAAGCGGATCCATCGCAAACCACGAGGAATCGAGAGAACTCCTCGAAATTTATATGGACACATATAGTGATTTTAACTTTTTCTGAAGTGCGCATACCTTGGTGCAAAATATTACTTTTTGGTAGCACATGCTTGGGTTAAGCATATGCTACCAAAAAGTAAGATTTTGCACCAAGGTATACCCTGGACCCAAAAGAACTGAATAGAACTCCTTATAGATAAACTGCAAGCATAGGTATAGTGGTATACTATGTAACTTACAGTAATCATCATCATCATCATCTTATTTACAATACTTAGTGGAAGCTTGGCGCGTATTCAATTAAAACGTTCGATAATTTGTTTTAAAGGTTCTTAAAATGTGTTAATAAAGGATGTTTTTAGAGGTATGAAATTTTAAAATGTAATAAAACAAAGATGTTTTTAAATTGACTTTATTCGAAAGATACTCGTCTGGCATTATAGTTTAAATATGACTTCTGGCATATGACCGCCACGGCAGGCTCGGACTCTAAATCTGAAGGTCCAATTTTCGATTACTTTTTCCAACATTTGTGGCCGAATATCGGCAATAACGCGGCGAATGTTGTCCTCCAAGTGGTCAATCGTTTTGGGCATATCGGCGTGACTAGCGACTTCACATATCCCCACAGAAAATAGTCAAGCAGCGTTAAATCGCACGATCTTGGAGGTCAATTCACGGGTCCGAAACGTGAAACTATGCGGTTACCAAACGTTTCCTTCCTTCCATAAATCAATTGTGGCATGAGCTGTGTGACATGTCGCGCCATCTTGTTGAAACCACAGCTCCTGCACATCATGGTTGTTCAATTGATGAACGAAAAAGCCAATAATCATGGCTCTATAGCGGTCAACACTGTAACGTTCTGGCCAGCATCGTTTTTAAAGAAGTACGGACCAATTATTCCACCAGCCCATAAAGCACACCACAGTCAGTTTTTCTGGATGTAACGGTGTCTCAACATACACTTGAGGATTATCATCCCTCCAAATACGGCAGTTTTGTTTATTGACCTATCCATTCAACCAAAGGTGAGCTTCATCGCTAAACAAAATTCGCTTATGAAAATCGGGATCAACGACAATCTTGTTTTGGGCCCATTCACCGAATCTACGCCTTGCTAGGTGATCGTGTGGCTTCAATTCTTGCACGAGTTGGATTTTTTAAGCACGCAAACCAAGATATTTCCGCAAAATCTTCCATAAAGTGGATGGACACACCCAATTCATGTGCTCGATGGCGGATAGACTGATTCGGGTCTTCCTCTACGCTACGCTCTACAACAGCATTGACTTTCTGTACGCACCGTACGACGTCTCTGTGGATGCGTATTATAATTTAGAGTAAACGTGGTGCGAAAACTTTCGTTAATCTTGCGTTAATCGAATTAATTGTTCTGATGGACGATTATGTTGACCGTAAAATGGACTAGTGCGCGATACGTATTTCGAACAGAACCATGATTTTCAAAATAAATTTGCACAATTTGGAAGTGTTCTTCAGGCGTCAGTCTATTCATGTTGAAATGCCAAACCAAACTAAACATAAATCACTTGACAGCTGACAAAATGGCCGCCAGTTAAAAAAGTGTTGCCAGCTTAAAGTTATATACCTCTAATAAAACTTTATATATAACTAAAAAGGGGAAAATTATTATTTTTAAACAAAAAATTAAACCGACTTCCAGAGTAAAAATACAAAAAAAAAGTATAAAATAAATCTTGTTTTCTAAATAATTCCCCTTTTAAATTCAGCTAAAATTTTAACTATTTTTCTACACAATCATCATAATTTTGAGGAGGTCGGTACCAGCCAACTTAAACGTGAGCTCTATAAAATAATGATTTTTCAGGATATTGTTTGGGCTGGTACCGACTTTAAAATTATAAAGATTGTGTAAGAAGAAGAGAAGAAGAAGATTGTGTGATTGAAATAGTTAAAATTATAGCCGAATTTAAAAGGGAAATTATTTAGAAAACAAGATTTATTTCGTACTTTTTTGTGTATTTTTATCTTCATGAAATGACTTAAGTTTTTTCTAACGTATAATAAATTATCCAAAATATACTGAAAAGCGACGTTCAGTACACCTATATTTTCTTTAAATGATTTCAGACTGATTTTAGACATTTTATCGGCAAAATATACAGCTCCTGCGCGAACGAAAGTTTCCAAATGATGATATTATGTACTTACAGTAAAACCATGTTGCTAATAGCCCTCGGCTAACTGGTTTTTTTTAATGGAAATAACAGACGATGTATAAACAAGCGCGAATCGGACTCGCACACTTAGGGTTCCGTACCATTACACCAATATTTTACATAATATTTACATATTATTACGTTATTTTTTAACGAAATTTTCCAAGTAAGCGCATTTTACAAGTTAAGCATCTATAACTCCCAAACTAATGAAGTTACATAAGCTGTTATAGTTTTCCTATAAAGTTCATCACATGGACTACCATCATGAATTTTTTCACCGCTCGGACTGGCGCACGTGGGGCTCGGTACCAAACGGTAAAAACACGTATTTTCTATGGGCGCCCCACATAAATATTTACCCACTTACTAATAAAAATATTTACACAAGGGATAAGCTACTCAATGTTTTGTCCTTGTCTGTCAAGCGACTTTTCATACGTATCGGACAAGGACAAAACATTGAATATCTTATCCATTGTGTAAATATTTTATTAGTAAGGGGGTTATTTTATTCTGTTTTTAGTATTTGTTGTTATAGCAGTAACAGAAATACATCATCTGTGAAAATTTCAACAATCATAGCCTGGTGACACACAGACGAACAGTTGGATAGCGGAGTCTTCGTAATAGCCAATAGGGTCCCATTTTAACCTTTGGGTACGTAACCCTAAAAACTATGATAAAGGTTGAAACTTAACATTTTCTTAAATCCGAAGTTGTAACGACAACAACAAGTCTATGCTGAAACGAGCTATAAAAATAGAAATTATTTTACATAAATACATGAAAACGTGACTTTTAGCGAACACTGCCTTGATGCCATCGTTTAACTTGCGTAATACTGATCTGTTACTAATACCAGGCCTCTGTCACTCGATGTACTTGCGCTCGTTAACTTTTAACAGCGCGGTAACAGCTGTGACCTTCCAGTAACTGTAGGCATTTAAAATAGTAAGTATTGAGTTTTTTGTATGGAGTGTTTTATCTGTTACGTAATAACTATTTTGTAATCTGTGCTAATACCTACCGTTGACTGGAACCGCATTTTTGTAAACTAGATTTGACTAGAAAATGGTTTCCATCATGGCTGCATGGGTGGAAGTCCAAAAAACGAACGATAACGTTTAGCAACTTCGCGGATACAGTTTAGTGTTGCAGCGTCATATTTCGTCATCTGTATAGCATAATTTATTACACCAGTGGAAAGCTAAAAGATCAAAACATTCATGACGCTAAATGAGGAATATAAAAATATAAAGAATTTTCACCGAACCTTAATATTGTTTCATTGGATAAGTTTCTGCCACAACACATACCTATTTACTATATATACTATATATACTATATATACCAATAGGATAACAATAATATGATAATGGGACGGTTTGGGCCTTATAACTAAAACAACTATACGTACAACAGCCAATGAAATTTAAGTCGAAATTAAATATCTCATCAGGTATAGTGATCGTAACCACAGTTACGTAACTGCGCTAAACAAATTCTGATCTGATTCTGATACTGAAAATGATCGTCTTTATTAACATTTTAGTTCACCATTGAAATGTCATCGTAAAAGTATACTCATGAGTTATGAATTTATGATCGATGTAATGTTTGAACACTTATCATTATTTTGTAATATATTTTATTTTGTGTTTGGACAATAATTTAAATAAATTATAAATGAATAACCGACTTCCAAAGTAAAAATGCACAAAAAAGAATGAAATAAAACTTATTTTATAAAAAAAATCCCCCTTTTAAATTTGGCTGAAATTTTAACTATTTTTCTACACAATATTCATAATTTTTTAGTTAGTCTGTACCAGCCCGAAAAACATGACTATCTCATATATTTAAATAAACAACAATATACTATCATTATTGTTGTATATTTAGAAAGATTATATTATAATTATATATAATTAATATATTATAAAAGATTATATTATGATTTTTTTTGTGCTAATATCGTGGTCATTTCTGGCAGCTACCACAATTTTTTTGCCCACAGAAGCGGGCATCGGTTCAGCGTGTTGTATAAATAGCTGATTATAAATATGTAGTCGCGAGTCGGGCCTGCCTGACCTAGTTACAATAGCGGGCCAGTGTGCCGACAAGTTAATTCGTAAGACAACTTTACCGCTGCTACAGTTATTTTGCTAATTTTACATTATAAATGCAGTTATTGAGGACACATGATTGAGGTGGCACGTGCGTATGCATGCACTTTGCCACGGTGGCAAAATAAAAAAAAAATACAAGATGTTTATTGTCAGAAGACGAATTCGGAATGTCGAAGTCCCGCCCACCGCGCCGCTAGTGGAGGACGGACGTTCACAATAATTGCTGTTCGATTATTTTAAAATGTTTCGATCCGATCACTCGGAGATATTAAACGAGGTATATTTTAACGTAGCAGGATAATATTATTATCGGCGCTTGTTTACGAATTACATCACACAGTCGACGTCGCGACGACCCGCCGACTGGATGTCCACGAGGTCTGAACGATCTTGATACTTGTTAGATAAAAGATAATTGCAAAAATATGTATGTAGAGGGACAAAATAACTTAATTTCTTAGTATTTTAAAATGTCCGTCATAGTCAGTTAAAGTTTTTGTGATGTGTATAAATTCTGTTTCGTTTATTTACAATCGAAAGATATTTGTTGTGTTTGTGGCAAATAAAAGTTGCGGTCGACTTTTACTATTTATATTCAAGGAGATAAGCGATAATAATACTTATTAAACTACTGTGCACAGAGATTACAATTATATTACATTACGGAGAACTAATTTTAAAATATTACTATGTATTTGACTTATAAGTAGATGTTACAAATACTTTTATTACATAATATAATTATTAAGTTGAATATAAGATAGACTTATAGAAGCCCTCATATTACCATTCTAGTTTCTATCACTATCCAAAAATTAATTAATTTCTTACGTATGATAACTCGCTCAGTGTTAGCTGTATATACCATATGCTAATTAACATACATAATATATTATTTTGTGTTCTGAATTAATAAACGTAAAATATTATAATATCAATGAATATTTACTAAGAATGAAACAATTTGTCCGATTTCTAGACAGTTCCTGTAAAATGTACTAAAATTTTTGTGCAGTACTAGAGTCGCATCTTGTTTCACTTACCAATTTTCTCTTATGTTCAAAAATATCATTGACAGTTATTATAAATGACCATTTAAAAATATTTTTTCATGTTTTGTGGTTAGTAGGTACATGTAAATCAATATTATCCTCCATTATAATATTATTCAAAACTTCCGGTTTAGTTGCGTAAAGGACAAATGTCTTTTGAATTAAACTGCCTTCCCGGAAATGTTAATTATAAAAAAAATACACAACGGATAAGCTATTCAATGTTGCTGTCTTTGTCTGATACGTTGGAAACATCACTCGACAGACAAAGAAAGCAACATTGAATAACTTATCTGTTGTCTAAAATATTTATGTCATCGCAACGGATAAATGCATTGTATCCCACGCCTACGTTGCTTCGACGTACGACATCACAATACTTAGGGTGATGGAGCAGCGCATTGAAATTTCGCGTTCGACGACGCAACGCAAATGGGGCAAAGTCATAAAAAAGTATGAAATAAAACTTATTTTATAAATAATTCTCCTTTTAAATTTGGCTGAAATTTTAACTATTTCTCTACTCAATCTTCATAATTTTGAAGTTGGTGCCAGCCTGAACAAAATCCTGATAAAACAATATTTAGAGGACACACGTTCAAGTTGGCTGGTACCGACTTCAAAATTTTGAAGATTGCGTCGAGAAATAGTTAAAATTTCAGCCAAATTTAAAAGGGGAATTATTTAGAAAATTAGTTTTGTTTCATACTTTTTTGTGAATTTTTACTTTGGAAGTCAGTTTAATTTTTTGTTTAAAAATAATATCTTTTTCCCTTTTTAGTGACATTTGTTAAATTATTATTAACACATTTTAAGAACGTTTAAAATAAACGATCGAATGTATAATTGAATACACGCCAAGCTTCCTTTATGTATTGTATATAAGATAATGATGATTACTGTAAGTTACACAGTGGTATATGCTTGCAGTTCTTTAAACAATGTTGAAATTTCCAAACGCGTATCTTTAAAGACTAAGGAGTTCTGTAAGTGCTTTTGGATCCAGGGTATACCTTGGTTCAGAATCTTACTTTTTGGTAGCATATGCTTGGGTTACTTCTGAAAAAATCAAAATCACTATATATGTCCATATAAATTTCGAGGAGGTCCCTCGATTCCTCATGGATGCCAGGTTCATCATTCATCAGGTCACCGCTTTGGTGAAAACGAGACCAATTTCGGATTATACCCAGTTTTACACCAAAAAAATAATTTTGAAAATCGGTCCATAAACGGCAGAGAAATGTTCAAAGATATCCGTGTCGGTGTAAAATACTATGGAAGTACCTATTATATCATCATTATGTCATGATTTATGGTGTGATGATGGTGGTGACGATGATGATTACTTTAATTGACATAGTGGCTTATGCTTGCAGTTCTTTAAGCAACGCCGAAATCCGCAAACATGTATCTATAAGGAGTCAGGAGTTCTGTTCAATACTTTTGGGTCCAGGGTATACATTGGTGCAAAATCTTACTTTTTGGTAGAATATGCTTGGGATACTTCAGAAAAAATTGAAATCACAATATGTCTATATAAATTTTGAGGAGTTCCCTCGATTCCTCATGGATCCCATCATCAGGTCACCACTTTTGTGAAAAAGCGACCAACTTCAAAGTACCTTTACATAAAAAAATATTTTTAAAATCGGTCAACAGTCTGTGGAGTTATCGTTGAACATACAAAAAAGAACATACAGCCGAACGTATAACCGCCTCCTTTTTTTGGAAGTCGGTTAAAAATCTATGATAAACGATGCAGTGCAACGCACTAATGGACCCCCTTACTCAGTATACGAAACATAAAACTTGAATTTACTCAATTCACCGAATTAAATACCCAAGTGATTAACGCTAACCTTGACGTTACAAATATAAGTTTAAAACACAAGTATTAAGTAACAAGGTTGTAACGGTAATGTATATAATTATTATACGCAGGTTACCTTAAACGCCTATTCGTTACGACCATTTGAGTATTTTGCTTGAATTCGTGTTAATTGTAATGAGCGAAAAAGTTCAACTTATATTCTTACATCTACAACAAAAAGAAAACGATACCGACGTTGCTACTAGTATAATATATATGATCAGGTCCAATTTAAGATTTTTGTAAAAAAATCTTACTAATATGATAAACCCGAAAGTTTGTATGTATGGATATTTGTTACTCTTACACGCAATAACTGATTTTGACGAAATTTGGTATCTGAAATTCGGTATTGAGAAAATCTTTACTCAAATTTTTGTTAATAGCTTTTTCCCGCGGCTACACTCGCGTAAATACAGTATCCCACGGGGATACTGTACTTTTTTGGTATAAAATGTAGCCTAAGTCTTAATCCAAGTTAATCCAGTGCTTAAACTACTATCATACCAAATTTTAATCAAAATCCGTTTAGTAGTTTTTGCGTGAAAGAGTAACAAACATATCCATATCCATCCTCACAAACTTTCACATTTATAATAGTAGTAGGACTAGTAAGATTTATTTTGCACTTTTAGAAGACAGGAAGTTGTTTTCCTAGTCATTTTTCTTTTATTATTACCTACTTAGTAAGCTATCTGTAATCCTCCTTCGTTATAATATATTATTTCATACGGCCATTCGTAAATTAGCATACAATAATTATTCGTCGTCCACACTTGGCGGCCGTCTCGGGTCACATGATCACCAAACTGTTTGCTAGAGATCTCTTCGATCTCTTCTGATCTGAAGGACTCTTGACGGGTAAGTTCAGATTATTTACGGTAGTTTCATATAATAAGTATATGTAATGTTTGTTATTGATTATTATTGATTTTATATAGGAACAATATTATTTTCTGGGGATTTATAAGTTATTAGAAACAACACGGTATTTTCCTGTAATTTTTTTTGTACAAAATGAATAGTGCTCTGAAAAATAAGACAGTTTACAAAAGAAATAGTATACTAAAAATAAATAGTTTCAAAGTAAGTGCGGATTGTTTGCAGCACTTATGAGTCTTGCGAAAACAGCCAATACAAAAGTAGTACAAGCATGTGACGTCGACGCTTGTATGTTGCTACGAAATATTGTATGGTCATATGCACAAAATTTCTAATGTTTCCGAAGTTAGCGCGTTTATGTTCATACTTATTAGTAAATCTTTTTGTATTTGATGTAAGTAAAGTAATTGTGTAAGTTTTTTACAGAAATATTGTAAAAAAATATTCTAACTTTTTTGTGACTTTGAAATGCATCTAATTACAAAACTACACATGAAATAATTTATAATATAACTTAACTCTTTTTACTTTTATCAAGTTATTATAAGTACCTCATTATTTCTTAATGTTTAAAAAAAAAAATTGACATGTAGGCAATTACTAATTAACCTATTTAAAATTTTGATTCTAATAGGGATATTTGTTTAATAATATGCATTGCAAAGATTATAAATTACAAAAGCTTGTCTTTCAGACTCAACTTAAAAAACCGCTACTCAAAGAGCATTAGTCGACCTAGCAGAATACGATATTTTCCTGTAATTTTTTTATCACATTTATGAATAAGTAATGATCTGAAAAATAAGAAGCTTACAAAAGGTAAAATACCCAAAATGTAGATAAAATATCCAATTCAGCGCATCTCTCTAAGGCAGAAAAGCTAAAAAGTGTCCGACAAAAGTAGTCAGTCAAATAAAAGTTCCAAAACTGGCCATAGTGGCGCTAGAGTCTTATATGATATGAAGTTAGCAATAATAGTAAAGTTAGTTGAGTTAAATAAGTAACCAATAACTAACCAACTCTCAACTAACTTCACTCCATCTATTATTGCTAACTTCATTTGCTTTGAAATGTACCCTGTTGCTACTGTGGCGCCACCCTTATTTGACGCATTACAGCGGACACTTTTTACATACTTAATTTAAACATTATAATAATAGTTAATCGTGAAAACTTGTAATTGGCCCTATACCACTTACTCTGTTACTAGTCTTGCACCTTCTAGCTGTAAGTTTTCCTTGAAAATAAAAATACAGAGATAGTTCTCCTTTCCTCTACACTCCATAAGCGCAAGAAAGTATAGATTATAGAGGCTGTCAAGAAGCGATAAATTTGACACACATTGGAGTGCCAAGGACTTTGTCGCGCTTTAACCATCTCGGCACGTTTCGCAAATTGTGCTAGGACGCCGGTAGTCACAATGTTGTCATAGGTTTCTATCTCATTCCTTCCCTAATGCTATCTTTGTCCACAGACTACAAGGAGGAGGTGTTCTCGTGGGAGGCGTACCTGGCGGAGACGATGTCGACGGCGGCGCCGCCCCGCGCGTTTAAGACTCGCGCGCCGGTTGGTTTCAAACCCGGCATGAAGCTGGAAGTTGTTGACAAGAGGGTGAGTATTTTCAAAAAGCTCATGTTGTCTCAGTGTCGAATAGGTTGTTCGAAAGTTTTGTCACTTTCTTACGTTATATCAAACGACAGAGACTAAAGATGTAAGTAATATGTCTGAATTTTATCAGAAGATTGTGAAACTAAGGCTGTAAGCACACGGCGTATTTTAAACGCGCAGTCGACGCGCAGATGACGTGCATTAAGGTTTTTTATATCAATAGAAATACAGACGCAAAACACGTCATTTAAAAAACTTACCTAAGTATTTTAAGTCCTTTTCCGGGGCGGCAGAGACCCCATGGCTATGTGAGACTCGTGCATCAGGCGTGTACCGAATACCGACCATATCAACGATGGGATTTCATAGATCTATCCACAGGAAGAAAGTCCAAAGAACTGCACAGTGTATACCTGTAGTAACTAGTAATAAGTTTTCGGTCGTTCACAATGACGGTAGTAATATTTTTTTTGTGACAGCGTGGTTTTATGGTTCCGTACCCAAATAGTAATAATAACCAAGAGCATGTCAGGACATGTCTAAGGAGGGTTCCATATCTATCATATTGTTTCTTTTTATCAATCTACAATAAAAATAAGTCACTTATATACATATTATGTAAGTGACTAGATCGTATATTCTATACAAAAACAAATGTCTATGTGAATATTAGGTCTAGGTATTACTAATTAGTCTTAGGGATTAAAGTAACTGCGACCTTTTGACATGGAAATCTAGTTTGAGCTAACCTTGGCCCTAATTTTATTTAAAACTCTTGCTTTCATTGCGTGTTATAATCCTTCGGAGAAATTGTACGATGTTTATTTACAAACAAACATAATGCCTTGTAAATATCGGTAAGGGAGCGCGTCCTTAAATTGCGTGAGACATTTTCGAAGATTTTTTTATATTGTTTTGCTGAGATCCTCCCTCTCCCCAAGTTAGATTTGGCTGGATCTTTTCTTGATTTGCGATGTAAAATGGCGCCAATCGCCGATACTTTCGCTCATTATCGTGGTGACGAGGGCTGTTACTAGTAAAAAAAACGTATATAATCAAAAGTTTTTGATTTATCTTTTTTTGAGTTCAAATAACGTTTACTTGACAATAGATAGCAAAATAGTCTTAGAAAATGTATTTAAATAAAAATATGCTACTTTAAATCAGATTAACTCTATCGTTACATACACACCGGCATATTTAGCGGAACATAAAATAAAGGTTTGATATCAGTATCATATAAGGTTGCTGGCTGGTTTATACGTCAATTAATTTAAAAAGAAATATTTTCAAATTAAGAAAACAACAGAACAGCACATTTTAATTGTTTTAATTTTATTCAAATACACCTTATCTGGAGCAAACTTCGAGTATTTCTTCCTTCTGAGTTTGATTTAAAATTTCATTGAAATACTGTTTTTTGTTAGTTTTTTTTTAATCGCATATCTTTTTGAGAGTTGAGGACTGAATTATGCCTGACTTAGCCCCAACGGAGATTGCCGGGGCACTCGAAATGCGAAGAAATGGTCAAACCTACAGAGTGATATCCAGAGATCTTCGTCGACCAGTTTCAACGATTCATCGCAGTATCCAACGGTTCAGGGAGACCGTTACTTATGTGAGAAGAGCAGGACAAGGCAGAAAAAGACGCACTTCGAGTAGGGATGATCGTTTCATTCGGCTTCGTGTACGTAGGAACCCCCGTTTGACGGCCGTCCAAGCCCGACATGAGTTAAAAGCAGTGCGGGGTGTAACCGTAAGTGAGCGTACGGTACGAAGAAGGTTCGAAGAAGCTGGTTTGGGTTCATTTGTGCCCGCCAAGGCTCCAAGGCTCGAGGTAAATCATCGTAGAAACAGGTTAACTTTTGCTCAGGAACATCGACTTTGGATCGCGGACCAATGGAGTAAGGTATTGTTTAGTGATGAGTGCAGAATTCTCTTAAATCAAATTGACGGCAGGAAAAGAATATACAGACGCAAAGGAGAACGATACATTCAGAAAAATTTTGAACACTACAGTTGAAAACTACAGTTGCATACGGTGGTGGATCAATAATGGTTTGGGCGGGCATTTGTTTGGGAGCTCGCACAGACTTGATAGTGATTGACAGAGGGAGTCTGACTGCAGACCGCTATATTAGAGAAGTTTTAGAAGAAAATGTCATACCGTTTGCCCCATATATCGGTGGCGATTTTGTTTTTATGCAGGATAATGCTCGGCCGCATACCGCTCGGGTAACTCAAGCTTATATTAATGATATGAATATCACTGTTATGGAGTGGCCGGCGAGATCACCGGATATGAACCCAATAGAGCACGTTTGGGACTTGCTGAAAAGAAAAGTTAAGTCCAGAATTCCAGCTCCTGCCAACGTGGGTGAACTGCGAATCGCCGTAGTTGAGGAATGGCGGAGACTATCCCAGGAGACCATAGATAACATAATTCTCAGTATGCCTAGACAGGCAGAAACTTTAATAAGAGCACGTGGAGGAAATACGCGATATTAATCACCATTTTTCTAATTTAATTAATTGTTATTTTAATATTAATTTTCACTTTTCCCGGTCACATGAAAAGTTCAAAAATGTACCATTTTTCACTAATAGCCTTTACTCTCAAAATCTGTTCTTAATGTGATTTCATTTTAAGTAAAACAAATGAATCTTTAAATAACAAAAGAAGTGTAGTAAGTAGATTTTAAAATAAAACCATATTTTTTTAATTATGGACCTTTTTTTTGTGTTCCGCTAAATATGCCGGTGTATTTAGTTGAGTCTTATTTGTCTTCTGAATAAAAAAATAAGAAACAAATCAAAATAAAAATAAATTAATTAGAAAAATATGGCGTTTCAAACAATAGTCTGAGGAGTGAGTGTTACATATTGCAACTTACAATAAGAGAATAATAAGTATTTAAAAGAATATAATCACATAATCATGATATTTCTGTGTCTGAAAAAAAACATAATCATGATAAAGATTTCTGTGAAGATTTAACTTATTTTAAAGTATTCTTTTTCTTTTTAATAAAGATGAAGAACTCTGTATATTAATCTGAATGAGTAATTCTGCTTTCATTAAAAATTCTCGAAAAGCGGGACCCAGCCTGTCCCGCGCGGGACATTTAATTTTGATTTAAAAATCGGGACGTCTGGCAACGTTTCTGAGGATCCTTTCTCTTATGCAACCCGGGGTTGTCACTCAACTCTTCCTCGTATACAACAAGGGTTTTCACGTTTCCAGGTGCCGTTCCTGATCCGCGTGGCGACGGTGAGCGCGGTGCGCGGGCACCGCGTGCGCGTGTCGTTCGACGGCTGGCCGGACGAGCTGTCGTGCTGGCTGGACGATGACTCGCCCGACATTCACCCCGTCGGCTGGTGCCTCAAGACCGGACACCCGCTGGAGCCGCCGCTCAGTGAGTATCCAATCCCCCTTTTTAATGGTGCAGGAGTCGAGCTCTCCAAATACTAGAGGCGCATTAAATATACAAGACCGACATGCTTACCGTAGTTACCGGCCTTTACGAGTGCTTTTCACAGTGTAACTGCTTTAAACGCATTAAGAGTAAAATTTCAAGCTCACGACACGAGCAACACTATTTTGGATTCTAAATGGCAAATAAGGTTTCATTTCTCCTATGTGCATGGTGCACTCATACAGTATAATATGCGTCATGTTCTTTATTTTATATGAAGATCGTATTGATCCGCAAGTACCGTAAACCCGTTAAGTGGCAACTGAACGTCATCAGCCCATAAAAGTTTTCACACCGAGACGCGACGCCGCGGGTATATCTTTTAATGTAGTAACAAAGTTATATTTTGTATTGCTAGTGCGCGTTGCGTCACGTTGCGTCTCGTGTAAGCTGACCCTAACAGGCTTTCACATACAATGGTTTTTTCTTGTTTTGTGTTACTATACTAGCTTCTTTTGCTTTACAGCGGCGGAGGAGCTGCGCCTGGCGGGTCCGTGCGGCGTGGGCGGGTGCCGCGGGTTAGGCTCGGTGCGCGGCGGCGCCAACAAGCAGCATGCCGCGCCTGCCGCCTGCCCCTACCGCGCGCCGCCGCCGCCGCTGCCCGATCGCCTGCAGCCGAGGTTAGTACACACTACACCCATCCCCGTTCCCCATTCACCCGAATACCTCATTCGTTGTACGTGAATACTACCAGGAATATAGAAAACCGTCTGTCTATTTAGTCTCGGGAATTTTTGAAAAATTCACGAAACATAAATAAACTGACATTATTGTCAAATCTACGATATTTAACCAATCACATGCCAACTACGTGTTGCTGCAATAGAAAATGAAGTTCAGTGCAGTTTTATTTTACTGGTCAGGTTTTTCGTAAATACAAGATCAGTTGGAAATCATCCGCCCAATAAGTAGCGAAAGGGATATTATTGATGTATCATGACTTATGAATACGGCCGTACGTTGTACATGAAAAAAATACCTTAAAATGGCCACGCCCCTCCACTGCGCGCTATGCATAGTACACCTCACTTAACGTAATCATTTGATCCTTTTGCTTTCTTGTCGCGCGATTGCTTCTAAAGTACAAAGGAATATTGTAGGACAAATAACAGTAACTATTTAAATCAGCTACCGCTATTCAAATGTGACATGAAATTGCTGTCTATTGCTAAATTTTACAAGTTCATACAACGGAAAGCTGGGAAGTATATGTAAACTTTAATTATTATTTTGCAGGCCTCCTAGCAAACCGCCTAAACCCATACAGTCGAGTACTCCTACTAGTGACACACAGAGAGAAAAGTAAGTTTAAAATAATGTTATTGCTTATCCCTTAAGCAATAACATTACACACCTATACTACGTGACCACTTTTTACCCTTTCTTTGCCTTCCTTTCCACGTAGTACTTCGTAATTATGGTTTAAAAATCTTTTTTTTTTTTTCAAAAAAAAAGTTAAAGCAGCTTGTAGTTAAAGCGCCTTAGTCACGGTCCGGTCACGGTAATTATGGCCGTCGCGCGATATTTTACTAGAAGATGATGACTACGTCACAAAAATCTAAACCCACTCCCGCCCCCTGTGACCAAGCGAAATTCTTTGAAGATCCACCCCGCCAAAAAATAGGTTATGTAGTATGAGTATGTTCTCTAAAGTATCATTATAGTAATTTGAGTATGATTGTATATAGTATACCAAAAAAAAAAATTAATCTGTTACTAAATGTATGTGATTTGTTACAGATTACCAAGAGGACGACCTCCGAAGCATAAACGAGTCGAGGAAGTCATTAAGAATGACCCAGTATGTATTGCCTTAATTATGATAATTGATTGCACACTCTCGAAATCGTTTTTAATTAAGGTATAAATTATATTTTGAATCGGCGCGAGCGTAAGAAATTATTTGATACTTAGTAGACCAGTATGCAGGGTTGGAAAAAAACACTCGGATTGAGCTCTCTCATGATCGTGACTAATTTTGCTGCCTTGCCCTGCCAAGTCGCTTGCGTGTTTTTGAGTGCTCTAATTCAAAAGTCGTTGAGTGAGTGTTGCCAGCCCACAGAGGCGGCACAACCTCAAAATGTATTGCAAAATTAACAAAAAAAAATGTATGAAATAATTTAAGAAGTGTAAGTAGGTATAGGCTTTTTATGTATGTTTAAAACATAATGTTTTAAAGGGGTTTTTTTTCAGTGTTTTAAACAATGATTTAAACACTTGTTTTAAGCAATTGCCAACCCTGCCAGTATGGCCCGACTGAGTTTTCGGGAAGTTCATAATAAGCTGGGAAATACGGTCACCCATTGACGAGATACAATCATTACAAAATTAAGATTCTTGTAGGACAGTCAAGACGGAAATTAATAAATATCAAATTTATTTATTTTAAGACGTCACATAAATTATCGTTGGCCTCGGGGGCCACGTTTCTGGCGATTAGCGAATAATTTCTCTTCGATATTTTTGTGGACTGTATTTCAGGAGGTATCTGGCGTCGCCAGGTTAATATGCAGTAATAATAAAATGAAAGTGGAAGAGTGATAGGAAGGATTCGCTTACCGAACCAGCTTCTGTGCGGGCGTCTGCAGCTGGAGTCTTCTCTCTTTCTTCTGCTCACAACACTTTAGTCTTTCCAGAATTCTTATCGCGTTCTATATGAAAATATCTCACTTTCGTGGGCGGTAATTAATAGCGAAAAAGCCTAAATAATACACACGCTGTCCGCCATTGCACTCTCGACGCGCACTCGTTGTAATGTCCGCGTATTCGCATTTCTTCGGTTAGCGTGGGAGCGGGGAAAGGGGGGTTAGAATACTGCTTTATCGATATTATGAAATGCCATTTATAGTGGCGTTCGACGTTCCCAGATGGCGCTACCATTTGCCCCCGGCCTTAAAGGGTTGCCTTTAAAAATATGAAAATAATAATAATTTAGCTATGTTAGGTGTATCCATTATCGCATAACCTATCCATAGACTAAGACAGCGGTATTAATAATTAACTTAAGTAATAACAAATAATCTTATTATCTAGATGCCTAAACTAAAGGAGATCCAGCCTTAGCTAAATTTCACTGCGTCGGCAGTGGGCAGAGACGTACGACAGGGCGCACGTAACTTCCCTTTGCGGTTTTCACAGTAACAACGCGGGTTGTACCGTCTTTAGAGGTATGTAATTTCTCAACGATGCCTAATGGCCACGAAATTGTTGGCGAATTATCGTTGATAATAATCACCAACATACCCTCCTGTATAGGAGACCCAGGAGTATTCCACTTGGATCTAGTCTGAAGCTGGTGAAGATATTCTAAACGCTAACGTTGCCAGAACGATTGTACAAGCTTATCTAACAATGTATGTCTCTGGAGTAAACTAGATGAGTTTACTTCAGGCGCGGGAAGTGATGACAATGGCACCATGTTTAAGAAATGTGCAGGAGTTAACGCTGACGGTTCCGCGGGATCGCTACTTAAAGCAGTGAGCGGACGCGAATTAATTAATGCTTCAACTTGCGCAAGGACAGTTAAATGCTCCTCACAAGAAAGAATTTGTTGCCCTATAACCTTGAAGAGATGCGTTTTAATTACCTTAACCATGCTCTCCCAACATCCCCCAAAATGTGGTGAAGCCAGCGGAATAAACTTCCAATCAATACGATTAGTGGAAAGCTCTTCCTGCAGATGCGTGCGGTACTCCTTATTTAGGAAATTATAAAGGTCGCGTAGATATGAATTTGCACCCACGAAACATGTGCCGTTATCCGTGTATAAACACCGTACGGGGCCGCGCCGCGATAGAAATCGTTTTAGTGCGGCCAGAAATGACACCGTCCTCAAATCCGTCGCAACTTCGATATGCGTAGCGCGCGTTGCCATACACGTAAAAATACATAACCAGGCCTTACGACTTTTAACGCCTCGACCGCGAACTGGGGTGTATTGGAGTAGTCACATACTGGTTGCGTAATCACAACCAGTATGCTTAAACGCTTTGTATACTTGATTAACGCGCTGACAAGGAAGGTCGGCCATAAGAGGAAATATCAGGCGCGGGCGAAATTTAAAACAAGTGTTACATTTATGTATCCTGTGGCGAATTATTCGCCGCGCAGCAAAGATCCAATATTTATGCCGGAGTAAGGACATAAGCAACTCTGGACCAGCATCGAGATGCTTCTTGTAATATAAATCAACAAGAAGATCTACTACATGATCGTGACGCGGTAGAAGATAAGGATGCTTATAGTTGTACGGTTCGTTCGAATTCGACAGACGACCACCAACGCGTATTACGCCGTGCTGATCAAGGAACGGCTTAAGTTTAAGAAGAGCGGGGAACAAGATTTATTATTTTTCAAATTTTTAATATCGTTACTAAAGTAAACCGTCTGTACGGCTCGCAATAATCTATACTCCGCAAATTCATGATCGGAACTTGAAATAAAAGTCCCGTTAGGTAATAACCTAAGAAACCTATAAAAATAAACGATGGCGCGTAGTAATTTAGACCACGACGACATGCGTAGAGCGAGTGTGTATAGTGGGGATTCCACAATTTCTACGACTACGGGGTGAGACATAGATTTCCGCTCGGGTACGTCTTCTTTCTCCGTATCGTGGTCAAAGGGTTCAATGGGCCACTCCGACGGATCATGTGAAATCCAGGTGGGTCCATGATGCCACAATGAATGATCTAGAAGCCTACCAGGAGTAATACCGCGAGACAGGCAATCGGCAGGATTTGCAGTACCTGCGACGTGATTAAAACAAGCGGGGGCGATGAGTTCGATTATCTTAGTAACGTGGTTTGCGACAAAGGTATGCCAGCGGTGCGGAGAGGAACGAATCCAAGAGAGGGCCACCTTGGAGTCCGTAAACGCGTATATTCCCTTAATGGGATAGTGAGACGAAACTGTGTCTTGAACTCTACGAAGTAGTTGAGACAACAGAAGGGCCGCGCATAATTCCAGCCTCGCAACCGAAATAGTTTTAACCGGCGAGACTCTAGACTTAGCACAAACCAGTTGAACAGTGTAGTTAGAACCAATACAGAGCTGTACATACACGACTCCTCCGTAAGCGCGTTCACTAGCATCGGTGAAACCTATTAAGTTGACAGTGCAACCATCGACCAATCCTAGATGACGCGGTATATTAATTTGGTTGAGTAGGGGAAGCTCAACGCAAAACCGCTTCCAAGCCGCGACTTATGTGATCGGGTGGTGCGTCTTCCCACTCGCACTTAGATAGCCAAAGCTCTTTTATTAAGAGCTTGGCGTATAAAATGCTGGGAGCCACGAAACTCATTATGTCCCATAGTCGAGCCACTGTGGACAACATAGTGCGTTTGGTGCACTTACCATCAGGTGTCGCGACGTCGAACCGAAAACTATCACAGGCTCTGTCCCAGCGTAAGCCAAGAACCTTACGCGGTAAAGACTTCTCAAACTCAATGTCTGTAGAAGCCTTGTGTGACTTAGGTTTCGTGCTAGAACGTCTTGAGAGTTACTTGTCCATTTGATAAGGTCAAATTGGCCTGGCTTGAAAAGCTGAGTAAGCTCTTCACAAAGCGAAACTGCGAGCGGAACGTTCATGACGCTACAAACTATGTCATCCATGAATAGAGCGGAAGGAGGAGCGGTAACGGAAACGAGAGCGGTAGCGGTAGCGAGAGCGAGAGCGGTAGCGGTAGTTTATGAGAAGGAGACTCTTCTCGCGCCGGGCCCCTGAAAAGGGCCTTGGGCGGGGAACCAATACCATGGGCTAGAGCCTCTCTAATTGGGGTGGGATGACGCGCCCAGTACGAGTACCGGGCGCATTTAGTCAGTTTTTAGGAAAGACCCCCCGCGGCAGAACGCGGGGGAAACCCGAGGTGGCAAGGGAATGACGCGGTAACGAGGGCCGTGGGCGGCCAAGACCTGCGGTCGACTCCGACGACGCGTGGGGTCCTGGTCCGGGGACCAGGAAGCGTGTATGGGTCCACTCCCGCACGCGCCGCTTTTGCCGACCACGGACACAACCGACCAGGGAAAAGGAGGGGGGGAAGGGTGTTCCCGAGCCCCAGACTTTTTATGTCGGGGGGGAAAGAGGCTGCCACGGGGCTGACGTGTTGGGCAATAGGGCTGCCCCACGTCATACTCCGGGCGCCCTAAAAGTAGTTGCGTCGGTTTTTATAGCCGCGTGTTTTGCGGGCTCCGGGGCGATGGAGATTTCCAGGGCTGTGGTAGCCGAGGAGGTGGCACTGGGTGTGCGCGAGGTGCGCGGGGAGCGCGAGAGACGCGGGGAGCGCGAGGGGCGCTGTGGGACCCGCGTGTGGTCAGGCTGCGGTGGAGCGAGCATGGGTGGCTCCAGCTCCAGGCTGCTGGCTGAGGGAGAGGCGGCAGCCCAGGGGGTGGCCTCAGGAGCTGCGGCATCCTTCCTCCTGGTTCTCGGCTTCTTTATCCTCCGCACGGAGGAGTCGAGGGCCGGGGGGGCGACGCGTCTAGGTATGCTGTCGTTGGCCTCCGCCATCAAAGATGTTGAAGTTGGCGGAGGAGGTGGGGCCTCCTGCACGGGGGGAGGCGAGTCGGAGTTTACGCAGGGGGTGGAGGGGCGGACCTTGTCTGCTCGCAGTTTCCTTGCCTCCTTGCGGTACTTCGGGCAATCCCTGCTGTTGCCTGGGTGGGCCCCACTGCAGTTTGCACAGGTGGGCGTCTCGGTTGGGCAGGGGGGCAATCCCTCGCAGTATGTTCTCCGGCACACTGGGCACAAACTACCTTACGGTGGCAGTTGGGGGCTGGGGTGCCCGAACTGGAGACATCGGTGGCATTAGGCTGGGCCGCTACGGCCCCGCCAAGCTTCGATGTAAATTCCCGGCATATACAAGAGTTCGGTTACCTTGAATATGCCGGGGACGACGTCAGGGGCCCGAACGATGCGGGCGAAGTAGATGCAGTGGCCGGGTTCGGACCTTGCTGGAACTTCGGACACGTATTCCGCCACGTATCCTAGTTCGGCGAGTCCGGCCTTGATAGCTTCGGTGTCAGTGGCAGAAGGTAGGCCCCTAATTCCTACCTTAATTGCCCTGTCTTTCGGCAGCGAGAACGAGAACCAGGAGGCGTGACCCTGCTTCTCCAGGTCTGTGAGGTAGGTTTTGACGGTCCGGTATTCGTGTTCGCTTCGGGGCGTGAAGCGAATACCGGGGCCGCTTTTCTTGGCGTTAGGTGCATGCCCCAAGATGTCACGAAGACAGCGGAACGCACCCAGTCGTCGATCCTCTCGGCGACCAAGGGCGGGTAGCGAGACGTGTTGGGGGGTGGCGACATTTTTGTTGTCACACATGCCGGAGCGTGGGGTCGGTAGGTGTCTACCTGAGGACTGGTGGCACTCACCTCGGCGTAGGTCAGCTGGCGGTCGGTGTACCTGGCCGTCTGTGGTGTAGTTAGGTCGATGAGTGGAGGCGGGAAGGTGGGCGCCGCGGTAACGATACTCACGCGGGCTAGAGCGGATTTCTGTGGCCGCAGTGGGTGCGGCTCGGCGGTTGTCGCGCGGCTGTGGGGCCGGCGACACGTCAGGTGAGCGCGGAGAGCTCGTGGCGGGCAGGTGTGGGCCGCGCGGCGTGGTGGTGTCGCGGCTGGGGAGCCGGCGAGGGGCGGGCTGGGCCCGCAGTGGTGCGGGGGGTGTCCGCTAGTAGGACGCTGTCAGGTCCAGGGTGTGCGGCAGGCTGGCGAGGGTCGCTCGCATGCGCAGTGCGGCGCGATGCGCGCCTAGGTTTTGCCGAACCCTGATCGGCTGTACGGGACGGGGGCCCAGACTCGCCGCAGGCCGTCGTCGGGAGGCATTGGGGCGGGGGGGTATCAGTACACCCCCGCGAGAATGCCGAGGGCGACCCGGGGCGGGCGGTGTCCTGTCCGCACAAGCTGGGCTCGGCGAGCATACGGTGGTGCGTGTTGTCCGGGATCGAGCGTGAGCTGGACCTCGATGAGGCCGGGCTGTACGTTGTCTCGGAGTCCGCACGAGCGTTCAGGTGGTCGTGGCGTGGTAGCCACGAATGTCCGTCCGTCATTGGTAGTCCGTCATGTTTGCACTTGGTAACACAACATAAAAACACACGAGTCACACAAACAGTCAACACTGAACGATTATAACATTCCGACGTAATAAAACTACTTTGTGAGGCGCTGTCTAGTAAGCATCGCACGACTATGGGTTTGTCATTTACATCGAAGACAATAACCTGGGCGGTAGCCAATAAAATTGTTTGTTTTGCTGAGTCGCGCACTGTATATCGAGCGCGCGCGGGGTGCGGGTTCCGCCTACAATCTCTAATCGCTAGTTTACGTGCGAGCGACGTTAAGCACAGTGACACTTCGTTATTATGTTCGACTCGAACACCTGTACGTGTAGGTATTCGATCGGCCTGTGGCGTCGGCATCGGACGGCGAGAACTGTTATTATCAAGTTCAAGGTCACGCGTGTCAGCTGACTGCCGGGTCTTATCGAAGTGCATCAGCGTGTGATGGCGTCTGCCACAAACGCGGCATTTAGACTTACTAAGACAAGAGTTCCATTTATGTTTTATGCTATTTAAGCAATTAACGCAAGCTTTATTTCCTTTAATATAATTAAAACGAGCCAACGGGGTCAAATCATTGAAAGAGGGACATTTGTAAAGATGTTCATGCACAATGTTATTATTGCACATACATCTGAGCGGGTTATAATTATTATTACTAGAATCCGAACATGCTACATAAGACTGCGGATTAGGCGCGGTGTTATTATTTCGGTGTTTAATTGACTTTTGTTTATTAATATTACTAGACGAGCTAGTTGAACTAGGCTGCGTATTTCTAAATATTCTACACTGATCTTTTATGAATGAGATAAAACTGTCCAGTGTAGGAATTTTATTATTACGTACCGTCATTTCAAAGGCGCGAATAGTTTCTGTGTCGAATTTTTTCAATGCGAGTTGTAATAAACTAAAATCGGAAAGATTTTCTAAATTTAAGTTTTTAAGCGAATTAACTGCCGTTACGAAATTATTTATAAATGACTGAAAATTCGAAACAGATGCGGAACCATTCAATTTTAGATTCAAGGATTGGTCAAAATATGTGGACGCGAGGATACGAGTATCTTGGTACCTGTCCACCAGCGACTGAAATATTAACTGATAATTCTCAGCGCTGGGGGTGACGCCAGCGACTACTGATTGAGCCCTTGGCGCCAACTTACCTATTAAATAATATAATTTGTTGGCATCGGTCAACGAAGTATATGTACCGTTGATTTAAAACTGGTATAGAATAGTGGCCAACTTCGTATGTCACCATCAATATACATTGATGGTGACATACGAAAGGTTGTATAAACCTCAGTTTCAACCTCGGGTTCAACAGTTTCAAGACGAGATTGAATGCGTTTAATAACGCAATATAGGTCCTCGAATGAAGTATACGCTTGAAAACTAGGCGGAGTTTTCGGATTAATAGATAGCAACTTCGCGTTGTAGGCATCTAACAAGTTATGAAAATCTGTTAGAATATCACCTATTGTCATACATTGACTGAGAAATAATTCCTTATCTGCTTCGGATGACTCGGCAGTTTGCGAACGTTTATATATATTTGGAACACGTTCGAACAAAATATTACGTTTAGCGACTAGAATGGCTAACTCTGGATCCTCCGCCATTTTGAATTAAATTTATTATAATAATCAAAAAACTATTCGAATTATATACCTAAATATTTATAATATACGTAGGTTATGCGATATTTATGTTACACCCAAGTATCTATTTACTTATTTACGAATAGAATACCTAAGAATATATGCGGTTTAATTATTTATTCCTATAGGCAACGACTTTAAAGCGGTTTGAAAATATAATAATATGAGATTTATAATAGAACTATGATAGTTCGAATAATAATTCCAATAAGGAATCTCTGTAGGTAGCCACGTTATATCGTGTATTACCTACGGCGGGGCAGTTTCCCAAATAATGGGTTTATAGAAGCGTAAATATGTATTACCACTGCCTAGTTAGGCACTTTTAGAAGATATATATGCGGGAAATTTAATAAAATCTGGATATAAATCCGTGATGGAAATTGATTAAGATCCGGACCAAATGTGGTCCGGCTCGATTGGACCAAACAATGGCCTCGCGGGCCACGTTTCTGGCGATTAGCGAATAATTTCTCTTCGATATTTTTGTGGACTGTATCTCAGGAGGTATCTGGCGTCGCCAGGTTAATATGCAGTAATAATTAAATGAAAGTGGAAGAGTGATAGGAAGGATCCGCTTACCGAACCAGCTTCTGTGCCTCTGCAGCTGGAGTCTTCTCTCTTTCTTCTGCTCACAACACTTTAGTCTTTCCAGAATTCTTATCGCGTTCTATAGGAATATATCACTTTCGTGGGCGGTAATTAATAGCGAAAAAGTCTAAATAATACACACGCTGTCCGCCATTGCACTCTCGACGCGCACTCGTAATGTCCGCGTATTCGCATTTCTTCGGTTAGCGTGGGAGCGGGGAAAGGGGGGTTAGAATCTGCTTTATCGATATTATGAAATGCCATTCATAGTGGCGTTCGATGCTCCCAGATGGTGCTACCAATCGTCATTGTCGTCCTCGAAGTATCGTCATGAATGACGTCGCTGCATTTGAAAATGTATGGGAAAAAAAATGATTTACTTACGTAATTACTGGATTCGTGAATATGATTGTAATAATAAAAAATAGTATAAACGCGCGAATAACCTCATTTGTATGTGAACGTTTCGTTGCAGGGCTCCGACGACGAGTCGCTGTCCAGCGGCGGCAAGCGGTGGCGGGGCTCGCCCGCGCCGCGCGACCCCCCCTCGCCTGCGCGCGCCGTCCTTGCCCGCCATATGGCCGACCTCGACCTGCCCGACAACCCCGTGCTGTGGTCGCAGGTATATGAACATTGAACATTCCATTGGGTATATTTTCCTACATGTTAAAAATTTAGTGTTTTAAAATAAAATAAGAAATAATTAGGTATTACAACTTAATTGATAAAAGTAAAAAGAATTTAGATTTTATGTGTAGTTTTGAAATTATATGCATTTCGAAGTTACAAAAAAGTTTATTTTTTTACAATATAAATGTAAAAAACTTACATAATTAGTATACATAAATCAAATACAAAAAAACATTAATAAATATCATAATATTTCCTCTTCCCCCGGATCGTCGAAAGACATAGACGTATTGAATCCACGCTAGTTTTATTTTAAATTAATTTTTAAATTAAAAATCAAAATAAATACAAGTGAAATAATAGGACAGCAGAAAGTAGAAGGAGCTATCACAACGCGCAACGTGAGTTTACTTTACTCTATAACTCTCGTACACCTGAGACCCTGGTACTGCGCAAGCAGACATTGCTCCACCATCTTGGCTGACGTCACTACTAACACTGCCAATACCGGCGCTTGCGCAAGCAGCCATCTTCAAGAAGACTCCTCCCACAACAACCCGGAACCACCCTCTGGTTGCGATTGGCCACCCTTAAAACTGCCATCTTGGGTGACGTATCAAGGACGTCACAAGCTGTTCCTGTCCGTTTATATTACCCTGGTACAATGGAAGGCTTAAACAAGTCACTCTCAGATACGGAACTAGATGTTTCGATGCAGATGGCGCCGCTGGTGACTCCGCCAAATGTATATGTGACTACTAGGCGTAATAAGAGAATGGAACTGGACTTCAGCGCCGAGGTTTCTGGTTTGAGAGAAGAGATGAAAAGCATGTTTGCATCCTTATTATCCTCACAGAATCGGGATTTCCAAAGATTTGAAACTACCTTAAAGGATATTCAAAAAACAAATCAAAATATTGAAAATTCAGTTGCATTCCTAACAACACAAAATAAAGAATTTCAAGATAAGATATTTCAACTGGAACAACAAATCAAGGAGGATAAAAAATACATTACCGTTCTTGAGGACAAAATTGAGGATATGCAAAGGAATAGCCGCAAGATGAATATTGAGCTGAAAAATGTTCCAAAAAGGACTGGAGAAAATAAGGATGATCTCGTCGGTATGTTTCTACACCTATCTAAGACTATTGGATGTGATGCTAACAAGTCGGACATAAAGGATATTTATAGAGTTGCCACTAAACGAGATGACAAACCCAACTCCCCCATAATAGTAGAAACTTCCTCAACTCTATTAAAAACGCAAGTTCTAAAAATGGCAAAGACATTTAATATTAAAAATAAAAACAAACTCAGCGCTAAACATTTAGGCTGCAACACTGAAATAGATAAACCGATTTTTGTATCAGAAGAGCTCACACCAAAAGCCTCTAGGCTCTACTTCTTGGCTCGAGACTTGGTTAAGACACGCTCATATAAATTTTGCTGGACTGCATACGGAAAAGTCTATGTCAGAAAGGAAGATCACTCCAAAATTATATTAATAACTAATGAAGCACAAGTGCAACATTTGCTAAATGAAAAATGACTATTTAAGTCTGCATGTAATAATTTAAAGTTTTATATTGTCCTTAATTGTGTATTGTATAAATCTAATACTAAAACATGCATCACACTATACACAACGCACACTCCACTTACACTAAATCCATATAAAATAACATTAGTAAATATATATGATGATATCAATATTAATACTTTATTAGAAACCAGGAAATTCATTATAAAATTAAACATTATTATTTTATACAGAAATTGTAACACGTCATGCCACATTTTTTATATTATCATAATTTCAAAATATGGATAATACACTCAAAACCATAAATGAAATTGACCGTGCTGAGTTCGCCCAAATAATTGACTGCAACTTACAAGATTTATCAAATATTATAAATGATAATAGTATCTCTATAATAGTTCAAAATATTAGGAGCATCTATCGCAACTTTGATGACAACCAAGTTTCTCTCACTTTGTTAGGGATTGATGTTGATATATTGATACTTACCGAGTGCTGGCTGAATGCTGATAAGCCAATCCCGTCTCTTCCCAACTATATTTATATTTCAACTAAATATAATAGTAATAAAAGTGATGGTGTTGCTGTTTATATTAAAAACAATTTACAATTCAAATTTAAAGAGATCAAAATATCACAAGCTACCTGCATAGAAATATGTCTTTTTGATTATACTATATTATGCGTTTACAGATCTCCTTCAAATTCTAATGCTAGCACTTTTACTAATTCGCTTAATCAGTATCTAGACACCATAAGAACGAGTCGTAACATAATAATAACCGGAGACCTAAATATCAACCTCATCCCAGGGCCAAATGAAACCTCTAATGATAGTCACAACAGAACTGACTACTTGAATATGCTTTCATCTCATGGCATACTTCCTGGTCATTGTATTCCAACGAGGCAAGCAAACTGCCTGGACCATGTTATGCTCAAGATGGCTCCTCAATATCCACCAGCTAAAATCGCGATATTAGAAACGTCTATCACGGATCACTACACAATATTTCTCGGCTTATCTAACAAAAAAGACAGTAACAAAACTCCAAATCTAACTAAAAAAATTGATTACGAATTAGTAGCTAATATCTTACGTACTAAAAATATCGAACAATTACTTACTCTGAATGACCCAAATATCCTTACTGATCGACTAATTCTGTTACTCAATGAATGTATTGATGAAGGCACCGTAATTAAGAATAAACCTAGAAAACTACGCAATATCAAGCCTTGGATAACCTCAGGGATCCTTCGCTGTATAAAAACTCGCAACAAAATGCAATTAAAATCAAAACAAGATCCTACTAATGAAATATTAAAAATAACTTTTTTAAGATATCGTAATTTTTGCAACAAATTAATTAAGAAACTGAAAAATAAATATGATAAAAACAAAATTAATGATAATTTAAAATATACTAAGAAACTTTGGAACATAATAAAAGACGTAACTAATCTAAACTCTAACAAAACCCCCAATATAGAGCTACTAAATATAAAACACTCGGCTAACGAATCAGTAGACTACGTTAACGAATATTTTGCAAGTATAGGAAGAAAACTAGCAGAAAAGATAGACGTAACCCATAATTACATACCACTCTCTTGCTCCCACTCTTCTTCATTTGTGCTGCTAGATACTGACCCTGATGAAGTTAGACAAACGATACTAAGCTTAAAATCCGACAGCGCACCGGGCTGGGACAACATTACAACAAAATTATTAAAAGAATGTTTACCCACTCTTTCTCCTATTATCAGCCATCTCGCAAATCTATGTTTTAAAGAAGGTGTCTTCCCTCGTCCTCTTAAAAAAGCTCTCATAACTCCAGTGTATAAGAACGGGAAAGGAGATGACGTCGAGAATTATAGGCCTATTTCGGTTCTGCCCAGCATATCTAAGGTAATTGAAAAACTAATAAATAAACGTATACTTAATTACCTTGACGAATTTAACATTATCTCTAGTTCGCAGTTTGGCTTTAGACGTAACAAATCTACAGAGGATGCTGTATTGTCTTTAACTTCATTCATCTCTGAACAATTAGATAACAATTTAAAATGCCTTACAGTATTCCTTGACTTAAAAAAAGCATTTGATACTGTTTCGGTACCTATCCTCGTTAAAAAACTAGAGGCTATCGGCATACGAGGTACTAGTCTTAAATTACTGACTAACTACTTACAGGACCGCGTACAGATGGTAAAAATAGACAACCATGTTAGTAATGCAGCTGGTATTACGTATGGTGTACCGCAGGGCAGCGTTTTAGGGCCTACTCTCTTCCTCATTTATATTAATTCCCTAACCAACATGAATTTGAGGAATGGGCGTATTGTTTCATATGCGGACGACACAGCACTAGTCTTTACCGGTGCTTCTTGGGAATCTACATTTGAAGCAGCTAGTGTTGGTCTGTCCAGGGTAGCTGATTGGTTGCGTCTCAATCTTCTCACTCTAAACATTTCAAAAACAAATTACATATGCTTTAGCATAACCGAAAGATCCCAACCAAATTTTAACTTATCCCTAGCCATTCATCATTGCGGACAAACTGACTATTTAAATAATTACTGTACTTGCAGTAGAGTAACGAGAGTCAAGTTTGTAAAATATCTTGGAGTTATGCTGGATCAGGCTCTACGATGGAATTCTCATATTGAGTACACCTGTAGTCGTATTCTGAAACTTAATTGGATATTTAAAAAACTACGACACGTCACAAACAGACAATTATTAAATCAAATTTATCTTTCTTTAGGGCAGTCAATAATTGGATACTGTATTACGGCTTGGGCGGTGCTAGTAACGATAAATTCATAAACATTGAAAGAAGCCAACGTTGCTTGCTGAAAATAATGTATCGTAAGCCGTATCGTTTCCCTACTGAAGAACTCTACTCCTTGTGCAAACTTTTGTCTGTGAGAAAACTCTACGTGCTATCTCTAGTTCTTAGATGTCACAAATACTTACCTCTTGAATCCACAACCAATACCACACGGCGAAAAAAAGGAAAAGTTGCAGCTACGATTAAGACAAACACAACCTTTGCTCAAAGGCAGTATAAATCAATCTCGGTCCATATATACAATAAAGTATATAAAATTCTTGATATCTATTTGGTCTCTTATCAAACCTGTAAAAAAATGGTACAGACATGGCTACTTACTAAAACGTATAAAGAAACTGAAGCACTTCTCAAATACCTGGTAATCTAATTTTTTTTCTCTTTTAATTCTCTCTTTTTACACAATTACTTTCACTCACACACACACGCGCACACACACACACACATAAAATTAATATTGTTATAACTTGTAAATCTGTCTATAAAATGTCTATCTATTTCTTTCCTGAAATGTATTTTACACTATAATAGTTATGGAAGGGCGAGTTCACCTGACACAAGTGTCTCAAGACACTTACTAGGTGGATCTCATCATTTGTATATTATGTAACAAAATTGTGAAAAAAGGAAATAAATTATTTATTATTTATTTATTTATTATTTATTTATTATTTATAATATTATATCAGACTTTTCTGAATATGGCCATACATTTCGTAGAAACATTAGTAGTGTGTGACTGATTGTACAACTTTTATATGGGCCATTTTTACAAGACTCATAAATGTGCTTCAAATAATCCGCAATATCTTTGAAAATATTTATTTTTAGTATACCTACTATTCCTTTTGTAAACTTATTATTTTTCAGAGCACTATTCATTTATGTAAAAAAAAAACTGGAAAATATAACCGTAAACCGTATTATAATTATAGTAATTACCTATAGTCTATTCGCGTTAAGGATGTAGTGTCATCATCATTAAGAATCATCAATCCATGGTCACTATTCTGAGTGGATTCCATTTCGACGGTTTGTGAATTACACTACCTACCTTTCTTTATTCTTACCATCTCTTGTTTTCTCTTTGTAGTATGACAGTTGCCCGAAAGACATTAAGAACGTATTTGTACTGTACAATGTATGATGCCAGCGATCAATGCTGCACGAACGGGCTTGTAACATAACATAAACACGTGTGATACACGTGGACTAAGGTATTAATAAACTGTAAAAGGTGCCTTGGGCTCAACAGCTGGCTGAAAAGTAGATAGAGTTATTCATTTTAAAATTATACTGAAATTATTATAATAATAACTTTATACAGCTTTTAATGACATAGTATGAATTTTGTAATAACGTCTTATACGTCAACAGAAAGAGACAGCGGCACTGGTGGGTCGTCTCGGCGGTGCGGCAGCAGGCGCAGCGGCAGCGGCGGCGCGGCTGTCAGGCGCGGAGCTACTCATGGCGTCGTGCGACGAGCTGGTCGCGTGCCTGCGGCTGCGGCTGGGGCCCGCGGTGAAGGTGCACGCGCTCGTGCGCCAACTGCGCCGCCGCCTCACGTGACGCCTCCCGCCCCTGCCCCGCCTGCGTGCGCTTACCGACGCGCTCGCTTCCTGGATATACACCGCGAGAATATAATTGAATGAATAAGACCTGATGAAGAATATAAGCCGTAGTAAACATCATCTTTGCGGCAAGAATATAAGTGAATGGTTGTGTGTCAAATAGAACCTAGTGATATAGCCACACATCTTCTTTGTTTATGCAGAAAAAATGTAAGAGCTACTGTAAATTTGTGTGCAAAAGAGCATAGATTTTACGCTAATATAAAAGTGTAATAAACGGTTAATGAAACAGACAAACAATACAAGTATTACTATTCTTTTTGTGGGGAAAAGGTCCTGTTGTCATGGCAACCTAAGTAGTGTTATAGTGCAATTGTAATATAAACAGACTGCTGTTTGGCATAAGTGTTAATATATTCACTATGTGAATATGTTCCAATGTATGTAGTGTTAGGTAACATTCATAACTTAAAAAAAATCATGCAGTTAAATATACAATAGTGAATTGTAAATATTATATAAGACATATATGTAATAACATTTAATTAAAATGTGTTCTTAGTTCAGTTCTTTAACATAAATATTAAATTGTCACATGTGTGTAATTGTAATTATTAGTTAACTTACAGAACGGAAGTCTAAGCAAGAATTCTTGCAATAATATACTTGATAAAGACAGAATTAAAAAAATAATTCCTGATGCTCAATAATGTTTGAATCACAAAAACGTAACTAGCGCCCTGCTTTCGCACGGGTGCAATATATTCTGCATATAAACCTCAATCAAAATATCTTAGCACTCAGACAGCGCAAGCAACTTCATTTTACATAATTATGTAAAGATGACCGAGAAGAAAACTGAAAGTAAACAATGTTCTTGAAAATTACCATTGTCTACATTGTCAAGGACATCGTTTCTCAACCATTTTAATGTCGCGACCCACGAAAAAGTCAAAAAGTTAAGTAAAAAGTCTTGCAACCCGTCACTATTAAATTATAACAATAATATGTTCATAGCGCGCTATTTTTATCAGCTATATGTTATATTAGCCTTCACTGGTTCGAACGATTTTTCGACGTTCGATACAAAAGATTAGTTCGAAAAACGAATTTTTTGTACCTAGTTTGCATTTATTATTTTTCAGCAGAAAAACACTCGACACCCCGAGTCGTCGATAAGAGTCGCGACCCCCCGCTTGAGAAACGATGGTCTAGGATACAAACATTGTACTGTATGTTTTTACATGATTATATTATCAATATTTTTACCTTATAGTAAATTACACATAAGGGTCCTCTAGTCAATTCACATTTGATTTAGATAACATTAATTGTATGAAATTTAACCCAAAAAGACATGTAGTAGGTACTAAAGAATTTTTATTTAAAACACTCTTTGTATCTTGTGTAATGCAAAAGTTATTTTCAGGGTTATTACTATATTTGTAAGAAAAAGTTTTATGTTGAGATGTTTTGTTTATTTATTCTCTTAGAAAAATGTCAGTGGCAGTTTAAATTTCATACACTATAAATCACAAAGATTTATTGTTAGGCACATGTTTATTAGACCCTTTGGGAAGAAGTATTAGAATAGTCTTTGGTTATTGCGATAAATCAAGTATTACAATATCAATATTTTATTAAGTATGTTCAATATATTATGTTTAGGTGCAATATGGTTTTCCTAAGGCTGAATCGCGTCGTCGCAATACAAATGCGTCGGCATATAATGCGTTAATCCGCTAAAATTGTATGTATAAAATTGTACGACGCCATTCAACGCAACTCCCTAATGGGGCATCAGTCTCATATGCTCACGAGGAAATAATACTAACAGCTTGCTATTGCAAAAATTATTTACGAAGAAAACTGAAAGTAAGTTTCAGTGAAAAGTGAGTTATATCGCAGTACCATGTTGCTTTCATAATAAAATAGTATTGGATTTATCTAAAAGTACACAAGTGTCAATACTAGACAATATTATTATAAAAATATGATGTTAGTGACTTTCCATTACTGCTTGACCCAAGCACAAATTAGTCACGATTGTGGTTGTGATGTAGTTTTAATTCTATGTTTTGCCTATAGTGTGATATACCATAAAATTAATTTATTAAAATGGATACACTGACAAATCAAATGTGTTTGCAATGGTAAACTAAATATTAAAAATAAAATTGAGGAAATTAGAGAAAACATTACAAAAATATTGTAATATAATTCTCTCTAAATCAGATTTTTCTACTAGATGTAGGTACTGCCAAAACCGCCGTTTATTTAACAAAAGATTTTCATGTCACATATTATTATAATTTTTTTTTTCATTTTAAATCTCTTATTAAATATTGTTATTTTTTCTTTTTGAAAAGTTAATTATTTTCGTACACTAAAATAATGAACTTTTCAAAAACACATAAGAGACCAAAGTAAATCATGAAAAAATCATTTCTTTATTTACAGGTAACAATTACGAAAATAATTATTCAATGAAACCTTTCCATTATTAGTTGAATCAGTTTTCATTTACACATACAATAAATGTATGTAACGTTATGCACAATTATTTGATCAAGGAATTTTTTATTTGACTGCTGGATTGTAATTCTAGAATGCTACTAAATTTATTTACTGCAAACCTTGCTACAGACACCCATTTTAATATTATTTTTTATTCTGCAAAACCAAAGAAATGTAATATTTTTGTAAATAGATTAGAATTAGATAGAAACTATTGTACATAATATGTAATATATTATGAATCGAATTTAAGTCACTATGCACTTGATATTATTTAGATTTTAGAATGAAAACAAAGCCAGCATTTTGGTTTGAGCAATGTAAAAACATGCCCTTTAACCATTTGTTTGGACACAGTACCATTCTCAAGAACTAGTTCTTAATAATAATTGGTATTATATTTTTATTTTTTGGTGAATGTTTATCATTTAAAACTTTTACTATTAAAATATGTTATAACGACAAAATGGTATTCTCATAACAGTTTAAATACGAGAATCTGACTAATGATTATTATTTTATTTCTTATTAAGTAGACCAAAATGGTGTAAATTTGAAAATAGCTTGGGCTACATAAAATATATGTTTACAGATCAAGTAAAAGAAAGGGCACAGAGATCTATATTGCCAATAAAAATATTTTTTCTTTATGTACAGCTTTCTACATATTAGTAAATACCATCCAGCTTTATTACTTAGCATGAGAAATTTGAATTTGTTGTGTATGCAGTACATAAAAATGTGTTTTGGTATTAAATTACTCTGGAATGTAAGGTGTTACAAGTTGTGAAATTAATTGCCTAGATGAAATAATTATAAAATAGCTTTTATATCACGCTAAAATAATTTTGTACTGTTTGAACATTAAAACATTGTAAATTTTTTTTTACTTCTATCTATTAAGATAGTAGTAACTTCTAATATATTATTATAAGACTATAAAAGCCACTTTATATAAAGAATTGTTACTTATTTTTGTTATATGTAAATAGAATATATTATTATGTATATTCAATGCTATTTTTGCAGTGGCCATGTACAAAACTAGGAGATAAAGTAAGTTTTTACACATCTTGTGCTGAAATTGCCATTTTTTGGCTCAATCTATTCTAAACTGTTGTTCTAATTAAATAAAACTTTTCTAAAATGTTATGTGATTATTAATTATTATCATAGAGACTTTTAATCATAATAGAAGAATAATACATGGATGGAGTACTAAAATCGAAGCCTTAAGCAGCTATCTGTCTCGTAATGGGGTATTTACACGGGTGCCTAAAGCTGCACGATTTCAGCCGCACTGCGAAAATCGACCGTGTAAATGCCAATTCGGCGAGGCCGAAAGTAGCAGCAAGCCCTAACTTTTGTTGCATTGACACGGGTGACTAGTACCTAGACTAGACAACGTGTTCGGTGAGGCTGCGAGTGACTAAAAGCAGCAAGCCCCAAAGTTGGGTATCATTCGACTTTCGCAGCACGGCGCCCGGCAGTGTGGCCAGGTTTAGCAAAATCCTGCGATTTTAGCAGGATCAGAATACAATTTTAGAGTTTTGTAGATTGTATCGCAGATCTGAAAAAATAAGCAGTTTTTAAGAGCATCAAAAAATGTTTTTAAAATTAAAACAAACGTATATTCAGCATGCTGCCCTGGGGTAGGTTTTAAACCTCGAAAACTATATTTAAAAGTTTTTGTAGATTTTAGCAGAACTCGGATAATGGTCAATTTTAATTTATTCAGGTCACACTGGTCAAACGCTCAGTTGCAGACGAAAAATGAAAATGACAATGGTTATGATAATATATTCATTCATATAATATCCAAACAGAATCCCCAAAAATAACTAGTGAATGAAACTACAGAGTTACACTAGTAGACGTATTTTGTTTTCAATTCAAATCTTTAGAACTAATCCTTTAGTCTATTCAACAAGTTCAAAAACGTGTTAAATATAAATAAAGCTCCTAAAAATATGTGCGATAGCTCATTCGATTCGGAATGACCTATTTGTATCTATATTGTATCTATATTATTTATAATTTTTTTTTAACGCTGGAAATAGGGCTCCGCGAGGGCGTTACGGCATAGGCGCGCAGTCTAAAAAGCCGGTATATCACCTAACATATATTTTTACCTGACTGTTTTTTAATATTAAATAACAATTTAAAATGTTGAATAAATTATGGTGTAATCTAGACACTTGAACGAAAAAACCTCGGTTGCAAAAAATTTTTTTGTCGATTTTTCAAAAAGTTACACCATTGTTAATTAACTAATTTTTTCCAATCTCTGTTTTTATAAATTACGGCATAAAAGTTAAAATAATTGGTCTATAAATTTTTCGCTTCGTGGAGCTTTTTTTATTTAGGTACTTAATAAAGCTTTGCAAAAAAAAAAAGAAGTTTATTATTTTGTTAATTATTATATATTTTTTAAATCAACTAAAAATTAAATTTCTAAAAAATGTTATAAAAAAATATTTTTTTTGGTAATATCTTATTATTGCTGTTTTCGCATCTAATATAGATATTAATTAACATTGGAAAAAAAATTACGTCATTTGTTAAGAAATTGTTTATAAACAAATAGACTATTTTGGTATTTAAAAAATTTTTTTTTACAATCTCATTGCATAGGTGAAATGATGATTTTTTTGAAAAAAAATTTCTTATATAATTTTTTTTATTGTTTATAATCGTTTTTTTTTATATTTCAATTGTTTAAATAATTAGTTAAGAAATTATTTTATTCTTAAAAATTGACCCTTTTCAATGGAATAACAGAGAAATATTTTTTTTTTGTAAATAACTTACCTACTTGTTTATTAACTTAACAATTTGTTATAAACAAATAATATTAACCGTTAATTTTAGATTTTATAAATAAATACAAAAAAAAATTCTAAACCGTTATATATGGTTGTTTTTGTAATTTTTTGAAGTTTTCGAAAAAAAATATAACGGTTAATATTATTTGTTTATAACAAATTGTTAAGTTAATAAACAATTAAATTATTTACAAAACAAAATTATTTCTCTGTTATTCCATTGAAAAGGGTCAATGATGATTTTTAAGAATAAAATAATTTCTTAACTAATTATTTAAACAATTGAAATATTAAAAAAACGATTATAAACAATAAAAAAAAATATTTAAGAATATTTTTTTTCAAAATAATCATCATTTCACCTTAGTGCAACAAGATAGTATTTTTTTTTTAAATCCCAAAATAGTCTATTCGTTTATAAACAATTTCTTAACAAATGACGTAATTTTTTTTCCAATGTTAATTAATACCTATATTAGATGCGAAAACAGCAATAATAAGATAGTACTTTGATTAGATTAGATTTGTTTATAAACAATTTCTTAACAAATGACGTAATTTTTTTTTCCAATGTTAATTAATACCTATATTAGATACAAAAACAGCAATAATAAGACAGTACCAAAAAAAACTTTTTTTTGATAACATTTTTTAGAAATTTGTTTTAGTTGATTTAAAAAAATTATAATTAACAAAATAATAAACTTTAATAATTTTTTTTTTATAACTTTATTAAGTACCTAAATAAAAAGAGCTCCACGAAGCGAAAAATTTATAGACCAATTATTTAAACTTTTATGCCGTAATTTATAAAAACAGAGATTGAAAAAAAAATAGTTAATTAACAATGGTGTAACTTTTTGAAAAATCGACAAAAAATTTTTTTTTTCACCGAGGTTTTTATCGTTCAAGTGTCTAGATTACACCATAATTTATTCAAATTTTTAAATTGTTATTTAATATTTAAAAAGAAATATTTTAGGTGATATACTGGCTTTATAGACGGCGCGCCTATGCCGTAAACGCCCTCGCGGAGCCCTATTTACAGCGTTAAAAAAATTTATAAATAATATAGATAGAGTTTTGGGAGTTAGGACTTTTTTATTGGGAATTTCCTCCTCTTTCAGGATCTTTTTCAAAATTCCTTAAATATCACTATTTTAAAAATTATTAACGAAAAACTAAATACCTTTTTTATCTTATTTTGTTAATAACAATCGCAATTTTTTATGTGTTAATATACCCTTAAAAAACATTTTTCTAGACGTCATTCCGAATCGAATGAGATATCGCACATATTTTTAGTAGCTTTATTTCTATTTAACACGTTTTTGAACTTGTTGAATAGACTACTTGCCTTTATTTATACTAATATAATAAAGAGGAAAGGTTTGTTTGTTTGCATCGAATAGGCTCCGAAACTACTGGACCGATTTTGATGAAATTTGGCACAGATATAGAGTAGAGCACGGGGAAGGTGTACGTGTGGACTGAGGGACCTACCTGAATTTCCCCAAAATAAGTATAGCAAATTTTAGTAGAAGTCTAAAAAGAATTGTAGAACTACATAGCATCAGAGATAAAAAAGCTATAAACACCGAAGTGTGGTCCCTCAGTTCACACAAAAGTGATATATTCATTTCACGATATATTACTGACTTTTTTAATTATTTTTTTACGTAGAATTTTTGTAAAAAATTTGTAGAATTTGTAGACAAAATTTCAGAAAAATCTATCGGCGCAATTTGAAGATATCAACCATTATGTTGGGTCTAACTCAGTTCACACACTGGTTAATAAAAAAACTCAATTATCTATTAAAAGAGAAAAATATCAGAAAGTCTACTATACTTAAATTTTTGTAGAAGTTTTTTTCTCTTGGATTAGCACATAAAATATTTAATGCTAGCTGAGATAATGTTAATTTTTTGATACTATGAAAATATGAAGAGTAGGGTTGAACACACAAGAAGCAATATGAGGACAGTTCACAGTACCTACTATATTGTGTATGTTATACCTTATTATACCTATTTACATTTTGCTTGCGGTTTCGCAGCTTTTCACTATTTTAGGGGTCCATAGTACTACAAGCAACCTTTACCTATGAAATTTCCGTTTTGTATGAAAAAATTTAAACGAATTTTTTTCACGTATTTTTTATTTGTATTAATCGAAGTAATCACCCATACAATCAATGCATCTTTGCCAAAGCAGTGGCATTTTATTGAAACCCTTCTTAAAGAAATCAGCTGGACGGGAGGCAACAAATTCTTCAAAGGCATTTTGTACTGCCTCTCGGGTATTGAATTTTTTCCGCCAAGAATTTATCCAAATTCTGGAAAAAGTAGTAGACTGTAGGCGCAAGGTCTGGTGAGTAGGGCGGATGACGGAGAGCTTCCAACCCCAGTTCTTGCAACTTGGAGACCGTCTGCTGTGCAGTATGAGGTCGTGCGTTGGCGTGCAGAAGCAGCGGAGACGAGCGATTGATCAATGCTGGTTGGAGATGTGCCAGCTTCTCCATCATTGTGTTCAGTTCTTCACAGTACACATCTGCAGTAATGCTCACCCCATTTGGTAAGAAGCTGTGATGAATTACACCGGCGCTAGACCACCAAACAGTGACCATCACTTCTCTAGGAGTAAGTTTTCGTTTAGGGCATTGTTTATTTATGTGCTGAACCAGGATCCAATCGACTTGCTCAGCACTTGCGGTTATCAAACAGAATCCATTTTTCATCGCAGGTAACAATGCGGTTCAAAATTCCTTCATTTGTGTGTCTGTTGAGCAGTGCAAGGCACGTCTCGACGCGTACTTCGCGCTGGCGATAATTGAGTTCGTGGGGCACCCATTTGTCAAGCTTTTTTACCTTGCCAATTTGACGCAAATGGACCAATATTGTTTTGACGCTAACGTCGAAAGCTGCTGTTAATGCAGCCGTAGATTGTGTATCATCAGCTTCCACAATCTTCAAGTCTTCGGACGACCGCGAGGTTCATTTTTCAGGTCGAAATTTCCAGAACGGAAGCGAGCAAACCAATAACAGGTGGTGCGTTGGTTTGTAGTGTTAGCTCCGTAAACGTCGTTGATGTTGCGTGCCGCTTGTGCCGCATTGTTGCCACGACGGTACTCATATTCCAAAATTACTCGAATTTTTAACGTATCCATGAGGACGAAAAAGATTGAAATGCGATGAAAATGTAACACTAATCAATAAACAAATGACTACTTTTGGAAAAAGAATTCCATGTTTTTAAAATAAAATTAATTTGAAATTAGAGTTCTTAGCCAAACAAAAATTATTTTGATATCAAATGGCCAGTACTTCAGAACGGCAATTTCATAGGTTACCTATTATTTGATAAATTTGTGTTATATCATATTGGTAGAATATTAACTATTAAATATTCGTTAATGTGCACAAGTGTGGGCAAGTGGTAAAACTTCTAAAAACGTGCTATTTTGTGTTTTCCGCCAAAACTCCCTAGGAACTTTCAGTAAACCTACTACCAATTTACTGAATCGACTGACATGACTCATGGACTGCACTGACTATTTACTTGGACTTTGACTAGACTTTAGACGTGACGACTTAGGAATACGGTGTTGAAAATTGAAACTAGAGTACTATTTCCCGCCTTTTTAACTTGACACTGGCAAATGGTTATAAGCCGATGCCATAGTTTAAAAAACTACTTTATATGCTGTCAACCTGTCAATTGCCAAATATCATTTGTGATTTGTCAAAAACTAGCGGAGGGAATTCAGCTTACGGTTTTAAGATATTAAAATAGTGTGGAATTAAAAGTTTTTAATGTGAATAGTATTAGTTAATCAACTACAGTTAAAATGGCTTTATACTGCGCAAGTAAGTAAAAAAAATAATTTAATTGAAACATATTTATGTCCTTTCTATACACACGCTCTGCACCGGCTTTACACTATTGGTTTTAGCATGTTCAAATTCGTTGTATAAGCAATTTCATTACCATTTAAATATAATTTATTATCTTAATAGTTATGAAAATAGTTTAGGCAAAGTTATGTTCGATAATATAAAGTAACCTTATTTGTTTGTTTGTAGTATCAAATGAGGTCCCCGAAGTTCCAGTAGTGTCACCGTCATCGGGAGCTGTATTTGAAAGGAGGATAATCGAGAAATATGTAATCGAAAATGGTGTCGACCCTATAAGCGGCAAGGATTTGAGAGTGGAAGATCTTATTGAAATTAAAAGTAAGTGGCATAAAAGTCAAGTTTGGTTTTGTGTTTAATGCGTGTCTAGTCAAAAGCGTCTTTGATAGGTTAACGCATTTGCGTCATCCAATCAAAAGCGATATTGAATAGATAAACTACTGACAAAAGACCTTAGTAAACGGGCATTTGTTAATTAAAGCTTTTATAAAGTTGATAATACTCGAACTCTGTTGACTGTTCAGATCCAATTAAATCCAAACATAAAAGTAGAAACAATAGAGCCCTGTTATGCTATTAATTTAAATTTCACTTGTGCAGTCCAATAATAAATTAATTTGGTTGAATTTATCATTATAAAAAAATTATTATAAAATTTTTTCATATTGCTAAATTGAATCCAATTTAACAGAACAACAGTAATAGAATATACAGTTGTTACTACATTTATGTTTGTTAAATTAGGTTAGTTATCTGGATAACGAAATATCTTATTAAAAAAAACTAACCTGACTATGTCAATAATATAGCCATACCTGGGTCATTATTGCGAATCTATTGACTTCTCATTAATTAAGATCGGATCAGTAGTTTAGGCGCTACGGTGGAACAAACATAGACTGCCAAAATCATTACCCTTCCCTTTGAATTCGCCGTAGTCGGGTAAAAACAAGACCCCTTCTTAATTATGAAGGTGTCCAGACTGGAAGTAATTGTTGCAACAATTGCCTGCAGGTTACAACCTGTCAATATTCAATCATCTGCAGTCACTCAAGTCTTACTTGTTCACCTTGCAGTGTGAGTTAATTAAAAGTGGTGCCATTCATTTTGTTACTAAACACACTTTAAATTATTTAACACTCCAAGGTAATAAATAAAAGTCTGTTGAGTGACTGCTGATGACTGAATATTAACACTTTGTGAACTGCAGCGACGCCTTCGTACTTTTTCAGTGCTAAAATACTTTCGCCTGTGCCTGGATTACAGAGTACACCAAAGGAACAGTGGTCTAGATTAGTGAGGCCCTAGGAGAGGTCAAAACCCATTTAATCTAAATTTACCTAGGCATTATCTTAAGTGGACTCTCTCCAAGTGACTTTATTATGTTTTTATTTTCAAAGAGTAGTGTTGTATAGTGTTAGTGCTAAACTCTATTGAAGGAATTGCAATTGTAAATCTATTATAGGTAACAACATATATTTAATACATAAACAATTAATATTTTCTTACCAGCTCCACCGATAGTGAAGCCAAAACCACCAAGTGCAACATCTATTCCAGCGACTTTGAAGAGTATGCAAGACGAGTGGGACGCTCTCATGTTACACACATTCACTCAACGACAGCAGCTGCAGACGGCGAGACAGGTGAGTTGTCTTGTTTCTTTAGTGTCATTGTTAGTCAAATTTAATACTTTAAGCTGGATACTATTGCTAAGATCAAATTTTTTATCAATTTGTCAAAAATCTGATCCAAGGGTTAGCATTACTATGGGAGATCTATTGAGCAATAGGCAGCAACCCAAAATTTATTTACTTTGTTCTGATCCAATCTAATCTAAACTTAAACGAAAAGGTGAAATTTGACCAAAAAATGTCGCATTGTGTTTCTCTATTGCACTGCAAATAATAAGTGACATTTAAAATGGGTGCAATATGAATTATATATGCAAAATGAATTATATATATAACTAGTCATTGTATTACAGGAATTAAGCCATGCCTTGTACCAGCATGACGCTGCATGTCGTGTGATAGCTCGCCTGACGAAGGAGGTCACGGCTGCTCGTGAGGCGCTGGCCACTCTCAAACCACAGGCCGGGATTACTGCACCACAACCTGCACAAGTGGTAAATTTTTGCATCGTATATACATTTGCTACTTTCAATTTTACTTTTGAAGTAAACTTCTATTGGCACAACGCACACACATTTTCGTAGGCTGTGAGACTGATCTGTCACGCTCTAAGGTGTTATTTACGTGTATATATATATATATATATATATATATATATATACGTAAATTGATTATGATTGCCAATGAAGTTTTCAATTCTGGCGTGCAGTCTTAAGCACACCCTCTACTTTTTTTTCATTTTTGTATATATAGTCTAAATTAATAAAATAAATGTGTTGTGTGTCAGGCGGAGGCGGGCGCGGGCGCGGCGGCAGTAGGCATGTCGGCGGAGGTGGTGTCGCGGCTGCAGGAGCGGGCGACGGCGCTGACGCAGGAGCGCAAGCGCCGCGGCCGCACCGTGCCCGAAGGGCTGATGGGCGCAGACCAGATCAAGTCATTCATCACGCTAGCCTCGCATCCTGTATGTATAATATTTATTTTTATCTATAATTTGCTAAACACTTTACTTTACAGCCAAACGAAAGGATAATCAGTATAGGTATAAGATATTCGATTTTTCACTGTAAACCAAAGCCATTTTTTAGGATTGCTTTCTGGGCGTGGTATTCTGACTAGTCTGGTTTTTTTGTGCTAAAAGTAAGGTTTTTTTTTATCCTTGGGAATCTAGAACTCAAAAATTGTAAAATGTAATACAGTAGGGCGTCGATTATATTATCCGAACGAAGGCTATTAATACCATGAAAACTATTAAGAGTCGATGAAAACTATTAAAGAGTTCCCAAATAAAATAAATACTTAATTTCAGGGTCTCCACTCGGCCAGTGTGCCCGGTATACTAGCATTGGACATCAATCCGTCCGACCACAGCCGCTTGTTAACTGGTGGTAACGATAAGAACGCTACTGTCTTTAACAAGGACACAGAGCAAGTGGTCGCTATACTCAAGGGTCACACAAAGAAGGTTACCCGAGTGATCTACCATCCCGATGAGGACACTGTCATCACGGCTTCACCGGATCACACCATACGCGTATGGAACGTACCCACGTGAGTAGCAGTCTCGTGAACATTAACTCACTTGATTCTGATATGGTAAACAAGTAACTCCGCCCACGGACACCCGAAATGTAGTCATTGATCTTTTAAAGAATGCCCCTTTTTAGGTTTTTGTAGTTACTACAAGGAAACTTTGTCCGTCCGTCTGTCTGTCTGTCCGCCCGTCTAGCTTCTATGATAAATGGATGAAATTTTGTATAGTTATATTGCATATAGACTTTCAGTCATTATATTATTATTTTATATTATTATATACCTATATATTATTATATACCTATACACCTCAAATGGCACTTTATCGAGAAGACACATTTAATTAACAAGTTGATACGGAATAAAAGTGAACTTGCATTTGTAATAAATCAGCAAAAATGTTATATTGTACGAAAGGAAACACAAAAATATGGACTGCAAAATGCGAAAAGTACGGACTGCGGTATTCATATGGTAAATTAAAAAGTTGTAGAACTAAAAAAACAATGGCTAATTTTGCTATACACGAAAATTACCGTCCAAATAAACGTTATTTGTAAATATTTTTCTTACAACAATCATATACAGTGAAACCTGGTTAAATGCGACCTGGATAAGTGAGAAACCTCTTATAATAAAAATTTCAATGAGGTCGACACTTTTCCCTCGAACTACCTCTTGAGCCTGGTTAAGTGAAATATGATTTCTAGGATTTTACGATGTTTACCTCTATAATTGGGGCTCTGTATCTCAATGCCCTGTATAAGTGAGACATTGTAGCAGGTTGGGACAGGTTTCGACACGTTTATTTACAAAGACCTGAACTGTATAAATGGAATAACGGTACATTTCGACCCTTATAAGCGGGATGCCTCTGTAAATGAGACAACTATAATAATTTATAACCTGTCTGATTAGAAAAACCTCTTGAAATGGTTCAAAATTAAATCCCAATTGAACCAGTTTTCACTATATATAAATCTAGTAGGTACGTACGTAAATAAAACCAAAATTTCTATAATATTCCATATATTTTCCAGTGCGGTAACGGTATTCATGTCGACTTTTTTGTTCAGAGCGTTTATACTGCCCTCAAACGATCTTACTTTTGCGATGACTGTATTTCGTCAATGGTTGATTGTAAATATGTCATTGCAAGTTAAATATTTCCCATCCTTACTAATATTATAAACGCGAAAGTTTGTATGAATCTTTCACACAATAACTACTGAACGGATTTTAATGAAATTTGGTATGGTAGTTTAGACTCTGGATTAACACATAAGCCCGTTCAGTAGTTATTGTGTGAAAGATTCATTTTAATGAAATTTGGTATGGTAGTTTAGACTCTGGATTAACATATAAGCTTTTTATCGCAGCAAAATGGACGGTTCCCGCGAGATTTTTATTTTGCGCGTACGAAGTCGCGGGTAACATCTAGTATAATAAATATATTATGTACTTTCTAAGAAACTATGCACCTTTTCTATTATTTTAACAAATTTTCTTAAATAAACCACTGCAATTGCAGGTCGTCGACGAGCTGCGTGCTGCGCGTGCACAGCGGCGCAGTGACGGGCCTGTCGCTGCACCCGGCCGGAGACTACGTGCTGTCCACCTCCGCCGACCAGCACTGGGCCTTCGCCGACATCCGCACCGGCCAGCTGCTCACTAAGGTATGCAGGCGGGCGCACAGTGGTCCCGATTTAATACTACGGCGACATTCACCTCAGGAGTGGGGTTTTGACAGAAATTGGAATGTTATTTTTTATTGTTTTATATTAGGGACCCACTCCAGCTTCGCAGGGATGCTTCTGAGGTGAATATTGTCGTATTAAATAATTATCCACGTAGCAAGAGCTATTTATTAACTAAGCTAGGTTTGAAATCTGTTGGTGGGTGGGTCACTACCCATGCAGTTTTTTGCATGGTCCTTTAAAATTTTTAAACATTGTAAGCATTTCAGTTACTATGTAATTCAAAAGTAAGGACATAATTTATATAAAAAAAACATTTTTCAACCCGCAATAACTCGAAAGTACGCAAAGATAAGCAAAAAGTATCATCGCATAAAATACTCGGAATTACTTGTTTTCTAACATCAGAGGTCGCCACTTTGACAACTTTTAAGAATTTCGAGAAATTAACAGAAATGTAATTTCTTCCATACAAAAAAGTTTTTTTTTACCAAGAAATAGTCTTAGCTGGATAATAATATTTTTTTGTCTTATTAGTTATCCTAGTGTTAACCATCATAAAATTTTGTGCCTCTAGCATCAATGTCCATGTTTTATTAAATCGGAACCACTGTGCGGCGCGCCCCTCACCGCGAAATTAGAGGCAGCGGCTTTACGAAGATACCCTAATTTAATAAATGCTATCTAGTTTTCTAAATAGGTAAGCTTATCTTGTGTCTGTATAAAAGAGGTAATGTGAATAAGACAAATAACTATCTCTAATTTAAATTATGATATTTTAAGTGCTCTTTATAAATATTTCAGGTCAGCGATGCTTCAGGTGTGAGCCTTACAACAGCTCAATTCCACCCTGACGGTCTGATCTTCGGCACGGGCACTGAAAACTCGCAGGTAAAGATCTGGGACCTGAAGGAGCAGAGCAACGTGGCCAACTTCCCTGGACACGTGGGCCCAGTCACCTCCATATCGTTCTCCGAGAATGGTTACTACTTGGCCACAGCCGCTGAAGACGCCTGCGTTAAGCTATGGGATCTTCGTAAGCTTAAGAACTTTAAGACGATTCAGTTGGAAGAAGGTTACCAGATCAAGGAGTTGTGCTTCGACCAGAGCGGTACGTACCTGGCCGTTGCTGGGTCCGATGTGAGAGTGTTCCTGTGCAGGCAATGGCAGCAGCTGCTGCTACTCAACGACCACACGGCGACGGCCACCGGCGTGCGGTTCGGTGCACGGGCCAATTACCTCGCGTCCACGAGTATGGACCGCACGCTCAAACTGTATGGACTCGAGTAAATGACCGTTGAGATGTGTGTAAACTAAATATGATGAAATAATGATTTTCTGAAATCATAGAAGGGAAAGTAGTAGATATTAATTTAAAAACCCATGTTTTGAAACCGACAAAATAAAGGTCCAAGATCATTTCTGTTTAGTTGAATGACCGCTATTTGTATAAAAGTGGGTCATTTGATTGTAATTCATTTGGACTATAATATAGATAGGTATAAAGAAATATTTTTTTATATTACTCAGAGCCGATTTTTCAATCTTTACATAAGTGTCGGAAGTCTTAAGGTCAATTCACACCGAAACGAGATGATATGTGACGCGGCGCTACATTTTTTAGAATAGCTATTTTGAAAGGCCAACTTAAAAATTGCAGCGACGCGACATACACATGTTTTGTGTTTTCTTACTTTATGTCTGATGTATGCTATGTGACAATTATTTATCAGAAGATTGAAAAATCGGTCATTTAATAAGATAAGTTTAAGGTTAAATAGATTGTAATATGTTTTAAATAAGAAAATAAATGAGTGACTTTATTTGATTCTTTTATTTTGATTAAAGATCTAGTAGGCTAGTAGTTCAAAATTCTTATAATTTTTAGTATAGTTATAGTTTTTAAACATACAATAAAACTAATGTTTCGTTTATGTATTTTATTTTGTAATTTACAACGAAATAGCAATTATATATTTGTCTATCGTACATTGACAGCCATAATCTGCATATCACGGTCAAAATAAAATAATTTTGTCATCGACATACATGAAGTGAAGATGCAAACCTTCTCTGTCAGATGGGCAAGACGGTCGATGGCTTCTAGTGGAAAGTATACGGGTGGCGATTACAATCAATGATTTCAAAAAAAGGGCTATGCGTTATGACGTACATTTGACAGAACAAATCTTCATACCTGAAATGGTTACGCCATCTTGATTTCACCATACCTCAAATGTCAAAATGGATCCAAACAACCCCAAAAGTTGGGTCATTTAAGTCGAGATAGTTTTTGCCTCGACATGCCTCGTCTATAATATACGTCTATGATTGAAATACAAAATGTATGCTCCTCTTAACCCAGAAAAAAAAGACCCTCTTGCCCCATCTAACCATACAAATAAAATATAGTCTCGTAATTTCTCCATTGATCAAAAATGGCCATATAATAGATAACTTTACAAGATACAAGCCATTGTTGTATTATATGATTAACTCTTAACAAGGAATATTTGAACCATCCAATACCATAAAAATAAAAATTATTTACAATTAACATTTCACACTAACAAAAATTGTAATTAAGTATTAAGTTGAATTTATGTGTTCGAGTTCACAATCAATATTAGATAAGTAGTTTACTATGTAATAACAAAAAAATAAACTGTCATAATATTATAACGAATATGAATAGTGCTACCAATGCTCGGATTTGTTTAGGCGACCAAATCTTGTACCAAATCCGGTCTACTAACTCTTAAAAATATTTATCCTCAAACTTAAGTCGAAAACCCAAAATCACAACAACTACTACTTATAAATACTACAAAAATCAATGAGTACTGACAAACAAATGATAAAAAATTAATGGTTTGTAATATTATTCTGTCCTTCATGTAGATTAAATATACTTCCAAAACTTTTTTTTCTACAGGTTGCTTTTTCAAATCGCTTGTCGACACAACAGTTTCGACAGCTTAATTTAATTGAAAACAAGAAAATAGAAACCCTTAAAAATAGCCCTAAAACCTTTCCCCTAGAAAACCTCTTGAAGAGGTTTTTGTCCCTAAATTAAGGGAGAAAACCCCTTACTTGGCAGCACTGAGACTGTGGACCGGCCCATACATTTGGTACGAAGCGAACCATATCCGGACCGCGGTGAACTCAACTAACTAATTTTGTAATTATGTTCACCGGAGTTCAGAGTTTACAGTTCAGGAGCGAATCAAATCCGAACGTCTGTTAGCACTATAAGCCCAAGCGCGCACTGGCGGCCACCGAAATGTATGGCAAGCCTAAAAATGCATATAATTGTTTTTAAGGCTAGAATATTCCTAATAGACCTGTTTTTGGTTGAGTTGTACGACATTGAATAGTCATTTTTATGGTCTAAAATATATATATATATATATGTTGTTGTTCTTGAACTGTTCATGTGTCTTACGGTTCAAAACACGATAGCTACTACTTCGCTCGATCATAAAAAATCGCAAAGATGAGTAAGTTTAAGACTATTTTTCGTGTTGTACTTCATGATTTTCAACGCTATAAATAAATTAAAAATACTGAAACATAGGAAATGATATTTCAAAGAGGTTTTTACGGCTAGTTTTTTAATGTTGGTTATCAATATTTTCTAAACCCCATTATATAACAATATGTTGTACGCGTAACGCGCCTCGCTTCAGTGATCAGTCGGCCGCCAGGCATCATCGGAGCAGAACCTGTGCAAATTTTGCGAACGCGACGTCCCTCACCCCCGCAAATCGACTTTGTTATTGATTTTTGTGTTAATTAATCAAAGGGACAATAGTTTATAGGTTAAATATTGTAAAATTTCATTTTAGAATATTAGTTTGTTAATTGATTATTGTAAATATAGATTGTAGCATAAATAATTATGGGAAATAAAAAACGTAATAAGGAAATGGCTTAAAAAAGGAAAAAGCATAAACTACGGAAACTCCGACAGATAATAAGGTAAGCCAATATAATTATTATTTACATTATATTTTAATTACACTTACCCGATTAAGTATAGATACATTGCTGCTTAGCTTCCGTAGTTAATTTCAGGTAATGTTTGTATACTAGCAGTGTATACCAAATCGGGCAGGTACACTTACGAGGGGAGGTCCAAAAGTTCGCGGAATGGAGGGGATGGAGTGGGGATAGGGTAGCTCGCTTAGTGTCATACTAATTGAGCACTCATAATTAGTATATATATAAAATCTCAACCCTATAGCGCCATTCGTTTACGAGTACTCGCCTGCTAAACAAGTCAATCCGGAAGCAAACTGCAACTATGGAGAAAATTGAACATCGCGCTGTGATAAAATTCCTTACCAAGCAAGGAAAAAACGTTCAAACCATTTTAAATGAAATGGAAGCCGTTTATGGAGATCAGTGCCCTGGTAAAACAATGGTTTATAAGTGGCATGGACTTTTCAAACATGGTCGAGATTCAATTGAAGACGACCCTCGCTCTGGGCGGCCAGTTGAGGCCACCACATCAGACATCGTCGAAAAAGTCGAAAAACTTGTACTGGAAGACACACGTTTAAAGAAAAAACAATTATCTGCATTTGTTGGAGTATCAGATACAACCATTTTGCGGATCCTGCACGACCACTTGGGCATGACAAAAGTCAGTGCAAGATGGGTGCCGAGAATGCTCACGCCGCTTCAAAAACAGCAGCGCATCGACGCGTCTAAGCACTTTTTGGAGGTGTGTGGAGACAACCCTGTGCAGATTTTGGAGCGGATTGTTACTGGAGATGAAACATGGGTTCATCACTTTGAACCTGAATCAAAATATCAAGTCCATGCAATGGCACAAAACCAGGGTACACCACCTCCCAAGAAATTCAAAGTTTCAGAATCGGCTGGAAAGTTGATGGCCACTGTTTTTTGGGATTGTGAGGGAATATTACTGATTGATTATAAAGAAAAAGGTACCACTATAACCGGAGAATACTACGCCACAATATTGGAAAAGTTAAAGGAGGCAATTAAAGAAAAACGTCGTGGAAAATTGGCCAAGGGTGTGTTGCTTTTGCAAGACAACGCGCCGGTTCACAAGAGCCGAGTTGCCATGGCTGCTCTTCACACGCATGGATTCGAACCACTTGTTCACCCACCCTACAGTCCAGACCTGGCCCCTAGCGATTTTTATTTGTTTCCAAATTTAAAAAAAGAGCTAAGGGGAAGGAAATTTTCCGACGATAACGAAGTGAAGGAGGCAATTTCGGCGCATTTTGAGGCCAAAGACAAAAAATATTTTTTCGATGGTTTAGAAAAATTAATCCATAGATCAAATAAATGTATTACACTTAAGGGTGATTATATTGAAAAGGAAAAATAAATTTATTGTTATATTTTATTAACAACCCTTTCATTCCGCGAACTTTTGGACCTCCCCTCGTACCTGCCCGATTCGTAAGTGTAATCGCTGCTAATAATAAGTATAATAATAGGTTTGTAATCTGACACTGTCTTAAAGTTTTTAATTATATTACCTACCTAGTATAAAATTTATTCAAAACAGAATACGTACCTTTTCCCTATTTATGTAAGCGATTTGAAATATTCGACTATGTATTTGAGGTTGGTTTTATGTGTATGTATGATACACATAAAACCAACCTCAAATACAGCAAAATTAGTTAAAAGTATATTGTACATCAAGAAATTAGCACATGTACCCTCAATTGCTTATGGGATCGAAAATGAAAAACAGGCGTTGCTTCAATTACAACAGCAGGAAAATGTTAAAATTTTGCCATGTGGTTTATTTATAGATCCCATATATCCATTTATAGGAGCAACGCCTGACGGATTAATAGATGATGATACTATTGTAGAAGTAAAGTGTCCCATCGCAGCTAGCAAATTAGGGCTATCAAAAGCAATAGCCGAGAATAAAATACAAATTTTAAAATATAATAAGCAGACAAAATCACACACTATAAAAAAAGACAGTAATTGGTACTACCAAATTCAAGGCCAGCTGCATGTGACAGGCCGGCAAACATGCCTATTAGGTATTTGGGCTGTAGATAAATTTACAAAAATTTACACACAGAAAGAATAGACAAAGATGACACTTTCTGGGCCACTAAAATGGAGCCAAAGCTGAAAACCTGTAATATGAATATTCTACTACCAGAATTAGTTGATAGTAGACACAAACGTGGTATGCCTATTCGTAATTTGTCATCGGAAGACACAGAAAATATCCAACCAAATTCGCAAGAACAGGATGCCAGGACAGAAGATCCGAATCCTGGCTCGAATACTAATATTGTTAATTTTTGTGATTATTAATTAAATCAATAAAAATCTTTTGATCTAAATTAATATATTGTACTTTTTTTAATTAATAAACCTATTTTATTTTACTCCATACAAAATGCCATTTTTATAAATGGTATTTTATAAAAATGGTATTTTACTACCTCTCTTCACTTTCTTTTCGAGTAGGTTAAAGATACCTCCAAATATGCAAACTTCATACTTAGGTATTTTATTCAAAACAAATTGTGTTATAAATTAACCTTCATAAATTTTGTAGAAATATTAACGTTGACGTACTGTTTTAAGTGTACTGTGGCGTACGAAGCGACTGCCGCAACCGGCCGGCGCGGGGTCGTGCGAGTTCACTCGAATCGGGCGTTCGCGAGATTCCGACCGAGGGGGGAGAGGAAGCGTTAAATACCTAATTCGCTCAGAGATCGTGGCCTTAAAATCCTAAAAGTAATTCTACAATGTTTGTATGATTCGACATTTAAATGCATCTTGCATTCATAAAAACAATTTTTCTAGCGCAGTAAAATTAAATCAATAATTAAGTATTAAAAATAAATCACGATACACGCTAGAAATAAAATAATTAAAAATGGCGGAAACATACAAAGCTGACCAGTCCACTGGCGATCTGCAGTAAGTATTGTAAATATAATTTCATGGGCCGAATTATAATAGCACTGTTGCTATAATTTAAATTAGAATTTATAATCACAATATACAATATACAATAACGTTAAACATTAATAAATACATACACTAGTCTGATCAATAGGCAAGGTTAACAATGTTCGTTGTCAGTACTTCTGATTTTGAGCTCAGTCAAGTATTATATTCAAATTTGATGTTAGTAAAATATTTACTGATTAATGTCGTCTTTGTCAGACCCAATGTCACATTCTTCTAGACATTATCAAATCACTTTATTTGGAAAATTTGTGGCGTCCATTGATTTGATTAATTATAGCCATAATCTAGTTTAGCCAAATAAATATAACAATTTTTTGGCCTTTAATGTATGACCATCAAAATTTTACCTTCACTGTGGTCAAAATTAGAACTTACCTATTGACCGCACTATGTCTAATTTTACCGTTGGAATATATGATACACCTAGTGTAGATCTGACCTAATATAAGCGTCGTCTACAAGTACTGGAGGATGACGTCATTCCTTAAACTGTCAGGAGTCTCCTTTTTGAGAAACCTTAAAAATACCCCTTTTTGAACCCCTGAACTGAAACTTATCAAAACACATAACTCTTGAATTAATTTTGTAATCACTACATTTTCAAAATTCATTATCAATACGTCGACTTAAAGATAAAATAATTTTAGCTAATGTTTTGATTGTTCGACATAAGTGTATTATAATGTCCGTATTCACACGCTGCCAAAACCGTTTGTTGGACTTTGCAAGTTTAATAATATTATATTCACAGCAACAACATTCAAACTCCAAAATTCTCTAAAAATCTCAAAACTAAAAACTACTAAGTACTCAGTGGAAATTTTTAATAGCAATTGATATTGATATTTCATGAACTCTGTGGCTCAGTGTTTAGCGCATTGATGCTCAAGCCGGAGGTCGCGGGTCGGAACAAAGTTTTCTGTGTTACTGGATCATGGATGTGTTTTAAATATATGTATATATAATAAAAATCTTAAATATAAGTATAGTATAAAAAGTATTAAATATATTTCCGTTGTCTGGTACGCGTAATACAAGTTCTTCGAGAACTTACCACGGGACTAGATTTACGTGGTGTAAAAGCGTCCATAGATATTATTATACAAATATAAGGTGTAATAATGATTTGCTATAATTGACACGGACGGCCGCTATGTCACAGAACCGGATAGGTACATCCACCAGTGGCGTTTGGTTCCTATTACTAGGTACTATAATACAGACTAGGGCTTCCCTATGGAGGAGAATCAGCCTTCGCCACTGCATCCCACTACTATTTTCACCGAAATATATATTTTTTTATTAACTAATTCACCAAGTAGCCGATATAATGAGTTCGTTTATATTAATGCTTAAAAGAGGCAATACTTTCCCCTATAATAGACAAAAATTGGAGTCCATAGACAAAACGAGTGAGAATATTTTATCTTTAACCCGACGATTTGTTTGCAAAAACCTCAAAATAGTCATTCTCCAGTTTACTGCCTCAAATACTTTAACAATGTGGGGTTCACGAGCACAAGAGCGCGGCAGTTTGTCGACCAGTTTGTAGACTTCATGGCAATCCGACGAGTCGACGGACTAGCATGTTGATCGGTCGACGACTCTGGTTAACCAGACAACCAGTGATGACTGGTCGGTGGGTCAGCCAGCGGAGTTGGTCGACTGCTCAACATAAAAATTGGTCGACTCGTAGTTCGCTGATCAGCTTACTAATGCCGACTAGTCCGCCGCGCAGAGCGCCCGCCAGCCCACCAAGCCCGCCGCCTGCGGTCACGCGAAGATAAGCCACAGCACGAACAGGATGGCCACCCACAGGAATATCTTCGACAGGACCTGCTCCTCCTCGTACTGCGCCGTGCCGCGGGGCGCTGGAATATATACGTGTGTACTTAATAATGGCGCTACGTCTTTGAAAAGTAAATCTCTATCAGATAGTCGCGCTATCGCCTAGTGTTAAGTATTTAAGCGGCCGTACTATCTTTTCTCGAAGCATTTCGCGGCTTTTTCGTGCCCCCATATTTTCTTTTGTATAAAGTTTGTCGTGGTATTCATAAACAGTTAAAGAATCAATAAATTGTGGCGCAGAGTCGAAGCTCAGCCTAGCGAAATTCTGTAAAGGAATATAGCAAATTCACTCATATGTCCACAACGGTGTGTACATCCATTTTGACTTAAAAGTAGCGTCTTCTTTTTATCTCAGAAGTAATATGTGCATTACGTTGTAGACGTTAGGGTGATTTTGCTACATTAAATTTTAGAATTTCGCTTCGCTGCGCTTCGATTCTATGCGAGTATGAATGATCCAAACTCTAATTTGAGCACTTCGAGTTTAAATATATTATAATTACTTAGTTAGCCTTGAGGTAATTATTTAGTTCTTTAATATGTTAAACGTGTTAATATGCGACAAATTACAAAATACTATACATTAGAATTAGATAATGAATAACATTAAACGTGATATGACTCAGGAGTCAGGACGGATAGATAGATACCTATCTACCCGTAATTAATATGACGTGATAGACATATAAGGCCTATCACAATATTTCAATTCCATAAGGTTTTAAGGAAAACTCAAAAAATCAGTCCAGTGCGAGTCAAACTCGCGCACTAAGGGCTCCGTACAGAACGTCAAATAACAAAATTTTATTGTTTTTATAAAAAAAAAATAGTTGTTTGACTACGTAAATTACATAGCCTATCTAATAGGTAACAACCCGGGCCATGATTGCAAATCTTTTGACACCATTCAGGGTGTACAAATATATATATACATACATACATAGACTGCCAAAATCATAACCCTTCCTTTTGGAGCCCCATTAAAATATTATTTTTTTCTGTTTTTAGTATGTTTTTATAGCGGCAACAGAAATACCCACATCGTCTGTGAAAATGTTAACTGTCCATCACCGAACCGAACCGTGATAGCCTGGTGACAGACGGACGGACGACGGAGTCTTAGTAATACGCTCCCATTTCTAACCTTTGCACAGAACCCTAACCTACACCAGGTAGATATGAACGCCGCGCCGGCGTACCACCGCTGCCACCGTTTGCTCGTCGAAAATTGGTGCAAAAGGGTCAAGCTAACAATCAACGCTAATAAGACAGTCTTCAATACCTAACACCAAAAAGAGGAAGCTGGAGGGACTAAAACCGCCAGCACTCTTCGAGAAAACTATCACGTTTGCACGCTTGCAACCTTAGATATTTGACCTCGCTAGGTCAAATATCTAAGAGTGATCCTAGATAAGGGAATTACTTGGAATAAGCACATCCAGCACATTACGAAAAAGACCAGATGTGCTCTGTGGTCCTGCTGGAGACTTGTCAGCTCTAAATGGGGCCTTCGGCCGAAGGCAATGATTATACATAGCTATAGTAACGCCGATGGCCACATATTCATCATTTTGGCTACGTAGTGTGGCATACCACAGGTCAACTGCATCAAAAAATTAAATAGTATCTGTCTGATAACACGGGCTCTCTCAATCTCATCGGCACCCACCGCTTCACTTGAAGCCCTGATTGACCTGACTCCACTTCCTCTGCTTGTTCACATAGAGGCTGAGAAGGCGGTTCTCCGGGCCAGGACGGCAGGTAGGACGAAGTGGGACCCTACTTGGACAGCTGCAACAGTCTCTTCTTGAGACACCTGTCATGGCCATGCGATCTGACGCCATGATCAAGGTGCATAGCTTTTAGAAGCTATACCAGGTTTTTCATACCTTCTAGGGAGGACTGGGAAGGAAAGGTCCCAATTAATGTTTACCCCAATGACATAATTTGGTTCACGGGCGAATCCAGGAAAGACAACCGGGCGGGCGCTGGATTCTACAGGGGCATGGCACCTACAGGCAGATATGTCATAATATGCTAGTTTGGGAGATTTTGCAACCGTTTTCCAGGCTCTTTGCTATTATTAGTTGTTCAGTAGAGAGCCTACGCAGTCAGTTATAAAAATGGCTTCGACGTCGGTTCTTGAAAATGTTGACGTTTATAAAACGAAAATAGAAAAAAATAACAGTCCACTCTCTGGAATCAAAGCACAGTTACTGCTGGAACTATTTTTGGAATTGTATAATAACGTTGTTTTTTTAGTACAAAAAAGGACCATAAATTGTATTGCTATGTTATTGTGTGTAACCCAATATATAAAAATATTGTATAGCTATACCATACGTTTTTTTCTTACTACCAAGTACAAACTTCCGCCGACACAATCGAGAATCGAATCAGTAAGATCTCAATTGCTTTTGTACTCCCGACACCTATACTAGCGCACAATCGTGCGGTGGCTGAATTTGTAACTAACCAGGATCGAGAAGTTCGTTAGATCGTAGCTTTTGGTACTCCCGACGAAATCAATCGACTGAGAATCGAATGGCAGGATCGAAATAAACGTCAAATTACACGATAGCTAAAGAGGTCTCATTTACAGTATAGTGTATTTGAACTATATGAAATTTAAAACCATTACGCATTTATTTACACTTTTGGCCGCTAATTCATGTATTATATTTTCACTTAAGACAGGGACTGAGACAAATGAAGTCTACATAATATTATCTATATTAACGTATCATATGAAGACTTCGTTTGTCTCTGAATCTGTCTTTGAAAAAACAAAGTCAATAAATAGATATAAAAAGTCTTATGTTGATGTTACTATGCTCGGGTTTTCTAAATGTAAACACTAAACACGAATTTGTTATTGTATCATTTACATTAAATATACAACTTATATTTTCACCAAAATTAACAATTAACTCCCTTTTTATAATACTACCAATTACCTATTTATAGCAAGTTATTGTAGTTGTTGAATGTGTTTTGTGCACAACACTTGAGTTTTGCTAACAAGTTAAATCAAATATGACGTTGACATTTGACAGAACGTCAATGATTATAAACAGGAATTTCGAAACTATTATTTACTGTCACAGCTTTTTTATACAAATAACCTTTAAAAACCTACCATTGCATGAGATTGAGGCTTATCTATTTGAAAAAACATCCAAAAAATGTTATTTAAAATGAAAAACATATAATTTTTCCATATTTTTATTAATCTTCGCCATAGACTACGGCACTCAGCTGTAACTTGTTTACACTGTGGACGTGACGTCAGCAACCGGATACAGCTAACGCTGATAAGACACGATCTCCACGCGATTTCGATTTGATTTTGTTCGGGAGTACGCATCGATCGAAACTGAATCAAAATCGACATCGGATCAGACTCGTAAATCGAAATCGTATCAGTTTCGGGAGTAAGGCCCCAGGTTGAAATATATATTAAAAAATATATTTTGTTCCCAGCAGGAGTTTTTTTTAATTGATGTAAGTAATATAATAACACCGCGCCGAATTTAAATTTCTAATTGTGTTAATTATTGATTACATTAATGAGATCTAGGCCTTTAGTCAAGATGCATTCGATAATTTCGACGGCGAAATTTGAGAACAAAATGTATGGGATTTGACATAAGGCATCGCAAGCGACATGTCACTTAGCCCAAGCCTCGTGTAAGGGGTCCCATACACGGTCAGGTTTTCCTTCAGTTCGGCCTGAACGGATGCAAAATCGTATCGTCTGTGTGCAATTTCGAGATCGCATCAGTCGGCCGTATGGACTGAAGCGATTCGTTCCAGTGTTGCCAAGTCTGTTCTTGCGTAACTACGAAACTCGCGTCGTTTTCTACTAAAAACTACTAAAAGAGTACCGATAACTATAAAAAAGTTACTAAGCTTAGGAATCCCTAAAAGTTTTTGAGGGATTTTGTGTTTACAAACATACATACATTTTCAGTTTTATAATTTAACCGTTAAATTAAAAAAAATATAGTGGGAAATATTACGTATATAGAAATTAAATCGGTAGTTTTAGGCGACTTACGGATACGTGTTACTATGTGCTATTATGATAAGGTGCACATAGAAGCAGGCCATTTTGTATATTATGATTACTGTCTAGCTATTTTCTACAAAACCACTACTAACAACTAAATTCCTACTAATGAGGGAATAAAATACAAAATTTAGTAATAAAACTTTTTAAAACAACTACGGATGGACTGAACGGCGATAAAATTGGACTGAACGATAATAAAATTCGAGTGTAAAATAAAACTGGTCAAGTGCGAGTCGGCAAGAGGGGTTCCGTACAAAACGGAAAAAATCACGTTTGTTGTATGTGAGCCTCAAATTTTTATTTTATTCTATTTTTAGTATTTGTTGTTATCAGTGGGGTGCACAGGATTATGACACTGGGTATGCGGCGAAGTACTTGGTCACAAAAACTTTTTCGTTTATAGATTTTTAGCATAGCTACAGCCAAGCGACGGATCTCTAAGTCGAAACCATGCCAACAGAGCAAGTCTTAGATGTACTACTATTCATGTACATCTTCTACGGCAACGCAGACAAAACAGCGATCGATCGTTGCGGCGGAAGAAATTGTAATAAGTAAAATAATAAGCATATTTAAAAATATTATAATATACTAATACTAATCACATGAAATATGCAATATGCCCCCCGCGAAACACAAAACGTTTCTTCTATTTAAACAAATAAAACCTTACTAAACAAAAATGCAAAATGTGCATACGTGATTTATTAGATTTCCGACTATTCTTTTTACTCGGATTATAGGCAACGAATAATTTTCGACAAGCCAGTTCGGCGGTTTTCGGAAGCGATCGGATAGCCGAACCGAAGCCGAGAGCCATCGCCTGCCGCTGGAGTTAACGCTATATAATCATGTCGATATTCATGGGTGTGTGCGTTTGCGAAGTATGAAAATTACACATACATGCGATGATTTGTCCTGCACAAAGCAACCGCATGAGTTGCTATTTATAAAATATTAGGCGTTTTAAGTTATTATATTTTTTAATTTATTTATTTACTAATTATTTAAAATTATTTACTAATAATTAATTATTAAAGTCATCTAAAACGTACGAACGTTTTATTAAAATATCTGTGAAAGACAAGTAAAGCACTGCATTTCTGCCTATATGGAGCGCACGCCCCTGGTTGTTATAACGGCAATAGAAATACCTACACCAAACATATGTGAAAATTTTAACTGTCGAGCTATCACGGTATAAGAAGGTTAAGATACAGCCTGGCGACAGACGGACGAACAGCAAAGTCTCAGTAAATAATGGGACCCTACCCATTTTTACCTTTGGGTACGGAACCCTAAAAATGGCACGTGGTCTAAAGAATTTATTGAAGTTCATTGAAGTATTTAAAGTTTTAGAGCCACTATGGTTGATAAAATCTAAAGACTATTTACTATCAAAGAAAGAGAAAAATGTATGACACAATAATTCGGTTTCGTCGATAGCGTGATTACAATTACAGCAAAATACAATTAATTAATAAAATAATAGCCTTAACTGACCAATAACATGTCACGACATGTCTAAGGAGGGTTGTGTAACTATCAACGCGCAATAGGTTTTCTTTGAATTACTACAAAAGTTATTGTCATAAAGTTATTACAGAAGCTAGGAGAGCGGCGGACAGACAGACAGAAGGACGGGCAGAGTGAAATTATACAGGGTGACCTGAAATTCGATACATTCCTTTGAAAGACAGAAAGTAGACCTCATTTACAGTAATATTTTTCATGGCATCCCCTATCCGAAAGTTGATATTTACAAAGTTATTGAAATTTCAAAAAAAAATTCTTTATTTTCGACTTTTTGACTTTGACATGACGTATTTTTAAAAATGTTTGTCTTTTTAGTGATTTTTTTATGTATTTTAACCGTCAATGAGTCAAATATTATTTTTAAGGAATAAATAGGGACAAACTGAGCGAGAATTTTTCATTATGAGACATGAAACAGAATTTTCTTTTAAGAAAAATACACATTTTTCTTAAAAACAGGTGATTTTCTTAAAAAAATGTATGATACAATGCGTAAAAATTTTCTAAATAACTTCCTTATCTCATTAGCTTTCCAAAAAGGTGCAAATGTCTACATAAAAATATGACGTTGTAGTAAACATATTAGAAGTAAAATGAAATAATGTCTAAATCGATTTATTTGCGATAAGGTTAAAATAAAAGGAAAAACTTGAATTTAATTACGTTTATTGTGTTTAAAAAACATCAATGTTTAATTAAATTTAATAATAAATATTCTACTTTAGGTCTTGTTCAAAATGTGAACCTCTGTTTCTGATACAGGCCCGTAGTCTTCTCCGTACCTCTGTTTTGATTATTCTGGTAGTAAGACTAGTTTTGATTTCTTCTGCTGCATTTCTTATGCGGCTTCTGAGCTCCTCTACAGTAGTTATGGGTGTAGTATACACCAAAGCCTTCATATGACCCCAAAGATAAAAATCACACGGGGTCAAATCGGGACACCGTGCTGGCCAAGGAATTGGCCCGCCTCGACCTATCCAGCGATGTGGGTAAGTTTGGTCTAGCCACTGGCGTACGCCGAGGCGGAAGTGGGTCGGGCAACCATCATGCTGGAAAATCATATTACGGCGAGTTGCTATTGGCACATCTTCCATTAAACCAGTAATCTACTCTCTTAGGAAATGTTCGTACATTTCACCATTTAAATTTTGAGGCAAAAAATGAGGTCCAACTAAATTATTATTAATTATACCCATCCAGACATTTAGACTGAATCTGGTTTGATGGGTCCTTTCTTTTTTCATCCTGGGGATTTCTCCTTTTGGTGCCCAGTAATGTGTGTTGTGGAAATTGTTTATCCCGTCACGGTCAAATTTCGATTTATCCGTCCACAATATTCTTGAGAAGAAATTGCGATCCTCCATGTCTGCATTTATCATAAAACGGCAGAATTCCATTCTTCTAACCGGGTCTCCCTCTTCCAACGCTTGGACAGGTGTGTAGTGAAATGGATGTAGACGCGCTGTGTGTACTGTAAACCACACCTTCCATTGAACAAGTCTTCTAGCTGCCGCTCTTGTAGAAATAGAAGGATCATTTTGAAAATGTGTTAAAATTTCGTCTTCTTCTTCTGGAGCATACAAACGAGGTCTGCCTGAATCGCCACGTCTTCTATCAACACGGCCGCTTTCCCGAATTCGTCGAAATGTTGTTGAAAACACTCTAACGTTTGACACTCGTCGATTCGGAAAACGTTCAACGTATGTTCTTCGTGCAGCAGCAGCATTACCATTACAAAGTCCGTAACAAAACAAGATGTCAGCGTATTCATCGTACTCAAAAGCAGCCATCGCGATACAAAAAAATCACAAGTAGAAGTAAGGGTGTAGTTTAAAGCAACAATACGTCCGTACACGGCAATAGTTGACTCAAAACTAATATTAGCTACTAAATTTGCTCTCTAAGCCAGTCGGTAACTCAGTGACAAAGGGCCGCGACGACAGTAGCCGAAACATCCCGAAGTTTGAACAAAGGAAATAATTGAAAAAAAAGGTCGCCAAAGGTAGAGTAATTCTTGAGATAACGTTACCTGATGATTGTTTTGTCTTTATTTATTACATGTTCATATTTTTATGTAGACATTTGCACCTTTTTGGAAAGCTAATGAGATAAGGAAGTTATTTAGAATATTTTTACGCATTGTATCATACATTTTTTTAAGAAAATCACCTGTTTTTAAGAAAAATGTGCATTTTTCTTAAAAGAAAATTCTGTTTCATGTCTCATAATGAAAAATTCTCGCTTAGTTTGTCCCTATTTATTCCTTAAAAATAATATTTGACTCATTGACGGTTAAAATACATAAAAAAAACACTAAAAAGACAAACATTTTTAAAAATACGTCATGTCAAAGTCAAAAAGTCGAAAATAAAGAAAAAATTTTTGAAATTTCAATAACTTTGTAAATATCAATTTTCGGATAGGGGATGCCATGAAAAATATTACTGTAAATGAGGTCTACTTTCTGTCTTTCAAAGGAATGTATCGAATTTCAGGTCACCCGTTCCTTATATAGGTTCCTTAAGTATTATGGAACCATAAAAACACCACCGAAGCTCGTGGCAATTTTCTGTGTATGTGCTCGAATCCGTTCAGGCCAAACCTTAGATTAAGATGCCTAGAAACCGAATACGCGCATCATACTGAGCCATAATATATACATACAACACATTACAAATATACATAAAATTTAATAATATGTAAGTATGAAATGTTATGTCCGAACAATTTGACTTGTATTAAGTCAAATATTTAAAACATTTTAAAATAAAATCATATTATGTCGCCATCTTGCTGCCCTGTTGCGAATTGTGAAAGTGTTACTAGTAAAAATAAATTTATTCACATATTTTCATGGCTAACTAATAGTTGCAACTAAGACAAAGTTTTATAAGATTTTATGATATTTTTAACTATTAATTTAAAGTATTGCCAGTATTATGATAATCCTTAATATATTCCTTAATATCAGTTTTATATAAATAAAGTTTACAAATTGAGTTTAGATGGTTTAAAATGAAATATAAGTTATATTTTTTCATCTCAAGATAGTAAGAAAAACAAATACAATAATTCCAATTTTAAGAGTACACACTCCACAACTTTAAAAGTTTTGTTTGTGTGCGTGTCGGTATGTAATGCTTACGCCTATACAGGGTGGCCAAAAAGTCGTGGATCAAACGAAACAGGGAGATAAAGGAGGTAATTTCCAACAAAAAATCTTTCTCAAGCATGGCTATAACTTCATTGCACGAAAAGATATGAACTATTTTTGTTTTTTCAATGAAAGTACCGAGTTTTTTTTACAATTTAATCAGTAAAAAGTTAAAATGATTAAAAATAATTAAAAAAAGATGTTGTATTATGACTCGATTTTGTATCAATACTACAAAAAATGTATTGCAGCTCTTGGTATCAAACTTAACGAGCAATTAATGTTTTTTCGTAAATTTTGATGCGTTTCAAAAAATTACTTCTCACTTTAAGAGCACCATTTGAAAAAAAACGTATTACGGAAAGGTGACCCTGTATTATAAAAACTTGCCGGTTTATTGCTGATTAAAATGAGGTACAACACTTTACGTTTTGATCTTTAGTTTTGGTTTTATAATCTTTTTTCATATCAAGGTGCAAATTTCATAAAATGATAAATTCAAAGGAAAAATTAGATTTTTTCTCATACATATTACATAGTAATTTCAGAAGCCATTATGAAATAAAAACAACGATTGTGCCTTAGTACTTTTATTAAATACAAATTTTTACATTAAATGTTCAAAGTTCCTACCTCTGACCATAACGCACAATCTGCACCGCCTAATAAAATTTGCTCGTAATCGGCGGAATGCACCTCTGTTATTTTGAATTTGTAACTTAGCAAACTCGAGCTTTTGTCGTAGTTCTTGTTCGGTGTTATTCTCTCCATGATACACTATTTCTTTAAAATAGCCCCAAACAAAAAAGTCCATGGGATTAAGGTCGGGCGACCGGGGTGGCCATGCAGTAGGTCCACCTCAACCAATCCACCGGTTAGGGAAACGCTCGTTCAAATGTTCTCGAACTGCTCTAGTGTAAGGAGACGGGGCGCCGTCTTGTTGCAGCCACATTTCTGCCACTCTATCTTCAGGAATCTCAGCTTCGTTCAGTATTTGGTTCAAATTATTTTGTAAAAAATTCAAATACATAGCACCATTCAGCCTTGGTGGCATTTCATGTAGCACAAGCTGCTGGTCAATTATTCCACCCCACATGTTTATCCCAAACAGATGCTGGAATCGATCATTTCTGATGATATGTGGGTTCACTCTGGAGTAATAATGTAAATTGTGGATGTTAAAAGCTCCCATTCTTCTAAAATTTGACTCATCAGTCCATAACACTTTGTTGAAGAACTGCGGATCCTCTCTGTGTCTTCTAAGCATCTCTCTACAAAACCTCACTCTAGGTTCATAGTCAGCTGGCAGTAAAGCTTGCACCCTTTGCACGTGGTAAGCGTGAAATTTATTTCTTTTAATGATAAGCTGCACCGTCGATCGTGGGATCCCGAGATTTCGTGATATTTGGCGTTGGCTAATACCAGGGTCCAATCTTAACTGTCTCAGTATTTGCTCTTCATTATCAAATCGTACTACTGGTCTTCCTGTTCTCGCAGCATGCTCCCCGGGTAAGGTTCCCTCCATGTACGCATTATGCACGCGCATAAAGACCCTGTAGTCCGGGAAACGGTCTCGGTTAGGGTAGCGTTGTCGATATTCTCTGGCAGCAGCGCGAGCATTACCGTCGCAAAAACCATAGAGGTAATGCATTTCTGCATACTCCCGTTGGGTGTATGCTCTCCTCGCAGCAGCCATTTTAGCTTATCTAGCCAATCCGAAGTGATCACAAAATCCGATTCACACAGCGCTGGTCACAGGTAGGCAATATCACAAGTCCATAAACAAAGCGTAGGTCACAGATAGGCAATCAATCACAAGTCCAGAAACGAAGCGCGGGTCACAACTAATCACAAAAAATACCGTGCAAAATAATAAGTGTGCGTAGTCACATCCAGAAAGTGAGTGAGACACTAAACAAAGAAAGATACTCACGCGCTTCCACCCCTCCCGCTCTGCTTCGCCCGGCATTCTACTACCTGAACTAAGACGGGTATTCTGACCTTTTTCGACAAAGGATTAAATGGTTAGTGTGAAAGAGAGGCACAATTCCTTTGTATCGAGTGTTTTTACAGAGTTGTTTGTATTGTATGACCCTTTCGTTTCCTAGAAAAGATAAATCGTTAAATTTAAAAATAAGGCTCATTTAATGAAATTTGCACCTTGGTATGAAAAAACGATCATAAAACCAAAACTAAAGATCAAAAAGTAAAGTGTTGTACCTCATTTTAATCAGCATTAAACCGGCAAGTTTTTATAATACAGGGTCACCTTTTCGTAATACGTTTTTTTTCAAATGGTGCTCTTAAAGTGAGAAGTAATTTTTTGAAACGCATCAAAATTTACGGAAAAACATTAATTGCTCGTTAAGTTTGATACCAAGGGCTGCAATACATTTTTTGTAGTATTGATACAAAATCGAGTCATAATACAACAGCTTTTTTTTAATTATTTTTAATCATTTTAACTTTTTACTGATTAAATTGTAAAAAAACTCGGTACTTTCATTGAAAAAACAAAAATAGTTCATATCTTTTCGTGCAATGAAGTTATAGCCATTGTTCGCGCCAACCCTAGCGCGACGTTTAGAATAAACACAAAGGACATCACTACGTGAAGTATGGCCGACCGACTCAGGGGCGCTGTCAGAGAGTGACAAACACTTGCAATTAGACCCCCGTCCGCGCCGGATGCATTTTCAGCTCATCCCGAAACCTAGTGAACGCGAACGCGTGTGCGCATATTAATTTGTGCTCGTTAATATAATACCAAATTCGCCGGCGAACCGCGATAAATCTATCGATAATCCGCTCAACAGCTGTGTAGTGTAGTGAGAAGAAACCTCCGCCCAGATACAGAACCACCAGCTCAACAATAAGGTCAGTCCCAGATTTCTCCAGCCCTCACATTAACCTATATACCTACTTCCCTCAGCTCAAAGTCGTATGTGTAAGTTCCTAGCTTATAAATTTCTTGGCCCATCGAGCCTTCGTGAAGCCCTTCTCCCTATTACCGGCGTTGGGCCTGATTAGAACCAGCACCTACAGTTCCACTCCGCCCAATTCTGCACATAAAATCAGCTCGATTATTTATATTTTGTCCAATTAATTCTGGCCAGGCCGCCCCGCCATTTTAAAACCAAGTTACAGTCCACTACCATTATCAATTCGGCACATTTAACATTAAACCCCTATTCTGTACTTTGATATTAACCTATATGTTAATTATTTAAATTATTTTGTGCATATTTCGGCCCATAAATTCATAGGAAAAACCCAAAAAAAAATAAATAAAAAAATAGTGGGTAGGTTGTCGGCTTATTGTCGAACAAAGAACTCGAACATTCCAGAACTTCCCTAACGTACCTAATACATAATTTGTGCCAATAATATCTCATATAATTTTCTCAGCTCTTAATTACTTACAAAATATTTTAATGTTTGACTCGCATATAAAATAAAATAACTAGTGCGTATTGTGAACTACGTTCGGCTCATAACAGAATTGTAAATCGTCGTTGCATTACTAAGTATTTTATCTATATATAACGTTTATATCTTCATATTCTCAATTTTTAAAACACAATATTAATTAACTTAGCATTATTTTAATAGTTATGAGTCGCATAACATCTCAAGTGCCCATACAAACATCGTCGGCTCGCTTCGGTACTTGATTTTTGTGCATTCTGTAGGTAATAGGTACCTACACGGCGCCCGTGCGTAAACAACAGCTGGTTACATTAGTTCTGTGTCTATACAAAAATATTATTAGGTATTACGTTACAGCTGTTTTAAATAAGAATTCTTATCGACGTTCTGTGTTTATACAAATATATTATAGGTGTTACGTTACAGCTGTTTTGAATAAGTCGGCACACTGTTTAGATTGAAACTGCTCATACCTACTTGCATTGTTTTCATTACGTTATTTTGTTTCTAACGCGCCCGCTAAGATTTGTTTATATTCAAACTTCAGGACATTAATATAATATTACAGACGACTTCTAACGCATTAATCTCCGCTCATCAAACATACACTAATACTATATTAGCATCAGGCGATCGGTCAGCTCATTTGTTAATTAACTCGTACACATTTTATGATAAAATTGTATACATTGTCGGCACATTATTAAAATCTATTTTCTGCGTTTTAATTAACTGCGCGCGTATTTTCCGCTCATTACTTTTAAATATTTAACTTAGTTACACGCATATATTTTTAAACATGCCTACAAAATCGCAAGCGGCCATATTTAGGCAAACTATAAAATCTATTAGTAGGCTCAGACGTTTTGGGTCACGTTTTGGATGGTACTAAGATTGCTTTGGGCCCGGGGAAGCCCATAGCCTTCGGCACGATTTTTGATTTTGCACTCATAGGACTCGTTGAGCACTCATGCGATTCACCTGTAGCTCAAGTTGGCTCTGCTCATGTTACTCATACTCATTATACTCAGTCGGCTCACTCTACACATTCTGCTCATTCTACTCATGATATTTGAAAAAACTCCGCCCCATCGTTTACAAACATTTGAATCAAATAGAGTAACAAAAATTAACTCAAATTCACTCACACTTAAGTGGCGTCATGTACCTTCCCAATTAAATCCTGCTGACTGTGCAAGCAGAGGATTATCAGCTCAAGCTCTCTCCGCTCATGATTTATGGTGGTCTCCTCCATGGCTCAAATTGCCAGAGGATACCTGGCCCAAGATGCCTTCAGCTCATACTCGACAAGACTTGCCAGGGCTCAAACCAAAATACGTACCATGCAATTTCTCGATACCCGGTGTCGATAGTGATCTGCTCACTCGCTTCAGCTCTTTAGAAAAACTAACTGGTGTCACTGCCTACATGAGGCGATTCATTCGTAACTGTAAACTAAATTCAAACTCGCGACAACTAGGCCCTCTAACTTTAAGTGAACGTAGAGAAGCATTACTCTTCTGGATCCGCTCTGTACAGCAGAATGCATTCGCAGAAGATATTCACCGCCTGCAAACCGATAGAATCTGCACAGTACGACTACAACGTCTGTCGCCTTTTACGCAGGACGGTCTCCTCAGAGTAGGAGGTAGACTCACTCGTTCGGAACTCACATACGATGCTCAACACCCATACATTTTGCCTAGTTCTAGTCCGCTCGTAGACCTCATAATAGATGACTATCATCGCATACACTGCCACCCTGGCACGGACACGCTACATGCTATTTTACGTCAGCAATTTTGGATATTATCTGCCCGCCGCATTATAAGACACAGAACGTTTAAATGCATAAGATGTTTCCGTTGCCGCGCTCAGCCCGAAGTACCTATCATGGCTGACCTGCCAGCTGATAGAGTCATACCTCAGCCCGTATTTAGTCACGTATCAACAGATTTCGCCGGACCGTTTCTGCTCAAATCAAGTCAATTACGTAATGCTAAGTTAATTAAGGGATATTTTTGCATATTTGTTTGCCTCACTACAAAGGCGGTTCACTTAGAACCAGTCTCATCGCTCACTGCCGAAGCGTTTATTGCAACATTACAAAGGTTCTGCTCACGTCGCGGGCTTCCGGTATTGATACGTTCGGATTGTGGCACAAATTATGTAGGAGCTAGGAATCATCTACTAGAGGTACAACAATTTCTCAATGACAATAACGACGCCATTTCTCATAAACTCTCAACTCAAAATATAACTTGGTTACTCAATCCGCCTAAAACCCCATGGATGGGAGGTATCCATGAGATTAATGTTAAATCCACAAAGCAACTTCTATACCGTGTTATCGGTGAGCAACACCTCACTTTCGAGGAATTCTTAACTCTGCTCACTAGAATCGAAGCTGTGTTAAACTCTCGGCCCATCAGTCCACTTTCGTCCGATCCCACGGACTATCAGCCCCTTACTGCTGGCCACTTTCTCATTGGCCGTCCGCTCACAGCTCTCCCCGAGCTGACTCTAGATGAAAGAGTAATATCTCCGCTCAAACGCTTTCAGCTCATTCAATCACTCTCTCAGCGCTTTTGGAACCTTTGGACCAAGTCCTACCTCCATACCCTTCAAATCCGCTCCAAATGGCTTTCCTCTTCCTCTCCACCCAAAATTGGAGAACTGGTTCTGCTCAAGGAGGACAATTTGCCTCCTCTACAATGGAAGATGGGAAGAATCTCACGTCTGCTACCTGGGAAGGATGGAGTCATCAGAGTTGTGGACTTGGACACGACTCAAGGCCAGCTGCGGAGGCCTGTCGGCAAGATTGCCCGGCTCCCACTGGATTCTGCTCAGGATGGGGCTCAGCTCGCCGCCTGTGCGGGCCCCCCAGGATGTTCGCGCCAACCCTAGCGCGACGTTTAGAATAAACACAAAGGACATCACTACGTGAAGTATGGCCGACCGACTCAGGGGCGCTGTCAGAGAGTGACAAACACTTGCAATTAGACCCCCGTCCGCGCCGGATGCATTTTCAGCTCATCCCGAAACCTAGTGAACGCGAACGCGTGTGCGCATATTTATTTGTGCTCGTTAATATAATACCAAATTCGCCGGCGAACCGCGATAAATCTGTGTAGTGTAGTGAGAAGAAACCTCCGCCCAGATACAGAACCACCAGCTCAACAATAAGGTCAGTCCCAGATTTCTCCAGCCCTCACATTAACCTATATACCTACTTCCCTCAGCTCAAAGTCGTATGTGTAAGTTCCTAGCTTACAGCCATGCTGGAGAAAGATTTTTTGTTGGAAATTACCTCCTTTATCTCCCTGTTTCGTTTGATCCACGACTTTTTGGCCACCCTGTATATATCTGTTGCTTGCTTCATTTGTACGATGCGTTTGTTTGAAGACTATCTAGGCGTTATTTATCTATGAGCCGAACTGACGTCAGTTCGGTCGGATGCGATTTTCTCCGTGTATGTGCTCGAATCCGTTCAGGCCGAACTGACGTCAGTTCTAACTGAAAAGATCGGCCTCTCGTCTGTGGAGCCCTTAATAATAATTTTATAACGACTTCGACCGCGGAGATGTTACCGACAACTCTGTTCAATGCAAATTAATCTTTTCGTAACCAAAAACGTAACATTTGACCAAATTTACGGGTTATTTTCGGGTACGGAAAATAATAAAAATCTCAAAATGTATATAATATAGTACTTATAACCGTATTAAATGTCGTCCGGTACTCGTGACACTCGTGTTCTTCGAGAACTTTGCACGGGATCAGTTTTGACGTGGTGTGAAAGCGTCCTGAGTCCTGATTCCTGTCTATATTTTATAAAACGGATAGTCACCTGCGCTGGGCCGCGGGTCGCCGAAGTTGAAGGTGGATGTGAACACGCCGAAGGGGAAGGCGCCGATGCCGAAGGACATGTGGAAGCCCTCGCCGAAGCCGAAGCCCGGGAACCCGCCCCCGCTCTCGGGCTCTGTGCGCTGCCCGGCCGGCCGCGGTGGCACCTGAATGTAAAAAAAAATACTGAAGCATTCTCACTATTTAAATACTGAAGTTGTAGTGCCTGGGATAAACGGTTAAATGTATACGACATTTAAGGTGAGACCGCACTAAACGGCAGTGGAGCGACGAGACGCGACACTTCCCTACTAATAATACCGCAATGGAGTGCCGCGTAGTGCGTTATATATCTCATACAATATGGCCGTGTCGTGTCGCGTAGTTACGCTGCCATGTAGTTACGCCTAGTGCGGTCCCACATTTAAACGCTTGTCCAGCACATTCGGCATTCTCCCATAGTCACAAAAAAATAAATACATTTTTTTGATAATGTTATGTACTTTTGTAAAAAAATATAGTAATGAATTTGATAAAAAATGTGACCAACATAACATAAATACTAGGAATAAGCACAAACTGGCTGTACCAGTGTCTAGACTCAGTAAAATAAGCAATTCTTTTAAAGGTCAGTGTATACGTTTCTACAATAAACTCCCAGAAAATATCAAAAAATTGTCAATAAATAAATTTAAAAAAGTAGTTAAAAGACCTTTTTGTGCCAAAGGTTATTATAAAGTTAAAGATTTCATTGAGAACAACACACCCTGGGAATAAGATGACAACTATGAGGCAATTTCAGTTTACTAACTAAACAATCTACTTCTGTACTGTAAGATATTGTAGATTTGTAATTTAATATTTATTTATTTTTGTTTACATATTTTTTTGTTTTTGTTGTATTGTATGATACATATATTAAAAAAAAAATAACAAATTTGGCTATCCTTTTTACTAAAAGGTGGAACCCGCGCGAGGGTCTTACGCCGGTTCTTCTCGCCGGGTTAGGGTTCCGAACCAGTGATAATTGTAATCCTTTTTTTTCTTCTTTGTTTAACGTTCAGGAAACAAAACCTTGTTTTCTATTCTGAATAAAAAGATTTTTATTTTATTATTAGTCAGCCTAGACCAGACTTCCCGAGGATTGATTGGTCAACAACAAAAACGCCAAAAGGATAATTAGCACGTCAAAATAACACGTGGCAGGACCGGATCATATAACAATATAAAACCAAATTTCTTTATACTAATTTCTAGAGTATTAGTCATCATTCATTACTAAAATATTCTTTGGCCTTTTCAACGTAACGCTGCCTTACCAAGTCGATAGTCGCACAACGACCCGAGCGTCAGAAGCTACTGATTTTTCATATTGTTTTTTTTAAGGTTCCGTAATACAAAAGGACCCCTTATAATTTCGCTCTGTCCGTCCGTCTGTCTGTCCGCTCTTTTAGCTTCTGTAATTATAAATATAATATATGGATGAAATTTGGTATAGTTATAAGTTGTGTATAGATCTCGATTTTGGCATCATATATTTTTTTTTAATTATAATTTTAGGGGTGGCTCTCCATGCATGAAGTGTGCACGTGGGGATGAAAAATAATTTTTCATTCTACCCCATCGTGTGGGGGATCGTTAAATAGTCTTTTAAAATAAAGGCAAGGTTTCATTCATGACTTTTTTACATAGTCAACTATTTTCATGTAATCGGGCTCCAAAGTGGTTTCTACTGGAGATAGAAACTTGTAAGTTTCCATGCTGATAGATCATGCAAAAAACTGTTTTGGAAAATTATTTTGAACAAATCGGACAATAACTTGAAGTAATTCAAAGAAAGCTTGTTGTACGTTGATAGTTACGGAACCCTCATTAGACATGTCGTGACATACTCTTTGGTTAGGTTAGGTTATTTCAATTACAACGTCTCACACGTGCACAATTGGATTTTCCAAACATTTTAATTTAACTCATATTTCTCGCATTTTGACACATTCTTTGCCTGAAAAAAAACGTGATATTTGCTGAGACCCTCTCTCCTCCAAGTGAGATTTGGTGAGACTCGGCCCTCTCCCCCACGTTATTTATGGATGCCCCCTTAGCCTAAGTTCCCACGAGCGTTTTTTGTGGTCGCGCCAGAAAACACAGTACAGCTAAACAGTCAGCTGAAAATCGAAGTGGTCAAGTGTCAAATGTCAGATTTGACAACTCTACACGATTATTTTTCTATTAGCGAGAGATCTTTTTACAGTGCAGTTTTTTCTGAAAGAAACTCTCGTGGGTACGAGGGCTTCTGCGTCTAAATATCGGAACAATGTCAAGCAAGGTCCTCGGGAGTTTATTATTAACCTGCATTAATATTTGTTGTTTTGCAGTAAGTGGCGCGTACGGTACTTCGGTGTTCGGAACAAGTTTGGCGGTGCACGGTTTCGACTCGTTTTTGAAAACGAGACTCGGAGAGTCACTGGTGTGACCTTTAATGCGGCCATAACCTATAGATAGTTGAGGGCTCGGCGCAAATTTTTCCAATTTATTCCAGTTTCCAGTTATTGTACTTGAATATAAAACTTTAGCCTGCGGCTCCGTCCGCGTAAATACAGTGTCCCACGAGATAGGGATTTGAGTCCCCAGGTATAAGGATAAAAAGAAGCCTTAGATGTGTTAATCCAGAGCTTAAACTACTAGTATATTACAATACCAAATTTTATCAAAATCCGTTCAGTAGTTTTTGCGGCGAAAGAGTAACAAACATCCATCCATCATCACAAACTCTCACATTTATAATAGTAGTAGAACAAAGTGTGACTATACATATACTCCGGAATTCGGAACACCAGTGAAAACTCAGGGCACTGAAAATAGAACTTTGCGCTAATACAATATAGTTGAAAATTGAAGCATCGAGTCAAATGTCAATGTCATAAATGACATTGACATTTGACTCGACACTCATGTGTTCGATTTTAACTGTATTGATTTAGCGCAAAGTTCTATTTTCGATGTTCAGAATTTCTTACGGCCTTCCGGATTCCGGATCATATAGTCCCAGTCTTACACTCTAGATTTCTTTCATGGTTATTTCATCATCTGCCATACTACCGCAGAGTAAAAATAACAGAACAGATGGACGGATGGACAGACAGACAGATGGACAGACAGACAGATAGACGGACGGACGGACAGAACGAACTAAGGGTTCCTTGTCGTATTATGGAACCCTAAAAACCTACTCGTCATGGACTCAGGAAAGAGCATCTGCTGTATGACTAAAATATACTACGTAAGTAAGTACTTCATTTTAGCTACGTTTTTGGTCAGTGGTTTATTGAAATTCGGTGATAGGAGTACTTAATCCAACTGGTTACCACCTTATTTTGAACATGAGAACACACGAGAAAGTGTGTCAATTTGTCTGGCCATATTTTATTCGCAGGTAGACTAGAAACCACAACTCACAAGCAATTAGTATTTAGTATGGTGTATTCAACCACTTTATGGTATGTGGTTGCAGGGCCATGGGCGGCGTTAAACGCTCAGGCGATCAGTTCGTTCGTTTGTTAGTAAAACATAATATCCATTATTTACCTATTTGTACAATGCCGTTTGCCACATAATAAATACCTGGCTCGTGACGTCACCTCACATGACGTGGTACTATCTGGCGATAAAACATTTGAAAACAAAACATTGCCGTTTACCGTAATTATTGTGTACTCGTTATGCAAATTCTTAAAAGAATGTACCGTTTTACGCGAAATAGGATGAGCGTTTTAACATTGGTTCTAACTAAATTCATGATAGTAATTAGTCAGTTAAGATACAAAAAAGAATTCAAACTTAGTTCTTTCAAGATGTTTTATACAGAGTAAACCTGAAAATTGATAATAATCCTGTATTAGAAATATACACCCTCATCTGTTATTTATTAGTGACTAGCTTTTGCCCGCAGCTTCGCCCGCGTGGGAGAGTGTTCGTGGCAAAAAATTTCTTTAGCAAATATACCTGCAATATAGTAATAGCACAGATTAAAAATATATACTTATAATAAAATTTCACACGTACTTTTTAGTTGTAAGACATCTCCTAGATAAGGATAATTAAATCGTCTAAACAAATTCTGAAAATATCACATTACTTCTGATCATTTTTTTAAACTTAGAATGGGTATAGTAACCTATCCTTAAAAGATAGACATATCTATGCCATCGCGGACTTTTTTGTAGACCTATAAAAGAGAAACAATCCCTCCATACATTGTTTTGTTATTTATCTCCAACGGGTTAGGTTAGGCAGCGTTTTCGATAAAAGTTCCCAGACGGCTAGATTTTTTCCGACACCTTCAACAATTATCGTCATAAATCAAACAATTTCCACAAAACCTGATGAAATTATTATCGACCTAAACCTTCCTAAGGAACCACTCTGTCGGTAAATTTAAACGGCATAAACATCCTTTTAGTAGTTTTTGAGGTTATTGCGAACATACAGACAGACAGACTCGGGGGGGCACTTAAGTATCCTATGTCCGTCTCCTGATTCTAAGCTACCACCCCACCAATTTTCAGACAAATCGGTTCAGCCATTTTTGAGTTATAAATAGTGTTACTGTTGTTGTTGCTGCTGTTGTAACTAACACGACTTTCTTTTATATATAGATAACTAACACAACTTTCTTTTATATATATAGATAGATAAGAAATAAATTATAGATATTATAGAATATTGACATTGACACATTGCAAATACGTTGCCTTATTAAATTGCGCCCTAAAGGCCGACTCACACCGAAATGGCAGCGGAGCGGCGAGCAGCATAACCGTTATATACTTAATTTCAAACTTTATTTTCATTACTATAAAACACAGTTTCGCTTGAGACAACCGCCGCCGCTCACACTGCTCACGGCCCGACCATCAGCGGCCGTGAGCGGCGGCACTCACCTATGTCATTAATTTCGATATCAAAATCTTTGTTTTTACCCGACTACGGCGAAGCCATAGGAAGGATAATGATTATCATATTAGGTACCAAGTTCTGAATCACCCAAAGAGAAATAAAAATAAAATTTACATATCGAAATATGTAATATGTATAGTGGGTAACTGACCCACTATACATATTACATAGGTCACACATATATTGACTTTTACATAAATATCTAAAAATTAAGTATCAACGACCCTTTATTTTAGTAGTATCTTATTATATTTATATAATTTTAGTGGGGGCGAGCCTTGCGTAGGCAATGGATGTGAATGATCCGGCTCAACCGGAGAAATATGGCATCACAGAAAACCGGCGAAAAATAGAGCTTTGGTTGCGTAATGCGTTTCATCTAGTCATCTAGTGAGTGAGGCCGAGGAAACCGAGACACATGGGTAGGGTCTTTTAGACTATTTTCCGAACTTTGTCCGACTTTTGAATTTGTTTTTTTTTTTGTTAAAATTGAATATGAGTTATAAAACTTACAGTAATATCATATAACTTACAGTAATATCGTATAACAAACTTTACTAACCTCCCACTCATCTCGAAACAAAATATTCTATAATATTAATCAACTTAAATCTCTTTGAATTGTTATAGATTTTCTATTGCGATTGCAATCAACAAGTTAAAACATAAAATATATAGTTTTCATTAAGTGTGCGTGTAATTTTAATATTTATTGTTTGTATTTTTTTACTAAAACGTCGCGGACTTTTGTTTAACAGTCCGGTTTGATGACAGGCTTTTTAAATTTCTAAATGGTGACCCTATTCAAGGGGGACTTAGGCTACGTTTCCCACGAGCGTTTTTTTGTGCTCACGACAGAAAAAACAGCAGTTTAAATAGAACTCTGCTCTAATACAATAGAGGTGAAAATTGTGTACAGCTGTCAAATCTGACATTTGACACTTGACATTTCGATTTTCAGCTCTACTGTTAGCGCAGAGTTCTAATTACAGTGCAGGACTTTGCTCTTTGGTTGAGTGCTTTCCACAAGCGTTTTTTTTTTCTGTTTTTGTTTATTTAAGTGTTTATTTAGGATTTGAGAAGTGTTTTCTTTATATTTGTTGAATTAAATTAATAATATTTTGTGTTGTGTATTAAATTTTGTTTTGTTTTGTCAGATAGTAAGTACTATAAGTTTTTGTTTTAGGTTAAGTAGTTCGTTTTTTCCTTTTGATCTGAAAAGGATCTCGACTCAGATCAGACTCGGATCCTGGTGGAGGTAGTAAAAACAAGGACAATAATGAGCCATTAGCCAAAATAATAAGAAACAGTTCTCACTCCGTGCCGTCTATTCAACTTCACTACGTGAACCCCGATTTTGCGGACAAAAAACTGTATGGTGCTGATGATGCTGCACCGTACATTGTACACGTGTCGAAGACAGAGACTGATTCGATTCTTAGTTCAATTTTATTTGGACAATTTTTATTTAAAACAATGTACCTACATAACATAAAAATGGACGAGATTAAGAAGATTGGTCGCAATCGAGTTTCTATTGAATTTAAGACCCTCAGATCGTGCTCTTTTATTGACTTACCCGCAATAATAAGTGCTGGATATACTGTATCGATACCCTCATACAGGTTATCCCTTTAAACTTGCAAGTTCCTTTAGGCTATGGTAAAGTAGTTAAAGTGCGTAGGTTGAGTCACAAGACCATGAATTACCAAAATGCCCCCATTTGGCTACCCATCCAATCATTGATTCTTACAGTCACTGGCCAAAAATTATCCTCCTATGTCTACTGTTTGTAATTCACTACCTGTAGAAACCTACAATTTACCTACTCTACAGTGCAATAACTTTTGCCGCTTCGGCTATGTTAAAGCACAATGTAGCCACCACCACCACCCCGGTGCTACAAATGTTCGCAGAAGCATGAAGGAGCAACGTGTAAAGCGACGTCTCTAACTTGCCTGTCTTGGCCCGCCCGCAGCCAATGATGTCTATTACCCGGAATATTCTAGGAAAAAAGATATAAAATTGGTTATGAGCCAGAAGAGTATCTCTTACTTAGAGGCTTCGGCCCGATTCCCATGTAAGAAGATCCTTTGCCGACTCTGGCAGGACTTCTCCTTCTGCTGTTGCTAGCATTTCAAGACAGACAGACAGACAAAGTCTCCCACTACATTCCCCCTGGATATAACCACCAGGCGCATAGAAACATTATTGAGCAACCTGCTTCTCAGGCCCCTAATGGGTGTAGGTTTCCCCTTAGTTCCGATAACACCTCCGCCATACCTATGTCTCCGAACGATAACCTACTTGACAACTTGACAATCTTCTTAATTGATCTAATTTCAAGGTCTAGCGACTGCCTACCGTACAGAACTCTTGCCAACCTGACCCAATAATAACGGCTCACCCTGTAATACAGTGGAACGGCGGCAGGACGCAGCATAAGGAATAAAAAACAAGATCTCCTTTGGCTAATTAATTCATACGAGCCCTCAATTCTTGCCGTCCAGGAAACCTGGTTAGCGCCTGGCACTCATTTTCGGGTCCCAGGCTATGTCTGTGACGACAGGTCTGATGGTAGAACTGGAGCAGCTATTCTGGTCTCCAGCCAATGTACACATTCTGTATATACTCTTCCTGTACATAGTAGTTATTTTAATATTGTGGCTGTCCGTGTTTTAGATACCATTTTTATGTCTGTGTGTGTCCCTCACCCCAATTCCTCTATATTATTTGAATTTTTCTCCATTTTCTCTTCTGCTCCTTTCCCCTTGGTTGTGTTGTGTGATTTTAACACTCACCATACATCTTGTGGTTCCCACTTCAATGATTCCTATTCCTCTTTCCTGATTGATAAAATTGATCAGGATAACCTAGTTATCCTCAATGATGGATCTCCTACTCGTCGGGTCTCTCTTTTGCAGAACCCGAGGAGCGTGGTAGATCTACCATTATGCTGCCCCTCTCGTTCTCCTTCATGTTCCTGGGCAGTCATTCCTAACTCTTATGGTAGTGATAATTTTCCCATTTGATTATAAATAACATACAGACAGACTAGACAGGTATCAACATCCCACTCTCCTCGACTTAATTCAAAATTTATAATGCGTACTGAGTGTGAGTTTTTCTTTTGGCATTCGATCGTGAGCGCGTTTGGCGTTTACTAGGAATTTGTATGTGATTTGACCTAGTTGTCGCGTTTATAACTAGGTGGCGCTGTACAAATCAATCAATTTATAGTAAACGCCAAACGCGCTCACGGTCGAATGCGAAAAGAAAAACTCACACTTGGCACTCTGGTCTCAGTTCGCTGCCATCAGATTCAGAAATTAACCTCTTGCCTGTCAACAATGATGACACTCTTTCAATGTACTTAAATTTGACGTTTTTCAAATTTAAGTACATTGAAAGAGTGTCATCATTGCCCTTTTAGTGGCTTCGAATAAGACCATTCCACTAAAATCAACAGGAGATCATAGAACTTTCTCTCCTCCATGGTGGGATGCAAAGTACACTGCAGCCTGTAAAAACCGCAAAGATGCCGAAAAAGTGTTTTCTAGGTCTATGACTTTAGATATTTAAATTATAAAAAAGTGGCAGCTGAAATGCGCCAGTTTTGTTTGAGTCTTTCGCCCTTGTCCCGCAGTCTGGAAAAATATTAGAAGATTCCGAGGTTCCTTGGAAGCGATTACCAACAGTCTAATGACCCAACAGAGTGGCTTTTTCTCAGAGGGTGGCACCACCGTCGGTTTCATCTTTCGACGGATATCGAAATTATGTATTTTCTTATTTAAGTTATTTGGATAGTCCATTTTCTCCGGAAGAATTCAGATTGGTTTTACGTTCATTGAAAGATACCACTCCAGGCAGTGATGGAATACCATATTTCTTTTTTGTTAACAGTGGCCTCATTACCCGAGAAATGCGCCTGAATGTCTTAAATGGCATTTTCCAGTCTTAGGTTACCCTCAGAGGAATGGAGGACACAGATCATTCTACCTGTACTCAAACCGGGAAAACTTAGTAGTGATCTGTCTACTTATAGACCTATCGCTCTTTCAATAACTTTGGCAAAAAATTTAGAAAATTTGATCAAAAACAGGTTTGAATGGCTGATGGAGAGCAATATCCAAATCACAGTTCGGTTTTCGGAAGGGCTATAGCACAATGAACGGTCTCGGTACCTTTGTAAACGACATACGCATTGCTTTTTCGAAAAGGGAACACGTGGTGGGAATGTTCCTTGGCATATCGTCCACATACGACAACGTACTTCTTCCGGTACTCAGGCAAAAATTGCTTAATCTTAGTGTCCCAGTGAAGATGACTAATTATATATGTAATTCCCTATCCTGCCGATCCATACAAAGGCCTTCCTCAAGAATCTCCCCTTAGTTCCTTTATTATATAATATATACCCATGATTTAGATTTATCCGTAAGTAGTTTTTGTGAGATCCTACAGTATGCGGATGATTTGACATTGTACATTACTTCGAAAGATATTGCGGAATGTTCTGCTCGCCTAAGCTCTGTCATTGCCTATCTCACTGATTGGATAGACATGGTTTGAATATTTCGGTTTCTAAAAGCTGTTTTTTTTTGGTCCAAAATTATACCTGATGTCAATATCTAGTATAAACAACAAGTTTTCCCGATTAGGGACAGGGTTACATTTTTAGGAGTTTATCTGAACTCAAGACTGACTGGCGCCTGCCAAATTAATCATATCTCCCAAAAATGTGAAAAAAATATTAATGTTCTGCGGTCGATCAGGGGTGTTTGGTGGGGCTCACACCCATATACACAAAATCTGCTTTACAACGCTCTTATCCGCAGTCACATTGATTATGGCCTTATTACACGGCTCTAATAAGAAGGGTTCTTACTAGAGCCGTGCAATAAGGTCCCATTAAAGGAACTAGAAAAATTAAATCCAAGTCATTAAGGATTATAGTAGGAGGAGTAGGAGGAATGAAATCATCTACAATCAATACCCTACAAGTCGAATGTAGTATGCTACATTCGACTTGTAGGGTATGGTATACTGGCGGGTGCATAGGCAGCGGCAATTGCTACCATCAGACTCCTTTTCTTACAATCAAGCATTATCTTATTTGTACATTAAAAACATCAGCAATTAATAAGCGTCCTAGGAAAGCTCCATACCTTTGTTCTAGGATCCTCCTGTTTAGTATTTCCCCTGCCGTACAGAGGGATGACTTTCTCCCTGCTTATAGCTGCCTTGCACACCGGACACACCTGGCGACTCGGTCGCGTCTCCAGCCACTGATGCAGACAGGGCCAGCTGGTGAGATACCCTCAAATTAACATTTAAAAGGTAAAAAAAGGTTTTTTAAACAATATGTAAGTAAATCCCAAACTATTATAAATAGTAAAATTCACACAGTCTACAGATTAACAGTTGCACTTGTGGGATCCCTTTTGTTTCTTTTGATTTCGGAACAAAAACTGTTTTTTAGGAACCTAGAAAATTTCAATGTCGCGTTTCTATGTCTAGACCTGGCAATACTGATGTAAAAATATATTTAACCTAGGTCCTAGCATCCAAATAAAGGATGATGAGCAAAAATGCAAGTATGAAAGCTGGTCTACCTAATAAGCCATATTATATTATTGGAAAAAAATATTTTTTGAAGAAAAGTATGGGAATATGGAAGTAAGTATGAGTATGGCTCCTTCATGTATCCCGAAAATGCAGCAGATAGTAGGTATGTCTGCTTATAGTAAAGGGAAGAGAATCTGTTATTTTGTTTTTGATTTATACATAAAGAACCCCATTATTTATACATTAAATATGTGTTATTAGAAATAAATAAAGTATAAAAAAAATACCTTTTTAATGACATATAACTTGTGTGTATTTATGTGATAGACTAGTGCCCGCCAAAGCCCGTCCTTCTTTTAATAATCAAATTATGTAAGTTTACAGGTTATATTGTAAACAAAGGACAATGCTTTCTACACAGAATAAGGTGATTCTGTCTCATTGTCCAAATGAACATAATGAGTGATAACCCCTAAGAAGTACAGCTGGTCATAAATACATTCATGAGGTCAATGTAATGCTAATGACAGATACAATGTACCTATGTGCATAATTTAAATTTGATTTTAATTTTAGTCTATGTTGTTGTTAAATATGTGTCTTATAATCCTCTGACAGTTAAATAAGACAAGTTTTTTACGATCCATAAAATTTAGAAACCTTTAACATTATGAAAAACTTAAAGTACAAACAAAACCAAAATGGTTGTGTTTTAAATGTTAAATGCTGGAATTGACTCATTTATTTTAATGGAAATACTAAGTAAAGTATTTATGCACATAACTCACTGTTTATTTTTAGATTTGATTTTTTTTGGTAACCAAAATTATTGCAGCATTGAAAAGATTATTCTTTTTGATTGTCATGCAAAAATATTACTATGCCGTGTCGGACACCGTGTCCCCTCCAATTATGTTCAAAGTATTAAATATTGCACATAATAGAAAAAAACCTTATACAAAACTTCATGCCTTTGTTAAAAACCATATTGATGTTAGTTGTCAATTTTTTTTTAATTTCGATATGGGTCATGTAAAATAATTGATTAAATGTCAGTCAATAATTTAAAAAAGAATCTGGTTCTACTTTGTGGAGACTGGTTTTAACCTCCTACATAATATTAATGTTGTAAGAATATGTTTAACATGTTGAACTACAGTACTAACTTCGTGGTTGTGTTATTTTATCTAATTTTTTATAACAGAATGCTTTTAAATAAGGAGGGGTACTTAGGCAAATTTGATTTTTCGAATAACTTAACAAAGGTGTACTTAATTCTTATGCACCTGTTTGTCTCGTGTTGTCACAAATTCATTAAGTTTTGTGCCCAATCGTATTTTTTCATTTGAACTCAAAATATTTCTCTAATTAAATAAAATAGCTTTATTATTTCCTTTAAAGTTGTACATTAATTATCAGTTTTATTAGTGTTTTTGTCTTAAATTGGGTATTTTTCCACATGTAAAAATTGAGTTTTTTTAAATAAATTCAGAAATAATTAGACATTACAACTTGATAAAAGTAAAAACAATTAATATTTTATGTGTAGTTTAGTAATTATATTATGCATTATGAAGTCACAAAAAAGTTGAAATATTTTTTTACATAAGTAAGTTTAAAAAACCTACATAATTAGTTTACTTACATCAAATACAAAAAGATTTACGTTGATACATACTATGTATCAACGTAACCGCACAAAATTACGAGATATCACAAATTTTGTGCATATGGCCATACATTTCGTAGCAACATTAGTAGTGTGTGACGTCACCTACTTTTACGACTTTTATATGGAGCATTTTCACGAGACTCACAAAAGTGCTTCAAACAATCCACAATATCTTTGAAAATATAGATTTTTAGTATACTATTCCTGTTTAAACTGTCTTATTTTTCAGAGCACTATTCATATATGTAATTAAAAAAAAATACAGGAAAATACCGTGTTCTATATTGTTAGCAGTTGTTGTCTTAAGCATGTTAGTGGTAAGGACCGCAATCTGCAGTAAAAGCCTCCTCCATTTTAGTCCACATTGATCTGTTCAAGACAGATGTGCAGGACCAAGTTTTACTGGCTACATTGATTTTATCATCACTCCATCTTTTGTAAGGTCTTTCTCTCTTACGTTTTTTGTTTGCAGGGTACCAATTGGTTAGTCTTGGTCCATCTATCATCAGTGACCCTCTGTAAGTGGCCTACCCATTTGAGACTAAGTACTCTCTGTTTGACGTCTGTGGCCTTCGTTATTGATCTTATGACCTTGTGGTGGATTTTGTCTGTAAGTCTTGTACCTGTGTAGCTAAGCATCAATGGCATACTTGTATGTTACTCAAGTTCTCTTCAGTTAATGCCCAAGTTTGACAAGTTTGACAGGGGATTAGGCAGGTTTAGGCACAATATTTGTCTATAAAAATAAAAAATTGAGTAACTCCCAAATTGTCAAGCACTGAGTGAGCTGATGATGATGAATTATAGCTAAGGACACTCTCAATCATGTCTGCTTTTGAACAAAATAAACTTGATCAAAATCAGTTCATCCGTTTGGTAGCGACAATGCTAAGGGAACATACCCATACTACGTGACCTATTTTTAAGGATTTTTTGACCCCTCCCTCCCCTCGGTGACCACTCGTAGTATATGCCAGACTTCTCCCCCTTCTCCTTAAAGTTTTTACGTGGTATTGACAAGTAAGTATGATTTTTAATCATTTCGCAGGCAGAAAGTGTAACAATTGAAAATAATTTGACTCATATTTGTTTTTATGAATACGGCGTTTATTGCATAAGACTGCATGCATGCTTATAATTACTAGTAAATTAAATATTATGAAGAAGAAAAACTTACGTAAAAACATATTGCTACTGTAACTTAATTTACAAAAACAACACATGTTTTCTGTTTAATTACAATAATATCCATCTCACACGTCTCCAATCAATGCGTTCCCAGCATCAATCCACTCGGATACATCATTGATCACGGGGGCAGTAGTATCAGGAGTTTCTTCAGACTTGGTCATTTCCTCTTCATCGACGGCCTTGACATCTAACCACTCCACGCTTTCTCCCATAACACACAAAACCTCATGAGGCCTCCTGGAGAGAATCCTCAGAGGTCGTACGCTAGACAAATGGTCCACTGCACCACCATACGAATTTCACCACTGCGCGCCATATTCGAATATAGGTAAAGTAGAAAAAAAGCAAAATTTCTTTCGGCGAAATCGACAACGTAACAAAAATTTAAGCCCACACTCCTGTGACTGAGCGTAGTATTTTTAAGACCTCCCACCCCCCCCTAAACGGGCCACGTAGTATGGGTACGTTCCCTAAGGACACAAGTTCATCAAACTTATAACTACCCTCTGTTTTTCCTTGGGGGTTAAATATAGAAACATAGTCTGTAATGTTTTATTAAAAGATAATAATAACAAGGAAAATATTTCAATGCAACTTAATTTGATAAGATAACATATCTACAAACATGTTTAATGTTTGTATATTTTATTAAATAAAAATATTCTGGTTATCAGTTTTGAATGAATGAAATATTATTAAGTAGTTCAACTATAAGGAAAAGATTAAACTACCTACATAATGTTTATGTACAAATTGATATCCTTTTTTTACATAAAAGTAGAGTAAAGAATCCTGCTGAACCGTGTTTATTAAATTTAATACAACTTTTGGTATCATTATTATTTGATTAAATACATTTGATTTTAAAGTATGATTTAAATTTTATCTCTAAGCTAGCAGAATAAACCACTAATAATGATCACTAAGAAACTGGTCAATTAATCTGAAATATCATAACAATAATTCAAATATTTTTATGTGTATTGTATCAAATAATTTATTATATTATTACTAACCAGCTGGAAGCAGGACAACTTGTAACAAGTAACATTTTGATAATGTAATTTTTTTCCTTTGCAAGAAAACCATAATACTTATGCACATGCAGTTATAGTATGGAAAACTATTAGCAGAATAATCATTGTATATCACCAATTTAGGAATAGACTAAACAACTTTGTTTATGCCCGGTGTACACATTGGGCTGAGGTTATAGCCAATAAATTAAAAAATGGACTCCATTTATAATATAGGTGGTAATGTTGGCGGGACCACAAACTGTCATGTTGCAGTAAGCACATCAGTGATTATGCGATATAGATAGGTATAGAGTATAAAAATCAGCCTTTGTTTTGGCCTATAATGCTGGAACCTTGATCCTCTGGTTTCGGTGGGCTGACACATACCAGAAGAGGTGTCCGCACATGCTGACGACAGCGTCCCGCGCCGTGTCGAGGCAGATGTTGCACTCCAGCATGCGCTCATCCCGCTTGTCCTCCTCGCCCCCGGCATCCCCGCCCGGCGCCGAAGGGCTCGCCTTCGGTTCGCTTGTTTCTGCCATTCTTATTGAATCAATTAACGCAAATTACACTTTATTACGTCACAAATCACTTTATATTCACAATACTTATCAAAACACAAGTAGGTGACGTCCGAAAAAATCTGCACTTTTACGTGTTCTTTATACGAAACAAAAATTTTAAGTTCATAAGTTAAACTAAGTCGGGTAATACAATTTGTTAACAGCTTTAAAAACTTAATTTGAGCACGATAACTTATAATTGTTGAACTTTCTAAAATAAATTGCTATTTATTCCTACAATTTGACATTACTGTCAAATGACTACCTGACGTTTGGGTGACGAGTGTCAATCCGACTTTTTTTTATATGGCATCGCTTATAACCATTTGCCAGTATCAAGTTAAAAAGGCGGGAAATAGAACTTTAGTTTCAATTTTCAACACCGTATTCCTATATCGTCAAGTCTAAAGTCTAGTCAAAGTCCAAATAAATAGTCAGTACAGTCCATGAGTCATGTCAGTCGATTCAGTAAAGTGGTAGAAGCTTTACTGAAAGTTCCTAGGGAGTTTTGACGGGAAACACAAAATAGCACGTTTTTAGAAGTTTTAGCACTTGCCCACACTTATGCACATTAACGAATATTTAATGGTTAATATTCTACCAATGTTATACATTAAGAACCGAAATAACACAAATTAATGAAGAATACAAAATCCTACAGCGTCACCCATCGAACTCCCCGGCAAAATGGTTAACCATTACATATTACTTAACGTGCACAAGTGTGGGGAAGTGGTACAACTTCAAAAAACTTGCTATGACCACAAAGGACCCTCCAAAACTTCCTAGAAACATAAAGTAAAGCTTCTACCACTTTACTGAATCGACTGACATGACTTGACTGCACTGACTATTTATTTGGACTTTGACTAGACTTTAGACTTGACGATTTGGGAATACAGTGTTAAAAATTGATACGAAAATTCTATTTCCCACCTTTTTAACTTGACACCGGCAAATGATTTTAAGCCGACGCCATATATATAAATAAATAAAAAAACATTATTTCATAAATCAAATGTCAAAATTTAATTCAAGAAATACAAGTCGATCATCGAAGTGATATTAAACCTAAAATGTCGCAGATTTCAATTGAGTAGAACTTGATTTAAGTTATAATGCATTATATTTTGCTACAAAAATAACCCATCAATTAAAATATATAAGCTTTACAAAGTTAGTTCCCTTATTTAAAGTGGTCAGTATTGTACTTTCTGTAGTTTCTTATCGACCTGTTTTTATGTAATGTAGGTATCATAAAAATATGTTTAGAAACAATCGTGACGTCACAATAATAAAAATATCGCGAATTCTAGCCAAACCACTAAATATAGATAACAATACTCCTTAATCAACAAGATGGGAGGTGCAGTGAGTTCTGGAAATGACAATAATGAGTTAGTCGATAATTTGATGCGTGAAAAATATATACGAAGCAACCAAATCGAACAAGTGTTTCGAGCCTTGGATAGGGCGAATTACATGACCCCCGATTCCTATGATCAAGCTTACAAGGATCTGGCTTGGATGGATGGTCCTCTTCACCTGTCTTCACCATGCATATACAGGTAAATATAGATACTTATCGGAGCAACTATTTTAAATCTTATGGAGTGGTAACTGTAGACTGCACTGTTTCTTTTTAGTATAGAAAATGATCACAATATGATAGCCATTCTGGTTTATTTATAAGTCTGATAATTTCTTATCATGTTTTAATTATATGGACAAGATTCCCTAAAACATAAAAAAATATCTCAGATAAAAAGTATGATTTGTCTTATATAAAAAATGTTTTAGTTATTTAAGTATTTATCAATTTTTCAAAATTTATAACACAATTGTGAAGATGTTTTTATTGTTATTTTATTATTGTCTTCTTTGTACCTTTAAGTGACAAAACAAATGCCAGAATGATATCCGCCAAAATTTATTTAGCTAGGAAAGAACACATGTTGGAGAGCAGAATTTGGAGTCGCTACAGTCCACTCTCCAGCATGTCAAAGACCTATTGTGATTAACACTCTAAAACACTATGAAATGAAATTTTTTCCCAATAACATAGGATTGTGGGAATAGTGGAAGCCCTAAAGGGAGATCTCCGACCGAGCGAGCTGGTATGCTCGGTCAGGCCTGGAGATTCATGATTGTAGCGCTAATTAGTCTGCCACAGGATTAATCCAGGTCACATTGGTTTTTAAAAACAATTTGTATTTTATAAATAATCCATGACTAATGAATTCATTAGTACATTTACAGTTATTAAACACATATTTATGGGTCCATCACAGGTTGTCATTGTCCCTATTTGGCAGAATGTCACAACTTGTAACTAAAGACCCTTGTACTTTCCAACAGCGAGGTAATGGAGGGGCTGATGCTGCACAAAGGTCTGTCATTCTTGAACATCGGCTCGGGAACTGGCTACCTTAGCTCCATGGTGGGGCTAATCCTAGGCTGCCAGGGGATCAACCATGGGGTGGAAGTGCACCCTGAGGTCCACGAGTATGCAGTATCAAAACTGGCCACACTCCTGGAGAGCAGTCCCGTCATTGATGACTTTGATTTCTGCCAGCCAAAGTTTTTTAATGGTGAGTAAATAATACTATAGTGTGGTTGTGGAGCACATAGAATTTCATACATTGAGTGTTTGCTACATGTCTCTTTCACTCGCGCACGAAAATATTGCTGTGGCATTTTCACAGGTACACAAAATATATTATTATTATAACCTTAGAAGCTTACGATAGCAAGTAATAATAATTTTGTTACAGGAAATGGATTGTGCCTAGTTCCACTCAAGTCTGGCTACGACCGTGTCTACTGCGGAGCTGCCTGCCCCAAAGAATATGTATCATACTTTAGAAATCTTCTTAAGGTAACCTTTACAAGATATTTATAGCTAGTAAAAAATACATCTTAAATATTCACATAATTTTTGCATAACCTTATTGCAACATATTATAAATAGGTAAGTATAAGCTAGTAGTTGCTTATTTAAATGTTGAATTTACATACTAATTCTAGACAATTGTTGCTTTCTTTTGGAGGTTATCTAAATGTGCTTATCCAAAGTGCGACTTGTATAACTTTGAGATAATTGAGGCAGTCAAATTACGGTAAAACATAATTATTTCTCTACCTCTGGCAACGAGACAAAAAACGAGATGTGAAGTGCATAAAAATGTTATTTTATTAACTGAGATTAAAAATCAAACTATATATTGAATTCTTGTGTTTGCGCGAATATTACTTATTGCAAATACTTTTACGAATATAATAGAGGTAAATTTAGACTTTATTTGTCCCCGTCCCTATCTTTAACACATTTACAGGTGGGCGGTATCCTAGTGATGCCGCTGGAGAGCAAGCTAGTGCAGATCCGCCGCGTGGGCCGCAGCAAGTGGGAGACGCGTAACCTGCTGAGTGTCACCTTCGCGCCGCTGCGCCTGCCGACGCCGGACGAGGCCAAAAAACTGCTCAAATTAGGTACATAACAGCACCGATTATAAAAATTGGATGTTATGTTTTGGCAGTCTTAAAATTATAGACATAAATACATCACTAGTTGAAGTAGTATATTAAATTGTGTGTGTAGACGAGCAGCTGCCGCCGCGGCTGCAGGAGCTGTGTCGCGGCACGGTGAGATCGGCGTTGCGCGGCGCGCTCCTAGCTCGCCACCCCGAGCTCCGCCCCCGCGCTCCGCGCGCCCCGCCCCCCGCGCCGCGTCGCCCGCGTCGCATCTGTATCCCCGTGGACGCGCCTCCGTCGCACCTGGGCGCGCTGCACGACCTCGACTCTGACGGTGGCGCCGACGAGATGAACGCCCTGCTCAACCTCGTCATCAGCATGGGCCACAGCCGCGTTGCCGGCGCGCTGCGCTACGACCGCGTGGACTCCGACACCGACCGCGCTGACTCAGATGCCGACGCCGAGCCCGAGCCGCCGCGTCCGCCGCGCCCCGCCGCCCGCGCCCGCCGTCCGCGCGACGCCCGCAGAGATACCAAGAAGAAAACCAAGACGGACGCGCGGAGTTCGAAGAAAGACAGGAAGGGCTCGAAACTCCAGAAGGACGAGGCGGAGGACGGGCCGTCAGGCGCGGGAGTGCAGACGCGCGCGCGCCGTCGGGCCGTCGCTGATGCCGCGCCCTCTACCTCCCGCCCGCAAGACGATTCACAGAAGCTTCACAAACGTAAAGAATGCAAGTCCCAATCCAAAGACAAGGATAGATCCCTGAGACTATCGAGACTGATCAGAAAATATCGACATTCCGAGGACAATTCAAAGGACGAAAACGTAAATACTACTTCCATTCCACGCATCATATTTTAAATCCTCGTTAAAATTATTTTAAACGATATCGATTCGATATTATAACGATGTAAATATTTTTCAAGGATTCGAACTCGGGCGCATCTGACGAGGACGGGCCGGCGCAGGCCGCGAGCGGAGCTTCGGAAGACAGCAGCGACTGGGCTAGCGAGGAGGACGCGACGCCGGACACGCGTGCCAAGCGGCAGAAGCTGGACAGCGGACTGGGCGGATCCTCGCCCAGCGCCTCGCCCCCCTCGCGCCCCTCGCCCCGCGCCGAGCCAGCCGAGCAAGATGACGTCACCGACATCGAGGATGACGAGGAGCCCGCGCGGCCCTGTCCTAAAGGTACGCTTTCTATTAGAAAACAAAACTTGTATATTTTAAATAAATAATAACGTTGTGCTACTCGAGAAGGCGAAGCTTGGGCTCGGTGCAGACCGGCTCCCGACAATCGCGATCATGCCGCTACCGCTACTTTTATTAATTAAATTCGAATTCGACTGGCATTATGTATGCGACGTCGACGTCCGTCAACCGATATGATATAACGAAAGTACCAGTTCATAATTAAGATTACATAATGTATATTTTGTATGCGCAGCGTCCCGCGCGTCTCGGGCGGACGTGCGGTGCGTGCGCGTGTCGCTGCTCATGCGGCGCGACGTGACGCGCCTGCCGCTACCGCCAGCGCTCAACAGGTATATTGCATCCTTTTAAATCACTCACATAATTAAACTCACACCAAGAAACCTCTGTTTAAAGCCTTATGAAAAGGTACCAATCACAAATTGGTAAAATCTTCGAAATTTTACCAATATGTATATGAATAAAAATGCACCTTCACTGCAAGTTTTTTTATTGTTGGTCCAAGTGACACTCAAACCGAAATTTAATTGAATTCAATGATCTATTGAATTGTTATTGAACTAGAATCAAATTTAGCTTAAGGTAACTAGGCACGGTGTCTGCTTAAGTGCTTTAAATCGTAACAACGACCTTAAAAAACGTTTGTTGCTTACATAGATAATATTATATTATACTATCATTACAAAATATATATTCATTACAAAAATACAGTCAGTTTATTTTTTTACTGATTCACCAACGGAACAAAACTTTTGGTACAGTATAAAAATAATACAAACAATGTTTTATAGATAAAATGAGTTTTAATGATAGATGAAATACAATGAGACAACGCGATGAAATAAAGTGATGATGATAATAATGGTAACAAAATATGACGAAAAAAAAGACAAACGTCTTACAAACTAAATAAAATATAACTAAGCAACAAATTATAAAATTTATAATGATATTAAACAAAAATATTCTAAAACTGTATAGTGTATAGGTACTAATTACAGCTGAATTCTTAGATTTGTCAACTTGGACCGCGATCCAGAGGAAGACTAAGGTCTGCGTGCTACAAGCGACTTACTAGAAAACAACATTAACCGGAAATGAAAATAATTTAAGATAATTTTAATAGATTTTTAATTTAGGAGCATATTTTTATTTCATTTATATTACAATATCTGTGGATGCTTCCACTCCACGTCAATCTGGGCCTAAATTAAGTATCCAATGAACTTTTATCACTGGCGCCAGACAACGGAAATATATTTAATACTTTTATACTATACACATATTTAAGATTATTATTATACTATACATATATTTAATACACATTCAAGACCCAGAAACACAGAACAACTTTTTATCCCTTCGACGGGATTCGAACCCGGGACCTTCAGCTTAAGCGCCGACGCGCTAACCACTGAGCCACAGAGGTCGTCATTATCAGCGATTATTGGGTTTTTCGTCTAATTTAATTTTTCCACTGGATAAATAATAAATAATTATATAAATAAATAATAACATATTCGCTTAACATAAATTACTGAAAGTTTATTGACATAACCCCATTTAACCCCATCTCATGTTTATTACATTATGTGCAAAATTTCAAGACGCGAATGAAATGAATCAGTGTTCAGACCATTCATTTCTGGCATTTATTCACACTTGGAGTGAAATATGAATAATGCAAAACGGAAATATATTTATTTCATTCTTTATTTTCTTTTTTAACACGTTTTAAAAATTACGTTCGCGAATTACGTTCGCGAATATTTAGAAAATAAGTTTTATTTCATACTTTTTTGTGCATTTTTATTTAGAATAAGTAATCACACTCATTAAATAGGGATTGTGCGGGTGGGACAGCATACGCTGATACTGGAGCCATACTCAGCCATATAAACAAACCTCTGTGGCTCCATGGTTGAGCGCGTCGGTGCTCAAGTCGGAGGTCGCGGAATCGAATCCCGCCAAAGGGACAAACAGGTCTATGTTCCTGGGTAATTGATATGCATTAAATATGTGTATAATGTAATAAAAATCTTAAATATGTGTATATTTCCGTGTGTGGTACCCTTAAGATCTTTAAGAACTTACCACAGGACCAGATTGACGTGGAAGCGTCTGAACTGAAGTTTTATTTCAAATAAAGTTTTTATTACCACAATTGGCTCTAGATTGTTGTTAGTTTGTCATCCTTTATTTATAATTGCTATGATTTAAAACACCGTGAAAAATCTAAAGCACAAGGGGTTATGTGAACACAGAGATTATTTTTGGGTGTTTAATTCATTAATAAGAATTTCTAGAAAGTATATATTTTATACATACAATAAAATGAATGAAGTCTTGAGAAGAATTAAAAAACAAAGATTTTTTAATTTTGTTTGTATAATTTTGCGCCACTCTGCCATGGTCGTGTCTATGACTAGTCTTATACTGTTGTCTTAAGAATATATTGGTTAGAAACAATCATAGACATAAAGAATGAACTGTGCATCCTTATAAAATTTACCAATACTTAGCCTGCTGTTCCCAGAACACACATACTGCATTTGAGATCCTTTAAGAATGCCCAATTCAGTTAATATTCACGAAATTGTATGAAAGTATCAAAGAGATCTTACATATTCAGAATCTGAACGAGTCAGCACGTGTGTGGGACATGCGTGTTTTGTATGGAAACCGACAGGTCTAAAATAGCCACATTAAGTGAATCGTATTATGAAACGTAATCCATTCAATTTCAATAGATTCGCCTAAGATTAGGCCTTCGATTTGAAGGATGTCAAATTCAGTATGTGTGTTCTGGGAACATCCTTAAAGGATGTCAAATTTAGTACTTGTGTTGTCAGGCTTAGAAAGAGACAAACCGAATGCGCGCCCAGTAGTTGTTGAAGTGATAACTTTTTATGGGAGGGTAAACTGCTTCGTTACGTAACGCGTTACATTGTCAGTCTGGCTTCCCTTTCTCTCACGCATACCGCAGCGGTAGGCAGGCTCCTCCTCTCTCACTCTAACCCTCAGCGGTACCCGTATCAATATTTTATTTATAAATAACCTTTCCTTACATTATTATATTAATATAAGTACATACAATTTAAGTAATAACCTAAGCTTTTCTCAAGTTAAACAATTTATTAACAATATTAAATAGTTATCACTTCTGTCGGGCGTCCCGAGACGCAACCTTTTTTTTTTCAACGTACTGTTAATATCTACGTAAAAGAGTCTGATGATGGCAATTTTATTTTTCCTCTGTTTCTAGACAGTGAACTGAAGGTGTTGCTCAGTCTATTGTCTATGGTCTATCGAAACAATTCAACATATTACATACAGTTGGGCAACGAATATCTTGCCGACATCTCGGAATGCTCATTTTATTTTCGATTCGTTGCAAAACTGTAAAAGTACTGATTAAAGAAAAGAATCGTAATAAATAGATATAATATATCGGACAGATAATTCAAATAAGTTCATAATATATATTCAAGTTTGATGGGTGTTTGGTTTATTTGTCAGAAATGTTTTTAAATTGATGAGAATATGTATGGTTATTATTGGTTAATGAATTGGATATCAAAAATATAAACGACGACGCTGGACTTGGATTGTCAGATTTAGTTGTTTTTTTTGGTATTTAATATAGCTATAGACCCTAAGGGTCGACAGTATTATCACATCGAGATGCGACGCGACGTCGCGTTACGTAGCGCTGCATATAATTATACATAATGAATATTAATACAACATCTTCAAGCGTCGTCGCGTTTCGGTGTGAACTGGCCCTTAGTGATCCTAAGCCTAAGCGCGCACCGGCGGCCAGGCCGCGCACTGATGGGTGGCCGCCGCGGGCCGCCCGCCGGTGCGCGCTTAGGGTAAGAGTTATTGCTGTAGAAATATTTATAGTTTATAAAAATAATAATTAACCTCGGATAATATCTGTATATTGAAATATGAATTTTTGACGAATAATTAATTTTCTGCTTTTTAATATTCAAATTTCGAAATCGATCTGTCAATTTGTTACTCCTGTAAATTTTTCTTTTCAAAAGACTGAAACAATGGAGTAAAATAATTAGTTTTAATTTTGTGTTTAATTGAGTGTGTTCAATACTTTTAAAATGTGAATCGTCTTTCTTTTGCTCGTTGTGCGTAAGTTTTATACTATTATAATGTAGTCAGTGTGAAAACTTTGCTTTTCGTCGACTCCCCAATGAGAAAGCCACCTTTTGACACTTGACATAAATGGCTGAAAAAATAAGAAAAAGAAATCACACATGGCATTGCACATTATATAAAGTTTGGTTGGCAACGTCTGTGCGCCGAAGATGGGACTATTGGTAGGACAACCAGACATCGCTACCAATAAAATGTATCCTTACGAAGTGTAAGCTAGGTGTGAGTTACTCTCATTACAACTGTACCTGCTTAAAAAATATTTAGTAGCTCAGCTTGGTTGCGCCACCACTGGTGTCCGAGAATGTTAGGGCCCTTACCTGGTTCGAAGGCTTTTTCAAATGTCTGGAACATTTGTTTTACCGCTACTGCGAAGGAACGCCATCTATTGGGTTTGGTGAAATCATCGTAGGTAAAGAGTGTATAATAATGTATATTTTGCTAGTATCATGTGATTTTTTTGTCTTCCTAATTGTACATAGATTGTTATTACTTTGGCATACTTAACATTACCTATTGATTGTGTAAGTTGAACTACTAAGTTAATTATTTCTCAAAAATGACGTAGGTAATAAATTACTCTATTCTAAAACTTGGATTTTTATTGCCTAACCCCCTTGCTAATAAAAAGATTTACACAATGGATAACTTTAACAACGTTGCTGTCTTTGTCTGTCAAGTGACTTTTCCAACGCATCAGACAAAGACAAATGAAAGAAAAATACGAGGAAAATAGTAACAAAATACTCGAATTGATAAATGGGGTAAAAGAGTTAATTCAGGAAGTAAGAGAGGAGACAAGCAATAAGTTTAAAGAAATAAATAAGATAAATCGAGATGTTGTAAAGGAATGTAGGGATATAAAAGGGGAGATAAACAATAAGGTAGAAAATATGAGACAGGTAAACCAGGAATTGGCAAAGAATAGTACGGTTAACTTAGATAGGGTAATTCAAATGACAAGCATCATAAAAGAGTTAGGTAAGGAAATAACGGAGGATAAAAATACAAAGTTTAAAGAGATAAATAAGTCGAATCTAGAGATTATAAAGGTATGTAAGGGTATAAAAGGGGAAATGAATAACAAGGTAGAGAAAATAATGCAGATAAACCAGGAATTAGCAAAGGAAAGTAAAGAAAACTTAAATAGGGCAGTAGAATTGATAAGTGGGGTAAAAGAATTAGGTCAGGACATAAAAAAGGAGACAAGTAATAAACTAAAAGAGATAAACAAAATAAATCAGGAGGTCATAAAGGAATGTAAGGATATAAAAAGGGAGATAAACAGTAGGGTAGAGGAAATTAGAAAGATTAATCAGGAATTAGCAAAGGAAAATAAGGAAAATTTAAGTAGGGCCGTCGAAGAGTGGGGGGCCAAGGCCCCGGCAGAACCGCAACCCGCGACATATGCGAGTGTGGTCGGTGGCGGAGGGGAAACCCAAACCACGCCACCGGAGCCGAGGCGCATGACCCTCCACTCCTTGATAGTGACTGATAGGGAAAACTTCATGACAGGATCAGAGATAGTGGCGGAGGTAGGAAAAGTGATAGAGGCAAAGAAAGAAGGAATCAAAATAGATAGGATTAGAAAAGGAAAAGATAGGAAAGTCATTATAGGACTAAGTAATAGGAAGGACAGAGATAAGGTCAAAGAAAGAATAGAGAAAAGTGGAGGAAAACTAGAAGTACAAAACATAGAGAATAAGGATCCGCAGGTTGTGCTGTATGGGGTGCTTAAGTCTAACACCGATGACGATATAATACAAGCAATAAAAAGTCAAAACAAGCACCTCATACAGCAGATCCTGGACAGGAATGAAGGCAGGATGGAAGTTAAATACAGAAAGCGGGGAAAGGACGATCACACTGAGCACGTGGTGCTGACTGTGTCACCGGCTATGTGGGGGTGCTTCACCAAGGCGGGTCATTTGTACATCGACACGCAGCGAGTTAGAGTCGCGGACCAGTCCCCCCTAATACAGTGCTCGCGCTGTTTAGGGTACGGACATGGGAAGCGATTCTGCAGCACCGCCGAGGAGAGGTGCTGCCACTGCTCCGGGTCGCACCACCAGTCTCAGTGTGAGGGATTGAAGGCTGGGAGCAAGGCCTGTTGCATCAATTGCAAAAAGGAGGAGCTGCAAAACAATGAACACAATGCGTTCAGTGCGGAGTGCCCGGTCCGGCAAAAGTGGGACGCTATGGCGCGCGTAACAGTCGCGTATGGTCCAGAAGACCAATAGTGTCAGCACTGTCCAGAATAAATTAGATGTTATTTAAACTACGTTTTTAAAACACTAATTAGAAATAAGACAAGTGGACGGTGCGACACTGTTGGGGGAAGCTTGGGATATATATGATTATGGTGACATAAGGTAGCATATATACCCATAGCGACCAAAACTGGCACTATTAGTGTATGCGCGCGCCATGGAGTCACACAAAGTATGCAAAGGATCCATATGATTATGAATCCTGAGCATACAAATTGTCGGGACGGACACTTCAACCTGAGGGAATAGATGAGGACACTGTGATTAGGTGAAATTGAAATAAATTAAAACAGAAATGTAAGGGTAAAGTGAGTTAAAATGAATTGAAGCGAATAGAAATTGCCAAAAATGAATCTAATGTGAAATAATGTAAAAATAGAATAAATAAATGATGTAATAGAAAAGAATGCCAATAAGTATAAAGGAGAAATGTAAAATAAGATAGAAAGCAAATGAAACTATATGAATATGCAAGTAAAAATTAAGATAGATAAGAATGTAATAGTAAATATAACATAAATAAGTAAAGAATAGCCCAAAACAGAATATGTTAATAATAAATGTAATGTGAAGTGATGCAAGATAGAAATGAATAAGTATGTAAATGGAAAATAATGGTAAGAAATATAAAAGAGAAATGTAATTATGATAGAAAGAGAAATGTAATGTAAAAATAGAAATAAATAAGGAAATGTAAAATGCCAAGGATGTAAATCTGTGGACGAAAATAATGTAATTAAGTATAAAAGAGAAATGTAGAATATGACGCTGGGAAATGAATGTAACAGCTAAACATGATATAAACTAAAAAACAGAAATGTAAGTGTAAAAGAGAAATTTTATTTAAGAAAAAGAAACTATATGAATATATGCAAGTAAAAATGAAGACAGACAAGAATCTAATAGTAAATGTAACATAAATAAGTAAAGAATAGCCTAAAACAGAATATGTCAATAATGAATGTAAGGTGAATTAATGTAAAATAGAAATGAATAAAAATGTAATAGAAAATAATAGTAAGAAATATAAAAGAGAAATGAAAATTATGATAGAAATAGAAATGTAAATTGATTAGTGAAGAAAATAAATGTAAGCGGAATAATAGAATTAATGTAAACATATTAGAATTAAAAATACTGTACTAGGAATAAATAAATTAAAATACAAGCAATTAAAAAACAAAAAAAAACAAAAAAAAAAAATCAGACAAAGACAGCAACGTTGTTTAAGTTATATGGAGGGTTAAGTTTTTCGAGTGTTTGTATGTATGTATATTTCTTTGTCGCATTTGAGGTCGAGAGGTATCATTAGATTCGTCTTAGTCGTGAGAGTGATACTGAATACATCAAAAACGCAGTCGGGTAATTTTTTTTTTTTCGACAATAAGATTATTTTTAACCGACTTCTAAAAAAATAGGAGGCGGTTATACGTTCGGCTGTATATATTTTTATTTTTGTAAATAATACATTTATTTTTATCTTTTATTTTGGCTAAAGTCAAATACATCACAAATACCGTTAAATGCAATGAAATGATAACCCTGGGGCGTCCCATCACCGTTTGTAGGTTATATGCGTTACCATAAAATTTACATGTTTAAAACATTTAACTTGTAGAGTCAATAACCTTTGGACATAATTGTTTCCTGGCTTGTTTCAATGTTCAATGTACCGTTAATGTGTAAATATCCTTTTACGAACGAGCAACGATTCTTCATGAATATAACTTAAGTAGGTACAAACAAATTATATGGCTTCTATTCGACAGGTTCCATTAGATATGAATACTTGAGTGTACATGAAGTGTGATTTAATAATTAAACGACGTTTGATTTAATTAATTTATTAACGTGTGAGAGTTAACGGTGGGTGCCTTATTTATGTACAATATGTCGGAGTAGCCTCATAACTTAATAATTTAAATACATTATAAAGTCTAGACACTAAAATGTGTCGGAGAAAAGTTATATCAACAGTGTATATTGAGTCTAAAACCGTAGAGAACAAATCGGCCTCAATGAACAATATTAAACGAGAGACAAACATTTCATCATACAATTAGGAATAGAATAATATTACATAAGATTTTTTTCAACCCTCAAATATTCGTTGCGCACGCTCACCTTGAACAGTTCGCCGCAATGCGCCGCCGCTCGCCGCTAAATTCGTGGCGGCGCGGCGGCGGCAGAAGTCCGACAGTCCAAAGCTGTTAAGGTAGCCTTCCAATTCACGCGACGCGAGACCAAAATAGGGTCGCGGAGCCACTGCTGACTATGAAAATATATGGAGCACTAAATAATCCCCGCGACCGGTGAGCGTGGCCAGAGGCCCTGTTCGCTGGTTTGCTGGTCGCGGTCGCATAGATTGGAAGGTTATCTTTAGAGTAGTGTCAAACGTATGTATATTGGCACTTTATTATATATTTTCGATGCTCTTGCGCTTATCGCGACGAAATAATAAATCAAGGCTGCTGGTAATGGCATGAACGCCATGGAATAGAATCCATTCCACGATATATCATTATATTCCATCCCGATAGGTAAGCGTTTATAATATCACTTAGGGTATATTTTATTGTCATAGTATCTTACGTCATTATTTTTACTTTAACATTACGGGCATTGTCTTTCTCTCTGATCCCTTACTTTAGAGTAATGAGGTTTGAACAGACTAAGGAGTCCTCAAAATATTTGTTTGCTATGAGGAGGGAGTGATGGGGTAGCCTTCAATAGACAGTCTTCCCTTGGTCCATCAACACCATCTGCCCGACGGTATGATGTCGCTGTTCCTGTGCGGAGTCTCAGGGTAGAGGTCATCGGCAGCAGGTGTGTCGCACGTGCTCAGGCCGTTGAGCGACTTCCGCGTAGGTCTAGGAGTCGCCCGTCCCGCGTCTCTCCGTTCCTTAGACCACTTGTCACTCGCGTGGGTCCTCTTTATAGGCCGCTTGTGGCACTCGTATTCCGAATTCTGCGCCTCCGAAGCCGGTCTGCTCAGAGTCTCTGATTCGCTCCCATTCATCAGCGAGTGCGCGCTTTTGGCTTTATGCAGCGATAATCTCAAGGGTTTTCTCGGGGGTGTGGGGCGGGACTTGACGTCGTCTCGCCCGTCATTCCGTATGTAGTGGCTCAGGCGCGAGGTCTCCGAGCCGTAGTCCAGCCGTGGCGAGCTGCTGTAAATATCTCCGTTGGGAAAATCCGATTCGGACTCGATCTCCGACGACTTGGCACTCCTCGTGTACAGCTTAGACGACCTCCGGCTGGATTTGTGCGCGTTCTCTATAATTTTCCCATCTATTCGGTTGTAAACGTAGCTCTTGTCCAATTCTATCTGAATGTCCTCGGAGCTCTCGTTCTTCTTCAGTTTGCGCAGGCGCTGCGAGCGTTTTAGTTGTTCTATTATAGAGAGCGTCTTTCTCTCGGCCCAGTTAGTTTTCTTTATACTTTCCTCTATTCGATCTGCCGCCTTTTTTATGTCGCTCCGCCTGCTGTCGGCAACGCTGGCCGGGGAATCCCTTATGTCTAAATCGCTGTCTGATTTGAAGTGTTCCTCTGTTTTTGGTCTGGTATATCTCTCATTTTTGAGCCGCTGCTTCTCTATGTGCCTCTGGTTCCGCTCTATCATGCGTATTGCGGCGTCGGTCTCGGCGCTGTAGTCGACGGCGCCGATGCAGTGGTGCGAGAGGGAGTGGCGCATGCGGCCCGCGCGGTGCTCGAGGCTGTGCGAGCTGTGCGACCGGTGGTTGGGCGGCGGGGAGGCGCGGGGGGAGGCCGCCATCTTGGATGACGCTCCCGACGCATTAGACCTCGGCCTCATGACCGGCAGGTTGTTCTCCAAGCCGTCCAGGCCGGGGAGCTTAGCGACTATTGCGGTGATGTCGGGACCCTTCTGGAAGACTTGGACTTCGGACTTTGGGCTGGATTTGGTGCTGTTTGGCGATTCCGTTGTAATGTTGATATTCGTCACGTTTCTTTTGGTTTTGTTGACTGTTATACAGCTGTCTGTACTGCTTACAGAGTGGAGCTGAAAAACAAAATATTATAATGTAGTTTAATTAATATGCGGTTACTCAATAGATTTTGGATAAGTATTGCAGGAAAGTGTCATTTTCCATGTTAAGTGATTAAAGTATGCAAGTTGTAACAGTTGCCGTACTGGCTAATCCAAGAACTCTCCGTACCTTTGTTATATTGTTTTTTTCCATATAGTATTAAATTTTTTTTCTTTCTTACCTGTGTATGCCTGGCGAGCAGCTCGGAGACCTGCTCCTCGAGGTAGGAGATGCGGTGTGTGAGTCTGGTGTTGTCTGCTCGAAGGTCCTCTTTGGCCCGCTCTGCGTCGTCAGCGGCCAGCCGCAGCGATCCCAGCTCCGTCCGCAATGACGCGGCTTCACTCTGTAGTACAATATGAAACCAATTAGCAGTTGCTTTAAATGTTTTAAAATTATCCTCATATAAGACATCTTCAATGTTATTGACTTGTTGATCCAAGTTGGGTCCGAACAATAGTGCTTCAATCATAAAGCTTTTTTCTTCAATTGTGTCTACAGAAAGAAACTCCTCAGTGCTGCAGCCCAGGGTTGACACGCAGCTCACCTCTCTTGACATATACACGGTCGGTACCTGTGTCAGCTGGTGTGTCTGCGTGTGGGGCCGTAGCAGCACCAGCCGCGCCGGCGTCGCGCTCGCCGCCGCGCGCCGGAACTCCTCAGTGCTGCAGCCCAGGGTTGACACGCCGTTTACCTCTATTAACCTGTAATGTAACACGTGAGGTACAATTAGCTGATTTGTAAGTCTACCTAGTACCTACTCTATCTTCCTCCCTCTCTATCACGACGTCATCATACCTGTCTCCGGCTTTGATGTGCGTGTTGTCTGCCCAGTCCACCACCATGGTATTTCCCCTGGCGCTAGTGCTCCAGCCGCCGTCGCGAGCGTCCGTCGCCACCACCAGCGCGCTGCCGCCGCAGTCGCGCACCGTGCTGTAACAGGTTATTTCAAAATCAATTTCGATTTTTTTTCCACATGAAAAGTGTAGTCATGTTAAAAATATAAGGTTTTCACAAGTTTTTCTCATAATATTTACTTCACAAGTTTTTCTCATAATATTTTCTCATAATATACTTCAAAACAAGTAGGTATCCATCATTTCTTTGTGAATCTTGAACATAACAAGAACACAATTATATTGCGTTAGTAAGCAATAAGTAGTCTTTTCGATGTCCGTAATTCCTAAGGTTCTAACAGGCATGTGTCCTATAACGCATAGGTCTTGTATAGGTATAGATACTGTGTGAAGTGCGGTACCGAGTCACGGACGAAGGGCCCTGCGCCCTGGGGCGAGTCAGTGACCTCAACACTGAGTTTCATAAACCTTTGTAACGCAGGATACATTTATGCATTTCTTTTGTTTTTTTTTTACTAGCAAAGGCCTTGCACTGTTCATTGTGATATCAACTGTTTGTGACGAAACGACGGCTTTGGTTCTTTGTGTCAAAAAAAACTATCCTGGGTTTTTTGTGCATGAAAAGAAAATTTAACATGTTGGGTTTTGACCCCCGAATAATATCACAATTTCCGAGGATGCGACGCGACGAGATATATGTCACAGGCTGTTGACAAGCTAACTCGCTCTGATAGATTTGTTTGGCGCGAGTCGAGGTGATACTCTTTGTCTTGTAGGTTTACCTCCCTTTTAACTAAAGGCTTTTGACCCTTAATATGGTACAGTGCGACCATGTTGCTAATAGTTCTTTGCAATCATCGTTTTTGTATGAATACATAAGACAGACGATGTACGAAAAACGACGATTCTCGATCTCGAAATAAAATGGAAAGTTGGATTTACTGTACTTACCTTACCGCCACTGGATAAATGGATGGTGTGCTCATTAGCAGCAAAAACTACTTTTTTATGTTTACTAATCAATAAAGGAACGGCAATTAAAGAGCACGTGATGTATCGGAGCGAGGATAGTTTATGGCGGACAAAAACTGTCGGGAGATTCTCACGAGCGCGATCGTGAGCCCAGCGGAGCGCGGCAAAAAAAACGCGGGAAATTATACAGGCTACGAAAATTGGTCATGGCCGCCGCGGGGTGCAGAGCATATTATAGAAGTTTGACGTTTTTAGGGATCAAAAAACGTGACCGTGACATAAAAGACCCTCAAAGGGTGAAATCGGCACCCTATTACTGACACTCCGCTGTCCGACTGTCTGTCTGTGCATCTGTCTGTCTGCCACCAGGCTGTATCTCGCGAACCGTGATACATAGACAGTTGAAATTTTCACAGATGTATTTCTGTTGCCGCTTTAACAACAAATTGAACTAAAAACAATAAAATAGATATATTTGTAGGGGCGCTCGATCTTTATAACGGCAACAGGTAAGTAGACGCTTGAAATATTCACTGAATATTGAGCTGTAGATTATATTCACTTTAAAAATAATTTATAATAAAATAAAAAAATATATCCTATAAAAAAATCTCGTTCTTTTTCGCTGCTTTTTGCTCGATATTAATACTCAGGCTCAATATAATTAGTACTAATAGTTGTATAGATCATGGTACGGAACCCTTAGCGCGCAGAGTCTGACTAGCACTTGGCCGGTTTTAAACTATTGCTATTATCGATGTGGTTATCGCGATATTCTTCACGCAAATGCAATTTGTAAACAGGTAGTTTGGTTATTGGTACCTATTCTATTATTTTAAGAAAAAGTAATTTTACAATGTTCCTTCATCCTTGTAGTGGAAATGTTTTGTCCTAACTTATTAATAGACTTAAAAGTGTTTTAAAGTAATATTTCAAATTAATTGAAATCAGTCAAGATCGAGATAAAATCGTAATGTTACTCTGTAGGTGGAAATTTCACAAGCGGACTTGAATTTGTGTACATCCAACCGTAATATTTTTATGTCAAGTCAAGTTGATTCATAAATAAATTAAATTTATTTGTATTATGTATCACACTCAGGATAATATGTATTTAACAATTATATTATTGCAATCAATAAAAATAATAATAGTAAGGTATAAGTAGCGTTATTTTATAACACAGTATTTAATAATCGTTAGGTATAATTAATAATACCACAGATTACTAAATAGTTTGATTAAACTTACAGTAAAACTAACTTACAGACATTATGGAACTGAGGTTAACATAACCAGTAACCATAATGTTCGAAAGGTAATGTACATAAGAGACCTAATGTATTAATTTCCAGGAGATATTGATGGCTACCTAATATGGCGTGCAATCTGAGAAGTGAGAACTGATAACACAGAATACAGATTAATATAAGTACCTCGTAAGTAGTAACTGAGAAGCAAAGCCCTATAAGATAAATAGTGCCATATCTCTCCTTGTGGATTTATTTTTAAAATTATGTTCAAGGCATGTTTAAAAACAAATATTAATTCATATATTGTGATAAGCTTTTAAATTTAAAGTAGTATTTTGTTGAAACTATTGCTTAATATTTAAAAAAAACGCTAAATTCGTATCTTTCCCCAATTAATATAGGTACATATTTTACAAGTTTTATAAGCACAGCGCGGCGCCAGCAAAAGGGGAGGTATATCGTGTATCGGCTGTATCGTGCATATAGGACCTAGTTTTTAGTTCTTATAGTCATTAGCGTAGTCTTAGGTTTATATTTTTATTATATCTAACCTAACGCAACACCGGCATATCTGACATAGACCAATGGCTATAGTAATATAGCGCCGACAATATGATTTACCTTCAATAAAGTAGACAAACACTGCCGTAAAATGAATCACGCACTGCGTCTATTAGCATCTGAAGGGGCTTTTGAATAAACAAGTGCCCTCCTACTCATAAAGATCTCAAGTTGGCAAATAAAATACATCTCTTGAATAGGTGTCTGTTTAAAGATTTTATTTTGTATCGTATATTACGGCGACATACTTATTTTATTGTATGCGCATGCATTTTTATTATCATCCCGTTTAAGTATTTATGTACTAGAATATATTGTTGAGAAACCGGTAAGTCTAGGTACTTACCGGTTTCTCAACAATATATTCTTTTTTATATAACTTTGACTTTAGGTTTTTTGGTTATATATAACTTTAGGTTATATATAACTTTGAAAGTTTACACGTTGGGTAGTTGGTCCATTCTTATCTTACCAACGAATGTTACACAGTTACTATAGGTACACATTACTCAATGCAATCTCTATTTAATATAAGCATTTTCATTATATTTTATTATTATTATGTTTCATTTTGCTGGATCGAAACGCTTTTCCTTTAGCCACTTCCCTGCATCTTGGGACCCCCCACGTCGTCCCCCACCGCTGCGATTGTGGCGCAAACGTTGACAGCTTCGGATACCACAGTCTGTCCTGTCAAGGAAGCGCCGGCCGCATCTCCCGACATCACTGCCTGAACGACCTCATCCGGTGAGGTCCACCGCCGTCCACCGCCGGAGTGCCAGTTGTGCTGGAACCCTCTGGTTTGGCGCGCGACGATGTAAAGAAACCAGACGGTATGTCCCTGGTCCCTTGGAGAGTGGGACGGGCTCTTTATGGGACGCTACTTGAGTCGATACACTTGCTCCGTCCGTCCAGGGCGCCTGGAGTACTGCAGGTGCGGCCGCCAATCAGGCGGAGAACCTCAAACGGCGCAAATATAGTGGGAGCCTTAGTGGGCATCTCATATTCGAACCATTTGAGGTTGAAACCCTAGTTCATGGGGTCCGGGTGCGCACAAACTTTTCAGAGAAATTTCCAAAAAACTAATTGAGGCCACCCGAGACCCCAGAGCCGGCACCTATACCCAAAGAGTAGTATCGCAATCCAGCGGGGAAACTCTTTAAGCCTTGAAGGTACTCTACCTGGTGGGGACGAACTGGGAGATTTCTTTTCATTGTAGCTTTTTAAGTTTTTCTAGTATTCATTTTCTTTTTAGTACTTTTATAGTTTGTAAATATTTTAAGTAGCTACTACTATATATTTTATTTATATTATAAATAAATAAGCATTTGTACTTTATTTAGGAGCTAATTTTTCAATCGTCAGATAACTTTTACCTGAGGGATAAATATGTGATTTTGACAGATTTTTCCTATAATATCTATCAAAGTCATACAAAACCCTTTTTCCCTTTATTATTAAAGTCCGCTTAGGTAGTTCTTTTCTACGCCTTGATTTTTAAACAAAATGCTAAGACGCATTAGTATACAATATTAGATAATAAACGGACTGCTTTATCACTACAGAGAAAGTGATGGTTATTATAACAGAAGGATGATTTTTTCACTTTCACGATAAATCTGTGTCTGAAGGTACCCCAGTCTCCCACGCGGTCAATACAACCTTTAATTAACACTTTTCTGTTCATTGGTATTAGCTGGGGCCGGGACGATTGTTAGCACGGTTATTTGCACAATCACAGTGTACATACCACAGGGTACTATATACTGATACTGGGTATTGTAAATAGTTTCAAGTAAAAAATTGAAAAAACTAAAAACAGATTCCTAGCGGAACGTCTCTTGGACTGAAGGCTTTGAAGTTAGACTTTGGTTAGGGTTTGACGGTAAAGTTTAAAACTAATATAGGGTAAGGTTCCACAAGTCGTACCCCCTAAGGAAATAATACTATAATATTCAGTGCAATTGAAATAAAACGAAATCTTTTGCATTTACTGAACGTTTATTGGTTGGCTTTGAATTATTTACCACAGAATTTTAAAATCTTTTATGAAAACAGGTATTTTAACGTTTTTCAAAAATTACTTTCGACAAGATTAAGGCACCTAGTCGCCTTATTCATACTAAATATAGCTTTAGTACTTTACTTAGAACATAAATTTAAATTAACACATAATAAACTTTGAAGGCGAAGACATAATTACCAGAGACCATATAAACATCTAAGATTTACAGAGAATTCAGTCTGAAATCAACTTTTCTTTGATTATTAGTGTTATTACTTATTAGTTACAAAGTCGAACCACACTATTAAAAAATTGAATTAGAAAACCATTAATATTGAACACAAATATTACTTTCTATGGCTTTCAACTGTAGCATATAGGTCATGTAGGTATTTAACCTTTACATTGTATACACTGGATCACGCGTTCATACGCAGAAGTACGACTTAAGCATATTGCATCGGTACGACTTTTAAGTTTAAAACTAAAACCTCTGACATAACTTAAAAAAAATACCTTGTATGTATGCCTAAATGATTGCCCAAATAAGTTTAATAAATAGATGTTAATAAAGAAAAAATGGTAAGATAAATCACATGCTTGAAAGCTAAATGCTTAAAGCTTACAAATGAGTCAAAACATTTTAATTGAAATCGTGTAAAAACCTTGCTGTATAATTGTTTACTTGTTTAATGTTTATATCACTCGACATAAGTAGCTCAGATTGACGCCACTCAATAACGCAATTTATACATTTTAGACGAGATATTGACGGGGTACGAGACATACGACTTAGGCCGTGGTACGTCTTAAAGCAACCTTAACCTAATACGAACTTCAATAAATTGATATAGCTACATCACATTGCAGACAGCATACGATTTAAAAATAAATAATAGCATGTCCATGTAGCGCTTGATAACTTGATACTACGCCATCACATATCATATCTCCCGTTATACGGCGATCAATTTCTCTAAACTTGAACTTATCGAGTTCCTTAGGCTGGGTCTATATGATACGGAATCCGCAGGTCCCGCTAAAATTCAGAGCACCGAAAATAGAACTATGCGCTAATATAATAGAGTTGTAAGTAGAAGTGTCGAGTGTCGAGCTGTCATATATGACATTGACATTTGGCTCGACACTTGCGACACGACGATTTTCAACTCTGTTGTATTAGTGCGGAGTTCTATTTTTAGTGCTCTTAATTTTCCCCAGATTTACGGATTCGGGATCATGTAGCCCCAGCCTTTTTGTCGTGGCAAATGATAGCCGCGCCCGCCGATACCGGGAACGTGTAACATTTGTAACATCGTATCGTCAATCGTAAAGCTGTAAAGCCACATAGAGATTGTAGAGATCTAGATGTTACCCGCGACTTCGTGCAAAAAGAATACCCGTGGGGACCGTACATTTCGCTCTAATAAAAAGTACCATGTGTTAATAATCCAGATTCCAGAGCCTAAATTACCACCACCACCACCACCAACCACCTTACAAATTTTCACCAAAATCCGTTCAGTAGTAATTGTGCGAAAGAGTAACAAACATCCATACATCCATACATACAAACTTTCTCGTTGAAATATATAAGGTCTAGCTTTTCCAGCGGCTCCGCGCGCGTAAATACAGTATCCCAAGGGATACACGGTAGATACTTTTTCGGGATAAAACTACCTAAACCTATATGTTAACAACTAAACCAGAGCTTAAACGAATACCAAATATAAGTAATCAGAATCTGTTCAGTAGTTTTTGCGTGAAAGAGTAACAAACATTCATCCATCCATCCCCACAAACTTTCACATTTATTATATTAGTAGGATTACCAAAACGTAAAACGTACCGTAGACACCGTAAGTATGTTGGCTGGCCAGTGGACAATGTACAGTCACACACAAATGTCCCACGATCCCGTCGCACAGTCGCACACAAAACGGATTGATACTAATGTGTAGAACGCGTGATGAATCCGTCAAATGGCGTGTTGTCACGACATGAGCACTTTCCAGCAGGTTCAACTGCATCGTTCACCTTAAGGGTATCCGATGCACGCGACGCGCGACGTAAGACCGCGACCCGAGACCTGAATAGGGTTGCGGAGCCACTTGACTGCTTAGCATAAATTGATATGGAGCACTAAACAATCCCAGCGACCCGCGTCGCGCTACCGCTGAGCGTGGCCAGAGGATCTGATTCGCTGGTTTGCTGGTCGCGGTCACGGGTCGCGGTCGCATAGATCGGAAGGCTGCCTTTAGCTACCTAATAATGGCTGAGAAACAAAATCGATGCACTTTTATGTCTGTTTGTAGACTGTATGTTCACTGCTTTACTTAAGGAGTGTGTTTGTAAGGCCTACATAAAGGTGAAAACAAAAGACTTAGGAAGAAGAAGGAATATTTGAACAAAAAAATGTTAATTTTCAATTTGTCCTTTCCCTCGAATTCCCAAGCAGATGATGTTGAAACTAAAAACACTCGATTACGTCAGCTTTCAAACAAAAAATGTATCTAAATTGGACCTGTTGTTTAGGAGTTACGATGCTACGATGACACACAGTCACTCACAACAAGACTCATCATTAACACTCTTATAATTATAACACTCTTCTTCTTGCGTCGGGGGTTAAAAACGTCGTTTGTAAAATTTTGTCTGAGAATGCTGAGATAAATGGTTTGATTGTACCTATTTATTAATATACATAATTATACATTTTACAGTACTTAAAAAGAACAAATTACCTATCTAAGTCTCCCTAGTATTGTTGAACAAAATAGATTACCCAAATACCAATAGTGGGGGAGCGTGGGAGCTGACACCCAATTATCTCCGATAGCGGAACAAAAACAACCAATACGCTCATGTACTATTGTTTATGATATGAGGCGCTACAGGTAAAAGTCTATAAGGGCTAAAGAATAGCTAAGTAATCTAGCTGTTCCGTGTTAAATCACGGAGGCGTGCTCATGGGAACAAGTATAGTATATTAAAAATATTTACACGACAGATACGCAAATCGACGTTGCTGTCTTTGTCTGATAGGTTAGAAAAGCTTCTTGACAGACAAATACAGCAACATGCGTATCCGTGCTGTAAATCTGTTTTTTAATAAGAACCCCTTAGCTCACCATCAGACTAGTCCATGCTAAGTTTCAAAGTGTAGCTTGTAGTAAATGTAGAAAATAGCTACCATCTAGTAGCTTATCGAGAAATAGGTAGTTACTTAAAAAAAACTTAGTTTTGAACTTATATCGATCGTATCGTCGCGATGTGAACTGTGAAGTGTCAGCTGACGCTTGACGCTCCTTAATCGCATGTGTCGAATTATATTCACATGCCGAGATAAAATGGTAATAAGTACAAATCGCCCGCGATTCTATACGAGCTATTGTTCGCGACTCCTCGCGGATGTTTCGGTAATCTCCAACTCATGGGAATTGGGCCGGTGGTGATACGTCAATAGGAGAAAGTATATGCCCATTGTTTGGAGCTGATGATAGGTTTTCCCCAACGGTCCTCGAAGGCGTGATTTATTAGTAAAATTAAGAAAGAGCTTCCCAGCCCCTAGGTCATGTCGGAAAGCTAGAGTAATTCGCTCCTGCTGTTTATTCTCATACTAGCATTAATTGCCCGAGACTTCGCCCGCGTGAAATTAGGTTTTAAACTTTCATCCTCTATTTTAACCACCTCCTATTACCTAGTAACTCATTATTTTTCCCGTACTCAATTCATAAGAAATATCATGCAAATAATTATGTCCAAGGAGTAAAAAGTTTCATGCAAACTTTTATCACCTATTTTACCCCCTTGGGGGGTTGAATTTTGAAAAATTCCTCCTTAGTGAATGCCTACGTCATATGAGAAATACGTGTGAAAAAATTCAAATTTCTAGGTTTGGCCTGTGCGTTGATACATCAGTCAATCAGCTTTGCCTTTTATATGCATATATAGATATAAGAATATATCATTGTGTTTATTTAAAAGGTTAGGTAGGTATATGAATTATATTAACTCTGTTAGGTAAATATCCTTATTTGCTCCAGACGATTCCTAAAGTATTTTTGTTAGGAATGTTGAAACAAAATAGTTAAGGGCTTTTCAAGGTTTTGTCTAAAATTCTGTCAGTAGATAGAAATATTCTAGATTCTTCTGGGATAGGGCCTGTGGCAAAGGCTGATTCTCCTTCATAGTGAAGCCGTAGCCGTAGGGAAGCGTAGTGATTTGGATGAGGGTCTTCAAATGGTAAATGGTAAGTGAAGCCGATAGGAATGGAGTTATAGGAACTGGTCAGGGCTCACCTGTAGAAAGCGGGGCTGCGGGCGCGCGCGGCGGCGTCGGCCTGCTGCAGCAGGTGCGCCAGCCCCCGCGCCTGCTCGGCCAGGGTCAGCAGCTCTAGCTCCTCGCGCCCCACCTGGTACTGCAACTCCGCCTGCTCGATGCGCGTGTCTATGTTCCTGCACAGACATTCCCATTTACATATGGAGATTGGTGTGATATGCTGCCATTCAAATAAATGTATTATCTATTCTACTATATTAGATTTGTATATTGAAAAGCAGAAACAATACGGCATCAGTTAATATATGAGGAGGATACATCTGTCAAGGTAGAACTTCCACGTTCATAATTACACCGTTATTGAAAAGATAGAAAATCTGTATAATTACACCTATTGAATAACAAGATTTTATCAAAGGTCACCAGTAATTTTTCTGATTGCGAAACCTAACCTTCGGAACTACTAACCAATTATAACCAGCCTCGCTGCTAAACGGTAAACGGTTAAATCGCGTAATCACGTAACTATGGGACCACAGTTAATAGCTTTGTAATTATAGCATAAACAAAAGATGGTTAAAAGTTCAACCTATTTCCGATCATCATTAAAATGACTTGCAGCCCAGGTGGGTGGTCTATCATATCCATAACCTGGTGCAATTCAGCTTCACGTACTACCAAGTAAAATTCTAAAAGGCTTATCCGGATCTGGATCCCATATATGTGAAGCGCAGAAATTAGCATATAAATATGATGTTTGATCGGCATTTTTATAGAGTTTTAGAACCATAATAAGTATATGGGTTGTTAAAACTGGCCGAGTGCAAATCAGACTCGCACACGAAGGGTTCCGTTCAAAACGGCAAAGATAATGTGTGGGAGCCCTTAAAATATATTTTATTTTTTCTGTTTTTAGTATTTGCTGTTGTAGCGGCAAGAGAATCTGTGATCATTTTAACTGTCAAGTTATCACGGTCAAGGAGATACAGCCTGGTGACAGACGGACCAACAGACAAAAAGCGAAGTCTACTGAGACCTTTTTACCCTTTGGGTACGGAACCCTAATAGAACTAATAGTCGTGTATTGCTAAATGAGAATTCCTTCTAATTTGATAATATGGCAATAGAAACATCTTCGTGGAACTAATAGGTAGTGGCTTTGATGAATAAAAATTTTATCCTCACTAATAACTACTTACTAGACTACTAACTGTAAGATGAATTCCTATGAAAAATTTGGGACATCTTAGAATAATATTGGTGTAATTTTGTGTCAGTTGTCAAAAGGTATGTAAGATTGTTTTATTTTTCTTGTGGATCTTTGCTTTCTGCCGAACCTTGATCAGTACTTACTCAGTGACGTGCGTCTTCTCAAGCCGCCGCTTCAGCTCCTGTATGTTGGCCCTCCTGGTGTCTAATTCGGTCCGGACAGCAGCAGCTCTCTCCTCCAGCGCCTGGCGCTCTTCAGCAGTAAGGGACGGTGCATCCTGCCGCGGCGGCGAGGTTGGTGCTGCAAGACGTGCTGCTGATAATGACGCGCTTAGCTGCTTCTTGAGGCTGCAAGGTAAAAGGAATTTAGTTGACCTGCCAGACGAAGTGTACTGGGTACCAAAGAGTAAAGGTAGTCGTTTCATATTTAATTAATTATCTATCGGGAGATTGAACTAACTTGGTGGTTTGTATGTGTCTGTATAATGGCGCATGTACACGCTGGGCAAGCAGCTTGGCAAGCACGGATCCACAGTGGTGGAGAGAGGGGTGGGAAAACAAAGGATTTTCTTGCTCGCTAGCTTACCGAAGCAGCTGCTTACCTATGCATTTGCCTAGCATTACAAATAAATGAAATTAGCATACTTCTGTATGATGGCGTCCTTGTCTAACAGAGCGCCACGCAGAGCATCTAGCTCTCTCGTAGCTTCCCGTGCGCCCGCGCTGCGACGCCGCGCGCCCGCGAGTGACACTTCAATACTAGCCATCTGTAAAAAAACATAGTATTGCAATTAAAAACACTTAAATACCTTAGGAATCTTTTGAGAAAACATTATATAGCTAACAGAGAAGATTAAGTGAATGGGCCTAAACAAGAATATGTTTTCCTTCTACATTTACTTCTTTCACTGTCTTCCATCCTTATCAGAACCTATATCGTGTATGAACAATCTGAAAATTATGTTGTCAGCTTAAGTTATGGATTCTAAGAACATTTTCTCCGCTAATGAATTAAGAAAATGCTCTGAATACATAATGAATGTTGTTCAAGTGACATGATCGATCAAGAAGGCATAGCCGGGCGTTTTCTCACCAAAGATAGTGTAAGAAGGTAGATATGACAAGTTAAGGCCACAATATATATAATATATAAGCATAGAAGTCTGAACGGTACGTGTTACCAATGTATGTAGCCGTTTCAACTAGGAGTTCCAGTATATTCCTAATATAGAGTCCTAATTCATATACAATTGTTGTATTCTATTTAAAAATTAAGGGTTTGGGTATTGTTATTCTTTAAGCACAAAGACGTTTATTTGACCAAAGTTTATACCTACTCTTGTGAAAGTGCCGCCTCCCGCCAAGAATGCAAAAAAGGAATGATATGGCATGGCGGCGCGCTGGTAAATCTCATTATTTATAAGAAGCTTATAAATAATGAGATTTACCAGCAATCGTTTGACGTTTATGGCGGCGCCGCATTAACATACCAGAAAGCCGTGATCTTGTAAATAATCTTCCAGTCTGATTTATTTCAAAATTAGTCGAGAAATATTTGAGAGCAACGATTTAACATAGAGGTTATCGTTGCTAACGGAGCTACGATTTCTTGCGACTTTCCGCAATTGCGGAGGCGGAAGCCGGAAACGAAGCTCTATTACAAGTCTAATCAATACCTACACCTACCCACCTACAACAGAAACAAATACTCATACACCTACAACTCCATCCACTATGAATTTGGATTTTATTCTTTCTCCTAACTTCTACACCCGGCGAATTACAGTGTTGCCCTTACGGTGACATCAGATATGATTTAAAATGAAGCCATTGCCAAACATTATATTGCCGTCGACTCTAGGATTTATATGTATGGATTTTTGGACATGTCCTTTAACTGTATATCTTAGGTAGAGCTACAGTCATAGTTTTAGGAGGTTATATATTATTGCTGTTGGCATGTCTTTCTGTTTATGAGTTCTACGGTGGGAGTATTACGGCATTACACGCTCGTTACGTCGCGCGTATTGCCTACAATCTGCACCACCATGATTTATGGAAGTCATTACTAAACGTAGACTTAGCATCACACTATCACCTAGATAGGGATGGCGAGCGACTGTCGTTTTAGCTTTGTTATAGATAAATTCACACTGTGCGAAATTTCTCCTTCTTCTTGTAATTGTTATTTTAATACAAAAAATTAAACCGAATTCCAAAGTAAAAATGTACAAAAAGTATTAAATAAAACTTATTTTCTCGGTACCGGCCCGAACAACATCCTGATAAAACAATATTTAATAATAAAATATTGTTTTACGTAGGCTGGTACCGACTTCGAAATTTTCAAGATTGATTAGAGAAATAGTTAAGATTTTAGCCAAATTTAAAAGGGGAATTATTTAGCAAATAAGTGTTATTTCATACTTCTTGTGCCTTTTTTACTTTGGAAGTCGGTTTAATTTTTTGTTTAAAAATAATAATAATGAAGAGTACCTACTTACCTATTAAATAGTAAGTTACCATATAAATTTCGAGGAGTTTCCTCATAGATGCCATCATCAGGTCACCGCTTTAGTGACAACGAGACCAATTTCGGATTATACCCAATACATCAAAAAAGAATTTTGAAATTCGGTCCATAAACGGCAGAGAAATGTTCAAAGATATCCGTGTCGGTGTAAAATACTATGAGAAGTACCTGTTATATTATCATTATGTTTTGATTTATGGTGTGATGATGGTGGTAATGATGATGATTACTTCTAATTTATATAGTGGCTTATACTTGCAGTTCTTTAAGCAACGCTGAAATCTCTAAACATGTATCTTTAAGGAGTCAGGATTTCTATTCAGTACTTTTGGATCCAGGGTATACCTTAGTGCAAAATGTTACTTTTTGGTAGCATGTGCTTGGGTTACTTCAAAAATCTTATTTTTATTGGAATTCTAATACAATTTTGAGCACCAATAGAAACCACTACTTACAGGCTACAGTGCTCGTAGCTGCACTAACCTAACCATGCGTATCTCAGGACATATCTAAGGAGGGTTCCGTAACTATCAACGCGCAATATGTTTTCTTTTAATTATCTAATTCAAAAGTTATTGTCCGATTTCGGTCAAAATATTTTCCCTAATCGTTTTAAGCATGATCTATCAGCAAAGAGACTTACAAATTTCTATCTCTTATATTTAGTTTAAAAATGCAAAAATGGGAGGCCAACTTATAAACCACTTTGGAAGCCGATTACTCTAAAATCGTTGACTTTTTAAAAAAGTCATGAAACCTTTCCTTTATTTAAAAAGAGCTATTCAATATCCCATTCGATGGGGTAGAATTAAAAAATATTTTTCATCCCCACTTCACAGGTGACATAATATACGGAGAGCCACACCTAAAATATAAAATTATTTTATACCAAAGCTGAGATCTATACAGTCTATAATTACACTATTTCTTCCATTTATGTTCATAATTACCGAAGCTAGAAGGGCGGACAGAAAGACAGACAGACAGACGGACGGACTGAGTGAAACTTGAGTATTACGGAACCCTAAATAGCAACTCATGATAGGATATATTTTCTGCAATTTGCGATTCTAATATGTCAGCCCAGTTAAACGCAGGCTCTCTGGCGAGTCGCGTGTCATCCCTCACCCAACTCGCGATAAATGACTGCACAATTACGCATCTGCTGACGATACTTATCTGATTCACTTACGTGATACGTCTCACGTCTCACTCTAGAGAAAGTTCATAAACTTACGGTTCATGTTTATTTGTATAGAGGATTGCGTTTGATAAACTAAATTAGTCCATTGTTTACGTTGGATTGGAATTAAGATAAGTTCTACAGTGCTTGTCACAGCCTTAATTGTACTGTTAAGGTGTTATATAAAAACAGTTAATTAATATAATGATATAAACTTTAATATCCGAATGATTAGGGTCAATTCACACCGAAACGAAACGATAAGCGACATAGCGCTGAATTTGTAAGATATCTATTCAAAATTAAATTTATTAATTACACAAGAATATACACGTTTCATTGTAAGAGTTCGAATGTCAGGTTGCAGCATGTGCAGTGTATGACTTATGTCATATGAAACGTGTAATTATCTTTTTGTGTAACGAATAAAGTTCAAATTTGAATAGCTATCTTAAAAATGCAACGCTATGTCCCGTATCGTTTCGTTTCGGCGTTAATTGACCCTTTGCCGTTTTATGGATTGCTATTTTACCACAAAGAGGCGCGGCAATGTTACGATTTATGAATTCAATTTTCTGGGCAGGTGCAGCAGCCTTTTCTTTCTTTCCTGACACATTCTCTCCTAGATCTAAAGGCGCGTATCCTATTTCTTGCATTTCAAACAGTCAGAGTAGTATAATATTCAAAACGTCAACCGTTCTAAAGGACAAATAGATCCAATGTCTGTCACTATCACCGAAGTTACGTTATCTCGTCTGTAAGGTGACACAAGTAACAAGTTCATACGTCCTTCTGCCTTCACGCATGAATAATGTTAACGGAAAACGGCCATGAAATTTTAAGGAATAGAATGAATATAGTATTTTAGGTTCTGTAGTAAACAAAGAATGGTCGTGACTCGTGATGCTATACATTGATAGTCGCTCTATGTACCCAAGTTATAGCCATCAGGTATAGCAAGTAACACCTAACGAAAGTTTATTAGAAAACAACACACAACTCTTTTGTCAGCGAATAGCATGTAGGTTTTGTACAGTACAATATGTACGGTCACCGATAAACCAGATGTACCACCTTTGAACCTTATTGTCATTGTAATAACATTGAAAAGTTGTACACTGGATCTGTCGGCAGCCGTACAGTTACGACCAGCTCTACTATTTGAACTTCATTATCTTATTACACTCAATGGGATAAAACTTATATGACATAACCGGGATAGATATATAATCGGGAACCCGATGCAAGTGGTTATAATGGTTATAACTAAAACCACTTGCATCGGCCATCCCATCATCTTCTCAGGCAGTTCTGACTATTACGTGGGCGGCGGTCACGGATCATGGCGCGTAAGTTTTGAAGAAAGAGTTCGCCACATACAAGTTCGTCGACTTGGACTGGTTTTTAATCCGTACTAGTTAGGTATTTTAAAATTGTTTGTTAAAATTAATACCAATTGTTTGTTATAATAAACTACATAGGGAGGATGAAGTATTTAGGTAGAGTCAAAAGCTCTATCGTGGCAATCTGCAAGCTTCACAATATTAGTCAATTGTGTAATTTCGGTATAATTATAAGGAATTTAATTATATCCTCAAAGTATTAAGTATTTAAATTTTGTCGTGTCTACAAATAAGTGCAGGAAATGTAAAAATGTGGGTAAGTACAACGAAAAATTATTTCAGTTGGTCACAGGAAAGCGGTGGTCGACTTCCTGGCCGGTTGGGTACGCTTCGTTCCACATGGGGGCTCGCTTACTCATGGAGGTTATCATACTCGAAGGTGCTTCAAAAAAGTTAATACCTCATTACTTTGTTACTGCATCATTTTGTGTATATGTTATAGTCAAACCCCGAAACTCCGGCGCTCCTAGACTTGACTAGTCAATGCTCAGGTCTGACTTAACGTAATAGTCAAAGCCCAACGCCCTTCGATTCGAGTCCGCCATTTGCTTCTTAGATCGCCATCTGGATAATACTTTCGACGTTCGGCTGAAAAGGTAGGAACTTCTTGGTTTGACTAAAATACTTTAGTCAAGGCCGAAATTGTAATTTGTTTCGGGGTTTGTCCGGAAGGCTTTGGTCAAACCTAGGATCATTCCGGGAAGTGACTGCATATCGATTATCGACCTTTGACTGTAACACGTTATACGCTTATAATATATAAGTTTATGAGTCATAAGAAAACTCATTAAATTAGTGTGTGCATTATGTGGGGCGAAATGTCATATATCAGAAATTATATCTTAGGGTGAGCGCTCACTGAGTCACGACAGTTTTAAGACATACTTGTCTAGGTGAGACAAGTCTGCCTTTAAACTAAACGTGTTAACCCACAGTTTCAGGACGGTTTTATGTCTATGTCTATGAGATGTTTTGTTGCAAGTGTGCGGATCTTCATATATTTTGTAAATTGTAATTCAATAGACTGTCTCAACTTCAGTCTTAAGACTGTCGTGTCTCCGCTCTCAACTGAGCACTCGCCTTAGCCTGGGAAACATTTTAGACGATGCCAACATTAAGCGCCATACTGCCATGCTAGATGCCAAATTATATATGACAAGCGGCCCGTCCCGGCTTCGCACAGGTGGACATAAGATTTTTTAAATAGTTTTTCCCTTTTATTTATATTTTTTTGTTGTTTTATTTTGATATTTTTTTAAACGCAGTACCACATTATTTATTTATACTTACAATCAGAATTTGATAATCGTTTTTTTATTTAAGTAACGTATTTAATCTCTCACTCAGTATTTTTTTTTAATTCATTTTTTACAACATTTTAAATTCTTATGTGACCCTACCTAATGAATTTTTCTAAGTTCTTTATATATTTAGATTTTTTATTGTTTTTTTTTGTGAGCGTGCTGTTCGGCCGCGGGTCCAGTGATGATTGTTGCTATATAATAATAATATATAACTTTGTCTCGTAATTCCTTTATCAAAAGCCTTGTGTCGCACATACTGGGAGGGCTTAAATTTCTCGATAGCATAATGGGAGTACCTCCTTTTAATTTCAGTTCGTGGGGTGGCAAGCCGGCAGAATAGAGGGAACTTAAAAATTCTTGTGGGTAGTGCACTGTTTCCTCGATGTTGCACACGGTGTCAAAAATTTGTACCATTTAAAATCTTCCGGTACTTTTTCCATAATCATTCTATTTATCTCATTTACTGAGTCGTTTCTCGGTGACACTATCGCCCTCGAACAGAGCCAATTAAAATTTCTTTCTGGGAGATTTTCGATGTCGGGATATATTGCACATGTGTATAAGAATTTCTAGACTGTTAACAGTTTGAGCCAATTCATTGTCCAACAATAGTTGGGGGCTTTTTGCAACTGCCGCGCCGTGTCGTGGCTGATCTGTGACTTTTTAAATTTCCTAATATCTTTTGAATGGAATATACGATTTTAAAAATTGAAAAAGTAATCTACAGGTATCGAAACAATTTTGAATACAAAATAATTTATTTGGATAAGGATTAATAAAAGGCAAGGCAAGGTATGAATAACATGCACAACGCGACAGCGTTTATTTTTTCTATTTCTATGACTTATTAAAAAAAGTAATAACAATTCAAAAAGTAATCTATATGAATTGAAACAGTCTTGAAAACAATATGATTTATTTGGATAAGAATTTAAACAGAAGTTATGAATGGTATGCTCTAATTTTGGTCGGTTATTCTATCATCTTTTAAAATGTACAAAGTGGTTATTGTGACATAACGATAATAGTTGGACATATGGTATCGCGAAGTTTTTTGTAGATATTGATATGTTCTTTAATATTGTAGAATATACTTTTTTTATATCATCAATAGTTTCCGTAGCGCATGCGACGAAAGACGTTTTAGGGCACTTTTTTTACACCTTGGGTTACGTTACTTAAGTTTTAGTAAGGATCCCTAATCTTTTCTAGCAATAAATATAGCTTATGTCACTCAAGGTGAATGTAGCTTTCCAATGGTGAATGAATTTTTGAAATCGGCACAGAAGTTTTTGAGTTTATTCATTACAAACATACACACACAAAAATACAAATCTATCTCTATATAATATTAGTGTATTTAGTTATAAATGATTGACACTTTTAGTATTTTTACTACTAGGTATGGTATCTTTTCTCTAGGAGCAACGTGTTTGTACTTTTTAATTTCTTTAGTTAGGGTTAGCTTACACCGACACGAGACGATACGCAACATAGCGCTGCATTTTTAAATAGTGATTTCTAATTGAACTTTATTCAGAACACATGAAGAAGCATATTTCATTGCAATAGAGGCGCCGCGCTGTGCAGTGCGGTCCACTTTGTTTGACTTTCAAACTCTTATTAACCGGTATCTTGTGTAGTGAATAGGGTTAAATTTTGAATAGCTATCTTTAAATTCATCGCTGTGTCGCGTATCGTCTCCTTTCGCTGTGAGCCGACGCTGATGTTCGTTAGAATCATAAACCACAAAATACCCTCGATTTGCGATTACGTCTTGTGGTCACAATTTTAACCAAACGTGAAATTTCTGACCGTGATTTTCATTTATTTTTTTAACATAGTTAAATGGAATAAGATAATCTAGTACATGTATGGGCAATGCCTTAGAAAACGATTGTTCATCTGCACGATAAAAATGATTGTCTGTTTAGTCGGTTTTCGGACGATAATTTTACGTGATAACGTCATCATAAGCCGAACGCTTAGGCCGATCGTGCCTTTCTATCGCTTGTTCCGCGCTTTCGCTTGCACGCTCGGCTCAGGCGGAACGTGACAATCAGGCGGAACGTGACAATTTTTCGTGCGTGCAGCCGGCGTTCATTGATTTATAAGACATTATCACGTCAAAAAAAAGTGCTAGCCTCTAGAGGCTACCATGCCTATCTAGTGATGGGGCCAGAAAAAAATAATTTAAATATGGCCTTATAAAAAAATATGTGAATATGGCAATAAAACTTTTTGTTATTGTTTATTTACCTATTTATTTATTCAATCTTAAATCTACCATAACAGGACTTATCCTAATGCGATAGACAAGTATCTATATTACTAATATTGAAAACTTGAATGGATGTACCAAGGATATACCTTAAAACATGTTTTAAGGTACGTCCTGTATCTTTTTTAAAATCTATTCTTGGATGTACCAGATCCAAGAAAATATTTTAAAAAGATTTAAATATGTCATGACGTATTTAAATCTTTTATTATGTTCTTCAGGAAAATGCACGATTCGCTTGTAGGTATAATGTATGGTACAGTTAAAGATATGATAGATTATGTTTTCATACATCCAGTTCTCTAACGAGGAGTTAGCGGGAACTTCGACGATTACATCACAATTCAGTGAATTCACATAAAAAAATAATGTGATGATACTCTTTAGTCTAAAGATTATCATCGTTATAAATCAAGGAAAATATTTTGTTTGCCATATGTGTCTTAGGCTGAATATAATAAAATGTACGGAATCTCCCCGGCCGGAGAAAATTCAGAGCGCAGAAAATAGAACTCTATCGAGAGCGCAATATAAATTACATTAATTTTTCAACAACCTCTATATCGCTATAACCTCTCTCTTCTCGAAGATAATGGAATCCATTATCAATAGCCAGCTTCTTCGATACTTGGACGGCCAGGGATTACTAAGCGACAAACAATACGGGTTCCGTAAGGGTCGCTCGGCTGGTGATCTCTTGGCGTACCTAACTCATCGTTGGGCTCAGGCAATTGAGTCGAAGGGAGAGGCATTGGCTGTTAGTTTGGACATTGCGAAGGCCTTTGATCGGGTTTGGCATAAAGCGCTGCTATCAAAGCTTCCATCATACGGGCTACCCGAGAAATTATGTAAGTGAGTCACTAGTTTCTTAGCAGATAGAAGCATAAAGGTCATAGTTGACGGCGAATGCTCGGAAACTCAGTCTGTTGATGCTGGTGTCCCTCAGGGCTGTGTACTATCGCCTACCCTATTCATACTGCATATCAATGACATGTTGCGGACCAACGGCATTCATTGCTATGCGGATGATAGTACAGGTGATGCTGTATATACCGGCTCCCCCAATATTTCTCGGCTAAATGTCATTGAGAGTCGAAACGAACTTGTGTCTAAAATAGAGAATTCATTGGAGAAAGTCTCTGAATGGGGTAGACGTAACTTAGTCCAATTCAACCCCGCCAAGACACAAGTCTGCGCGTTCACCACTAAAAAGTCTCCAATGGTCGTATATCCTCGTTTCGAGGGCACATCCTTATCCATCTCCTCTAGCATTGAGATACTTGGCGTCAACATATCGAGCGAAGTCCAGTTCCGATATCATCTAGAGGGTAAGGCCAAGTTAGCCTCGAAGAAGCTTGGTGTTCTTAACAGAGTGAGACAATACTTCAGTCCGGACCAACGCCTACAACTCTACAAGGCGCAGGTTCGGCCTCATATGGAATATTGTTCTCATCTCTGGGCAGGGGCGCCAAAATACCAACTGCTCCCTCTGGATCGTATCCAACGCAGGGCCGCTCGAATTGTTGACTGCCATAGTGTTTCAAACAGCCTGAACCCCTTGGAATTACGCCGAGATGTAGCTTCACTCTGCATCCTCTATCGGTTGTATCACGGGGAGTGCTCAGAGGAATTGTTCGGAATCATACCACCTGCAACTTTTCGCCATCGTCCCACTCGAAAAACTGCCACTCATCAAGGTGATGAGGATGGTATGTATTCCACCGTGCGCTTTTCGCGTAACTTTCTGCCGCGCACTGTAAAACTCTGGAACGAACTGTCACCAGCAGTATTTCCGGACCTATACGACCTGCAAGCCTTCAAGAAGAGAGCGTATTCCCTCTTAAAAAAAGGCCGGCAACGCACCTGCAGCTCTTCTGATGTTGCGAGTGTCCATGGGCGACGGTAGTTGCTTACCATCAGGTGACCCGTTTGCTCGTTTGCCCCCTTATTTAATTAAAAAAAAAATAAAAAATCTAGTAATATAAAAGTATCGGGAATGGAATATTTCCACTGTTCCTGTCATATTAAAATCTTTTTAATTTAAAACTCCTTGGTTTTAAAAATCGAATACCGTTTATTTATTTAAAAAAAGATTCTCGGTCTTGTCACAAGGTCTTGTCAAACTTGTTTAGTCGTTGAGAAAATGGAATTGACTCGAGAAAATTCTAGAGCGATGATTTATTATGACTTTCGAAGTGGTTTAACACAAAAACAGTGTGTTGACCGGATGATTTCTGCATTTGGTGATGAATCCCCATCCAAAACCACAATTTATCGCTGGTTTGCTGAATTTCAACGTGGACGTGTCAAGCTCAGTGATGATCCCCGTCAAGGTCGTCCAAAAACTGCAGTCACCCAAGAAAACGTTGATGCTGTGCGTAAGCTGATTGAGGAAGATCGACATGTGACATACCGCGAAATTCAGGCAACTTTAGACATTGGCATGAGTCAAATACAAATAATCTTGCATGAACAATTAGGTGTAAAAAAGTTGTTTTCCCGATGGATACCGCATTTGCTCTGTGAAGAGCAAAAAGCGGTTCGCGTTACTTGGTGCGTTAGAACTCTCGAAAGATTCCACGCAGGTTCCTCTAATGCTGTATACAACATCGTATCTGGTGACGAATCCTGGATATACGCGTACGAACCCGAAACAAGAAACCAGTCACGAGTTTGGGTGTTCGAAAATGAGTTAAAGCCAACAAAAATTGTTCGTTCACGGAGTGTTGCAAAAAAAATGGTGGCCACGTTTGTCTCCAAAACCGGTCATGTTGCGACTATTCCTCTTGAGGGACAAAGAACGGTTAATGCAGAATGGTATGTTAACATTTGTTTGCCACAGGTCGTTTCTGAACTCCGTAAAGAGAACTGCAACCGCCGCATCATCCTCCATCACAACAATGTGAGTTCTCACACCGCGCACAGAACAAAAGAGTTTTTAGAGCAAGAAATCATAGAATTATTAGACCATCCGCCGTACAGCCCCGACCTAAGCCCTAATGATTTCTATACTTTCCCTAAAATAAAGAATAAATTGCGTGGTCAGAGATTTTCATCACCTGAAGAAGCTGTGGACGCCTACAAAACGGCCATTTTGGAGACCCCAACTTCCGAATGGAATGGTTGCTTCAATGATTGGTTCCATCGTATGGAAAAATTTGTCAAATTTCGCGGAGAATACTTCGAAAAGCAATAAATACATTTTTAAATAGTAATGTGTCACTTCCTTGATTCCCGAAATTTTCAGAGCCTCGTATATATATAACTTAAGTTATACCTAATAACCTATATAATAGGTCTTTACCTATGAAATTGCCGTTCTGCAGTACTGGCCATTTTAAATCAAAATAATTTTTGTTTGGCTAAGAATTCTAATTTCAAATTAATTTTATTTTAAAAACATGGAATTCTTTTTCCAAAAGTAGTCATTTGTTTATTGATTAGTGTTACATTTTCATCGCATTTCAATCTTTTTCGTCATGACAGACGTGCCTTGCACTGCTCAACAGATACACAAATGAAGGAATTTTGAACTGCATTGTTACCTGCGATGAAAAATGGATTCTGTTTGATAACCGCAAGCGCTCAGCAAGTTGGTTGGATCCTGGTTCAGCACCTAAACAATGCCCTAAACGAAAACAGATGTGTACTGTGAAGAACTGAACACAATGATCGAGAGCTGGCACATCTCCAACCAGTATTTGTCAATCGCTCGTCTCCGCTGCTCCTGCATGACAACGCGCGACCTCATACTGCACAGGTCTCTAAGTTGCAAGAACTGGGGTTGGAAGCTCTTCGTCATCCGCCCTACTCACCAGACCTTGCGCCTACAGACTACTATTTTTTCCAGAATTTGGATAACTTCTTGGCGGGAAAAAAATTCAATACCCTAGAGGCAGTACAAAATGCCTTTGAAGAATTTGTTGCCTCCCGTCCAGCTGAATTCTTTAAGAAGGGCATCAATAAACTGCCACTGCGTTGGCAAAGATGCAATTGATTGCTTGGGTGATTACTTCGATTAATACAAATAAAAAATACCTACATGAAAAAAATTAGTTTCAATTTTTTCATACAAAACGGCAATTTCATAGGTAAAGACCTAATATAACTTGTGTTACGGGTACCAGACAACGGAAATATATTTAATACTTTTATATTATTCACACATATTTAATACACATCCGTGACCCAGGAAAACAGAAACTTTTTGTTCCTTCGGCGGGATTTGAAATCGCGACCCCCGGCTTGCACGCTCAACCACTGAGCCACAGAGGTCGTCAAGAGGAATCCAACACTCTTAATTTGTTGCGTTGGTATCTTAGGCCTATCTTTAAATTACCACGCAATTTCGTATCTATGATCTAATTGAGGAATCACTGTGTATCAGGGCCGGATCAAGGAACCACGTGGGGGGCATGGGTTCTCAACCATTGTGTATAATACCAACCAGTGATATCCAACCATTGTGTCGGGGACGAACCAGTGGTTCTTAACCATTGTCTGCGCTCTGCAGAGACCTTCGACCAGTGGTTCTCCCACGCACTATATCGGTGAGAACGCGAGCCACCTCCGACGGTTTTTATTTATCGCTCCATTACAGATCTACTTATTGAGAAACGAGAAATGGAAAGGAAATAGGTTTTGTTGTTGGTATAACTTGTTTACAAGTATTTAATAAAATGGATAACAATCAGATGCATTTAAACCAGCGTAATTTTCATATTATGACTTATGACTATTGATTTACAATAACTTAAAATATATTTCGAAAAAAATATAATATGTGTGTATTAGAAGATTGTTGTTTTAGAAGACATGGGACCAAATGTTAAAATAATAAAGAATAATAAAATAGACATAGTACACAAAAATAGAACAAAAGAGTTTGTTAAGTAATAATAATAATTAAAACTAGTATTAATAATGATAATAAAAACTATATTACAATTTAAAAATATGAAATGGTCTGTGACAATTAAAAAAAATGTATTAAAACATTTTTTTTTTTTCATTCAACCCGGAGGTGAAGTGTGTTAATAATATAGTTATAAATTATAGCATAGTATTAGAATAGTTCAAGCACATCATAGCATTTACCATGTTATTAACTTTACGTGTAATAATCTCGGGTGTCCCCCAAATAAGGCGGACCCAGTAGCGTAAGTTTCTTAGTTGATGTATTTCAGACTTTATGATTATTAAATATGGATTGGAAGAAAGTAGACGTTTTTCTTTAACCTCCTAAAATCACATGATTTCATGATGCTTTCATGCCAGTGAAAGTCTCGTGAAAATCGGCTCAGCCATTTCACAGGTGAGATAATGAAACAAACAGACAGACGGACAGACAAAAATAAACAAAAAAACAATGTTATTTTATTCTAAGTGCCGTATGTACTTTCATTGCATTTAGTGAAATGCTATTAAATTTAAAAATACAACCAGACACTATAATATCATTTATTCTTATGTATCTAGATTTTCTGCGTGTGTTAATGTAGACATACATTTAAAAGTAAATATATGAATTATTGAAATTAGCTCTCCAGTCACGTAGTATCGACATTTCGATCTACATAATTGAGCTCCACTTAGCGCGTGTTACTCGCTGACAGATATGGTAAGTTACATGTTACATACTTACACATTAATGATAGCTAATCAGTACGAGTCGTTTTTTGTATAACTTTTATGTAGTCTTATTAATATAGGTAATAATAATAACAGCTCCCCACACCGATTTTGGTGACGGTGGCCGGTTTCATTGAAACCAGGCCTAGCTAAGCAGGAGTTATTTTATAGTGCCCAAGTGTGTGTGTACGTGCGCAGCAGTTTTTTTTTTTAATTTCCCGCAATCAAAACGCCATATATTGGCACGTAGAATATTCCGCGACATCCTAGTACGGGGGAGTAGGAAAAAGATTCGATGACTTGCAATGCAATATCATCAATCTTTTACCTACTCGTTCCTATGTAACTCTACATCGCGGGAACGAAAACACCAGGCGTTTGTATCTAAACGCCTGGCGTTTTCAATACCGCGTACTTACGTATACATTTAACCAACTTCCAAAAAAGGTGGCGGTTATACGTTCGGCTGTATATGTATATATATATATATATATATATATTTTTACATGCATTTTTATGTGCATTTTTACTTTGGAAGTCGGTTTAATTTTTTGTTTAAAAATAATTAATTTATGTCTTGGTTTTTTATATTTTTTGGGTTTGGTTAGTCAAATTTGAAAAGGGGAATTATTTAGAAAATAAGTTTTATTTCATAATTTTTTGTGTATTTTTACTTTGGAGGTCGGTTTATATAATTTTTCCGTTTTTAGTAAGTTTTGTTAAATTATTATTAATACATTTTAGGAACGTTTAAAATAAACAATCGAATGTATAATTTTTTGTTTAATACATATTTTTTTTGTCTGTTGACAAATTGCCGGACAATTTCAAGCCTTGCTTGGGGACAGCGGGACAGACGGCCTGAAAGCGGGACTATCCCGCCGTAACCGGGACGTTTGGTCACGTTATGTATGAAGCATGTTTGAATACTCTTTATCGCCAAAATTACTGAAGGGAAATATAAGATAAGCCCATATAGTCAGATAGCCCATAACCCATTAGCCCTGAAAAAATGTACAGTTTCAGCGAAATACTCAGATTTTTCCACGAACGAAGTCGTGTGCTATCTAGTCTTATATAACTTAATCATGACTTGGCTATACACGAGACTCTGGTAGCCTGGTATCAACAAAAAAGGAAACTATTGATTTCAATCGAATTTTGATCGTTCGACCTTTCACTCGCTAAACTCCTTTTACTTTCGAAAGTACATCTTTTAAAAACTATGCTTGTATATTTTTATAACTGTTGAAAAACTGGTATTTTATAATCTAGAAGAGTTTTTTAAAGAAAATTTATGCAATTAAATTGTAATGATGAAATACTTCTATATGGTCTGGTTTTAAATTAATACTTAATGACATACTTATGTACATATTGTTTTATTTTATTATGACTATCACTTACAATGAATGAAATTATAAGTGACTAGCTGTGTCCCGCGGCTCCGCACGCGCAAATATACTATCGGGTGTCCCGCGGGAATACTGTACTTTTCCAGGATAAAGAGTAACCTATGTTTTAATCCAGAGCCTAAACTACTACCATAGCAAATTTCATCAAATTCCGTTCAGTAGTATTTGCGTGAAAGAGTAACAAACATCCATCCATCCTCACAAACTTTCACATTTATAATATTAGTAGGATGTAATAATTTGAATATGACAAAAACCTAATGTAAATAAATATTATATGAAATTGAATAGACACAAAAAACATGTAATACCAAATACTGTCTCTATACTCGTAAATTGTCCCTGAATGATGTCGATATTGCAACTATTACTTTACTATTGGTTTTAATTTTAATTAAAACCAATAGTAAAGTAATCTCTAATCAGCTCTATTCAATCAGTAATCAGCTCTATTTTGTAATGTCTAATGTAAATGTAATCTAAGTTCCGACATTCAATTATTGCATGCCCGAACGGGCAAACTGTCGATACTATACCATTATATACTGTAACATCTTATCTATTGTAAACAGTTTTATAGCAATAAATACCTCTTTGTCTTTGTATTAATCAAACATCCTCATTGTCGCATGCCACTATTTTACTTTGATCAATGGCCATTATGCTATAAGCGTGCGTGAATCTCGCTACTTGGTAGTACTCGTCACCATTTTCGTGACTAGCAAGATTCTTTATTGTCAGTTTGAGCAATATTACAAATACACTACATAGTATAAAACAAACAAATATCACTACATAGTATAAAACAAAGTAGCTTTTACTGTCTGCCCCTATGTATTATTATGCTTAGATCTTTAAAACTACGCAACGGATTATGATGTGGGTTTTTTAATAGATATAGTGATTCAAGAAGAAGGTTTATATGTTTATAACATGCTTACACACACCGGCATATTTAGCGGAACACAAAAAAAAGGTCCATAATTAAAAAAATATGGTTTTATTTTAAAATCTACTTACTACACTTCTTTTGTTATTTAAAGTTTCATTTGTTTTACTTAAAATGAGATCACATTAAGAACAGATTTTGCGAGTAAAGGCTATTTGTGAAAAATGGTACATTTTTGAACTTTTCATGTAACCGGGAGAAGTGAAAATTAATATTAAAATAACATTAATTAAATTAGAAAAATGGAGATTAATATCGCGTATTTCCTCCACGTGCTCTAATTAAAGTTTCTACCCGTCTAGGCATACTGAGAATGATGTTATCGATGGTCTCCTGGGATAGTCTCCGCCATTCCTCAACTACGGCGATTTGCAGTTCACCCACGTTGGCAGGAGCTGGAATTCTGGACTTTTCTTTTCAGCAAGTCCCAAACGTGCTCTATTGGGTTCATATCCGGTGATCTTGCCGGCCACTCCATAACAGTGATATTCATATCATTAAGATAAGCTTGAGTTACCCGGGTGGTATGCGGCCGAGCATTATCCTGCATAAAAACAAAATCGTCACCGATATAAGAGGCAAACGGTACGACATTTTCTTCTAAAACTTCTCTGATATAGCGGTCTGCAGTCAGACTCCCTCTGTCAATCACTACCAAGTCTGTGCGAGCTCCCAAACAAATGCACGCCCAAACCATTATTGATCCACCACCGTATGCAACTGTAGTTTCAAAATTTGTCTGAATGTATCGTTCTCCTTTGCGTCTGTATATTCTTTGCCTGCCGTCAATTTGATTTAAGAGAATTCTGCACTCATCACTAAACAATACCTTACTCCATTGGTCCGCGTTCCAAAGTCGATGTTCCTGAGCAAAAGTTAACCTGTTTCTACGATGATTTACCTCGAGCCTTGGAGCCTTGGCGGGCACAAATTAACCCAAACCAGCTTCTTCGAACCTTCTTCGTAGCGTACGCTCACTTACGGTTACACCCCGCACTGCTTCTAACTCATGTCGGGCTTGGACGGCCGTCAAACGGGGGTTCCTACGTACACGAAGCCGAATGAAACGATCATCCCTACTCGAAGTGCATCTTTTTCTACCTTGTCCTGCTCTTCTCACATAAGTACCGGTCTCCTTGAACCGTTGGATACTGCAATGGATCGTTGAAACTGGTCGACGAAGATCTCTGGATATCACTCTGTAGGTTTGACCATTTCATCGCATTTCGAGTGCCCTGGCAATCTCCGTTGGGGCTAAGTCAGGCATAATTCAGTCCTCAACTCCAAAAAGATACGCGATTAAAAAAAAACTAACAAAAAACAGTATTTCAATGAAATTTTAAATCAAACTCAGAAGGAAGAAATACTCGAAGTTCGCTCCAGATAAGATGTATTTGAATAAATTTAAAACAATTGCATAAAATGGGATGTTCAGTTGTTTTCTAAATTTGAAAATATTTCTTTTTAAATTAAATGACGTATAAACCAGCCAGCAACCTTATATGATACTGATATCAAACCTTTATTTTATGTTCCGCTAAATATGCCGGTGTGTGTAGTAGAGAAACACTGATAATTTTAGAGGTTTCTAATGTCGTAAATAAACACTTTTTTTTTTGCGCTTACATTGCAAACGCTGGCTGAACCCTAGGAGATAGATCAAAATAATGTACCACAGTATTGTACACCTTAAAAAGATCTACATAAAAGTCCGCAATGGTATATATATCTGTCTCTTAGGGGTAACCCACAATAACCATTTTTTATCCTTTACTTTCTATGAGAAATAATGGCTTATTTACGAACGATTTTAAGCAATAGAGCATTAATCCTTATCCAATTATGTACCTTGAATACATTGTGAATTTAATATAGATCAATATGGTCCTTTACAGCATGTAATTTAAATGAATATTTTGGAAGATATTACAGATTTAAAATGCAGGGACATAGCGGTTGGACCGGCCAGGGGGGGGGATCGGTAGCGTATACAGTTGATCCTTATCAAATTAAATACGTTACTCACTTTATGCATTTTATACACATTTTAATAGCCCTTTAAACCATACAGTTATAATTAATATCTTATATTTAGAAAATTAATATTGAAGCGCGAAAAATAAAAAATATAATATATTAAGCGGTCTCGCACGTTGCATCGAGGTAATAGGGTCTCGTTTATTCATTGGGTACGAAACACTAAAAAACATTTTCAATATTGTATTACAGAAGTATATTGCAGTAGGTAAGTAGAGTTATTTGCTGAAGAAGTTTTTTCCCCAAGAACACATTCCACGCGGGCGAAGCCGCGGGCAAAAGCTAGTAACTTATATTATCTTTTGACAATTATTCCAATATTTCAATGGTTATCAATCAGAATCAATTTGATCTATGGAGCAAATATAGAGCTCTATCTCTGCTCCATGGTTTGATCCTTCATGAATTATATATTTCTTTATTTTCTCAAACCTCTGTTCTATTTTAATATCATTTAAATGTATAACGGTGCCGCCAATTAGTCAGATGTTGCGATAGCTGAGGATTGTTCCTCCGGCGTAGAAAGTGCGCTCCAGTTTCTGCGCATGTGCATACGATTACACTTGATTTATACGTCGACCGTCTATCAACTGCACACAGTTTATAAACGGAGGCTGTATTTTTAGTCTCATTTAGGTATTAGATAAGGCTAAGGATTTTAACAGTCTTGCATAACTTATTACAGATTTTGTACCATGAAAACTATTTTAGGCGTTTGTCAAAGAAATAATTTGATAATATACGACTTTGTTTGATGGGTTTGACAAACATTCTACGTGCTTAACGTATTTGGTGTTATTTGACGAAAATCTGATTCGACGCGACGCGTTGACATTCAAATATGTTTGATAAACATATTTGAATGTCAACTATTGTGTAAAATTTGACCGTTTGGTAAGCACGAACAATTGAGATGTACGTGTTCGTAACGTAATCCAATGTCAATTGAAAAGCACTGTCATAATTTTAGGCGAATTTTTTTATCATTACGTAGTTGTCTATTTTTGATTCACGAATTGCTCGTGCTGAATAGTCGAGTAAAAAATCTTAAGTTGACTTATGTACACTACATGAGACGATATCTTAAAAAAGCAGCGCCGCTTCGCGTCTCGTCTCGTTGCGAGCTGACCCCAGAGCTTAATGTTTTGAAGCTGCTTCGTAATGATGGTAATTGCTACGGCTACCAGATGGTGATACCACATTATGCGTACCTACTTATTATGCAAGATTATTATAATGATGCGGGCGACGTGTGTGTGCATGTGTGTGTATTTGTTACATATTGTGTGCGTACTGCGTGTATGTGTGCGTACTGAGTGTATGTGTGCGTTACATAATATTTGTGTGTTAGTGAAATTGAACTGACCTTCGCCTCCAAGTTGTCGAGGTTGACGACCCCGCCCGTCTCCAGGGTTTGCTGCAAAATAGAAAAAATAAAAGGTAACCAGGTTGTTTTTTTGGTTTTTGAAAACTTTGACCCCGGGCGAATTAAGTTTTATTCAATATTTTAACTCTAAGTAAGTAAAAGTACGGTAAGCAAGTAGCTAAGTAAAGTGGAATTGTATAAATAAACCACAGTACCATGTAAGTGCGACTCTACTTTTATTCAATTTATGTCAATAAATTAAGTTAAAAAAAACCGATCACGATAGCAAGAATACGTGGTTAGAAAAAGTACAGGTACGCATAACATGACATGAGTAAATTAAATAGTGTATTCCTAAAAATTTTATCCGTAGTATGAGTGGTATTTTAAAAGGCCCGTTTCACAATCTTCTAATAAGTGTCGGATAGCTTATTCGGAAATGTTGTCGCTGCTTATATTATATCGAACGACAGAAACAAAACATGTAAATAAGCTATCTGACACGTATCAGTAGGTTGTGAAACAGTTATTAAACATTTGACATATGTACTTCTTAGCACGATAGCACGAACAATCGATAAATACCCAATAACAATCGATAACACATATTCGCATATTAACGAACGTCATTGTATATACGCTGTCATAATTTTCAGACAATTCTCTTTCGATAAAGTTACGAATACGTAGTTGTCAATTGTTCGTGCTAGCCCCATGGTTTAAGGTTGCCTAGATGCTTTTGCTAAGACTGAATAGCTATAGAACGCTTTGACGGCTGAATTCAAACTCTACTATAAGTAAGGTGGTTAATAAAACGCAACTGGATCTGTTCGGTAGAACAAGGAGTGAGGACAGCATGTGACTTGAGACTCACTTAATTTAAGCAGTATTTAAGTATTCGTTTGTAACTCGTAAGAGTAGTAAAAGACGCTGCAAAAAATTATAACGATAATTTGATATCTCCTCCTCCCGCGGAGAGCGTGCGTGTAGGCACTAGACACTAGGCTGTGGCTGTAGCGGTAGGCTATGGATAGGGTACGGATGTAGGGGTAGGGATACGCGACGCTACGCGGCGCTGTATTTTTAAGATAGCTTTTCAAAATGGAACTCTATTCACTACACAAAAATATACACGTTTCGTATATGGCATCAGTCATACACGGCACATGCGCTGTGCAGCGCGCTAGAACCTGACATTCGAATTCTTACAATGAAACGGGTATCTTCTTTTGTAATTAATAAAGTTCAATTTTGAATAGCTATCTTAAAAATCTTTTCATTTCGGTGTGCATTAACCCTCAGGTGGCATTAGTGTGCGCGTGCGCTACTCTACCGCAATAACTTTAACACGCACATTGCACATATTAACGCGAATGGAACTATGGAATGACAAACTACTGTAACTAGACTGTAAAGGATACACATAAATGGAGAGAAAAGTTGAAACTGATTTAATTTTATTAAAAAGAAATACTTATTTTGTATGTGGGAATAGTGGGAAACACCAAAGAGAGATCTCCGGCCGATCGAGGTGGTATGCTCGGTCAGGCCGAAACCCACTTGTAGTCTTTTTTTTTTTTTTTCGAACGGGTCTATGCTAAGGGTCGGTTAAGACCGCTGTAGCTAAGTCGGACTATAACTAGCCTGGTGGCTAATCACTTGTAGTCATTACAGGTGTTGTATATATACCGCCGATCATAGAAAACTTCGATAGCGCGATTCAGGATTGTGGCGCTAATTGGTCCGCCACATCACTCCCCCCCCGAAGACCAGAGGTCGAAATCTTCGATGCGTCTTACGCTTGTGTCGCCAGGTGCCAGTGGAGAGTCCCATTGAGTCGGGACTGTGCTGCAGTGCTGGGCCGATGCTACATGCTCTGCTTGCTAACCGATCGTTGTAGCTACGTGTGTGGCAAATGGATGTTGCCCGGGACTTCGTGCGCGCGAGAACCGTACTCTATTTCTGTCCCTTTTATCATAATCGGTCCAGTAGTTTCGGAGCGTATTCAATGCAAACGAGCAAACAAACTTTTCCTCTTTATAATATTAGAATCTAGATATAAGAATCTCTTATTTTAAGAACGTAATGAGCTAATGACTATATTATATAATTTTTGCATTATTCAGCTCTCCTTTTTATCTCGTTAAACACAACTTTGGTGCACCGGTCCAGTTCTTTAATTAGATATTTTAGATTCCCCGCGGGTAATTAGTATAACGGAGTAGTTTTTACAGAACTGAGCAATACAGTTCGGACAATACTGATGTACCACTCTTGTACCTTATTGCCGTAGTGATAAGGTCGAAATGTGGTACACCGGATATGTTGGTGACTGTACATTGAGCACATAGGTTTCTTTTATTATGAGGAAACTATTAATCGTGAATGGCATATTGTGAATTCTTAGAATCTGCGCCAACGCGCTTGTCCTTTCCGAGGTTCGCCGTTTTTATCGAAGGCTTTTATACATCATAGAGAAATTCTATCGATTGTTCGAATAATAGATGGCGATTATAGTCTTTCAAAGGGTAAGTTCACACCGGAATGCGACGCGATGCGCACTTTTTAAGATAACGGTTCAAAATTGAACTTTATTTAATACGCAAGAAGATTTTTCATTGCAATAGTTCAAATGTCAAATAACACCACTCTGCAGTCTGCATAGCGCGGCGCCTCTCGTAGTGCCTCGTTATGAGCTAGCCGTAAGATCTGATTGGTGTTATTACTGATTGAAAGATCTATTAGAATAATTCGATGGTGGTCATATATTATAATAGCAGCTTGAATACTTGAGGACCCTAAGGCAAAGATAGACTACGTCAGCTGTCGTCTTGTTTACTTTTCATCTTTTAGAAAAAGACAAAGGAATACAATCAATGGAAAGTGAATAATAAACTTTTAATGGGACGAAAGAAGTCAATGGTGTTATTTCCTTTGTCTTAATTGCATATGAGTTGTGACAACTAAGCGCATGTTCTCACAACAATTTGACGACCTCTGTGGCTCAGTGGTTCAGCGCGTTGGTGCTCAAGCCGGGGGTCGCGGGTTCGAATCCCGCCGAAGGGACAAAAAGTTTTTCTGTGTATTCCTGGGTCATGGACGTGCATTAAATATGTGTATAATATAATAAAAATCTTAAATATATGTATATTATAAAAGTATTAAATATACTTCCCGTTTTCTGGTACGTGTAACACAAGTTCTTCGGATACTTAGCACGGGGCCAGATTGACGTGGTGTGGATTATTATTAATTGTAAGAAGTTTCATCAGTTTGACAAAAAATTAGCAAACAAAGAAATTGAATCTCTGCAAGATTATATAATGGTGATAGAAGCAAGCCGTGGCGATAAATCACCTACACTAGCTAAAGAGCTTGAGTTCAAAACAATTAATGATTTGCAAAAAGGCATAGATAGCTACATGTTTACATTTTACACCATGAAAGGGTTTTATAAATCATAGAGAGCTAAAAAGTACGAATATTCTATTTACACAAACAAAGCCGTGGGTAACATTTTTTTTTAGGTAACCCCCAAATTGTGAAGCAGTGAGCCAGCTGATGATGATGATTATAGCTTAAAAAACTCGGTCATGTAATTCAAACAAAAAAACTACATCAAAATCGGTTCATACTTCATCCGTTTCGGAGCTACGATGCTGCGGACAGACCCACATACACTCAGACACTTCAAACTTATAACACCCTTCTGTTTTCGTCGCGGGTTAAAAAATACAAAATATCCATTACATTAGGCAAAATTAAAGTGTCATTAATACGGACCCCAAGTATCAAATAACGTAATTTGGTAATTTTAATACAAAGCACGCGTGAAGTAATTGACAGTATAGTAATTGTGTCAAATTACACAATAACGATACTGTCAAATGTCAGCTGATCTCTACAATAACAGGATTGAGTTAATATAACTTAAACTAGAATAACTTAGAATAACCGCGAGTTATTTATACTTCTATTACAAATAATATAAAGAGGAAACATTTGATTGTTTGTACGTTTGCGCCGATACTACTGGACCGATTTTGATGAAGTTAGACCAGGGGGAAGGACATAGGCTACATTTATCGTTTGTCCTTATATTACTTACAAATATGAAAAGAGATATGACGTTAATAAAAATGTCGTTTTACTTACAGAGATTATAAATGACAGCATATTACTAGTAATTATAGTCATATGCAATCTGAAGTCTGAACGACTCTGAACTACAACGAGACGGCTATCATCAATGTTGTAACTGGCAACCGAGTGTGTAATTAATCTGTTAATACATACTCTGTACTTGACACCGATAAGTACAATCCTACAATAGACCCGGGGCGGGCGTGGGCGGGGCGCCTGCGAGGCAAGCGATATGCAACTAAGATACAGTATACGCCCTTATAAGGGACTACATCGTAGTTATTGATTTATTATTTGCTTTTGTAGGCATCCACTTGTTTTTTTTTGCCTAGGATAAAATCTCAAAATATGTAAATACATATTAAGATAGAGGCGAAAAAGATGCAGCATCGCGTTCTAATGCCCGATTTCTGGGTTAAATTTGTCGGTAGTTTATATACGATAGCGCTTCTGATTCGTTAACGCAAACACGTTACCGAAACATGTGTTGAACACGCTAGAATAAAAACTACCCATAAATTTGTATAACAAACCGGGAACTAGGAATATATAAACAATTAACACTTATGACCTATGGCCTGTTTCAATAACCTATCTACCAGTAACTATTTGTTAGAAACGTCACAGTTGTATCGCAAAAAACCAGCAAATGATTGAATGACGACATTTTTAATAATTAGTTATTGGTATATAGGTTATTGAAAGGGACAAAAATGTGTAAACAAACAAGTTAATTATTCTATGTAAGTAGGTACCTTAAACCTTAAATACCTATTACATACTTTGACTATAGTACTAGATAGACGCCGCGCGGCGTGCTTAAATAGTCGTAGTTTAGTAAGGGTTCACAAATCACGATCTACTGATGCTTGTCAGATGGCTTATTAGCATGTTATGTCTCTGTCGCTCAGTATAAAGTAAGCTGCGACAAAACTACCAAATAATCCTTACGACAATATGAAAAAAATTGTGAAACAGGCCCTGAGAGTATTTTCAGTTGTGAGATGTAAACAGCCTTACGACTTACGAGCGAGAAGGAGCGTTGCTTGAGGTCATTCTGACTCCGACTTCTGTCTTCCCCGGCGTCCGAGTACTGCCCGGACTTACGGGAGCTGAAACAACCGGATTAGGTTATTTGAATACATATTTGCTTATCATAATACTAACAATAAACTTCAGGAAAAGTACTCGAGAAAAAAATCTTATCCACTCTATGTGCGTGTAGGGGAGGTACCCAAATAAAAATATTTCGTGAATTTATTTTAGCACCTTATCGGCATACACATATCCATGAAAAGTTTCATCTTTCTAGCACTAACCGTCCGATGACGGACGGACGGACATGACGAAACTTTAAGGGTTAACCGCAGAACCTCTCCTAAGGTCCAGTTCACACCGTGACGATACGCGACGCGGCGCTGCATAATAATTGAATACATAATAATGCCTAAAAAATTAAGATAGCTAATCAAAATTGAACATTATTTACTACACGTTTCATATGACGTTAGTCATACAACACATGCGCTGTGCAGCGCGGTGCAACTTGACATTCGAACTCTTACAATGAAACGTGTATCTTCCTGTGTGTGGCGTTTTGTCACTCTCTCTAGTGCATGTCTGCTGTGCATGGAGCAGGCTATACTTCTGCTCAGTGTCCCTACGACAGAAGGCCCTTTAGCTAGACTATGTGCTTGTATACCTGGCGAGCTTGCGGTGCGCGCGGCGGCCGCTGATCATGGACAGGGTGCTCATAACCGCCGACATGGCGCCCCCGCCCACACACCATCCCACCTGCAAACAATATTAAATATATTATATAATTAATTCAAGAAACGTATGAGTGCATTCAAAATAAAAAGCTTTTGAGAAAAATCTGTGCGGGCCAGACCCGTCCCAACCCAGTGGTGATAGTGAGGGTTTTTATGTTCGTGACGTCTGACAGCTGTTTGACACGACTAGGACCCGACTTACGAAGCGCCGCCAGGTGGCAGAAAAAAGTGTCGAAAATTCTTATTGGCAGTTTTCGAAATCGCTTCCGCCACCAGATGGCACTTTGTGTGAGTTTTGGTCTGCCTCCTAGCGGCAGAAAAAATATCGAAACCCTCATAATAACGAAAGGTCACGTAAACGAATACGGTTTGTAGTAAATATCTTTGATTGTTTACATCCGCCTTATGTCCCTCAGTTTACAGTTTACTAGATGTTGCCCGCGGCTTCGTATGTACAAACCCTAACTCGCGGGAACGGTACATTTTGCTGCGACAGTTGTAGCCTATGTGGTTAATCTAAAGTCAAAGCTACTCCCATACAAAATTTCATCAACATCCGTTTAGTGGTTATAAAAATTCGTAAAAGAGTAATAAACATCCACACAAACTTTCGCGTTTACCTACATAAATCCTCCTAGGATCGATTTGCGCTTTGGATTCAAGAATAAATAAGTTTTATTTACGAATGCGTGAACGATTTTTAAAGTTGCTCTAAAATTTACTCAAGTTTTGTTAGAACGTCAAATTAAAAATGTTGTTGCCAGTTGCTACCTTTTGCTTATTGCTACGTATTTTAGAATTAGTGTCATAATTCTTCTTAGTGCGCATACACATGCGCATGCGCCGCAGCTCTCGCGGCGCCGCTGCGCTAGGATTTGTATATTGTATGTAATTTTTGTCTGCAGCGCCGCGCGCCCGAGGTGAATCCATTCAAAATCCGGTGGCGCGTGTAAAGGCGGCGGAGTCAGCTCACAACGAAACGAGACGATACGCGACGCAGAGCTGTAGTTTAAGATTAAATCCAGCGCTGAGTCACGTACCGTCTGATGTATATGACTGATGTCATTTGAAATGTGTATCTTTTTGTGCAGAGCATAAAGTTCAATTTTGAATAGCTCTGCACATGCACGGTGCAACTTAACAATCAAACTCTTACAATGAAACGTGTATCTTCTTGTGTAATGGATTATTAATAAATTCAATTTTGAATAGCTATCTTAAAAATTCAGCGCCGCGCCATTTCTATGTGAATACAGGAAATTTGTGTAATAATTTCAATGAATTACATAAATAACGATCGACATTGAAGCACCTTATGAAATTGACGCAACGGGACATAAATACCTCGGACGGCCATAAATAATAATATAACACGACGCTAATGTAACTGCTACGAGATTGGATGAACACGTGAACATCTCGTCTTGTCGGGCTTGAAGTTTTACACGCTCGATAGAATTGTATAATGTACAATACATACGACTGCGACGCGGCGCTGCATTTTTTAAATAGCCATTTAAAAATTGAACTGTATTCACTACACAAAAAGATACACGTTTCATTGCCTTCGATTTTGACTTCACATTCGAACTCTTGCAATGAAACGTATATCTTCTCGTGTGGTAAATAAAGTTCAATTTTGAATAGCTATCATATAAATGCAGCGCCGCGTCACGTCGCGTCTCGTAGTGGTGTGAACTGACCCTTAGAGCGAACGAAGAAAATTTGTAGGTACCTACAATCTTCATCTTGTACTCTTCGTAAAACGAATTCGAAATTTATTATCCCATCTGATTCCAGCGTATTGTCTACTAAGGAAGTGTTTACGCCTTTAAGCCCCCGACGAAAACAGAGGGGTGTTATCATGGTGTTATAAGTTTGACGTGTCTGTGTGTGTGTGTGTGTGTGTGTGTGTGTGTGTGTATCTGGCATCGTAGCTCCCAAACAGATGAACCGATTTTGATCTAGTTATTTTTTGTTCGAATGCTGACATGATCGAAAATATTCATAGCTATAATTCATCATCATCGGCTCGCTCACTGCTTGACAATTTGGGGGTCACTTAAATTTTTAAGTTTTGTTTATATTTTTAGAAATAAAATCTAGAAAAATAATGGTAAATTTAAAATTAAATAAAAAAAGAAAAATTAAATTGGTCAAAAGTGATTTTTGTAATAGTTCCGCACTATTCCAGCGCTAACTCCGTTTATTATTATAGTGACTCTTCTTACTTCTATAGAGCTGAAACTAACTTCTAGTTTACTTTAAGGTGAACACTTTAAATTCAGTCACTTTTAGATTTCGTACAGTATCGATGTCGTCTTTTAACTATCTATCTGCCAAGTAAAAAGGCCACTTTCTACTTCAAAGTGTTATCTTATGTATATATGTATTATACATATTACATAGTATTACTCGTACAATTATTACAGCTTAAATTCTCACGCTGTTTCATACGATAATAGGATAATATGATTATTCACAAGTGTTATCCAAGCAATCAAACGTTTTAATTCTATTCAATTTAAGCACAAAGTATATAAACTGAGCTTTAAGCTTTAAGCACAAAGTTAAGTTTATCTCACGAATTTAAAAGAAAGCCAAATTGGATAATATGATTATACCTTTATATTCGGGCACGATTCCATTTAAATGGATTTCTTTAGAAACTATAAATATACGGTAGGTAAACGCCACTTAGAATAGTTAAGTTAAATCTTTTGAAGTTTTTATCCGATAAGCTTGTTTTTATACTGCGGTTGTACGATTAGTATGTATTAATGGTGCCTTGAATTTTTGGATGTTGTTATAATGAAGTTGTTTGTATGAACAACTATACATGTTCATTATATCGGTCAGTAGGGTATCCCGGGCGTGCGTCACGACATGTCCCAACCATGTTCCATTCATTCAACGTATTGTTATGAAATGTAGGACATATTGTTAGTGCTATAGTGGTGAATGCTAACGATGAAAACACACTACAGTGTGCACTTGTCTGACTAACTCTATAATTAAAGGTCTTTTTGACTCTCTACATTTCTCTTCCTTTTTCAAAGTTCGTATCTCGTACTTTTTGGTGTTTGTGTCTTGTAAGCCGTCTTATCGTAATACACGGTGTCGGTTCTCGGTTCCTTCTATTTCTTATCGTAATACATGGTGTCGGTTCTCGGTTCCTTCCATTTCTTATCGTAATACATGGTGTCGGTTCTCGGTTCCTTCCATTTCTTATCGTAATACATGGTGTCGGTTCTCGGTTCCTTCCATTTCTTATCGTAATACATGGTGTCGGTTCTCGGTTCCTTCCATTTCTTATCGTAATACATGGTGTCGGTTCTCGGATGGAGGGGCCATTTCATTTATCATTTCGTTAAGTTTTCATTTGTTTAAGAACCTCGCTTATTTTATTACTCCTTATCTTTTAACAATTGGCGTGTAAAACATCAGAAAAATGCTACGCAAATATGAATACTTAGCTTAAAACTTTAAACCGATCGAAGTATAAAAACAGAATTGTATAAATATCGAATTTATCGAGCGTGAACCTAGAAACTGAGGAAGTGATCGATTTTATAGAAACCGATAGAAACGCCAATACTAGTTAGTAGATACCATTTGGCGATGTCGCCGACTGACAGACATACAAGCATTACCTTAACTACTACATACCCACAATCTGCGTTAATTAATAAGTATTTTTTTAAATAAAAAGCAGCATTTCCTTATATAAAAATAAATATTCTACATTTGACTGTACCTTTAATTTTTTTATTTCGTAAGGCTAAAATTGTATGTAGGTATTTCAAACCTAACTATTTACGGAAAGTAGGTTAATTTTGCGTCTTAAATTGCGTTAGATGTTTGCCATTAGAATAATATTTTAAGTAAACCTGAGTGATATAAAACCGTTTCCATCATTTCTTATTCAAAAAACATACAAAGTTTTGGCTTCACGTATTATTATCAATTATTATAAAATAAATTATAGTAAACTATATTGATATTAATCAATATAGGAAGTAGAACTTTCTAAAACATCACGGACTTCCATAAGAGATTATGGCAAGTTACATCATTCAATATTATTATGATTTTTAAAAATTGGTATTAGTTGTAGACTTCTTTTATTGTATTGAATTATCCGGTAATACTTTTAGATGCATATTGCTGATTTTGAGATTCGTATTTATTCGTGAGATTCGTATTTATTTCTTTTGTAGTGAAGGGTTTTTATGAAAACAGGTATATTGAAACTGCTTCACCGCTATATTTTTGCCAAAGGAAACTAAAGTGTTAACTTTAAGAGTTACCTTAATTCGCATTGGCATTAGCACTTTTCCCTCACAGGTAATGTATATTAAAATTAAATGGCGACTAGTTTGGAAGGTAGAAATTTATAGCAATTTCGGCACCTAAAACTGCCCTGGGGCAGGGCAGTCGAATATTTACGGACATAGTCGAACGAAACCGATAATTTACGAAGAACTACATTTCCATCTTCTTCTATAAATATTTAACAATGTTACAGCACTGATTTGGACATTTGCATTCAGCTATTTCCGTAGACTTCGGCTGCCCTGCCTCGGGGTAGTTTTAGATACCGATAACACTGTTAGTGTTACAGTGTTTAGTGCATCCCATAACGTTGACAAGAGCTTCGTGGCCTCGTGGGTAGACCGTTTGATTCGCACTCGAGAGGGTGCAGGACTGCAGGTTCGATTCCCAGATTGTGGCGTGTACCAGTGAGACTTTTAACGGCGATGGAAAACATCGTGGGGAAACCCGCACATAGTTGGGCCCAGACGTATTGTCCAGTCATCCCCCTGGAGTCTGGACTAGGCTGACTGTTTTGTAAGAATGCCGTATATGCTTGGGCAACCATACGACATTTAAAATCGAGTCCCAGGCAGTAAAGTATTACAAGAAGTAAAGTGGTTACTTCGCTCTTATAATACTGTATAAAACATCCAATAACGGATGAAAAGGCCTAAGTTTAACGTTGAAACTGCTTTTTGGGACACCTGTATTTATATGGTGAGCTCAGAACATCAGTTTCTGTCCCCTTTCCACATGACTTATCATCTCCCCTAAACGTGGCAACTTTCCATGGCCATTAGGTACAGAAAGTGCAAGTAATGTTCGTATTTGCCCGCATTATCACACGAACTGTTATTAGCGAGAGATGACAATTTCCATGGCGGATCTAGTTTTAAGAGGAGTGTTATAAGCTTGACGTGTCTGTAATCTGAACTCTATCTGTCTGTATGTCTGTCCGTGGCATCGTAATGCTTAGCTCCCAAAGGGTGAACCGTATCAGATCTAGTGTTTTAAATATGACATGATCGAGTGTGTTCTTAGCTATTATTCATCATCATCAGCTCGCTCACTGCTTGACAATTCGGGAGTTAATTATAATTTTTTAATTTTTTTATTATGGTTTATTTTCCATATTTATCCATCACATTTATGCTATATTCATCCATCTATCCTCACAAACTTTTACATTTATAATAGTAGTAGGACTGAATCTTATACTTTAAACGAGCTTATCTTGTATATATATATATAATCATAATCTCGAAAACGGCTGTAAGTATTTGCGTGAAATTTAGTATTCAGATAGTTTTGGGGGAGAAAAATAGATCTAGCTAGGTCTTATCCCTTAGAAACTGCGCATTTTAAATCGTTCTATTTCGTTCTACTAAAACACATATATATATATATATATATATATATATATATATATATATATATATATATATAATCTCCTATCTCCTAGATAAAGACAATTAAATTGTATCCGTCTAAATAGCTTCTGAAAATACAACATTATTTCCGATCATTTTTTAAAACTTAGAATGGGTATAGCAACCTATACCCATATACCCCAAGTGTTTTGTTATTTATCTCCAACGGGTTAGGTTAGGCAGTGTTTTCGATAAAAGTTCCCAGACGGCTAGATTTTTTCTGACACCTTCTTTGTTGAGTTTTGGGTGAGAAAAATAGATCTAGCTAAGTCTCATCCCTGGGAAAATGCACATTTTTAAGTTATATATGTTTTTTCTTTCGTCGTCCAACAATATATCAATAATTTCGACTCTAATATGTCACTCCGATTGGCAGTTTGGTGTGCGTATGTGTAATTTTTGGTCGGAAATTCGGAATGTGGTGGGTTCGAACCCCGGTAAAATATTTTTATGATTCTTTTCATTCTTTTAAATCTACTAGAGCTCCGAGCAAAGCTCGGTTACCCAGGTACTTTAATATTATGTGCATCAACTGTATCTTCACACTTTGCCATTACGCGCATATCGCCTAATAACATTGTAAGTTGTTTTATTAGCCAACATGCCTACGGCTACGATGCATCCGATGCGGTTATGTGGATACTCACCTTAAGTTACAAAAGTTACTCGATTTTAAACTTCACACTTCACACTTCACACTTTCCTAAACACGTGAGTTTTTACACCAAGCATCTATCTTTATTGTACTATCTAGTATCTACTTCCCGTTGTAATTTGAATTTTTCTATTACGACGAGGTTATTGTAAGCCCTTATCACCCTTTGTTCGATGTTATCTTCCCAGCTTCACACCTACATTGTATTGAGCACAAAAGAACTCGCATTAATACATTACTAGAACGAGGAATAAACATGGAAGGAGCACTAAAATCGAATCCTTAAGTATCTATCTGTCTCACGAAATCAAATCTATGTCTTTTCTTTTTTTTCTGATGTTGTCCCGGCGTTTGTGATCTTTTGGTATCCTTTTACGAATTGGAATTAAGATTTTATTTCACTGATAATGAGTGTTAACATGTGGGATGAGGAACGATATATTATGTTTCTTCTCTTACTTTAAATATCGCAGGTATCTATGCTATAGTCATTAATGTGAGGTACGTCAAAAACAAATCGAGGCTACACCTTCATTGCACTGTATATTATATACTTATATCATTTGTATTTTGAAATTCGCCTAAGGTGTAAGAGATTCGTAATTAAATGTTTTTTTAGGACACGAAAGCTTTTCTTTATTTTTGAAATCTAAATTGTCTATTTTCTTTATTTATGTAGTATCTTTTACGATACCCATGAAAATTACCACTGAGTTTGGACACGACATTTTCAAACTTGTCTCATTAGCTGTCTCTATAGACTACATCACTAGGTACAGCCTATATTATTGTCCTTATTTAAAAACATAGGAAGTGAGCAGCAAGAACCTTACACGAACCTCAGATTAATAACTATAAAGAGCACAGATACCCGGCTATTAAAAGAAGAGGACATCATTATCTTTCCTTAATCTCCTTACTGTAGCGGACTACGACCTCTTGATTGTAAATCCTGATGTGTGTCTGAGTGGTGATGATAATAATACAGCAACAATTCTTATATTCTCCTTTATTGGTGCTTAATACTGATTACGTATTACATATGAGGTATATGCCTAACATAACAATATACCTAGGTACGTCTGCACTATTTATAGCCTTTTGGCCAACTGAAATAAACTAACTAAATAGGCTTTACTTCATGACATCTGTCAATGTCAAAAATTACATTGACACTTACTTTTGTCAATATGCAACACTTACGATATGGATAGAGAAAGTAAGTGATGCCTTAACATTTTTTGATTAGTCAAAGTCCCACTTTTGTTGAAGCTGTCCGTACACACATGACATTTATATTCTATAAATTTAGGAATTAGGATGTCACTTATTTCCATTGCATAAAGTCGTAATTCGTACGTCGTACTAGGATAACCACTAATATCACAACCAAAGTATACGTCGTATATAGTAGGTATAGACGAGGCATGTTGAGGCCAAAACTGTCTCCACTTAAATGACTCAATTTTTTAGTTTTTGGGGCCATTTTGACATTTGAAGTATGGAGAAATGAAAATGGCTGACATTTGAGGTATGGTGAAAACCAAGATGGCGTAACTTTTTCTTGTATGAAGATTTGTTCTGTCAATTGTACATTTGACTGTTGATTTTGTATTAGTTTTGAAATCTTGGAACCGAAGTACAAAAAACGTTTCATTTCAAGAGCTGCGCCGGGCTATGCAGAGCGATCTAGTTTGACATTCAAACTCTAAATTTATTAAACGTAATGAGTATATTAACTCAATATTAGAAATGCAGCGAGGCGTCGCGTATCGTCTTCGTTTCGGTGTCACACATAATAACTAAATAGTTAATTTGTCGTGAAGGGAATAGTACATAAAGCAGTAACTATCTATGTTTATGTCTGTCTGTCCCCGGGCGTGGGAGTGCGATGGTCACGGTTCGCAGCCCCGGGGCTCGCACCTGCGCGGCGTCCGGTGCGGCAGTTATATCTAACCGTAATCTATCTAGAGTCCTTTTCATGATCGAAGTCCCCTAGACGCGGCGCTGAGATCGTACGAAAAATGTGGCCTGCATTATTTATAGGTATCAGAATAGCGTGATTCTGTCTTTCTGCTTAACAAACATCTTGAGTATCATTTCTCGGACATCACTTTTTACAACCTCAGTCATTGTGATGTTTTCTCACTTTCACACACATTTATCAAATTTAGTTTCACAAATTTCCGTGGGGCTTCTTTTGTGAAATGCACTTTACCAGGCGAACAGAAATTACAAGAAGTTACGCCTATGGCAGGAACGAACGTTATAACATAGCATCTAAAATTACTCTGTGGAAAAACAAAATATTTTTTTTAAATAACCCCCGAACTGTCAAGCAGTGATATAGCTGATGATGATGTACTATGTAGAATGTGTATGAAGCAAAAAAAGATCAAAATAGTTTCATCCGTTTAGGAGCTAGGATGCCTCATTGCATGCCACGGACAGACACACACGTTTACGTCGGGGCTTAAAAAAGATAGTACTACTAAGACCATGCGAAGAGAGATGAATTTAAATGTTATGCTGTATTTTAAGATAACATGCAATATGCAAGAGATTTCTTGTGAACAAAACGCAGATGTGATTTCACAGTAATACAATTCGTACGAGGGCGGCACTGAAAATTTCGGGAATCAAGGAAGTGACACAACATTACTATTTAAAAATGTATTTATTGCTTTTCGAAGTATTCTCCGCGAAAATTGACACATTTTTCCATACGATGGAACTAATCATTGAAGCAATCATTCCATTCGGAAGTTGGGGTCTCCAAAATGGCCGTTTTGTAGGCGTCCACAGCTTCTTCAGGTGATGAAAATCTCTGACCACGCAATTTATTCTTTATTTTAGGGAAAGTATAGAAATCATTAGGGCTTAGGTCGGGGCTGTACGGCGGATGGTCTAATAATTCTATGATTTCTTGCCCTAAAAACTCTTTTGTTCTGTGCGCGGTGTGAGAACTCGCATTGTCGTGATGGAGGATGATGCGGCGGTTGCAGTTCTCTTTACGGAGTTCAGAAACGACCTGTGGCAAACAAATGTTAGCATACCATTCTGCATTAACCGTTCTTTGTCCCTCAAGAGGAATAGTCGCAACATGGCCGGTTTTGGAGACAAACGTGGCCACCATTTTTTTGCAACACTCCGTGAACGAACCATTTTTGTTGGCTTTAACTCATTTTCGAACACCCAATCTCGTGACTGGTTTTTTGTTTCGGGTTCGTACGCGTATATCCAGGATTCGTCACCTGATGTTGTATACAGCATTTGAGGATCCTGCGTGGAATCTTTCGAGAGTTCTGACGCACCAAGTAACGCGAGCCGCTTTTTGCTCCTCACAGAGCAAATGCGGTATCCATCGGGAAAACAACTTTTTTACACCTAATTGTTCGCGCAAGATTATTTGTATTTGACTCATGCCAATGTCTAAAGTTGCCTGAATTTCGCGGTATGTCACATGTCGATCTTCCTCAATCAGCTTACGCACAGCATCAACGTTTTCTTGGGTGACTGCAGTTTTTGGACGACCTTGACGGGGATCATCACTGAGCTTGACACGTCCACGTTGAAATTCAGCAAACCAGCGATAAATTGTGGTTTTGGATGGGGCTTCATCACCAAATGCAGAAATCATCCGGTCAACACACTGTTTTTGTGTTAAACCACTTCAAAAGTCATAATAAATCATCGCTCTAGAATTTTCTCGAGTCAATTCCATTTTCTCAACGACTAAACAAGTTTGACAAGACCTTGTGACAAGACCGAGAATCTTTTTTTAAATAAATAAACGGTATTCGATTTTTAAAACCAAGGAGTTTTAAATTAAAAAGATTTTAATATGACAGGAACAGTGGAAATATTCCATTCCCGATACTTTTAGTGCAGCCCTCGTACTCGAAAACATTAGACGTGAGCCCTCAGACAACGAATGCAAGCTACGTATTTCAAACGAACTACAAATAAAATAAGTTCTTAGAGCTTTAATGAAGTGGATATAATTTTCCATATTACAATAGCTGCATCCGACGGCAACTGCACCCGTTGACTCACTCTTTAGAATATCACCCCTACAGCTTGTTGATATGACAGACAAACAAACACATAATTCAATCGAACATGTTTGTAGTGGGGCTTCAGATGTAGCAAACGAAGGGGTTGTTGTGTACAAAAGTATGTTAATCAAAATATTGTTCATAAATCTTTGTAGTACCTAATAATAATTTATACTGTAAAAAAAATATGTAGATAATAGTAGTTATCTTAAAGTCCACGGAAGATTAGAAAGTTATTAGAACTAAGCGGAAATCATGTCTTATAATTTATTAATAGAATCATTTATTTTTTGTAGCATTATTATTTTCCTATATTGCTCGTCGAACAAAGGAAATGAAAGTGCGTATAAATGCATAATATAATATACACATAATGTAGCAAACCAGAAATTTAAAAATCCACAAGTAATGTACATTAAGTTAAGTTAGTAGAAAACAATGCAGCTTTTATTTTGCAGTCAGGGGGTTTCGATCAGCTATCAGTTACGAACAGCTATCAGATTACAATAAAATAATTATTGTGCTCTTATGAAAATAAATTATTACAAAAAAAACACAGGCATTTTAGGCCTCCTATAATATCCGTAAAAACTAAAGGGTAAAAACGGAACCCTATTACTAAGACTCCGCTGCCCGTCTATCCGTCTGTCTGTCTATCACCAGGCTATATTTGTCTGTAACCGTGAGAGTTTGAATTTTTAACAGATGATATATTTATGTGGCCACTATACCAAAAATTCTAAAAACAGAATAAAATTAATATTTAATTTGGGGGTTTCCATGTTGTAGCAAACGTGACTTTTTTGCCGTTTTGTACGGAACCTTTCGTACGTACTTGCACTTGGCCGGTTATTTTATAACGGAGTTCCTAAGACCAGCCTTCATTTCAGACCCAGAATGCTATATGGAGACAAAGTATTCGTCGAGACCAATCATACGAGTCCATACTCGATGGGGTTGCATCGTTTTATTGCTGAGGCCTGAGATCCTATGGTAACTGCAGCTTTAGCATCAGTTGCATTGTCAGGCGATATACATATGCGTGCAAAATTTCAGCTCAATCGGAAACTATGAAGTAAGTCAAAAACTTGCAAGATTTGGATATATACAAAGGGACAGGTGAAACTAAATGAAATCTTGTAAAAAGCTTCCCATCTTAACATTTATACATCTATTTTATACATCATCAACATCTCTCTAATATAGAGAGAGAGCCTACATTCTTTTCCTTTATACATTATTCCTGAAGAGTATGTATCTCTATTGTAATGCTTTTAACCGCTGTGTCGAGTGCACTTCGGACAATCGCAAATGTAGTTTGTAGCAGGTCTAATGGTCTTTCAGAAGTATAAAATGCAATATAGAGCATGCTTTTAAGTTGAATCGTACGTGGTTAAAATATAAAGAACTATGAGACTATAATAAAAAAACTACAGTGTTAAAGAAATGTATGTCCTAGAATACAACGTGCGAGGAGTCTTATAGAATAGAAAACTCTTTATTTGCACAATCATAATAAAACACATAACAATAATTACAAAACTAATGGAACTGTACATATTGGCGGCACTACTGCTAACAACAGTTTCTTCCAGACAGCCGCCTTATAATAATATTGCAAGCTTTAGTGACAGCGTTTCTAGGAGAACTATGTAAGTACTAAATTAGCCCTCCTCCTATACGAAAAGTTAAAAACTATAATCCGACTATGTAAATTATATAGCCTATGTTACCCGGACTCTAATCTATTGAGACCTCATGCATTGAAATCGAATCGGTGGTTTAGGCGCTACGATGGGACAAACATACATACATACATAGACTGCCAAAATAGATACCCTTCCGTTTGGCTTCGCCGAAGTCGGGTAAAAATATTTACACAACGAATAAGCATTCGATATTGCTATCTTTGTCTGTCAAGTGAGTTTTTCACCGTATCAGACAAGGTCAGCAACATCAAGCCGTTAATAAGTTATGGGAGTATGTATTATGATTGACAATTGTTTCGTTAGGAGGTGTACCATGTGCTTACAGTATAGTGTACTAATTTTAGCCCACTACATAGTACATAGTAAAATATTGCGATAGCCGGGTAGGCTAAGTAAATGTTAATGCTAGCGCATTATAAAATATGAATATAATATATAAACGCTAGTTTTAAGATATTGAATAAGCGTTCAAAGCATATTTAGTTATTTGCAGAAAAGAATTTTCGAACGAACGTTCAAAAACCTTTAAAATATGAAGCAAACGTTATATTTCTAAGAAAATCTCTATTTAAACTTCACGTATAAAGTTCAAACATAGTATTGTATTAAAGTTCACACTTCTTTAAATATTTAACACTCGGTAAACCAATGTGATAATTTATTAATCTCACTTTTCATAGGCTCAATTCGGATTCTTAAAACGGTTTAATAAAAGACGTTCTTTCAAATGAAACACTTATTTTGTATTTTGTAAACTTATTTTAGTAATTTTAATTTTAATTTTCTCTTTGTTTATGGTTTTTTCTCGCATGATGAAATAACCTATAATTTAAAGTACAATAAGCTCTTTACTTATTCTAATGTATGTTTAAATTTGTATCATTGTAACTTTTGTTGGTTATTCATAGTAAATACATAAATAAATAAATAAATAAATAATTAGGGATAACTAGACGTTGCCCGCGACTTGGTGCGCGCAAGAGTTAATCCTGATAAAACCGTACATTTTTCCGCGATAAAATGTAGCCTATGTCCCGTGGTCTACTCTATATCTCTGCCTTTTCATTGCAAATAAACATACAAAACAAACGAACTTTTCCTCTTTATAATATTAGTATAGATAGACAAAAACCAATATCTCATTATAATTACTTATGTAGTGGGCGTACAGTATCACACTAGTGGGCGTGGGCCTAGGCTTAGGAATTTTAATCTAAAAATTCGTCCCGAGTCTCCCGGCAACCGGTTTGGCCGTTTAGGTCGAAACATTCATTAATCTCCCTAATGTATCTCAATATATTAATCTTAATAATAATCTTAACTAATGTCTTCCTCAGCTGACTCGGTAACTTTAATTATGCAATGAAGTTGCCGTCCGCGTCATTACATACTTCTACAATAACTAATACTCTTAAAATTTGGAAGCAGAAACACAGATTAGAGAAAGAGGAACAGATAAACAGCTACAGACTGAGATCCCAACCCCGCCAGACTCCCCTTATATTCTAACTGATAAAATGTGTGTCATATTGTAGTATTAGTTGTGTTATTGTGTACAATGAACCTTTTGTATAGCCGCCAGATTGTGCGGTGCGGCAATTCCCAGATGCAATGCCTGTAATAGCGGAATATATATTTTCAAACGTCGGTTTTTTGGCCGGGTACTGTGTAATTCCTGTGGCGTCCCCTACTGTGTTGGACGAAGGCTTATCACCGCCAAAGCCTCTCCCGCCCCGAGACCGGTTCTACCAGATGAAATTATTTTTTTTACTTTTATGTGTATCCTAATCGCAACACAAAACTACTTTGTGAGTTGTCTGTTGGCGAGTTGAATCGTTGTCTGCGAGTTCTGCAACTTAGTTCGCAAACGACAATACCTACATAATCACGGGAAACATACGTTTTCAAGGATACACAGTAGCCTAATATTATATTGTAATATAGCTCATAAGTTGTGTAGGTTTATGTGTGTCTATCTACCATAAAGTCGTTATATACAGGACGTCTTCAAAACAAAAATAGATATTCAAGTCACAACCAATATAAGACAATAATGAGTCTCCGATTCTCGTTCCTAATATATATATATATATATATATATATATATATATATATATATATATATATATATATATATATATAAGATAATATCTTTGAGGAAACATAAACTACTTTGTTTCTCTGTAAATACGAGAAACGACAATTATGTTTATTGTTATTCCTCCAGTATGGTATTAAATTAAAATCTTTTGTACATCTTTATATTCTTTGCTTTTAACATTTTTCCATTTTAATAAAATTTGACAATCTCAATCAGACTTCAAAATAATTTCTTCTAAAAATATTTAAATATCTAGCACATAACACTACTCTAAATAAAAACTTAGTTTATTATTTATTTATTATTTAACCTAGGTATGACCTACAAGTTTGAGTCGATTAACGCGCGAAATTAATAACGTATCTTAGATGGACTTCAATCTCAGATTCTCAAACAAAAATTGACGTAAATTGACGATGTTAATCCTAGGATCGTTAAAATGTATTGAAATCTGGATCTCAGATAGCTAAAATTATATTAAGACTGATTATTAATTTCGGGCGTACGATTATCCTATTAAATAGTTACATTTTATTCACAATCGCACGGCCGATACTCTGCGGTGGGCGCGTGACCTTCAAAACAGTTCCATGCGTAGTGCGAGTTGTAAGGAAATGTTAATCATGTTATATTTCTATAAATTACGACAATTTTAGTTAATGCTTGCGTAAGACTGTTGCCTAATGTTGGATTGAATATTTCATTCGGATAAAAATACACCCTATAATATGACAAGTTGTATTTAGTTTTTTGACAATGTAGAGCAACATTTTATTGTTATTGTTGCTGTCGGTGGGCTGAAGGGGGGGCGGGGAGGCGGCAATACACCCCGTATTGTCGTTATTGGGCGATTGTCACCCCGAACGTCCCCTCGCTCTCTAATGACGGTGTGTGGTGTGAGGTACGAACTTAGTGATGGCTAACTTGTTGCAAATATACCTAACGTTTAGTACGTTAGTTACTAGTTAATTACTTCATAAATCATACTCCAAGATAACTGAGAACTAGTCAGTACTAAGAGTAGGTACTAAAAAAAATATAATAAAAATTCTTAATACTGCATCCATATACAGACTATAATTGTTGTCAAAAAGCTTTTTTAATTACAATATGATACCTTAAAACGCTTTGACGCTTTGTAGATGTGAAACAATCTGAACACATTGAAGAAATTCAAAATTATCCTACTACTATTATAAATGTTAAAGTTTGTGAGGATCGATAGATGGATGGATGGATGCATGGATGTTTGGTACTCTTTCACGCAAAACGATTGAACGGATTTTGATGAAATTTGGTATGTAGTTTCAGATCTGGTCTCTGGAATAAAACATAGGCTACCTTTATCCTGAAATAGTAGTGTTCCCGTGAATTTACATTTTACGCGTGAGGAGCCGCGAGCAAAAGCTAGTCAAGTATACGAGCGCCATTTTTATTTTTTTAATTTCAAGTTTCACAATATTATGTCCGCTACCGCCTCTGTATAACATCTTACAGATATTAAAATACGGCAGCTACAGTTGTTTATCACACAATAACACGAAAAGCGATCGTTGTTTCACGACTTCTCTAGCTCATGCCATATTACATCGACAGCTTGAGTCTGGTGTAGAACTTCACCCATAAACCTTAATAATGTTAGGTAAATACAAACTATCGAGAAGCCCCCTAAGGGCCAGTTTACACTACGCGAGATTTTTAATACACTGTATATGAAATTGCATATGTGTGAGTAATGTGAACGTACCAACTTTAGTATATCTCGGGCTAATTTGTCGCACGCGGGCTTGTCTATTGTGGTATGGCTGATATATGGATAGAAACAAGGCCTAAGGAACATACTCTTAAAAGCGCTTGAGCAGTTTAGTAGTTTTAGTAGATCGCTTGGATTGCATTCGAGATGGTACAGATTTTCCTCACCTAAACTCGAAAAATGCTCAGAAAAATATTATGCGGTATCTGCGAAAAAACAGAATAAAAAATCATACCAGTCACTACTCAAAATTTTTTAAAGTTCTCAAAAGTTGAAATAATAAAAAGTAGTGTAGGTTGGGGAGATCTTCCTTTCTGCTCCATTTATCAGAGCAGATGTGTCACGTCCCGGCAATATTAATCGATATGTGATTGACTATTGTAGTCAAGGGGAGTTCATTTTATATTAGGGTATGTCCTCCATGCAAGTCAATCATCGTCAAATTGTCAATGGCGCTGCTCCCGCGCATACTCTATGGCACTGTACTCTATGGCCATTGTCCCCGCGCTCTAGTCTATGGCGCTATTGTTTGTCTATGCCCCATTGTTCGCGCCATTGTGCATTCGCTTCGACTTTAATAGAAGCGCGGCTTCCGCCCTTTAAACGAAAACAGGTTAATACACAAGTTTATTTAAAAACTAATAAAAAGCCTTATGAAGTGGGAGAGCCCTGTTTCGGTATAAATGAGCCGTCTCAAATGGATAAATACCACGGCTTCACAGAAAACCAGTGTGACATAACGCTTGCGTTGTGTTTCACCGAGTGAGGTGACCGGAGGCCCAAGGAGGGTTGAGGATTTAAGGACCAGGAACACAAGTGCGCAACACCCCTCTGGTGTTACAAAAGAGAAGGTAACTCCTCTGGTGTTGCGAGTGTCCATGGGCGGCGGTAATAACTTACCATTTTTGTCAGTTTTGTCTCACATAGACAAGTCTAAAACACCCACAGTTTTGATACAGTTGTGTCGCTCCTAGACAGTTATGTCTATGAGACGTTGTTTCAAATGTGCGCATCTTCATATTATTATTATATTTTGTAATACAATAGACTGTCTTGTCCCAAGTGAGCGCTCGCCCTTACTCCACTGGTTTGTCTATGAATGTATGCGATACCTCATATCCCTTATCCGATAGATGAACCGTTACAGAATTAATGTTCGTTTAAAAAAACCGTAAAAAACCCATTGCGATACAATCGGGCGCATCTGTTAAAGGGTCCGTTACTTACACTCGATTCACAACCATATATACCTAACAATAAAGTTCTAAATAAAATGCATATTGCACAATAGACAGAATGAAATCCATTCTTATCATTAGAGTGTTACATCACAAAGGTATAATTATATTTTAATAATGTATGGCGGAATAATTACTAGCTTTTACTTTTATCAGGGGAAAAGGGTTTAAGATTAATTAAAATTCCATAAATAGGGTAGCTCGTGTGAAAAGAAAGGAAAAGAAAAGAAAAAGGGTCATAAATAATACTTATATGTACCATTGATATGTAAAACGCTTGCGAGTAAAGTACTTTGCAAGAACTTTTATTTACTTTAAAAATTAATTTAAGGCCCTCTTTCACAATCGCCTAACAAGTGTTTGAATAGTTTATCCGGGAGTTTTGTCGCTGCTTACTTTATATAATAATAATAATATCTATGGACGCTTCACACCACGTCAATCTGGCCCCATGCTAAGTATCCGAAAAACTTGTGTTACAGGTACCAGAAAACGGGAAGTATATTTAATTCTTTAATACTATACATATATTTAAGATAGATTTAAGATATATGTATATTGAGCGACAGAGACAAAACTTGCCAATAAGCTATCCGTCACTTATCAGAAGATTGTGAAACAGGCCCTAAATATCATAGTTAGAAACTGAAACAAACCTTATTCAAAATTCGAATCTGTAAACATGCTCGTATTTATAATAACCAACAAATAACCAAATGTTATTAATATCTAATCAAGTTACATCGTAAAATTAATTTGACGTATTACTTTATACTAGACGACATTGACCGTTAATACAAATAAAAAAAAAACTCCTTTTAACGGCCAGTATAAGGCAATTTGAATTTGGAACGATAAGAGTTCAACGCGCGGCAATCATCTCGCCCAGCTGTAAAGCTGACGTATCAAATAATTTACACTACAAGTTACTATGCAGTAGTGTAATACTAGTAGTAGTAATACTAGTAGTAGTAATACTAGTAGTAGTAATTATTGTAAATACAGATTTAGTACTTATATAGGGATCGTGCGTGAAATATAGAGGCAGCACTACTGTCGAAGTGAGCGCTCTCTGGTGTTTCATTGGTGAACATAGTGGTATCAAAACAAATATTTAATAACATTAACAAAAAGTTATAACAATGGAAAAAATAAGAAAATATGGATTTAAACCAATAGACAATAATATAATACATGGCCTGAACGATGAGAAAGGCAAAAAATTATTAAAATTAAATTGTTGAATAACTTAATACCTCATCTTGTAAAGTTTTATTTTACCCAATACATACAAAATTATACGCCAAAGACTCAACTAAGTAACAATACATTTATGATTATCATTAGTACATTACTTTTTAGATATTAATTATAAAATGACCTAAGAATAATTTTGCATTCGACCAAATGTGCGGTATTGAAAAAATTTTATAGTACTTGTTATCTCTAAGACTGTTGAGATTTTAAAGTTGCCTAAAATTATTTTTATTATTAACTTAATTTTATACAAATCGTAACAAATTATTTTTTGTACTTATTCATTACGAAAAGTTTTATAAATGTTATCTTTGTTAAAAATATTTAATATTACAAGCAAATAATATATTATAAAAATATTTATCTTTTATGAGTCTGTTTTTAAATTAATATTGTACTAACAGGTAATTTTTCACTGCATTTATACACTGTTTACGTTTTACTATTTTCCATGAGGCTCCTAACACGCTCTCTGGAAATTTATAAAATTTCACTTCCACACTGAATCCACGTTCTCGACGTGATGTATTATTACATACAAGAATACAACAATTTTTTCTCGAAGCTGGCATTATTTAAAACAAATAAATATATTTTATTTATAATTATTAAAAAGTAAATCACATGTGTTTACGTTAAATACATGATCCCAACTGTTTTGGATATTTGACACTAGTTGGCGTAACAGTCTAGAAGCACGATCCCCATAGTAAGTATGATTTGTTTCACGCCTCCCATCAATACAAGTCTGGTCTACTACTGAAGCGTTGTCCTACGAGTAAAAGTAGAACGTTTTATATTTTGGAGAGTAAATATTATGTTCATTTTGGAGCACTTTGATACACTTGGCATGTTAATGTTGTGATGACCATTCATTGTTTAAATTGTAATATCCACTGTTCTCATATAAGTGACTATGTATGTCTTTTTGAGAATAAATTCTTTAAGCCTAACTTCAAACTTGTTACATTTCTGATATAACCTCTTTCTATTAATAGTAAAATTATTTAGCAACCTATCGGGAATGATAATTACAAGTTGCTAAAGATTTATCAACAATAGGTAATTCTATTATTAATAATAATTATATTAGTTTAATAAAATAACTAGCTTTTATTGTACTTCCGCTTCCGGGTTGTTTCTCAATTTATTTGACAGACTTGAGTTGGAATTCTCCTATCAATAGCATCGTTGTCAGCTCAATAATCTTTGCAGGTATTTTAATGGCTCAGATCGGCGTCAATTAGAGCGATCCCGGCCCCAACAATGGCGGTCGAGCTAATTTCGGAGTGATATTATGTTAAACTCCTGCTCATTTCAGAGGGCCAACGAACTTCTGTAGGACTAGCAGATCGCCGTTTTAAGCGCGAAAGAGTCCGGGCGCATTTATAATACGACCCGGGAATCACAACGCGGCCGCCGCAAATTGAGCTAGTCTCCGAAACTACTGGACCGATTTTGATAAAAATTGGCACAGATATAGAACAGACCACGGGGAAGGGCATTTGCTACTTTTTACTGTGGCAAAATGTACGGTTCACTAGAGACTTATGATACATCCTAAATATAGGATGAATAATAATTCAATTTATAATATATAATATATTATATAAATACCATTTATTTCAGCCGTAGGTACATAAACATAGTCCATATTATTTATAAAAATAAAAAGTGAAAAATATCCTTATAACTAATGTACGCGTGTGAGCATGCGATAGCGTCCATTCCCTCATGGCCAGTCGATGTCCATTCGACTCGCAATAAGTTATAGGAGACAAACGAGCATCCGCAACACGAGAGGAGCTGAAACTGCGTAGGGGGGCTGAAATACAGTCGGCGTATGTTAGAATGAATCGCGTTTCATACAGTACAGCTACTTATGTATTATAATTAATTAATAAGTGCTTGTGTAACCGACTATTGCTCGGAGTTCTGATCAATTTAATGAAAAGAATCAAAAAAATATTTGTCTAACCGGAGTTCGAACCTGACTCTAACTACTGACTATACTATGACTGACATAATAGATTCGAAATTATTTATATAATGTTGCACGACGAAAGAAAATAATGTATATAGCTTAAAAAGGCAGTTTCCCAGGGATAAGACCTAGCTAGATAGCTTTTCTCCCTCAAATCTCCCTACATACTAAATTTCATGGCAATACTTGCAGCCGTTCTCGAGAAACCGATTACTTATATACAAAATTGTCCCATTTAAAGTATAAGATGTGGATTATTAGAATTTTGAAATATTATTAGATATGGGTCATTGGTTTTAACGTTTCCTTAAGAATGTTAAGGGTTTTAATATCCTAAACTTCAAATAATGCAGAGGGTCGCTTCGGAACACCTTATCTAAAGTATTATTCATTTATTCGTCACCGGCTTAAAAGTCACTTTGTTACTACTATCGGGTAAATTAATGTTACTTTTATTTAAGTTAGTAAGATAAATTAATATTATTCATTCAATTATGTCTCATTATTTTTTAACTAGTTACAAAGAATTATTACTCTATTTAATGTCTCTTAAGGCTTATATTATCTGAACCATTAGAAAAGTATATTTGTACAAGCGGGGCCCAGGGGTTTGTATTAGAATATTAATGACGAAACCTAATATCACATTCCACGTATAATAATGAATATAAACTACAAAATATCGTACCTACCCATATTCTGTTCGGGTCTAAAATGGCCACAGTGAATCGTACCATGAAAAATAAACTTTTGTAGAACTTCTAATAATTGTATTTTTACAGATTTCAATAGAAATACGCAAAAGGTACATGTAATAAGAATTTCTTGTCAAATAAAAGAATCATTAGAAGTTACTGTAAATGCAACTTATTCAAAAGTTGATGTTTCATAGTAAGATTCTCTTAATGTGGCCATTTTAGACCTGATGATCTAATTTGTTAACAGACATTAGCGGACAATGTAGGACTTTCGCGTGACGTAATATAATACGAATATTAAGTATGTTTCAGAACTTCGCTTAGTCGTTAAAAGACGCAGTAATGCTGTTTCTTTGTTTACGTTGAGATTAAATTGGATGTGAACAGAATATAGATAAGAAGGAATATCTTTATTACATACAAATAAATAAAATTGAAGGGTCTATTTTTCACAAAATATACGTATATAAGTATAAGGTCTAACATATGCTATTTTATCTTAGGGTTCCTTTAAAAAAAATAGGGTTTCGTTTCCGTTAGTTATATGCAAACGAAGTTGCGGGAACTAGCTAGTCAAAAACATAAATTCTAAAGGCTCTCACACCCACGCACATAGCTGTGAGGCCGCCAGCTACATTTCTTGTAAAGTTCCGACAGTGAAACAACCTAACGAGCTATTAATTATCCCATATTATACTAACAGTACAACTGATTTGCTTATATAATATTAGCCAGATTGATTCATTGCTATAAAAACGCTAAGCTAGTTTTCACTATAATTGTGCTGGGTATTTACTCGGACTAAACGCTGTTTCATAAAGTTTTTTTAGTGAGACTCGTATTTAGGTAACACAATTTTTTAATTGTCATAAGAATGCTCTATCATCTATATAAATATAGTAAATAAAGTTGAAATTGTGTGTATGCAAATATATGTTTTTAAATTTTCTGTCTGTCCGTCTGTCTGTCTGCTAGTTCTGTCCAATCTCCGGTTATAAGATTTTAACTGGACTTTCACTGGTAGATAGCTAATGTTAGGAGTAACTTAGACAGCTTTTTTATCTTAGGGTTCCTTAAAAAAATAGGGTTCTTCATTCCGTTTCATTAAAAGTTCCACACAAACGAAGTTGAGCGCACCAGCTAGTCTTGTATATAAAAAGGGGGAAAACATCTATGCGCCAGGCAGCACACGCTAAGTAGCCGATAAAATACAAGCCTATTAAGTTAAGAAAAAGCCTCTAATAACGTGCAAACAAATGTATGTTAATGATAGAGTATACCGACACGCTCCGAGGGACCTACACTGTGTATAAAACATCTAACCATAATGATGCAGTGGACACACACGCACACTTTCCCCATATCACATCTTAATTGCAGAGCTATCTGATCTCTACGTCTGTCGTCTAGAGGCCATCTTGTAATTTGTAAATAATATAAACTAGAGTTGTAGAAGAGAGTTTGTCACTAGTTTAGATCATCGTGGTAGTTAGACAATTTATGTCAAATTTGTAAACGCGCCCTTAATTGATAATGGCTTTAAAGTGTTACAAAATTTCGATAAAATTGTAACAAAAATGTTTTGGAGAATTTATGTTAATTTGTTACTTACTAAAAATGTATAACTAATTATTATATCTTCGTCTTGAAAATTTACACAAAATTTAATTACGATTTACGTGAAAGCGTAATGAACAAAATTTCATTCGCGTTGATATCGAAGTTTGCCTATTTAAATACTTTAAAATTAAGTATTTATGGTTTTTCAATTTTAATTGGGTGTTAATCACTACATAGTATAAAACAAAGTCGCTTTTTCTGTCTGTCCCTATGTATGCTTAGATCTTTACTACGCAACGGATTTGATGCGGGTTTTTTAAATAGATAGAGTGATTCAAGAGGAATGTTTATATGATTATAACTTGCATAATATAATAGAGAAACACTGGTAATAATTTTAGAGGTTTCTAATGACATAAATAAACACATTTTATGCGCGTACATTGCAAACGCTTGTAGAACCCTACGAGATAGATCAAAATAATGTACTACAGTATTGTACACTTTAAAAAGGTCTACAAAAAATTACGCGATAGTATATGTCTATCTCTTAGGGATAGCCCACAATAACCATTTTTTATCCTTTACTTTTTACGAGAAATAATGGCTTATTTACGAAGCGATTTTAAGCAATACAGCTTTAATCCTTATCCAACTACTTAGTTGGGTAAGGACACAATGTATTGAAGGTACCTTACCTTAAATACATTGTGCATTTAATATAGATCAATATGGCCCTTTGCAGCATGTAATTTAAATTAATATTTTCAAAGATATTACAGATTTAAAATGCAGGGACATAGCGGCTGCGTCGAAGACCGCGCTTCGTCCTACGAGTATAGCACTGATTAGCAGCGATCGCACGCGTTTTTCGGAGCTCTCTAGCGAGGAAAATAAAAAACCTACTAATATTATAAATGTGAAGTTTGTGAGGATGGATGTTTGTTACTCTTTAACGCAAAAACTACTGAACGGATTTCGATAAAATTGCGTATGGTAGTAGTTTAGGCTCTTATCTCTTGATATATATATATAAAATGTTTTGGAGAATTTATGTTAATTTGTTACTTACTAAAAATGTATAACTAATTATTATATCTTCGTCTTGAAAATTTACACAAAATTTAATTACGATTTACGTGAAAGCGTAATGAACAAAATTTCATTCGCGTTGATATCGAAGTTTGCCTATTTAAATACTTTAAAATTAAGTATTTATGGTTTTTCAATTTTAATTGGGTGTTAATCACTACATAGTATAAAACAAAGTCGCTTTTTCTGTCTGTCCCTATGTATGCTTAGATCTTTACTACGCAACGGATTTGATGCGGGTTTTTTAAATAGATAGTGATTCAAGAGGAATGTTTATATGATTATAACTTGCATAATATAATAGAGAAACACTGGTAATAATTTTAGAGGTTTCTAATGACATAAATAAACACATTTTATGCGCGTACATTGCAAACGCTTGTAGAACCCTACGAGATAGATCAAAATAATGTACTACAGTATTGTACACTTTAAAAAGGTCTACAAAAAATTACGCGATAGTATATGTCTATCTCTTAGGGATAGCCCACAATAACCATTTTTATATATATATATATATATCAAGAGATCTCGCACGTCGCGTCGATGTGATACTTGATAGGATCCCGTTTTTACCCATTGCGTATGAAACCCTAAAAAACACTTTAAATATTGTATACAGAAGTATATTGCGGTGAGTAGAGATAATTGCTGAAGAAGTTTTTTCTCCAAGAACACTATTCCACGCGAGCGAAGCCGCGGGCAAAAGCTAGTATTGAAATATTTTTGGAGATTTACGCTGTTTAACGGTACAATGGTTTTAGGCAACACATTATCATTATTACTTTCTAATAAAATATAATCTACTAGATGTTGCGTTTGTTTGTAATTTAAATTATTTTCTATTCAGAAACTCTGTAATAAATGAGTACATTTAACCGATAGTACCATGAGAAAAAATAACAGATACGAATATTATTTCCATTTTGGCTTCCCGTGTCTAGTGGGACGCGAAGCGTGACTGTCTTACATATTTTACTGGGCTTTTACTGGACAAAAAGTATCAATTTTGAGAATAACACAATATGGAAGTTTACTTAGTTGTTAGTACTTAAGTACAGTTGAAAAAAAGAGTTTGTTAGCTACTTTTTAAAATTTTGCACGCAAAAAGTAAGCAAAACGAACTTTCAATAACCTGAATGGACATTCATAAGAACCTTTGAACGATTTGAAGGCTTTAGGAATATTAAGTATCAAATAAAATACTAGATTATTGTCTGAACTCTGAACCCATTAGGTACTCAGTACTAAAAAAAAGAAAGAATGTTGAATGAAAATGAACGTTATTTTTTCAATTTGTAAATGTAAAAATTTCGGCACGATACCTTCGCAGAACTTTTAAAAAGCTTTCCGAAGCGTCAAACTTAAACGAGGGATAATTTCAGGGCGAGCAGTATCTACCTATAATTATGGCATTAAAATTTAAATACAAATTATTATGTTCACCTACTCGAACATTCAATTTTTCCAACACCCAAAATGTTGTTGTAGAGATTAAAATACATATAAAATAACAATAAAAATTTCAATTACACTTAGAAGTTCGCTTTTTAAACTTAAAGTTTTGAAATTCAAGTAACTTTCACGTCTCCGAAGTTTTAAAAGTATTATCAGTAAGTTTGTTTTTCTCTATTGATTTGCCTGCACAATTACGTTACTTTGTGGTATGAATACGATTTATATAAGTATAAAAAAAGTTAATTTTAAAACTTTTGCCGAAACCAAAAACAGCCTTTTTTAAACAACCAAACTCACTTGAAAAATATTAAAATCCTGAATTCACAGCTGTGGAACACACTTCACAAGCACAACACTATCGCCGTTGGTGTCAGCCGCGGGCTGTGGTCGCGGGCGCACTGTGGCCTGCCGGTGGCGCTGTTGTGCGGCGGACCGGCACTGCCCCTGCCGTCGTAGGCCGAGATGCACCCCAGTCCCCAGTCCCCAACTATTGTGAGTCGTGTAATTTGTGATTGCGTAATCTCAGACCCTTAGACCAAATAAAATAGTGAAGATAGAACTTTGTTAAACAGAAACTGAGGCCGGGTTTTTAAGTATATTGTGCGCGTGTGGCTACGGACAACATACATAAATTACGGAACCCTAAAAACCGGCTCAGTTTTTGTTTGCCAAAGCTTAGCTTCACTTTTTTATTGGGCTGAGACTGTTTTACAACAGTAGTAAGTTTGTTTTCTTTTTAATAACAGTAGTAATTTTTCTCGGTATTTCCTACACTTTGCAACTTTGATCACTGTGGAAAACAAGCCCTCGTAAAATCGTTAGTAACTTATTTGGCGAAAACACAATAAAGGCCGTAGGTACGTAAGTAATTCGTTTAACGCGTCCAGCTCCTGGAGTAAGGTCCTGCAGGCACTATTATGGGATAGCCGGTTTGAATTCCGCGCATTTTGTTTTCGAATTTTATATTGGGTATTTTTAAATTTTTAAATATAAAATCGCTGCAAAACCTAATCACTCAATTAACCCATATCCTCCTAATGCGTCATGAAGGCATGCTACTTGTAAAGCACACTCAAGAGCAAAATGCCATGGCAAATCCCCCCCCCCCCCCCCCCCGTTTCAAATTGTTTTAATAACAAAATAAAATATTAGCGTACTGTAGAAAAGGTGAAAATTCAAATGTCCCTGAAGGTAATAGTTTTATTATAAAAATTAGGTATATCTAAAATACAACATCAATCATCGTTCGCTATAAAAACATCACTAAAACTACTCCGGAGCACGACCCGTGAAATGAGCACAAGCCAACTGGTTGTGGATACTGGTCGGGCCCACGTGACTCCCTTAGGGTTCCGTACAACATCGACGTACTTTTCTTCATCATCATCATCATCGCCGAATTTTAACAACCCCTGAAAATTGGTATTAGGTGGATCAGTAGGGATTAAAGACCCCATCAGTAGGAATTCACCGTGCCTTTTTACATCATCACCGTCGAGTGTCGACGTTTAGGGTCAGCTCACACCGAAATGAGACGATACGGGACGCGACACTGCATTTTAAAAATAGTGATTCAAAATTTAACTTTTTTCAGTACACAAGAAAATACACGTTTCATTGCAACTGGCAAGAGCGGCGCCGCGCTAGAGAGCAGTGCAGTTTGACATTCGAATTGTGTAGTGAATAAAGTTGAATTTTGAATCGCTATCTTCAAAACGCAGCGTCGCGGTTCTCGTTGCGGTGAGAAGTAACGCTACGTCTTTATCTAATGATCTTTCTTCTTTGCGCCGAAAGTAGGCTGTAGTCCACGAAGGTAGTGCGGTTTGGCAGGAGCACGACCAACTGTTTTCGTTAACGTCTCATTGCAACCCGGCATCGAACCTGCACCACAGGTTACTAAATAGTTACTACGTAACCTGCACGGTAGGTCGGTTCGCAAGAGGGTGTGGTAGGCCAAAACCGAAATTAGATATACGTAGTAGCGAAAAATGCTGAAAGGAGTTGCGAGCTCGATTTTCATAAAAACCGAAACTTCATCATTAGATTTTGATAAATTAATTTTCCTAGCCAGGAATCGAACCGATTGATTTTGCGTCAAAGGGGCCTATTTACAAAGGATAATATGACTAGCCACCAGACCAAATACTAAATTATTATGAAAATCAATTTTCCTTAAGTATAACTTTGAGAGGTCTTCCGAGTTGAATTAGTGTTTAGTGTGTTAAAAACCGGCCGAGTGCGAGTCGGACTCGCACGAAGGGAAGGGAAAACGGCAAAAAAAACACAATGTTGTATCGAAACCACCTCTATAGTGGCGTGGGGTTCCTGTAACACCATTCCTATCAGCTTCACTTTTCTTTTGAAGATCCTCATCCAAATCCCTACCTATTATACAGGCTAGGGCTTCTTTATGAAGGAGAACCAGCCTTCACCACTGCTCCCTTAACTATGTATTTTATTCTGTTTTTAGTATTTATTGTTATAACTTATAACAAAACATACAAAATAGGCAACAAAAATACTTCATCTGTGATTTCTGAAAATTTCAACTGTCTGTCTATCACGGTTCATGAGATACAGCCTGGTGACAGAGAGACGGACGGATGGACAGCGCATTCTCAGTAATAGGGTCCTGTTTTTACCCTTCGGGTATGGAACCCTAAAAGTCAGTCTTGACCCTAGACTGGCATTGCAAATCTCTCAATGCCTCTATATTTTATAAAAATCATTGGTTCAAGATATGTGCTATAATATTCAATAAAATGGCGTGACGAATGTCTACTTACAGACAGACACGCAGATTTTACGTTTAACAAAAACGTAATTATGTTTTGTGAGTAGAAAATGCCAGCAAAAAACTTGGTTGCTTTCGTTTTAATCTAGTTTATCCGGAGCTCTCGCGAAAACTGGGAAGGCGCCCGACTAGGACGCACCAGATGTGAGTTCCCGACTCCCGTGTAGTATAATATCTGTGTTTTGTTTAATACATATGGGGAACATGGCTTTTCGAAAAGTACATACTAAGCTAGGAAATATTGTCCTTGCTATGGCATATCTACGATCAACTGTTGACGAAATACAGTCATCACAAAAGTGATATCGTTGGAGAGAATTATATATGGTACATACAAAAGTGATATCGTTGGTGAGAATTATATATGGTACATACAAAAGTAATATCGTTGGAGAGAATTATATATGGTACATACAAAAAATAATGCACAAGTGACGTCACAGCAGTTGAAAATGTATGAAGAATGAAGATAAATACAAAATTCACTCTGCGTTTATGTAGATACATATATCATTCTTTTAACAAAAAATTACAAATAATATAAGGATAAATATAAAACTTTTTCTGATTTGTGTTCATGTACCCAAGATGTTCCTTATTAATGCCACAAAAGGGATAAATAAAAAACACTTTTATAACTCATAGGCTCATTAAACGCTTCCCATGAGCCGTCAGGCAATACGTCGACCCGTTGGTCCCTTATAATATATACAAGAAAAAACAATTATTATTCTGTTCTATTGAAAAATCCAAGCGTTTAAGAACACAAGCTCAAGATGGCTCAAGGGCAATGCAGTCTACGAGTAGTACAAGTGTTCCCAATACCTAGCGGCTAGCGCTAGATCCTGTACGCACGTCACACCCTCATAACTCATTGCTCGGTCGACTTGTTCACACACGAGCGAGAACTAAGAACACAACATCGTAGAGTCAGCTCAAACGGAAGCGCGACGCGACGAGGCGCGAGAGCGATTCAAAATGAACTTTATTCACTAGTACAAGAAGATAGTTTAGATAGGTAGTGCAGCTCGAAATAAGAACTCTTGCAATGAAATTTTCTGGTGTCATTCTTAAAGCTGCTTTGTACTCCTTGGTGTCTTCTAACCTTAGCTGGTTCATAAGCAAAATAGATCCTCCAGAAATCTCTCGGTAAATTATCCATTTTCTCACCCATATTCGCTTCTCCTTTATCAATTCTTGTTCAATCATATTTGTCAGCTCGTCTAGTAATAACGCACAAAGATTTTTTGACAATGTTTTCAATTTCCTTCTTTTTTGTGAAACACTCATTTTTTGAGGATGCAAACGTGTAGTCACCGCAAAAAAGTAGAACTGACTACTGGACGCGTGTAAACGATGCGATCAAGTGCCAGTGCCAGTGCAGCGACGGAACCAGTGATGCTGGCGCCAGCTACTGTATCAATGTAAATCAGCCTAAGTACATTAAATTAACACTACACAAGTCGTAATTATAATATTTTATGTCACGGTCCACAGATCTAAGATGCTGAATCAATTTATTTCCAGATTGACTCACAACACCTATATATATACGGAACAAAAAGTAACCAACGTAAGAAATTGTTTTGCAGGTGTACTTTAAAGTCAACTGTGAATAAGTAGTTTATTTTGCCACGTTTTCTATCAGATTTCCTCGAGTTAACCAAAAAAGCATTATACCATAAGTTTATTACATTTATTCAAAGAGTTTGAATACCATTGCTACAATCCGTTTCGAATTCCGATTCAATACCTATTAACCTAAAACGTAAACATATCTCAATATAATGATACAAATTTAAATGTCACTTATTCACCGCGAAATTATAGAAAAGCAATGACACATTACTTTGGTCGAATTACATTTTTTTGTATAAATGTAAATCATATTGTATCGCAACGGAGCATGCGTAATTGAGCTGTCAAAATTCAGGTTCGTACTTCATCAAGGTATCTACTTGGTTTACACTGCATTAAGCACCGCAAAAATGACGCCAAAAAAAAAGTTATGGTAATAAGGTAACTACAATAATTTGATTTTGTTCCTACTTACGTATTATACGCTATAATAATAATATAGTATTTTACTTACGTATTATACGCTATAATGACAATCATAAACATTTTCTAGTATTTTACAAGTCGCATCGAATCTACACTCAATCGTCATTTGTCAGAATCCTTGTCATTATTCATACGAGCACAGAACACACTTATTCGATTTACACCGGATAAGCTGTGAGCAGGATAAGCTGTCGGCGTGTCGTGTTTTTAACACCCCACCACTCACCTGACGGAGACGACGCAACGTCAGTTACGTGTGCAGTGGGCATAAAATAAAGATATTATGAGCCCTATTACAAATCTGCACTCTGCGAGATTAGTATTTGAAGCGTTCCCGACATTTCGCATTTTGTAGTAATTTTGCAGTTGTATTTATCGTTTTTATTGAAAAAGGATAATAAATTCATGCTTTAAAATTATAAAATCTTGAAGTAACAATTGTTCTGGTATCAATTTTGCTTACTAAAATATTATTCCTATAGTTACTCCTATCTATGATTATTTTCATAGAAAGGAGTGATTCACAGTTAACTAAGCTATTTTCGAAGTTTTTTTTTGGCTTAGACTTAGATTTTTTTCTATATTAAATCAAAGATATTTCAAAATTCTAAGACCGCTACGAACTATACGACTAGGTACCTATATAGGAGATAACAATCTCATTTTATTATTTAGTAGTTCAATCCGGGAGCTCAAAATAGTTCCTTCGCGCATTTTATGAAAATCTTTCTCCGCAATTTTGGGTTTAATTAAAAAGTTAAGCAAAATTTACAAAAAGCGAGGCCGCTACGAACTAGGCCAATAGCTATTCTGCACTATTCAATAAGTCAAAATTGTTAATGTATCTCTGTTTCTGAGATCAAGAACGCCATAATTAGCCATTTTATGCAAAAATCACAGTCGAGATGTAATATGCTTCTTAATTTTCGCGCCAAAGACTACACTTATCATTTTTAACCGGGGAAGAGCCATACTTCGGCACGAACGGGCCAACTCGACATACTTCAGAAAAATAGCGTGAAATAACGCTTAGTGGGTACCGGAGACCAAAGCTTGCTGGGACAGGTAACGCTTGACACACTTATACACTGACGGACACATAAACTGTATTATAGTGCAAGAACACATTCAATCAAATTTTATTAAGAAATATACAATCTTTTTACATTTATTGGTATTGGAAAATAAAGGCTGGTTTATAAACACAAAAACAAAATCAAATTTAAATATGGTACTGTCACAAAAAAAACTGAAACTACTCTACTACTATTCAAAATGTTGTGATTGATGGTTTTTTTTTTTGTTTTGTTACATGTTGAATTATCGTTACCAATTGTTTAATTGCTAGTCGGTTTCCATTTTAAACACGTTTTTCTCTTACGAATATGGACGTATCGTCCGAAAAAGCCGCACAAAATGTTGCTCTAGTGCAGCAAGGCCTGGACCAACGAACCATTGCTGCAGATGCAGGTTTATGGACAGGTTCATTCAAAAAAAGACGTGGAACCGGCAGAACTCGGGTGACAACGTCTCGTGACGACAGGTTTATTGTGACAATTTCCTTGTGAAATCGGTTTTTAACGTCTATAAGCATTAAAAATGAGCTCCACCAGGACGTAGCAGTTAGTGCACGAACCATAAGAAAAGGCTAAAAGAGCGTGATATCACACCTTTCAGACCCGCAAATGGACCAAAATTGTCTGCAGCTCACAGGCAAGCTCGACTAAGATTTGCTCGTGAACACTTAAATTGGACTGACAAGCCATTGCTTGTCACACTCATCAGTGAATAACACGTAAGCCCATTGGCTTCCGTGTTATTCACTGATGAGTGTAGGACTTCTTTGTACGGTGCTGATGGTCGCAGACTAGTCTACCGTAGACGAGGAGAGCGATATGCTCAAATTGCATTGAGAGGGTTCTATTTGGAGGCGGGTCTTGTATGGTTTGGGGCGGCATATCGATGGATGCTTGAACTGAACTTGTGTTTTTTGACGCAGACACACATGGCCGTGGTAACCGTGGTAACCGTGGTTTAATATCACATCACTATATAAAGGAGATATTGGACCCTCATGTGGTACCTTTTAGCGGATTTATAGGCGAAAACTTCATTCTGATGCAGGATAATGCTCGTCCGCACGCAGCGAGAAAAGTTGAGCAATACTTTAAATCAGGTTGAAATTTGTTCCATGGATTAGCCAGCACGTAGCCCAGACCTCAATCTGATAGAACACGTGTGAGATAACCTAAAAAGAGCTGTATTTACAAGAAATCCGGTCTCAACAACGGTTGCAGAGCTCAGAGTTGCACTGTCACAAGAATGGGTCAATACTCCGCAAGATCTTTTAAAAACACTGATCAGGTCGATGCGAAACCGACTTGAATCAGTTATTAGGGCAAGAGGAGGTAATACACCTTATTAAAATAAAAAAAAACTTTTTCTTTGCATTGTAAAATTTTCATAATAAAGCCGTTTTTGTTCTATTCACTGTTTCATTCCAAAAAGCTGCAAAATAAGTAGTTTGATTATTTTACTCAGAAAAGTTGACCTATACACACATGAATTGATTTTGATTTGATTTTGAGATTAAGAACCAGTCTTAGCATTATCATTGCAATAAATCAAAATAGTTTGCACTTTTACTAATTATATTTCATTGAAAGTTATCTTGCACTATGATGCAGTTTATGTGTCCGCCAGTGTACTTAATATTGGTTTGCGGATAAATTTAGTAAATTAAAAACATTAATTACATAGGAAGTAACATTTATTTAATAATCTTTTTTATGTTTATAATCACTTTTATGCTTGCTGTAACTCCTCTCTTTGTCTCTCCCGTGTCTTTCATCATACTTTCCTCTCTTTCGGTCACTTGTTTTATATTTTTCTCTTTCTGTGTATCCTTCATACTTTTCGTCAGAGTATTTCCTCTTTCTTTTATCATATTTTGTACATTCATCTTTTCTTTGATATCTTTTATTATCTCTATGCTCTTTATATTTGTTTTTATCTTTGGATGTCTCTTGTCTACTTCTTTCTCTTTCCCTGCTATAGGTGTATTCTGTATGTCTGTAGTATTTTCTGCTAGCATCTTCTACATTTGTATCACCTTTACTTTTTTTATCTTCTGTTTTATTGTAATGTCTCGGTGCTTGATCTTGTTGCTTATACATATCATAATATCTTCTACACTCAGTGTCTTCATTATATTTATCATAATATTTTCTAGTTTCTGTATCTTCTGTATGCCTAATTTGTCGTGTATCATTTTCGTGGCTGTACTTCTCAGAATGGTGTCTACTTTTGTGTGAACTTTTTACATCTCTCCTAGTATTTGAATAATCCGTACTTTCATGTTGTGAGGTCTCATCTATTTCTTTCTTTATATCAACTCCATCTTCATTCTGTGAATGGCTTTGACCTACTTCAGAATTACCACTTACTTCACTAAGCAACTCCATCTGTACAATACAATTAAGGATTTTGGTAAGTAAAAAGTTTCGCAAATACATATTTTTATGTACATGGTAGTACATAGAAAACATAACATTGTAGCATTAAAAATGTGATATTTCATATCATTAATAAGTTATAAATCGTTTACATAAGAAAGGGTCTGAAACAAATTAAAGACCGCTAATCAAAATTAAGAGCCCTCCTTTCACAGGCTGTCGCTGTCTCTGCTAGCCGAAATGACAAGGACAACAAACTTGAGCGTTACTTCCTTTAGCTATTGTTTCAGCATTCGGCCGTAAGTCTGTAAGAAGACTTAATTTGTTTCAGACCTTACTAAATGTAATTATGATATATATTATGTCAAAGAAGACCTCGACCAGTATTGAATCATAATATTTAAATAGGAGTTTAAATACCAAGTGTGACATAAAAATTATTTGCATTTATTGTTCAGTGATTTTTTGTTGTGTTGATAGATCTGTGCCTGTGTATAGTCCGCGCTCGAGTTGAATGCAGAGCTAAGGAATGCAATAGCTATCAAGAACACTAAACAAAATAGACACGTAAGACCTTACGCGTCTGATTTCTGCGTGCGGCGGGGGGACACCTCAATCCTCAACCTCAGGCTCTGACTGCATTCAACTCGCGCGCGGACAGTACCTGCGCACTGATGACGTCACGTAGCACGAGCGAGTAGTTGCGCGTCTTGGGCGGCGCGCGGTACTTGGCGCGGCGCCGGCGCAAGTCGCGCTTCTCGGCCAGCTGCTCCAGCCACGACTTGTCGCCGTCCGCCGCTCCGGAGCCGCCGCTGAATTAATATACCACTGCTCAGAAATACTTCGTAAAAATAAATTCCACAAATATGTAGGTATACTTCTGTAAAGATTTCGGATGGAAGAGACCATTTCTAAATGCAGAACTGTAGCTACCATAAACTAAGGGCCTGTTCGACTAATGATTATGTGAAACAAAGTATGTGAATAAGCTATCTGAAACTTATTAGAAGATTTTGAAATAAGCCCTTAATAACGCAATTCTGCGATAAATATTTTTATAACTTACAAAACTCCCATCTGAAAAACAACTCAGAAGTCAGAACTATTTTAAAATAAAATAGAAGTTTATATTTCCTATACAGCTATCTACATTGTATAAAATATATTTTTATGGCTATAACACATAAATAGCTGAGCTTTTTTGACAAAACTTAATTACCTTAGTATGACAAACTCATCAACATGTTCGCTCTGTGTGCGCACGGAGCTGACGACCGCATTGTGTATGGCTCGCCTCTCGTCTGCAGTGTACGTTGTCTGGAGACGCTCAGTAGTCAGTGGCTGTATGTCTTCACTGTTACACCCTTACATTCAGGAAATCAATGTTATGCTCTAATCTTAGGGTGCTACTATAAGTCCACAAGAATCACAACGAGGCCTCCGCAAATTAAGCTTTTAATCGACTAGGCCACAACAAATACAGTTGGGTAATTGCCATTAGGATGTAAGTTGTAGCCTAGTCAATAAAGCTCAATTTGCTATAAAGGAAAACAGGTGATCGGCCTTCGCGCGCCTCGTTTACCTGGCCCTTACTGTATACACCACCTATTATAATGTATTCAAATTCAAAAATTCATTACTAACATTTCAAATATAAAGACAAAAAATACATTGACAAAGTTCATTAGATCTATTTTGTAAAAGGATACACAAACATCTACTTGACTTCATTCCAAAGAATGACTCTTACTGTAAAATTTAAAGAGTAAATTATTACACTTAGGAATAATGTTGACAATGAGTGGGTTTCACATTTAAGAACAGGTACCTATTTAGTGTTGTAATCATGGAATATTAAATTAAAATAATGTGATTTGTACCTCTTTTGAACAATGGATCCTCTTTAGCAGCATTGTCTATTATTTCTTTAATAGCATTTGAATCTAGAAACAAAATATTGTTTATAAAATTTTAAAATAATATCTATGTTATGTTCAGGGGGCGGGGGGGCTACAGGGGGCCCCCTAGTGTAATAAAACAAGTGACTGGTTTTTCCAAACTGAGGTTTTTTTATTTTATTTAATTGCCTCGCATCTTTTTCCTTTGACTTGGGCTAGGGTTCCCCAAAATATTTTTGCATGGATAAGCCTAAGGCTTCCCTAAGCCACTTCTAAATTCGGATCTAATTTCATCCTTTTGTAAGCAAAAAGATTAATACTATAATGCTACCGCCTTAAATCCGCTTTCCTCGCAAGCAAGCGAGTGGGGACGACCTGGAAGATTTCTTTTTTTTGTAGCTTAAGTTTTGTATTATTAATCTTCTTTTTAGTACTTTTATAGTTTGTAAATATTTTAAATAGTTAGCTATAGATTAACATTACAATTAATTCTATTGTATTTATTTGTCTGATGAGTAAATAAATTCCTTTAAATTTGACTCATTTATTGCGTAATAAAAAATACAATGACATATATATGACATTAAATTGGTCAAATTTAATGTTTATTTTGTCCAAACAAAGTTCCCAATAGCCCAACATTTCATCATCAATCAACATCTGACATATCATGATTGTAAATATTTTTATTAGTAATAGAGGCAGATATTAAATCCAAGGCAGATTTAATACTCACTGAGTTTCACAACTGTCGGACCATCAGTATCAAGTAATTCTGGCAGGAAAACATCTTCAGGGCTGTAACCGTTTTGTTTCAGACAACATATATCTTCATGTTCTCTCAATTTACTGTTTGAGATCTTATGGTTTTCGTTATATTTACATTTGGAGAGAGGAAACTGCCCCTAAATTAAAAATGTTTGATTAATTATTTAAGCATTTTCATGCGTTATTGAAAACAAAAGCTAACAAACCGTAGAAAGTAAACTTCTATCCCATTGTAAGTTCTGTAGAATCATAGTTAAGTCTTTATCTACTTCTTTCAGGTAACTTTGCAAATTTGAAAGTTGTTCTGGCCTAGACATTTTTTTGTAAATAATATAAAGTATGATCTACGTTTATTACTAAAATCTAAATGCAAAGTTTTGTTAATCGTTTTAGTTATATTCTTCTTGTCTATAATGGCCTCCGTTGAGGAGTAGATTCTAAAGTACTTGTTTTGGTCTTTTCACTTTTTTTACATTGACAGTCAAGGAAGGACCATAGAGTACAGTAATTTTGAAGTATTTTTTGTTTTCTATTTAAATAAACGGCGTTGGCTTATAACATATATAAAATGAAGGAAAATAAAATTTTCGTTTAAATTTCCAACACCGTATTTCTAAATCGTCAAGTCCAAAGTCTAGTCAAAGCCCAATTAAATAGTTATTGCAGCCAATGAGTCAAGTCAGTCGATACAGTAAAGTGGTAGAAGCTTTACTGAAAGCTCCTAGGGAGTTTTGGAGAAAATACAAAAGAGCACGCTTTTTGTAGTTGTACTACTTGCCCACACTTGTGCACATCAACGAATATCTAATGGTTAATATTCTACAAATATTACACATTGAGAATAGAATTTACAAAAACAACAACGTCGCACATTGACATTCTCGGCAAAACTCCCGTAAAGTTTCTTTAATTTTAGTGTGATTTGGATCATGGTCCATGGATTCATAAACGATCAAAGTTCACGACAGTAATATGTTCACGACCCTGCCGACCCCGCCGCGGCCGATCCCGCCGACAAGCTGCCGACCGATTAAGATTAACCAAAACAAATAGGCATGTTGCCTAAAAACATTTGTTTCGTCTATTCGATGCTAAGTTAATGCTCTGAGACGACATGTTATTAAACAATCAATTACCCATTTTCGTATATATTAAAAAATAACGAAGATACAAACAATTTAAATTTACAATGTGGATGAGAACGATATATCGGCCTGTGACGTCACGAGTTGCATCTCATTTCATGAAATCATTGCATGAGCCATTCCCTGCACTGTACGCCACCAGCTTTTCACTGAACATCTGCTGCATCACTCTGACGTTGGCAACTCCTATTACAGGGAAGGTATGCCAAAAGAAGAAGAAGAAGAACTTTTGACGTAACAAATCGTATTGCGAGAAAAGATGGGCAATATATTTTGTTATTGCTTAAGATTTTAAATTGCGTTATTCTAAATACCTATTTCTTTTAGATTTATGTATATTTAATCAACAATTTTAAAATTTAATTTATAAAAATGTGATATTCTACACTAGGCAACATCCATAATCTAAAAAATTTAATTTCTAAATTTTTCCTTCGGTCAATCATTTGTGAACGTTTGTGACTAAATTATTTTTAATTTTGGCTGACTGAATTTAGAAGAAGGCGTCTTCTAGGCGCGCCAGGCCCTTGAAAGGGGCCTTGGGCGCGAAAACATGATCAGGGGCTATGCCCCTCTGCATGTGGAGTTCCAGAGACGGGGGGGGGGAAGGTATTTCCCGAGCCCCAGACTTTTTATGTCGGGGGGGAAGGGGCTGCCACGGGGCTGACGTGTGGGCAATAGGGCTGCCCCACGTCACACTCCGGGCGCACAAAAGAAGTATTTGCGCCGGTTTGAGCCGGCGCGGGGTAAAGGGGGCGGGGGCAACGATCCAACGGTGCATTTTCGGAGGCGCACCGCGCATGGGGGCATCTCGGCCGCGTGGCTCCGGGGTGCTCCCTGCGTCTGGTGTCGTCGGGGCGGTGGCTGTGGGCGAGCGGGCATGCCACGGCAGCAGGTCAGTTGACCGGGCACGCGGCTACCGCTCGCTCAGAGAAACAGGTGATCCTGCAACTTAAAAATTACATTAACACGTTCAAGGAGCGTGGGGGGGGGGCAGTGCATAGCACGCGTGAGTCCCGAGTCCGGGGCGCGCGTCGTGGATCTCCGGCAATCACAGTCGGCTCCTATGATAGGAGCTTCTGGATGCCGGAGATATCCAGGCGCGAGTCCGAGCTAGGGTCTGGGGAGCCAAACTTTTATTAGGGCTGCGATGGTGGGGGCGCCTTTTAGGAGGGCCTGTATGATTGCTTGGAGGATCTCCTCCCCGGCCTGAACCTTCTGAACTAGGTCCATGACCAGGGAGAGGAGGGTCTGCAGCAGCTCTGCTGTGGATAGGGGGCCCTCGCTTTCCCCCGACTCTGGGGGCAGCAGAGGGAATACCGGAGTCTGTGGATACGGAGCGGCCACGTGATTTGCGGGCTCCGGGACGATACTATTTTCCACGACTGTGATAGCCGAGGAGGTGGCACTGGGTGTGCGCGAGGAGCGCTGGATGCGCGGGGAGCGCGGGGGGCGCGGAGTGCGCGGGGAGCGCAAGGCGCGCGGAGAGCGCTGCGAGTCCCGCGTGAGGTCAGGCTGCGGTGGAGCGAGCGCAAGTGGCTCCAGCTCCGCTTTGATGCTGTCTGAGGGAGAGACGGTATCACAGGGGGCGGTCACAGGAGAAGCGGCATCTTTCCTCCTGGTTTTCGGCTTCTTTGCTCTCCGTGCGGGGGAGATAGAGGCCGAGGGGGCAACGACTCTGGGGATGCAGTCGTTCGCCTCCGCCATCAAGGAAGTTGAAGTTGGCGGAGGAGGTGGGGCCTCCCGCACGGGGGGAGGCAGGTCGGGTTTGGCGCAGGGGGGGGGGGGGGAGCGTTTTCTGGTCGCTTCCTTGCCTCCCTGCGGAACATTGGACAGTCCCTGCTATTTCCAGGATGGGCCCCACTGCAGTTTGCGCAGAAGGGCGGCTCGGTGGAGGGGCGGGAGCAATCCCGCGCGGAGTGTTTGCCGGCACACCGTGCACAGACTACCACTCGGTGGCAGTTCTGGCTGGAGTGCCCGAACCGGAGACATCGATGGCACTGGGCCGGGCCGCCGCGGCCCCGCCAGGCTTCGATGTAAATACCCGGCATATACAGAAGTTCAGTGACCTTGTATATGCCGGGGACGACGTCAGGGGCCCTGACGATGCGGGCGAAATAAATGCATCCGCCGGGTTCGGATCTCGCCGGGACTTCGGACACGTACTCCGCCACGTATCCTAGTTCGGCGAGTCCGGCTTTGATGTGTTCGGTGTCAGTGGCAGAAGGTAGGCCTCTTATTCCTACCTTAATACCCCTTTTTTGCGGTAAGGAGAAGGAAAACCAGGAGGCCTGTCCCTGCTTTTCCAGGTCCGTGAGGTACGATTTGGTGACCCGGTATTCATGTTCGCTTCGGGGCGTGAAGCGAATACCTGGGCCACTTTTTTTGGCATTAGGTGTGTGCCCCAGAATGTCCCGGAGGCGCCGGAAGTGGCGCACCCAGTCGTCGATCTTCTCGACGACCAGGGGCGGGTAGCGAGGTGTGTTGGGGGGTGGCGACATTTTTGCCGACACAGATGTGGAAGCAGAGAGTCGGTAGGTGTCAGTAGGTACGGTAGGTGCCTGTAAGATGGTGGCACTCACCTCGGCGTAGGTAGGCTGGCGGCCGGTGTACCTGGCCGTCGGTGGTGTAGGCAGGTCAATGAGTGGTGGCGGGAAAATAGGCGCGCGGTGGCGGTACTCGCGCGGCGTGCTTGTGCGGGGATCTGTGGCTGCACGGGGTGCAGCACAGCGGTTGTCGCACGGCTGTGGAGCCGGCGAGGCATCAGGCGATCGCGGGGTGCTCGCGGTGTGCTGGTGTGAGCCGTGCGGCTGAATAGCCAGCGCGGCATGATGGTGTCGCGGCTGGGTAGCCAGCGAGGGGCGGGCTGAGCCCGCGGTGTCGCGGGGTGTATCCGCTATCAGGACGCTGTGGCGTCCAGGGTGTGCAGCAGGGTAGCGAGAGTCGCTCGTCTGCGCAGAGCGGCGCGATGTTTGCCGGGTTTGGGCCGAACCCTGTTCGGTTGCGCGGGACAGGGGCCCAGACTCGCAGCAGGCCGCCATCGGAAGGCATTGGGGCGGGGGGGGGGGGGGGGGGGGTGCCAGTACACCCCCGCGAGAATGCCGAGGGCGACCCGGGGCGGGCGGTATCCTGTCCGCACAAGCTAGGCTCGGTGAGCGGGCGGTAGTGCGCGCGGTCCGGGATCGAGCGTGAGCTAGACCTCGACGAGGCCAGGCTGCACGACGACTCGGAGTCCGCACAAGAGTCTTGATAGTCGCGGCTGTAAAGCCGCGGGTCATGGTTAGTCATGCTCGACACGAGTGGAGCACAACATACAACACACAAGTCACACAAACAGTTACACTGACGGCAACAAGTGTACGTCTTCTAAAATAAAGGTAATCACAGAACAAAACGGAACACTAAGTGTACGCACACGAGGACGGTACACACATAGGGGGGCTGTCTCCTCGTGACCCAACGTTGAGCCGAAACTCAACGGGAGGCCAGGAGCAGGGCAACTCCCCAGCAAGGCGTAAATCCACAGCTTATTCTAATGAATAAGGTGTGGATTCACGATCGCTATCGGGAACACTTGGCACTGCTCTAGTGAAGGGGGTCGGCACGATCGCGGAGTGAGCGCGACACTCGACGCGTTTCCGAGCGAGACGGCACTACCGCGGAGTGAGCGAATCACTACTACGCGGATAGAGCGGGACGGCACGAAAACGCGGAGTGAGCGAGACACTCGACGCGTTTGGAGCGAGACGACACTAATGCGGAGTGAGCGAGTCACTACTACGCAATTAGAGCGAGACGGCACGAAACGCGGAGCGAGACACTAACACACGCGACTAGGAGACAGGACGATCCTTTGGCTGACCGAGTCATGGAAGAAGCATAATATACTATTAATCTGAGGACCGATTAGCCAAGAATCGACATTGTTCGATGCGTTCCACTTTTTTAGATATGTCAAGTCGCTTAAACTGAGGTTTATGAACCATGTTGCTGTGAGGCAACAACTGATTAAAACTCATAAAAATGACATTGAACCATGTTATGTTGCTGTGAGGCGACGATTGAGAAGTAAAATAATATAATAAATTATTTATTTACTTACGTGATACTTTAAAGTAAAATAAAAAATAAATATTTTTAACAATTATCTGCTGCTATATATATAGATAAACATGTTATTGTCCAATAATATGCCGATTTTGGCAATATAATTGAAATTTTGTATAAATCGCAGAGGTTTTGTATTTGCATAGTGATTTTTTTTTATAGATAACCCTTCAAAATATAAAGCTTAAAGAAATAGACGCTTAAAGAAAAATGCTTTGCCTACTTTATATTTATCAATTGAATAATTATAAAAATGGTAAGATCTAAATAAAGTAAGTAATATTAGTGTGCCGTATTTTTTTAAATTCCTGGAATGGAGTAACAGTTAAACATTATCACAAAAGCATGTCACAAATTTTCAAATTTAACCTTCCTTTTGGTTTTTCAGGGTATATCGTGGCCTTTTACAAGGATACTTCTATTTACTTTTTTCAATGGACTAGGTAACGAGCAGAGACCCGCAATAGGAGGAGTCACATGTACGATCCCGGTCTTTTTAAAATCCCCAACCACCCCTTGAGTATTCGGAGGCCATGGTATTTATCTGATCCAGCCTGACAATTCGTGTCAAAGTATGGCCCTCCTACATAAACGGACTGCTGTACTCTTGTTACTTCGCATACTTAGCTCCATGCTGCGGTGACAATGGAACTTTTTGGAGTTTTCGTAACTTCTAAGCTAACAAATGTTGTCCAATTGTTAATAAATAATAAACATATTGATTTTCTTTTATTTTATATACATTTTTACGTACCCTAACTCAAGGGAAAATGCACAAAGTCAAAACTCGTCAAAAATGACAGTCTATACCTACTGTTTTTATATCAATACAGAGATTGGAACTGACAAGTCGATTGGATTCAGGCTATCGTCGTATAGTGTATAGTGTATGGTGTATGGCTATTATTAGCTGTTAATAAAGACGAGCTCCCCCAACAGACTTCATTATCGCATAAATGAATAAAGTTGTAGGTTTTACTGCTTAAATTCGTTTTTGATCGATTTATAATTTACAAATCACTAGCGAGTAGCGCCTGTCCCGGCTTTGAACAGCACATAGAATTTTATAATAAGTAAAGATTAGCATTTTCTTCTTCATTTTGTTTTTTATCGACATAAAATGCCGACTAGTGACATCACTGGCGTACGGCCATATTTACATATGAAGTTGCTGTCGGAGTTTGGCCGGGAGTTCAATGGGTGACGTTGATGAATTTGTAAAATTTCATAAATTTGTGTTATTTCGATTCTTAATGTGTAATATTGGTAGAATATTAACCATTAAATATTCGTTTGCGTGCACAAGTGTGGGCAAGTGGTACAACTTCTAAAAACGTGCTATTTTGTGTTAAACTAACAAAACCCGCCAAAACTCCCTAGGAACTTTCAGTAAAGCTTCTATCACTTTACTGAATCGACTGACATGATTCATGGACTGTACTGACTATATATTTGGACTTTGACTAGACTTTAGACTTGACGATTTAGGAATAAGATGTTGAAAATTGACACGAAAGTTCTATTTGATGCCTTTTTAACTTGACACTGGCATATGATTTTAAGCCGATGCCATATATAAATTAAAAATAAAAGTGATATTTAAAAAAAAAAACTGTCAGTTAGAGCGAATGTCACCTGTGTCAATTTCTAAAATGTGTTAAAATCTGTGTACCAAGACCGAAAGGACGTGTGCTTTTTAACTAAATATCCTGAATGTTTTCTGAAAATGGCAGATTCAGAGGTAATTTGCTCTCTACTTTAAAATAATCTACCAGTAATCGTAGCATTACTTTACTACATTTGTACGATTTTGTAGGTTTTGAAGAAATTAAAGGACATACCATTTAAGATCCAGACCGCAAGTTTAAAGGAAAGGCGTAAAGTAATAGAAGAAATAGAGGAAGTGCTATCCACACCGGGTTAGTATGATTATAATTTTCATTTGTGTATTAAATCAGAGTACTTTCAGTCCACTGAAACTTTTGTCGCATGTTAGGAGGTTATTTGTCAAATGCTCCTAGTAGACCTAGGGAGACTAGCTGTATCGATCGTATCTCTGTATTTATACCTAAATATGACAAGATACTGTTGATTGATACTGTTCATCCCTATAAATTTGTGGTATTTTAAAATAAATTATTTATATATATTTATAAATTATTCATAATAATAATTGCTTAAAATAAATTAAAATACAAAGTATACAGACAACAAATCCTCAGCTTAACTACATTTTTAATTCAAAACAATTTAGTTGTACACTAGATGTTGCCCGCGACGTCACGAGTGCAATAGGAAATACAGTAATTAAATGTAGCCTATGTCCTATCCAGGGGTTTACTCAATATCTGTGTCAGATTTCATCAAAATCAGTTGAGTAGTTTTGGATCCTATTTAATATAGCAAACATTCCTCTTTATTGTATTAGTATAGAAAATAGTACATACAGTTTTTTTATAGGAATTACGGAGCCAGCAGTGCGTTTTGTGTCCAGAGTGGTGTTGCTAACACTTCAGCGATACAGAGATTCTACATCACAGTCATATGTGAAAAAACTATTAGTATATCTTAGTGTAAACCATAGAGACTGGGCTCTAAAGTCTATCCTACCACTGCTGCTAGAAATTTCAGAACAGCTAAAGAATACAGCAACTTCGTAAGATTACATTTTTTTTTTGTTTATTTATTATAGATTAAAATCATTCGTAAATGTTTCAAATTACTACTTATTCAAAGTACTACTTTTAGTCATAAAATTTTATACTTATGAAATATTTTTTCAACGAGATATACATATACTCTAAGGCCTATTATATATATAGGTATTAATAAACTGTTCTCAAACTCGTTCTCAAAACCTTTCTTGGCTGAGATAGTCTCAAGTAACGATTAGCTTCTCAAGATGGTCTTTAATTAATAGTATGATCTCTAGTAGGCTAGTGATTCGCCAATGTCAGAGTGTGCTTGTTGTGTGTTGTGATTAAACTCTGCCTTATGAGTGGGTTTTATGAAAAAGACGAGTTTACTATATCAATGTTAGTGGAAGTCTGTTGAATAATCTAAAACCTAGAACAAATACAAACTTTTAGTGTTAGTACCAAATTTATAATATATAGGTATAACGATAATGCCAAAAAAAGTATCAACAAGCATCTTTTTATTCATAACTTTATTTTGTGTTGAGTATGTAGTGTAAATTCTGAGTTTGTCTAATCGTATTTAGATTTAAATTTACATAATTGTAACACAACCAAAGACACAACAAATAATATTGTACTGTATCCCAAGCCATACTCAAGTCAAGCTTTGACTGTACTCACGAAATAGCGTCTCAAGTATCTGTTTGACAGCGTAGTTGAGTGACGAGTATCGTTTATTACTATGTTCGTACTCACTTGATACGCCTTACCTACAGCTGTACTTAGTACAATATATTAATTAAAACAACATCTTAAGTACTTTCTTGAATATTGTCTTAGCAATAAGAACGGTTTATTAATACGGGCCTTCTACTGTTCTATACATTCTATCTACATGGTGTGCGAGTTTTGCCAGGAAAAACATCTGTCAGAGTGGCCTGTATGCTCTGCGTTGGACAACTGTATTAGTCAATGGACCACTGAAGACTCCTGATGATGATGGTATAGATTACAACACACTTGTGCTCACACAAGCCAACCTTGTGGCAGTGGTTTCCGCATTTGGGGACAAGAGAAAGAATGACAAAGCATATTCAATAGTAAGTATATCAAGATTATAAAGAAACAATGCAATACCTTAAAACATAATTATTGAGTAAATAACAATTCCTAAAGAAACCAGCTAGAAATGGCTATGCATGGGGCTCTGTATTTTCTCAACATGGATCATAAAAAGAAGTTAATTAATTTAGTTTTTCATAAGATGTAATATAAATAGTGATAACTACAGAGGAATTTATCTGTTTCAGTTGCACAACTCATGGCAAGAGATGGATAAGGGAAAACTCACTAATTGGATGAATGTGCTGCTTGCTCAGGCGCCAGATTCCGGACCTCAAGTCTGTGCCACGTTCTCAGTACTGTGTCGCCATGCCAAGAGTATTGGAGATGAGAGTTTCATCAAAGATCACAAGGTAAAATAAAATATTTTTTTTAAAACATGCATAAGAGATACCATTTATTAGTATATTTTTTATATATGGTGTATGCCATCACACATTACTCATATAAATTATCATAATTTCCAGGCTAAGATGTTGGAGAGTCTTATCAAAAGTCTGATAACTGTGAAGACTCGACCGAATGCTAATTATATAAAGTCGTGTGTCGATCTCCTAACCATGCTGGACAAATCAGACGTACAGGACACTCTGTTACCAGCCTTACAGAAGGCTATGCTACGGAGTCCGGAGACTATCGTTGAGGCCGTCGGAGAAGTCTTTGAGTATTTCAACTGCAATGTGGATGGTGTAGCTGTTGACATTGGCAAGAGTTTGATTAGTAAGTAACATTAGTGAGTTTTATCCTCGTGTAACATATTAACATATTATGGTAGTGTCAACATCTTTGCATGACATTATAACATGTGGATGTTAAGTTAAATAGCTAAGACTTGAGTATATGAATGTTAGTGGTTTTGTTATGCACTACAACTATACTACATACACATTAAGAATGGAGTAAGTCAATAGTACAAATGTCAAAATTGACCAATGAAGCTCAAGCTGTGTTCACATTCACCAACTAAAGTAAACCATTTTGAAATTTGCATGGGTGACTTACTGCATTTTAAATACGAATATGGTAAATGTACGTGGGAGACTGAGCTTTGTTCGGAGTTCTAGTACTTAGTACGGAAAAAAAAATTAAGGTGCAATGGGTACCTATTTTTTTATTTTTAAAGATATAACTAACCTTGTAAATCTTCTTTTTATGATGTTTAAACAAAAAGGAATCACAATAATATTCATCTGACCGAAATTCTCGGCCAATAAGACAACATTGCAAAATTATACATTCACATGCCAAACTGCGATTCAGACTGACAGAGTCGAAATTATTTAAATATTGTGGTCCAATGAAAAAAAAACATATAACTTAAAAATGCGCGGTTTGCAAAGATAGACTTAGCTAGATCGATTTTTATCCCCAAAACCTTTCATAAAAAATTTCATGGAAATATTTAAAGCCGTTTCTGTAATACTGATTATATATTATATACAAGAATTGCTTGTTTAAAGTATAATTATTATTGCTTGTTTAAAGTATAAGATATTTATTTATCAGGCTGCCTGCACTCTCGCGACGGCTGGGTGCGCGAGGAGGCGGGGCGTGCGCTTTCGCGCGTTGCGCGGCGTTGCGGCGCGGAGCCAAGCAAGGCGCTGCTGACGCACGTGTTCGCCGAGTACAACGGTGCCGGCGGGAAACTGACCTCCAGCGAGGACAAGATTGCCGTGCTCAATGTGAGTGTGATCAGGGATGTTGTAAATACATGGAACTAAACTATAGTAGCTTGTGAATATTGCCAGTGATAATATAGTTTAAAATATAATAATTAGGTGTAAGAATCATGTCATCAGACTTTAATATAATGTACGGTCGTCGAAAGATCAAGGGTAAAAAGTGGTACACCAGATATGTCGGCGACTGTGCAGTGTACATACACACTTTCACGTTCTAAGGAAATGATAAACTATTTATGGAAAAGGACGAATGTCGAAAGACATTGAGATCGTGGTCGTACTGTACTTTGTTTGGCCCTAACACACCAACAAAGTACTTGCTGCTTTGGGAGTGTAAAGGTGAGAGTTTGCGACTTTATCGTCGTTGCATCGCTACAAACAGTTTGGTAATTTAAACAATAGGCTACTTGACTCATATTTCATTTCATACATTGAAGGGGCATTTCCTTTAAAACGTGGCTTAGGAAAACGTATTTTAGCGATATCATAAATTAAAAACTTAATATTGATAAATAAAGTTGATTTAAAAATATGTATTTATGTGTTTTAATTTCTACTGATGAAACACCTCGAAGTTACTTCCGACAAGGATGTGACGACACAAACACACTAAACACATACGTGGCGGTTCTTAAAAAGTGTTAGTAAAAAGTGTAAGTTTTTAGGTTTCAAAATAATGTATATATTATATAAAATATATATTTGTATTGAAACAATTAGGAAACTTTTTAACCTACTGCAATGTGTATAACAAAACAATTTCCAGGGCGTAGGTTGCATGAGCGCGAGCGCGGACGCAAGCGCGCTGTGGGGCGTGGTGGCGACGCAGACCGCGCGCGTTCTTGATAGCGAGTCGCATGAGCGCACGCTCTGCGCCGCGCTGCTCGCGCTACAGCGCTGGGTCGCCGTGCTGCGCCAGCCGTTGCCCGCGGAGCTGCTCGATATGTACAAGGTGTGGTTGAGTAGAAAACTTGTAGAGTTTTTTATTGGCTTTTCGAAAAGCCTTGACGAGGTAGTCTAGAAAACAATTTAAATATTGGAGGACAGTAAAACTACCTATACAAATTTATGGACACGAATGACGTCACGACAGTTAAAAATAGAAATTAGATTTAACATTACTACTGAATTTATGAATATGATTGTTATAATTTAAAAAATACCAGTATGATGATTGTATTTTTTGCATTTTTCAGTTCACATTTATGTTGCCTTTCGGATTCTATACAAAATATTGTCTTTCCCGAACAGAAGACTATGACCGCCAAGAGCATGCCGACGGCGGTGCGCGTAGCTTACACGTCGCTAGTGTCCCACGCATTGCGGCACGGCGCACCGCCCACCGCCGCCGCGGCGCTGTCGCCGTCGCTTCTCGCTGCCGCCGACCGCGCCGCGCAGCAGCCGCACCAGGTAACCTTTATATTTGCCATAACCTATTTATATGTCGTAATAGTACACGTGAAATCTCCAGTATAAATGCAACGGGCGGAAGGCGAAGAAGGCAGTAAAATAAATTGACTTGAATTCAATAAATGTGGTGTAACATTACCATATTAATCATCTATTCATATCCATTTAGAGTTAAATATCAAAACATCACACTAAGGTAAAAAATTGTAATAATAATTTAAAAAAATTTGCTTGTAGCCGGCGAGCGAAGGTGTGTGCGCTCTGGCGGCGCTGGCGCAGCTGGGCGGGCCGGAAGCTGCCGCGCGCGCGCCGCTGCTGCTACAGGACCGCTCGCTCGCTGCCGCCACAGACGACGGTAACTACTTAATCCACACAAACAAATACCTATACAACCGTTGTAATGTTTACAAAAAGCTATTACGAAGCATTCGGGTACATGATTACTGCTCATATGGATACAATTAGACAGAAAAAGTTGTAATATTGAAAAAAAATCTAATGTGTTGAGATTTTTAAAAAATCCTTTTACTCCGCTAAACGCAAACTTGCTCATAAGTACATGGTAAATTAAAAAAAAAAGATTCAAAAAAATATGTATCTGACCGGTATTCGAACCTACCACATTCCGAATTTTCAATGAAAGCAAAAATTATACATAGTACGCATTCCAAACTGTCATCGGACTGACATAATAAAGTCGAAATTATTGATATATTGTTACACGTCGAAAGATAAAACATATACAGCTTATAAATGCGCAGTTTCCCAGGATACCTAGCTAGATTGATTTTTCTCCCTCAAAACTCTCTGCATACTAAATTTCAAGGTAATACTTGCAACCGTTTTCGAGAAACTGATTATATGTACAAGATTGTCTCGTTTAGAGTATAATAAAAAAGCGCTAAATCATGTGCCCGAAGACTTCCTAATTGCTTTTTGGAGACATTATAATATGTGTATAGTAAAAGTCAACTCATCACAAAATCTCGAAAACCGCTCGATGTATAAAGGTAAAATTTCATAGGTAGCTAGTTTAAAGTTAATAGGTGTCAAAAAAAATAATTAAAAGCACTCTAGATGTATAAAATGTGAAGCCAATGTTTGTACGGTAGAATACGATTTGACGAGAGCGACGCCGCGGGTAAAAGCTAGTTGCAAATAAATCTAAATTATAATTTTTTATTTACATCAAAAATTATTTGCATTCTGAGTCAGTAAAAGGACATATCTAGGGCAGTTTTCACACCTCTCTTTCTGAGACAATAAATCCTTTCTATCGTGTTACTAGGGAGTAGGAATTATAAGTAAGAGTATACTGATGTTATGTTGTTCACGATATTAGTTTTTTTTGCAACGATTTGAATACTTTAAGTACAGTAACAAATAAATATAGTAAACCGCGTTAAAATCCGTAAATTTTGTGAGTTGCTAATACAAATTTAAAAAAAGTTAGAAATCAATATATACAAACACTGATTTACTCTAACTGATCTCTAGTATAATTACCGGAATAGTAATAATTTTTGTCAACTGCCAAATGTTCTTGAAATGAAACGAGGAAGGTTACATTATGCTCATTTTGTTTAGTAAAATAATAAGTCCCGCCTTATGACTGCTATTTATTAAGTATTAAATAAAGATAAATTTATTTAAGTTACACACAATGCTTGTAGCGTACACAATGCTCGTAAGAAAGAATGCACAAAAACGTAAAACAGAAAATTATGCAGTCTATATCTGCCAGGCTTAAAATAATTAACAACTTTGCACAAGTTATTATTGAATAATATCAGAATAATTACAAGTGATTTCCACGTTACAATGTGCGATTTATCTTTTAAAGTAGCAATGTGAAGTCTCTATTGGATTCTACTAAGGACTTGTGTAATATTTATATTTGTGTTTCCATTTATAACAATCTGGAATATATACTTTTTTTTACATAATATCATTTTCGTGAGCTCCTTACATTTTAATTAAACTGTATGACGTCACCGTTGTAATTATGCTTGTTTATAAAACAAAATATTGTTAATGACGGAGTAACTTATAAACCAACAGACCTGGCACTCACTAAAGGGTCAATCCAATAATTTACTTGAAATTTATGTTCGCCCTTAAATATAATGTATAGGGAATTTAATATTGTTTTGTGAACTAACAACACGTAAAGAAGCTCACATCGGAGTAAGTTGGTAAGTTCGAATTGCTGCTATTCTGTGCCAAGTACAACACTAGTAGTCCAGTCAAAATAGATTAGATTTACTCGTACTGGTGGCGATCATCAGCTGAGATAGATTTTAATGGAATACACGCCTATAACTTTAAACATCTTTGAATTTATATTTTGAATTGTTAACATTATCTAAATTGGTTGGACTAGAAATATATTAGGAAACTTACAGTAAAATTGCATCTTTTTCACACGATTATACAATCTGTGTCATTTCTAATAGCGTGTGTGATCCTAGTAGTAAATAGTGCATGTAACTTGGCTCTAAGTGGCACTATAACATTTACCCCTTTATAGTCCTAATACAGGTGGTGTTGCTATGCAGAACCCTATTGGAAAATAACGACAGTGTTGCCAGTGAGCGAGGCTCGCAAATTTACAAAGCGTTTATACTCACCCTGCTGTCACCGGTCAAGTCGGTCCGAAGTGTGGCCCTCGAGGAGGTCAGATCGCTCCTCGCCGAGCAAAATAGAGCCGAAATAGCTAGAAATTTAGTGTTAAAATTGAACGAAGTGTTAGAGGAGGGCAAGATATTTGTGATGAAAGAGAAAACGCCGCCGGAGGATAAGGCCGATGTGACGGGGAAGATGATCCTAGACTGTGTTCAATCTCTCTGCTCGTTCAGAGGTAAAGTATTTTATTTTTTTAAGTATAAGGCCATACGCTGACTTACTTTATATCGAGCGACAGAGACAAAACATGCCACCAAGCTTTCTGACACTTATCACTAGATTGTGAAACATACCCTAAATAGTAATATTATAAGTAGGTATATGAAGATTATAACTGCTAGCTATCAACAAATAAATAGTGTGTATAAGAAATAGTTTCTGTGGAAAGTAATTAATTTGTTGGAAGTTTGTTTTTTTTTTATTTTTGGTATTTTATGCAACAATGTAGGCTATTTAAATAACCAGATTAATTGACTTTTAAAGTTTTAACGCTTTTAGATAATAGTCATTAATTTGTTCTAGACTATCCTACCAAAGATGCTGAGAGTCTAGCGATAGACGCGCTGCTGAGCTGTCACCACCCACTTGTGTCGGCCATCAGTAGGAACGCCTGGGTCAAGATTGTTGGCTACCTGAAACTGGAACCGCGGAAGTTGGTAGCCGTGTACGCTAACAACCTCAAGAACACTTACATAAGCGGTTTTGTGCCTGGTAATGAGGTAACTCCATTTCGTTTTTCCTTAATTATACCTCTTTTACTCAAAACTTGTTCTATGTATTTTTAAATAATCACATTTTTTTTAAGAAAAGGAAAAAGTAATGTCACTTGTGACAAAATGAATTAGGACTATGTGTTGTACAATATTGTATGGAGTTTAAAATAAAGTATTGAGTGAGTTAAGTTGTGGTTTCTACACTTACGAATCTCGGGCTTCGTTTGTATGACACCAAAAAAGGTGACGCTTCTCTCTTCTTTTGTAAAAGATTTTTTAGCGGCACAGCCATAACTTGGCGTAATGAATTATTTAATTATTGTATACGGAGTTACTGGCTATTTGCAAAAGATTGAGTACCGTTGCAGTCCACGCTTAGCGTATTCGATTGTACACAGAGCTACTGGCTAGTGGTGCGCACGCTGAGCGCGCTGGGCGATTCGGGGGGCGCGGGCGCGGCTGCGGCGACGACGGCGCTGGCGGCACTGCGGGCGCCCGAGCTGCTGGCGGTCGGCCGCGACGACTACTTCGTCTTCCGCACGCCGCCCCACGAGCTGTACGACAAGAGCGTCGTGCCTGGGTATACATACACACAGCTTCGACTAGAGTAAATAAAGCACGACGAGATATTTATAAATCACCTGCACTGAGGCGCTATTTTTTTTTTACTCCAGCAACACTACGAAAGGCTGGGATGTGATTGGTGTTGACATTAATAACATAATATAAATCATGTTCCGTGAATTTTTCGCAGCATGGCAAGGTTTTTTTTATATTTCTGGTGATGATAGGTACAAATTAATTCTATAATTACCAGTCAACCTATCGTTATGTAAACGCCTTGAAATTATTATGCCTGTACGCACGCTCACACGCACGCACGCAGTTTTGATCATGTGATCAAAAGAGCACTTAGAAATGGTATTATAGTACAAAAATGCCAACGACGCAAGACTTCATTTGATATAACTTACAAGTACCATCTGAAACTTAAATTGTATCGTTGAAATATAATATATTCAAATTGTATTTTTATTTTAGCAATGAAGATAGCAAGGAGATGAACCTTAAACGCGAGAGCAAAGCATACAGCTACAAAGAACAGTTGGAAGAGCTCCAATTGCGGCGGGAACTAGAGGAGAAGAGACAGAAAGAGGGAAAAGTCAAGGAGGTAAACATCACAAACATCTGCCTTACTTGGAGACTCACAAGTGCAGTTGTACTTGAAATATATATTACGTTTAATACGTAATTGATTGTGTTCAATAACATAATACATATAATATTATGAATTCCTATTTTGTAGGTCCAGCTCTCTGCTAAGCAGAAAGAGGCAATGAAACTGCAACTGGCGAAAGAGACCGTTATACGAGAGAGATTGACTGTTGTAAGTGTTCGTTATACTTTTATCTTTGTCAAAATATTTCTTTTTTTGCGCTTAACAGTATAATTATGCTAAAAATTGATTGAGACCTTCACCTCCGCCTCTTAAATCCCCTTTAGAAAATGAAACAGCTGCCTAATCATGAAGCCCATTCCCACTTGTCAGTTGAAGTTCATAAAAAGACAGCGGGGCCAAAGTGACGTTAGTGATTGGTGATGATATTCTACAGCTAAACGAGTCAGTGGAGCGTGCCGTGCGGCTGCTGGACGCGGTGGCGGCGGGCTCCCCCGCGGCGCTGGGCGCGTTTGCGCGACACGCCGTGCCCGCCGCGCTGGACGCGCTGCGCTCGCCCCTGGCTGCGCCTCACGTTGCGCCGCTGTACGTCCGCCTCGCCGCGACGCTGCTGCCTCACCACCGCTCCCTGTGCGACCACGTGGCGCGCACCACGCTCAGGTAGCCGGCGACAACTATATATTTGTTCAGTTTCAATTCAATCCAAGCGTAAACAAAAATATCAAATTCGACCAAATTAATGCGTCGAAGGTAGCACCAGATTAGATGCATAAATATAGTGTAAAGTGTTGGCATATCATATGTGCGCTATGTAACTCTATTTAATATGTCATACTATAACCTGGGTAATCCCCAGGCTGTACAAGCCGGCGTGCGACCTGGAGTTGGAGTGGGAGGAGGAGGAGCTGGCGGCGGCGACGGCGCGCACCGTCGCGCTGCTGCACGCCGCTACCGCTGACATGCCGCTCACCGCGCCCGGCTTCTGCTACGTGTTCCCGCTGCTCAAGAAAGGTAAAACCCACTGGGATATCATAGTGGTGTCACGAGAAAAATGTATCCTATCCTACTAATATTATGAATGTGAAAGTTTGTGAGGATAGATGGATGGATGTTTCTTACTCTTTCACGCAAAAACTACTGAACGGATTTTTATAACATTTGGTATGATAGTAGTTTCAGCTCTGGATTAACACGTAGGCTACATTTTTTCCCGAGAAAGTGTAGTGTGCCCGTGAGATACTGTATTTACGCGGTCCGAGCCGCGGTCAAAAGCTAGTAAAGCTATATAGAAGGTTGCCAATTCGGTTACAGCATTTGTTTACCTATCATTTTTGGTTTCTACCCACCTCTTGTCTATCAATACACGTAAAATTTACATAATCTACCTTCTGAATTCTATTATATATTTCAGGTCTGTCCGGCGGCGTGGTGAAGTGCCCAGAGGCGACGGTGCTGCAGGCGCTGGCGGTGGTGTCGCAGCACGCGGCGCTGCGGCCCTCCGTGCACGCCGCTCCCCCCGCACGCCCCGCGCGCGCCGTTGACCTACCCGACCCGCTATACCCGCCGCTCTTCCCCGTAGACCACATGTTCCGCCTGCTCATACATCTTATAGGTATGTTTAGCCTTTCGAATATATAAATACTGCAATGGCAGAGACAGACCAATTTCCTGTTTTGAAGGTGATCGGTTTGAATCTTGCCGAGGGAAGCAATAGGCTACTTGACTCATATTTAATTTCATGTAAGTCAGTCAGTGTCGTGCGTTGAGCGCTATAGAACGGTCGCGCTCCGCATTACACACGAATAATTGTTTGCGAGTCGCGCGGCTGCGCCGCTGCACGTGCACCATGGCGTTGGTGGCCAACGAGTTGCTGGCGTTCATTCAGCACGCCATCGACACTATGGACGAGGTCAGTCAGCATCATGCAGATATGCAAATCTTCCTTCACACGCGAGGAGATTTGCACGGGCAAGCAGCTGCTCTACGAGACGCTCGGCCAGAGCGCGAACATGCCATCACGGAGGCGAGATGGCGGCGAACGAAGCCTGCAGGACATCATCTCCCTGCTGAAGCAAATGGATCCAGATGACGTGTCGGCCTTTGTGGTGAAGGACAAGCTACCGGTGGTGAGAGTGCTGATGCATCTTTTGTCGACCTTCGAGGTGGAGGAGTTCTGGCCGACGGGTGTGGTCTACCGGAGGTTCCGGGGGAGACTGGAACGAAGCGCCCATCACGTCGCCGACAACACGTGATAAAGTGTAGTTTAAGCATATAAGAATATGTATGTTAGTCTGTAAGGTATTTACAGCATGGGCCTATGCCGCCCGAAATAACGTTATTTAATTTTTTATTTAATTGTTGATTGTGTGGTGGTGGTGTTTGCACGGTCTTGTTTCTGAGTGTACGTATAAGCAGTGTAGGAGGAGTAAGATGCTTTATTTATTTTTATTTATTAATAAGATTTACCAACGATTACTACTAGTTACATTTTTATATAAATTCTATTACATTAATGTTGGACGTATCACAATCACTTAAAGGTAAATACAGCATGCACTAACCAAACAACAAAAATGTCACAATCATCTGCTGTTCATGTGTTTCTTAAAAATAACAAGTTAGTTCTACTTCCAATCAATATACTGAGTACAGCAACATATTCAGATAAAAATAATTACCAGGAAAAAAAATACATATTTTATTGTTTTTGTGTGGATTGAGATGTTAAGTGTGTGGTGCGTAGTGTGTGTTTGTATGATGACTGATATACAATGTGTGCAAGTGTGCGAAAGTGTTTAGTGTTAGCTTGCGTACGCCTTAGCCATATAGTCAAGCACTGTTTTTTTGACCTTGTTAAGAGGTTCCGACCAAATGTCTACTAGGTCACTAACATCATTCACAGCCTTACACACTTACACATGGGGAGTTCACACCGAGCACAGTTCTCCGCAGTGGCGGACAGAGCGGAGTGATCGGGTAACGCATAATTCTTCTAGGAGCCCCGAAAATAAAAAAAGGCTAGTGTTTGTGCACAGTCTATTTCATTATTTAAAATTTTGTATCCAAAAACTGTGTCATTTAGACGCCTCCTGTCTTCTAAAGAAATCATCTTAAAATGGGCTAATTTACTTTTGTAGGATATCAATGTTTTTGCGTTACCCGTAGAATAAGCCAGATGCCAAAGAAAACGTTTTTGTATACGTTCTATACGTAAGCAATGTGTGGCAAAATGCGGACGACAAACCACGCTATTAAATTCAAGTATGCTCCTGACTAGGCCGTAATAAAGCAAGACCTTAGTTCCAATTTGCTTATAGACTTTACAGTTTCTCATAACAAATCCTAACATTTTGGAACCTTTGCTTATAATACTTTCAATATGCGGTATAAATGTTAATTTGCTATCGAAAATAACATCAAGGTCGCGAATTAAATGATCTACTTTAAATTTTTCATTTTTTATTAAGTATTCAGATATTATAAGATTACTTTTCCTTGTGTAAGTCACGTGATGGCATTTCTTAGAATTTAAATGCATATTATTTAATTTACACCAGCGGACAAGTCTAGTAAGATCACTTTGTAAGTGCATTATATCCTCCTTAGATTTGATAGTTCTTAGAAATTTAAGATCATCCGCATACATAAATACTTTAGAGTAAATAAAACCCAGGTAAATATCATTTATAAAATAATTGAATAAAATGGGACCCAAAATCGAGCCTTGTGGGACACCAGAATGTACGTTGAGCACGCAAGATCTAAAACCATTAACCAAAAAGTACGTTGGTACAAATAAGACTATCCATTTAAGTATCGTACCAGTAAAGCCGTATGATTGTATCTTATTGATTAAAATTTTATGGCAAACTTTATCAAAGGCCTTACTGAAGTCAGTATATATCACATCCGCTTGGTAATCAACCGATTTTGTAATAAAATCAGTAAAAGGAACCAAATTAGACATAGTAGATTGTGAGGCAGAGAAACCGTGCTGTTGTTCATTCAGGTAAGTTTTAAGATGATTTTTTATATATGGACAAATTAAAAAACTTTAGCGAATACCGATAGGATCGAAATAGGTCTGTAATTAGAAATTAAATCCAACACAGGAACACTACAGTACAAGAACTACTTTTGCCGTTTTCCAAATATCCGGAAAAGTACCAGATTTAAGCGATTTGTTTAGAATTATAAAAAGTGGTAGGGCTAGTTCTAAAGGTGCAAGATTTAACAAAAATAGGCGGGATCCCATCTGGACCAGCTCCTTTTGTGCTATCTAAATGTTTTAACTTATAAAGTAAGTCATCGAAACGTATACTTTTAACTATTAAACTAGATCTACAATTATACATTTGTGTTAGGTAATCTGACGTGATGAAATTTACTTTTTGATCTGTTTGTGTTTTTTGTGTCTACGATTAGACCGAACAAAATTGTTCAGCAAATAATTAACAAATTTTTGTACCATCAGATGTAATTGTAATACCATCCGTTAATGAAGGAGGATAGGAACTAGTTCCACCACGTCTGGCTTTTATGTGACTCCAAAAGAGCTTAGGATTTTTCTGCAATTCTTTCTCTATTTTAGTGTTATAATCATTATAACAATTTTTTGATAAATCATTGCAACGTTTGCTAATTAATTTAAGTTCAATAGCATCCCTAGGATTTTTATAGTTTCGGTATCTTAATCTTAATTTGTTTTTTTCTTTTAACAATCTTATAAGTGCCTTATTAAACCATGGTGGGTATTTGCGTTTCTTAGTTGTCTTTGTAGGTAAATATATTTTTATAGCATTATTAACTATTTTGTAAAAAATCTCCACCATCTCATTTACATTTTTATTTTGCTCTAATAAGTTTGTCCAATTTTTTGTAACTAAGTAATTTTTTAATGTTTTGTAATCTGCAGTGTAAAAATTTGTTATGTTTTCTGGTGTTTTATTGTATAATGTATGGTAGTCGATCATCATTATATATTTTGCTCAAAGCTATATCTAAAGCAGGGTGATAAACATCAACATTACTGATTGAACTTAAATATTCATTCACTTCACACGGCTTAAGTTAGTTAAAACTAAATCTAGCACTCGACCTATAGAATTTTCTACAAAATTACATTGAAGAAGATTATTACAGTTAAGTAAATCAATCATTACTTGACCACAAGCATTTAGTTTGTTACTTCCATCTGGCATATTCCAATTTATATGGCCAAGATTGAAATCACCTACTATTAGTACATGTGAGTCACTCATTTCTTCTACAATTTTGTTACAATTTTTAGTAAAGCTATCTAGATTGTTCAATTTTACAAGTGGTGGCAGGTAAACTGCACAAAGAGCTAGACGACGAGTGGTACATGTTACATATACTTCTATTATTATCCTCACAATTGCTTTCCCATTGCCTTAGATTTAATTTCCTTCTTAACTGCAATCAGTAATCCTCCGCCATCAGTCTTCTGCGTGGAACTAGTGATTTCCCTGTCACGTCTATAAACAACGTACCTATCGTCGAATATCTCACTGCTCAGCACTGAACTATTGAGCCATGTCTCAGACAGAATTATTATGTCATAATTACTACACAAAATATTTTTAAATACATTATGAGTTTTGGATCTTAAGCCACGACAATTCTGATAGAAAATATTTAAATTACTGAATTTAGAAGAATTTATATTCCTTATGCATGATGCCTTACGAAAATAGGTATGTTTAATGTAAATTGGCTAGTGTATCTAGGTTTACGCATGCTTATGCATGCACTCACACATTTGCTTGCAGGTTGTGGGCTAATTTCGCGGAATATTGCTAGATATAATATAAAATTAAATTGCGGTTAATCGATAAGTCTGAGAATAAGTCGTAAACTATTAACTAACTTAACTAGTAGCCAAACGTTAGCTAGTATTAATATAATATTATGATGCTTCAGAGAGCAGTGGTGGGCGCGTGGCGGCGGCGTGCACGGCGGCGCTGCTGGACACGGCGGCGTGCGCTGCACGCGCTCCTCTTGCCGCTCCGGACGTCACGTGCTTGCTCGACGCGCTTCAGAGCCCCGCCGATGTAAGTCGACTTGCGTGCCGCCCAGCAGTCCAGCCAGCCTAGCCCAGCCCAGTATAAGCAGATTTACACTCTATTAAACCTTGTCGGCCAATGATTTCAAAACTAAGGTTATGGCGTACATTTGGCAGAATAAATATTCATACAAGAAAAAGTTTCGACATCTTGATTTCACCATACCTCAAATGTCAAAATGGCCCCAAACAACCCCCCAAAAGTGGGGCCATTTAAGTAGAGACAGTTTTTGCCTCGTACACTATCAGTTTAAAATTACGATCTTGTAACAGTATGGGAATGATAATGTTTGTATGTGCAGGTGGTGCGCGACGCGGCGCTGCGTGCGCTGCTGCTGCTGGTGGAGCGCCTGCCGCCGTTCTTCGACGACGAGGAGTTTGCGCTCGACCTCACCATGCGCCTGTACATCGTAACCTTCGATATTTCCGATGATAACAGGTAAATAAAGATAAACAATGGCTATTATTGTTAGCTTATGTTTCCTTCATGCATTTTGTTTTTATCAATCTACAGTAAATTATATATAAACAAGCAATAAATTAAGTGGCGGCGGCTACTACCGATAACATCAACAGAACATACAGTAAATATTTTATTTGCATTCGACATTTTTCAATAAGTTCTATTTTATCAGGAAGCTGGCAGAGTCTCTATGGGCGGGTATTCCCGAGGCGGAGGCGGTGGTGTGTCGCGCGGGCGGGGCGCTGCGTGCGTTGTTGCTGCGGCAGGTGCAACACCCGGCCGAGCCGCTGCAGCGCGCCGCCGCGGCCGCGCTCGCCGCCCTCGCCGCCCGCGCGCCCTGCCCCGCCGATGCGGTCGACGCGCTGCTGCTGCAGCTGCACGAGATATACGAGGATAAGCTACCGGTCGGTATAAACTTATAACTCGATCAAATACTTAATTGAATGGAGTTAATAAAAAATTATAATATGTTAGATAACGGTTTTTTATAATATTGTAAAAAATGTCGTTCAAAATTATTATATTATGCACTCAGCCGTGTTTGTCGTCGGCGCGATGGCAGAAGGCAACAGCAAAATACTGATCGTCTTTTTATGACCCTTAGTATAGCGCCGACGTACACAGACTCGGAGAAGCATTATTTTTCTGTCAACAGAGTTAACTCGTCACGTCGACAAAAATAAGTCTGTGTAAAATGGCATTTTTATTTGGCTTGCATTATAATTTATTTTGATATTCCTTCTAAGCTGATCCCGGCTAAGCTGGACCAGTTCGGTCACGAGTGCGCGGCGGCGGTGGACGCGTGGAGCGAGCGGCGCGGCGTGGCGCTGGCGCTGCGGGCGCTGGCCCCTGCGACACGAGCGGACGCCGTGCCCGAGGCCATGCGCTTCTTTGTGCGCCGCGGTCTGGCCGACCGCAGTGAGGTAGGAAATGAAAATGCTTTCCCGCTCACGCGTGAATGCGTGAGAGTGGTGAAGTCTGAAGCCCAATTCTCATAATTATATTCTATTTAATTTCGTTTCGGCTAACAAACTGAGTACTGGCTCGCGCATGGGAGCGGGACAACATGTAAATCCAAATGACATTTAACGGATAATAATTACTAGAAATGCGCTGATATCAGCTTGGCATCACAGGTACGACGGCTGCGGTAGACAGTAGTCACCTTGACTTTGAAACTAACACAAGCTTCTGGCATAATTGAATCGCGCCTCTAACCGTATGAAGTTTCATAATCCGACTGCGAATAATTAGGCGGTGCGCGCGGACATGCTGAGCGCGGCGATGGCGCTGGTGGAGCTCCACGGGGCGAGCACTCTGGGCTCGCAGCTGCCCGTATTTGAGCAGTTCCTGGACACGGCGCCTAAGTCGGGCGGCTTCGACGCCGTGCGCCAGAGCGTGGTGCTGCTGGTGGGCAGCCTGGCGCGCCACTTGCCGCCCGGCGATGCGCGCGTGCGCCCCATCGCGCTGCGTCTCGTCGCCGCGCTGTCCACGCCCAGTCAGCAGGTGAAGAATTTACAGAATTAGCCTAAATTTTGTCGCGATAGCGCGCAGCGGCCATATTTGGATGGCCCGTTGTGCTCTGTGCCTTATACTGTCAACGAACTACTTCCATTGTTTTTGGCCGGATAGTGCGACCGATCGTTAGCGATCCGTCGCACGTATATCAAGCCGGGTCATATTACATAACTATATTATATAACTCAAAGCAATAGCCATAGTATCCAATTGCTATCAGGTGCAAGAAGCGGTGAGCAACTGCCTGCCGCACCTGGTGACGTCGCCGGCGCTGGAGGAGGAGGTGCCCGCCATCGTGAACAAGCTGATGAAGCAGCTGCTCACTGCCGAGAAGTACGGGGACAGGAAGGTAAGGTTTTCGTGGCTAAATAGCCACAACATAGGTTATAGGCCATAGGTTACAATGATGGCATGCATATTTGCTGTCCCATAACAGATAAATGCTACTTTCTATCTTTCTTGTGATATTTTTTTCTTCCAGCAATCCACATCTCGATCCGTGATACTCTATACTGCGTACGACATAAATATGTTATTCCTGGATTACGATCCATGCATCGTGATAAAATAAATCGAGCGTGTAGCATTCGCCTATAAGTATGTTGCCAGATATTTTAAATAAATCCAGAGAAACACAACGCAAGCGATGCTGGGAGCCTTCATAAATATAATTTTTGGTTGGGTTGGTAAAAAGGCTTTTAACATGGACCACTAATCGAACGCCAACGTCCCACTGATCCCTATCAGCCCTCTTTCTTCAATATAAGTAGGATTATTATTTTTTACTATATTAGGCTAGTTTAACGCTTTGGCTTACTAGCAGACCCAATAAAATTATGTTAATTATTGTGGTATAGGGAGCAGCGTACGGCATCGCCGGTATCGTGAAGGGACTGGGCATACTGTCGCTCAAGCAGCTGGACGTCATGGGCAAGCTCACCGACGCTATACAGGAGAAGAAGAACTACAAGTACAGAGAAGGTGGGTCTCTATTGACTATAATTTAGTTATCTTTTGGTTACGACTTCGTTCTCATAGAATGCCAAGCTGCAGTCAATGTAAGAGCCCAACATTTTAACAAAACCTTTACATCTTTTCTGAAAATGTAATTCAACTTCTGGCGAACATACTGTGCTATAATTATTGTGTAAGGTTGGCAACAACACGTACTACTAATTTATTCAGCAATGAAAAATACTACTACACAGCGCATCCAAGTTTCTAATGTCTTGTTTTCCATACATACTTTGTCATTTTCAAAGAAAGACGACGATTGCCGAGCAACTGACGTTAGAACATTAGCAACGTGGTGTTACCGTACATATCTAATAGTCTGATAATAGTCAAAGTCAAAGTCAAATTTTTTTATTCAAAATAGGTATTTTTATACACTTTCTGAACGTCGATCTACATGATGCCTACTACCGGTTCGGGAACTACTAACTGGCCCGGCGCCCGGCGAGAAGAATCGGCGTAAGAAACCTTTAAACGAATTCTTTACTTTACTAAGTCTAGTCACTGGTACATCAAGCTTATGCTTATTTCGGGTATTTCTTTTGTGGTTGTCACTTTTCTTTTTGAATAGGTTTAAATTTTTTTTAACGTATAATACATTTGATAGAACATACTGAGAAGCTACAGTTAGGATTCCAGTTTCTTTAAACTTCTCTCGTAATGACGTGTTGGGGGCCAGCTTGTAGATTGCCCTAACAGCTCGCTTCTGCAGCACAAATATAGTATTTATATCGGCAGCATTTCCCTACAGTAGAATGCCATAGGAATTTATACTGTGGAAGTAACTAAAATATACAAGTCTTGCTGTGTTTTCGTCTAAAAATTGTCTTATCTTACTTACTGCAAATGCTGCTGAACTGAGTATGTCGGCCAACCCAGCAATATGAAGGCCCCACTGTAGTTTTGCGTCTAAAGTTATACCTAAAAAGACAGCTGTATCTACTAGTTCCATACCTTTTCCATTCAATAGAACATTGGTTTTAGTTTGCCTTACATTTGGCAACGTGAACTTTATACATTTAGTTTTTTTGCTATTTAACAAAAGATTATTAGCACTAAACCTATACTATTTTTGAGAGAGCATTATTTACTTCGTCATAGCCTGAGTTTTGGCGATTAATATTAAAAGAAAGTGACGTGTCATCGGCAAATAAGACTATCCCGTTTTTTCCAATAATAAGGTATGGTAGGTCATTTATATAGACCAGAAAAAGAAAGGGTCCTAAAATGGATCCTTGTGGGACCCATCTTAATTTTGGTATCTGTGGATATTTTTCCATTTATCTCAACCCTCTGATTCCTATTTGATAAGTAAGATTTTAAGAGGACGAGTGCTGGTTATTCCATAGTGGCATAGTTTCCTGATCAACGTTGTGTGCTGCACGCAATCAAATGCCTTAGAGAGATCGCAAAAAACTCCTAGAGCATCCTGCGACCCCTCCCAAGCATCAAAAATATAATTAATCAGATCAACGCCAGCAGCTGTTGTAGAGCGATCCTTCGTAAAACCAAATTGTTTATTATGTAAAATGTTATTTATATTAAAGTGTGCTAGTAACTGAGTAAGTATTATTTTTTCATATATTTTACTTAGTGTTGGTAAAATAGATATAGGTCGGAAGTTAGATGGATCCGACTTACTACCAGACTTAAACAGAGGTAAAACTTTACTATGTTTCATTACATCAGGAAATACGCCACTTTTTATACAATCATTAAAAATAGTTGCTAAGGTGCGATAATATCGATTATAGATTTAATAACTTTCATTGATAGGCCCCATAAATCTGCAGTATTCTTAATATTTAATAAATAATTTTTTTTAATAATGTCTTGCGGTCCTATTTATTTAAATCTAAATTTGATTTCACACTCTTTTACATTATCTTTAAGAAGTAATTCAGCGTCAGCAGGAGAGGCATACAAATTTTTGGTAGTTGAAACTGGAATGTCAGCAAAGAATTTCTCAAAAGCATTTGCAACTTCACTGTCGGATTTAATTATTTTATTATCTATATTCAATTTAAAATATGTGTTGCGGCTGGTGACTCTTCCAGTTTCATTTGCAATTATTTGCCAAGTTGTTTTAATCTTATTTTTCGAATTCTTAATTTAATTTCTAATGTGAATAAAATTTGCTGCAGAGCAAACTTGCTTAAAAGTTTTTGAATATAACCTTACATAATTTTTAAATTCTTCACTTTGATTCATTGTTCTTTCATTATAAAGTTCATACAATATTAATCTACTTTTTAAAATACCTGCTGTTGCCCATTCGCTGAATTTACTTATATTGTTTGTTCTCACTGTCTTAGGGGGTGAAAATAGTATCAAATTTATGTTTTATTAATTTAAACAGTTTACCAAACGACATATCCGGGCTACTATGATGCTCTAAATGTCCAATATTAGCTATAATTTCACCTCTAAACTTCTCAATATATTTGGCATTTATTGGTATACATGTGTTTCTGTTCTCGTGAAATTGTTTGCAATTATTATCTATAGGGAAAATGGCCCGCTGTCCACAGTGATCAGAGCTTAGTATGTTAATGACTTCTTTTTGTAATGGATCTATGTTGGTAAAAATGTTATCGATACATGTAGCAGAGCTATCACTGATCCTTGTTGGTTCAAAGAATAAATGAGTTAAGTTATATGATTTTAACAATGAAGAAAATCTAACCGTGGTGGAATTACTTTCTAAAATATTTATATTTAAATCACCACACAATAATATATGTTTGTTAGATACACTTATCTTAGTTAGTAACGTTTCCATTTTTTTTTCAAATGAATCATATAACCCTAAAGGAGGCCTGTATACGCTAACAAATAATTATAGATATTAATAATTTGTTTGCAGAGATTTATTTAGAATTCTAAGCGTTTTTATTATAGAAAATTTGAATTACCTTGACAGCTGATCGCCGTTGACGTAAGGCACTAACTTTAAATTGCTGATTACACAAATAAACTTGTTCACAGCACTGATACTTATTATTTGTCTTATTACTAACACTTAAAATAATAATAGGTCTTTACCTATGAAATTGCCGTTCTGCAGTACTGGCCATTTCAAATCAAAATAATTTTTGTTTGGCTAAGAATTCTAATTTCAAATTAATATTATTTTAAAAACATGCAATTCTTTTTCCAAAAGTAGTCATTTGTTTATTGATTAGTGTTACATTTTCATCGCATTTCAATCTTTTTCGTCATCATGGGTACGTTAAAAATTCGAGTAATTATGGAATATGAGTACCGTCGTGGCAGCAACGCGGCACAAGCGGCACGCAACATCAACGACGTTTACAGAGCTAAGACTACAAACCAACGTACCACCTGTTATTGGTTTGCTCGCTTCCGTTTTGGAAATTTCGACCTGAAAAATGAACCTCGCGGTCGTCCGAAGACTTTGGTCGACAATGACGAATTAAAGGCGATTGTGGAAGCTGATGATACACAATCTACGGCTGAATTAGCAGCAGCTTTCGACGTTAGCGTCAAAACAATATTGGTCCATTTGCGTCAAATTGGCAAGGTAAAAAATCTTGACAAATGGGTGCCCCACGAACTCAATGATCGCCAGCGCGAAGTACGCGTCGAGACGTGCCTTGCACTGCTCAACAGACACACAAATGAAGGAATTTTGAACCGCATTGTTACCTGCGATGAAAAATGGATTCTGTTTGATAACCGCAAGCGCTCAGCAAGTTGTTTGGATCCTGGTTCAGCACCTAAACAATGCCCTAAATGAAAACTTACCCCTAGAAAAGTGATGGTCACTGTTTGGTGGTCTAGCGCCGGTGTGATTTATCACAGCTTCTTACCAAACGGGGTGAGCATTACTGCAGATGTGTACTGTGAAGAACTGAACACAATGATGGAGAAGCTGGCACATCTCCAACCAGAATTGGTCAATCGCTCGTCTCCGTTGCTCCTGCACGACAACGCGCGACCTCATACTGCACAGCATACGGTCTCCAAGTTGCAAGAACTGGAGTTGGAAGCTCTCCATCATCCGCCCTACTCACCAGACCTTGCGCCTACAGACTACTACTTTTTCCAGAATTTGGATAACTTCTTGGCGGGAAAAAAATTCAATACCCGAGAGGCAGTACAAAATGCCCTTGAAGAATTTGTTGCCTCCCGTCCATTTGATTTATTTAACAAGGGCATCAATAAACTGCCACTGCGTTGGCAAAGATGCATTAATTGCATGGGTGATTACTTCGATTAATACAAATAAAAAATACATGAAAAAAATTCGTTTAAATTTTTTCATACAAAACGGCAATTTCATAGGTAAATACCTAATATAATCATCAAACGATTTGAGATAATTATAGTAAAATTATAAATAATTTTCAATTTTTTAGTCGGGAGACTACAATGTCATGTTAACGGTAGGGTTGCCAGCAGGAAAAAAATAAACTACTGAAGTCGATGAAGCCGATATTACAATAAGAACCATCCATAGGTCGCTGGTTCACATCAGGCATAGTCGAAGGACCATGTTGGGACGTTGGGAGATTATAGAAATGAAAAAAGATGTGCTGACTCAAAATACGTGTATTAATCCTATTTCTATGACGAATGTTAAAAAAAACATGGGAGCTCGGAACAACTTCTCTCTTCAACTTGGAAGCATTGCTATTGCATTGCTTCTGGCGTTTCCGAACAATATAAAAACATTTATTCGACAAAATACATACATAGATTTAAACATAACACAAGATAAAATTAACATAAAACAAAAAAAACAAAACATAGATATTACACAATATAAAAAATAAAAAATATAACGCATACCAAGATGCGCGCAATCGGAAGGTAGGTAGTGTAATGTCCTAGATATTGCCGAGAAGGACACCACTCAGGCGTATCAGCGCGGCGTGAACACCACAGTGCCTGGTATTATGTGGTTCCATTTACTTTGTCATTTGAAGTACAGTTTTATCTCTTTTCTATCCGCAGGCGCGCTGTTCGGTTTCGAGATGCTGTGTCACAAGCTAGGCCGGCTGTTCGAGCCGTATGTGGTGCACGTGCTGCCCCACCTGCTGCTGTGCTTCGGCGACGGCTCGCAGTACGTGCGCGCCGCCGCCGACGACACCGCCAAGCTCATCATGAGCAAGCTCAGCGCGCACGGCGTCAAGCTCGTGCTGCCCGCGCTGCTGCACGCGCTGCAAGACGACAACTGGCGGACCAAGGCCGGTGGGTGTACTCAGGCTATAAATAATTACGTGTTAGTGATGTTCCGTATATACGGATAGCTGCGGATCCGCACTGATATTCGGATATCCACGGTTTTTTTAAAGATTTGTATCCGCGGATATTGACACTAAATATCCGCGGATTTGCATTTTTAACGATTTGACACATCACTTTTACCTACAGAAGATATTTTCTTGAAAAAAACGCAGAAAAAAAGAGAGCTTATGAAAGACAAACATAACTTCTCGAAATAACTACAACGCATTGACTCCGTCTCGATTTAATTTTCAACTCTCCATTTTGCTTGACTGATATTTAACAAAATGGTAAACTATCGATATAATCGCAGGTTCGATCGAGCTGCTAGGTGCGATGGCGTACTGCGCGCCCAAGCAGCTGTCGTCGTGCCTGCCGTCCATCGTGCCCAAGCTGATCGAGGTGCTGAGTGACTCGCACATGCGCGTGCAGGAGGCAGCGGCCGAGGCGCTCAAGGTCATCGGCTCCGTCATCCGCAACCCCGAGATACAAGGTGCGTGCTGCTGATGATGATGGTCGGATGAGAATTGCAAATTACACTGGCCTACAAAAAAAATCTCTCCTTTGTTTTCATGCGTGATAACATCGGACGTTGGAGCACCGGAACTTAACAATCAGCGCATATATTTTTAAAATAAAGCTCATTTCTTTTCATCAGTTCCATCGATTTCCATACAAATTTATTTTCTCTTATAATATAAAATACATAGAGTACACCTAAAATCCTAAACCAAAATATATTAGCTTTGTGCACAACTGCCAAAAATATTTAGAAATAAAGAACCATACAAATAAACATTTTAAACAATTAGACAAGTTTTCACTCAAGTGCAGTTGAGTACAACAATAAAAATCTCTTCAGACACTTTCCGAATTTCTCTAACGACTCTCCAAAATTTATTTTGTATCTATAGAGACTGTTTATGACTTTAATGCGTAAAACGAATTAAAATATGTATATTTAACGATATGGGAAGAATTTAAACCCTTAATTTGTAATATTTTGGAAATAAAAATCATAATATCACAAAATATAGATTTGATAAAAATTGGCCAATAGGAACAGATTCAGAGCATAAAAATCTTCACATTAAAAACATAACACATTTATCAAAATAAATTTTCCCATTTTATAAGGCGAGCATTACACGGTCATACAAACGTGTATAATTTATCACTGCTATTTTAACCAAGCATTCTTCCAACAGCCATCGTGCCCGTTCTCCTGCAAGCTCTACAGGACCCGTCGAACAAGACGTCTGCCTGCCTGCAGACGCTACTCGACACGAAGTTCGTGCACTTCATCGACGCGCCGTCCCTCGCGCTCATAATGCCGGTCGTGCAGCGCGCGTTCCTCGACCGCAGCACCGACACGCGCAAAATGGCGGCGCAGATTATAGGGAACATGTACTCGTTAACTGATCAGAAGGACCTCACGCCGTACCTTCCAAGTATTATACCGGGTTTGAAGAGCTCGCTATTGGATCCGGTGCCGGAGGTAAAAAGCTGTGTGTAAAGTAGAATACAGTTTATGTAGGAGTATTTTGAGATGTAAACACTAAAATTTTGAAGCGCACGCGAAATGTTCCTATATGAAAAGAAACTTTTAACGTTTTATAAACGATACATAGAATGTATTATCATGTTTCAGATTTACACACTTATAAATGGCACACATTAAACATAGGCCAGTGGTCTCTACTCTTTGCCAGCTTCTATACTTTGACGCCGCAACACTGCGTTGCGACAACGCATCGCAAAAATAGCATCCGACAGGCATTCTGTATTGTATTCTAAATACCGCATAGTATTGGATGGCTTGTCGACCTAACTTTCGCGTTGCGTTGTCGCAACGCAGTATTGTCACCATGCCCATTGAGGCTGGCAGTTATTCCTTAAGAGTCTATAGGAAACTGCCGAGAGTAAAACTCAAACTCAACCTTGCTTATATGAGACCTTAGAAAGAAAATACTATACATATAGGTACGCTCCGTCTCCGCGCGAGCGCTCGGCGCGATGGTGAAGGGAATGGGCGAGAGCAGCTTCGAGGAGCTGCTGCCGTGGCTGATGCACACGCTCACCTCGGAGAGCAGCAGCGTGGACCGCTCCGGCGCCGCGCAAGGCCTGTCCGAGGTCGTCGCCGGCCTCGGAGTGCAGAAACTGCACAAGATCATGCCAGGTACGGAAGAAAAATCACACGTTTACTAATCAAAAAAGCAACTGCTGAGTAGATTATAATGAAATTCAACATTTCAACAGTTTATTTGTTGTGTAGAATATTTCAGCTGCTTTGTTATGAATAATATCATTTATTTTTTACCATCGCATCACACGTACACTTTGACATAATCTGTTGCTGTCATATTCCAATTTAAGTTAAAATTATGATGTTAAAACAAATTAAATGTGTACGGGGGTTTGGTGTCCGTACAGAAGTAAAAGACAAGTTAAGCTCAATAGGTTCATTGAACACTTAACTTATACTAAATGGTAAAATGGTGAAATGGTCAAGAGTGCACGCGAACCGATTGGCGGCTTGACGCGAACTGGTTCAAAATATTTAATTAGTAAGTCGCGTGGCGACGTACACGCTGACAGTGTGATACGTGACGTGACGATGTACGGTACAGTCGACACGCTGTTGACCGTACAAAATGTTTATTTAATCAAAAATTAATTGCTAAAATTTATTGTATTTGCTACGGAATAAATAAAGCTATAAAAATACTAATGAAAAGTAATGGACATAAGGCATTGTACGAGGGCTGATTGATAAGTTTCCGAAACGACAAAGAAAAACTTCAAAAATCTATTTAAAATAAATTTATTTCTCAACGTAGTTTCCTTCTACCTTGATGCATTTAGTCCAGCGCTTCTCCAATGCCGTTACACCAGTTCGATAAAATGTTTTCTCCAACCCCTCAAAATACTCGTCCACGGCAACAATGACTTCTTCATTTGATGAAAATCTCTGGCCACCTAACCATTTCTTCAGGTTTGGGAATAAGTGGAAGTCGCCCGGGGCCAGATCCGGGGAATTGGGTGGATGCGGTAGCAATTCGAACCGCAATTCATGGAGTTTGGCGACTGCAACCATTGACGTGTGTGCAGGTGCGTTATCACGGTGGAACAAATTTTTTTTCTTGGCCAAATGTGGTCGTTTCTTCTGGATTTCTTCACTTAATTTTTGCAGCAAGCTTGCGTAGTACTCTCCATTTATCGTTTTTCCTTTTTGCAGATAATCCACTAAAATAATCCCTCGAGCATACCAAAAAACAGTCGCCATCTCTTTGCCGGCCGACAAAACCGTTTTTGCTTTCTTCGGCGCAGGTTTTCCGCTCTCAGTCCACTGCTTAGATTGTTCTTTTGTCTCGGGAGTATGATGATGTATCCAGGTTTTATCGACTGTTACATAACGCCGCAAAAACTCATTAGGATCTCGGTTAAACAGCGCCAAACACTCCGATGAATCGTCCACTCGACGTTGCTTTTGGTCTACAGTGAGCAAACGCGGCACCCATCGCGCGCAAAGCTTTTTCATTCCCAAATGTTGGTGCAAAATATTAAAAACGCGTTCAGATGAAATGCTCACCATCTCTGCTATCTCTCGCAACTTTAAGCGCCGATCATTCAATACAATTTTGTGAATTTTTTTGATCATGTCCGGATTCGAGACTTCATTTGGACGGCCAGACCTGTGGGCGTCTTCGCAGCTCTGTCTTCCACGTTTAAAATCAGTTATCCAGGTGTGAATTGTACTCAATGCAGGAGCAGAATTACCTGAAACACTGTCTAGCTTGGTTTTAATCTGGGTTGCTGTTTTCTCTTTTAAAACGTAAAACTTTATCACCGCACGAATTTCGTTTCTTTCCATTGTTAAGAAAATTTACGACAGAGAAAGTTCTACGTCCTCTCAAACAAATTCCATCAGTTCGATTAAATTCAAATTTGGCATTCTATTTTCAAAAAGATGCCAGAATATAATGTAATATTCCTTTTTTGCGTATCATTTTTTTAAGTTCGTCGTTTCGGCCAGTTATCAATCAGCCCAGGTATGTGATGTCAAAATATTACTCTTCATTGGACTGTTAACGGTTATTCAGACATAATCGCGACGGCGGAACGCCAGGACATCGCGCCGCACGTGAAGGACGGCTACATCATGATGTTCATCTACATGCCCGGCGCCTTCACGGACGAGTTCACGCCATACATCGGCCAGATCATCAACCCCATCCTGCAAGCTTTGGCCGACGAGAACGAGTACGTCAGGGAGACCGCCCTGCGTGCAGGACAACGGATCGTGACCCTTTACGCCGAGTCCGCTATAGCACTCCTACTGCCGGAGCTAGAAAAAGGATTGTTCGCGGACAACTGGAGGATTCGATACAGCTCAGTGCAGCTCCTGGGTGATCTGCTGTACCGGGTGTCGGGGGTATCGGGCAAGATGAGCACGGAAACGGCGTCGGAGGACGACAACTTTGGCACAGAGCATTCCCATCGTGCTATTATAGGCGCGCTGGGCCCGGACCGCAGAGATCGCGTCTTGGCCGGCTTGTACATGGGACGCAGTGACGTCGCACTCATGGTGCGACAGGCCGCGCTGCACGTGTGGAAGGTAAGTTACGTCTACTGGATATGAGGTCTTGTGACCGCAGCCTCGAATTTGTGGCGTCACGCGGCTGGCGTGGCGTGGCTGTCACTGCCAGTCGCCGCGCTGCTCACCGCGAAATTCAAGGCAGCGGCCCTATGTCTATGTCCAGAAAGCGCGTAATCATACGCACGTAAGGCCGACGCGCGTGTCCAGGTATTAGGCCCCAATACATCGCATCCAGATGCTACGCGCCTATTTTTTTACTAACGCGCGTATCGTCCATCACATGCAGGCCGCCAGACATTTTGTCTTGAAGCTCTACGCACGTAGGTTTACGCGCGTAATTCGCCTTTCTGGGCAAGGTCTTAGAGTCTGCTGATATATGTAAATCTTCATTTTCATTTTAATCTTCTTATCGTCCGTTCTAGTATAAAACAGTAGTGTTTCATCTACAGTTCATTTAGAGTTCACATGAGAGTGATCCTTATTTTGTCGGCATAAACGTCCTGTCAGAGGCAAAATAACTCTGAATGGACTGTATGTATGTACGCTTAAACATTTTTAACTACCGTACAGATTTTAATACGGTTTTCAGAGTGATTCAAGAGCAAGGTTTAAATGATTCACACATATAATGTTAGGTGGTGGTGACGAACACACCGAAGACCCTGCGCGAGATCCTGCCGACGCTGTTCGGGCTGCTACTGGGCTGTCTCGCCTCCACCAGCTACGACAAACGCCAGGTCGCCGCTCGTACGCTCGGAGACCTCGTCAGGAAGGTAATATTTAACTAATACTCGTTATATACGTTTACAATGACTTGTATCGGTAGGATTATATATTGTATAAGTTACGTAATATCTAACTTGCAAAATAAACATCACAAGAACAACTGTGACAGTCAATAAGCTCCCTCTCGTAAGGCAAGCAACATAAGTGCCGCAAATTGTTATTTTATATACTGTATGCGATATATATTCACTACGACTACGAGCTTTCTTGTACTGTACCGCCCGCGCCAGTACGGCAAGCAATGTATTGATACAGAACTATTATTGTGACTTTGAATTATATAAATTACTTGCTTTACGCTTTTTTATTTAAATACTAGCTTTTTCCGCGACTCCGCCCGCGTAAATATAGTATCGGGTACCCCACGGGAATACTGTACTTTTTCGGGATAATTCATCAAAATCCGTACAGTAGTTTACGCGTGAAAGAGTAACAAACATCCGTCCATCCATCATCACAAACTTACACATTTATAATAGTAGCAGAATAACAGGCTGTTTTTATTTAAATACATATAATGTTTTCTTATTGTAATGTCACTATTTGTAACGTTTTAAAAATTGACGATATATTTTTCGTGCGGGATGTACGGATAAAATATATGTGGTGTATTCCCAGCTGGGCGAGCGCGTGCTGCCGGAGATCGTGCCGATCCTGGAGCGCGGGCTGCGGTCGGAGCGCGCGGACCAGCGGCAGGGCGTGTGCATCGGCCTGGGCGAGATCCTCGCTTCCACCTCCCGCGACGCCGTGCTCAGCTTCGCCGACGGCCTCGTGCCCACCGTGCGCACGGCGCTCTGCGATCCGCTGCCCGAGGTTAGCTTTATCCCCCTTACTGTGTATTATACCCAACGATTTTAAAACTAGAGATAGGCTATAACGTACATTTCATACCTCAAATGTCAAAATGGCCCCAATCAACCCCCAAAAGTGGGGACAGTTTTTGCCTCGTCTATAATAATTATATACGTCTATGATTATACTACATTGGCGGACACATAAATTGCATCATAGTACAAGATAACTTTCGATGAAATATAATTAGTGAAAGATCCGCCTCCAAATGGAACCCTCTCCTCAATGTAATTTTGAGCATATCATTCTCCTCGTCTACGGTAGACTAGTCTGTTTAGTCTGCAACCATCAACACCGTACAAACAAGTCCTACACTCATCAGTGAATAATACGGAAGCCCTTTGCTCTTCAGTCCAATTTTAAGTGTTCACGAGCAAATCTTATTCGAGCTTGCCTGTGAGCTGCAGACAATTTTGGTCGATTTGCGGGTCTGAAAGGTGTGATATCACGCTCTTTTACGTACGTACGTGTCACGTACGTGGTGGAGCTCATTTTTAATGCTTATAGAACGTCTATATATATATATATATATATATATATAAACCGATTTCGCAAGGAAGTTGTCACAATAAACATGTCGTCACGAGATGTTGTCACCCGAGTTCTGCCGGTTCCACGTCTTCTTTTGTATAAACCTGTCTCCATAAACCTTCTGTAAACTCGGGAAACCGTAGACTGGTTTACATTTAAATCTGCAGCAATTGTTCGTTGGTCCAGGCCTTGCTGCACTAGAGCAACAATTTGTGCGGCTTTTTCGGACGATACGTCCATATTCGTAAGAGAAAAACGTGTTTAAAATGAAAACAGACTAGCAATTAAACAATTAGTAACGATAATTCAACATGTAACAAAACAAAAAAAATAATAACCATCAATTACAACATTAACGTAACAACGAGTTAATCTTTAGTAAATCGACAAGATTTCTTCTATAGAATATTTTCTTTCTTTTGTGACAGTACCATATTTAAATTTGATTTTGTTTTTGTGTTTATATACCAGCCTTTATTTTCCAATACCAATAAATGTAAAAAGTGTGCATATTTCGTAATAAAATTTGATTGAATGTGTTCTTGTAATTTGATGCAGTTATTTGTCCGCCAGTGTATAATATCTACATACCCTACTTACAAAAATATTGAGCAGAAATTAATGTTCCTGACACCACAGACAGTCATTGTCGGACGATTTGAACTCGTGTGCGGCTGTCTAAAAGAGGCCCGTAATATTGGATGCATTGTTCGGTGGATCCGAATCACAGAATACATAAGAGTACAAGTACAGAAGACTCACTCCGAAAAGTCATTTAATGAAATAGGGACTCTTGCTACGATACGATCAAGTTCAATTCAGATCGCGCAGCGCTACGCTTCTAGGTAAAATATAAGCTACGGTTATATTTACCTAGAAGTTGCGTCTTTTTCTATCGCGAACTCTTATTTTTTGCTGACGAAATCAGGGTTGTCTCCTTTTAGAAAATAATTTAATCTAAATATTTAATTACCACTTTTTTACTTTAACTAACCTAACCTACCTACTGTACTTTAGTGAACTTTTACTTTCCAAATAAACCCAAGGTAGATATTAATAGTACTTTAACTCTTATAAATTCACGCATATCTACTTACGTTTTTGATACCTTAACGGTAAGTGAGAGACAGGCCTGGGGGTCTAAAAAGGCCACTTTAGGTGTATCATATTATGTTTCATATATTTTTTTCAACTAATTTTATGTGTGCCATTTTACGCATTTCTATTGATAACTGTCAAAATTGATGTTTTCTAGTATTATGAAATCAGATGAATCATGTAGCCATTTTAACATTTCACGATTTTTGTATGGAAAAAAATATAGGAAACACCTAAAGTGGCCTTTTTAGACCCCCAGGATATTACTCAAAGATTGTATCACGCCGCCTTACTAACATTAGGTACTTTTGTCAACAAATTACTTTTAAAATCGTATCACATCGGAATAACATACGACGCGACCAGATAGTTGAGGAATCAGAAGCCAACACCTAGAAACTTAATATTACTTCTCATCATAACTGCCGTAACATAATTGCCGTAGCCCAAAGTATATTTATAATAATATTATATGATGCTATTGTAGTGTAGGAGCTGGCCGGGTAATTTTTACGTAACTTAAACATAGTAATGTAATATTATGTGCCCAGATTCTAAGGTATTCAAAACAATGCGACGAACAAATTTCGCGCGTACGTCACTCCCTGCTCGCGCGTACGTCACTCCCTGCTCGCGCGTGAGGACCTACTGACTGGCCCGCTCGAATCGGCCGCCACACGCTCTTACATTTTCGATACCTACACGGAGATTGGGACAGGCCTGTCCGAACAGAGCCGTCTTAACGTAAACAAAGATTATATTCGACTAAATTAATGTGTCATTATATTTCTTAATTGCACGGTAAATAAGTGAGATTTTAATTGGTAGCATTATAGCATACTATTGGATTTTTGTTTACTTTTTGATTAAATTGAATCCGAACAAATTATATAGATAAAAGGATTTGCAGTTGTCACGTATTAGAAGTGAAGCCTTATGCCTTCTATCTCATTTCCTCTGTAGATTATTCGTTTCATAGGTAAGTTTTGATACCAGGTGCGGCTGGCGGCGGCGCGCACGTTCGACAGCCTGCACGCGACCATCGGCAACAAGGCGCTGGATGATATCCTGCCGCCCATGCTGGACACGCTGCAGCACGCCGACCCCGCCGTCGCCGACGCCGCGCTTGACGGCCTCAAGCAGGTATGTATATTTTGTTCTATTGAATGTTAAACTAATCGACTTGCGTTTACATATAATTTATGAAATAGTAAATGTAATAACCTTACAAGTAGGCAAACAATATGCTACTTGACTCATATTTAATTCATACATTGAAGATGTACTTCCTTTAGTACTCGGCTTACTAAAACGTATTCTAGCGATATTATAAATTAAAAACTTAAAATTGATAAATAAAGTTGATTTAAAAATATGTATTTTTGTTTTTTAATTTCCACCGATGAAAACACCTCGAAGTAACTTCCGTCAAGGATGTGACGACACAAACACACTAAACACATACGTAGTAGTGAAACGGAACGTTTCTGTAAATAAATAGTTCATGACATCTTAAAAAGTTATTTATGTCAAACGGAACGTAACACCGCCATTTTGCTAGTACGGACTATAGCACACACGGAATATAAAACACAGGAGGAAGTGGCATAGGTAGAATGATTATTGAAAACCGCTGTCGCCAAACTCACACAAAAACATTTTACGCACACTGAAAATGAACCAATTATAACTGTAACAATTTCTCGAAATCACAATGTAATAACGACTATTAAGAATGATACAAAAACGACCTTATCCCTTGACAATAATGTAGAATTTAGCAATTACACATTGTGACTGTTATCGGCATTCCTTCGACATGCTTTCGGCCATCTTTGACTATTTAGTTCAACTATTTGACGCTCTTAAAATTTGCATTTTATGCACGCAAATTTGCACTTTACAGTCATAGATGCAAGGTTTTAATCAGTTTAATTCAAATTCGTGTGATTGTTTCTTTCTAGAATTTTCTGCTACTCAAATAGGGATGTAATCATATGAATGTTTATGATCTCGATAAAATCGATAGGTTCTGAAATCAATCAATATAAATAATATAGTTATATGTAAAAAGGGTTATAATTATTGATCTTGCGAACAAAAATAGTTTGCGACTGCACATGAGCATACTGTGAATTTGGCAGATAATTAATATAATATATTATATCTGTACAGATAGTAAACAAAATTGAAGTGTCTGTTTGTAATTTCAAATTTAACAGCTTTTATTTTCACTTAATGCATTTAAAAGTATGATCGGTACTTACAATAAAATATAAATTGTTAACATTTTTCTGTCCGTCTGTGTCAGTCTGTGTGTTTGTTATAATAATCTCTCTCGGCTAATCTCTGACACGGCTAGACCGATTTTCACGGGACTTTCACTGGCATATATAGCTGATATTATAAAGTCTAGCATAGGCTACTTTTATTTTAGGGTTCCGTTTAAAAAATAAGGTTCGGTTTCCGTTAGTTCTATGCAAACGAAGTTGCGGGCATCAGCTAGTCAGCTAATACTTAATAGAATTGTATATTAAACTTTTATTCCTGGGACATATTTGTATGATATTTCGTACGAATTGAGTACGGAAAAGATAAATAATTTCGTTTCGGGTACCTACTGAACAGTCGCGGATCGACTGTTTAGTCGATGGTATGCGCACTTCAATACATTGCAATGCAAAATGAGCGCGTAATCGATAGTTGTCCAACTTTTTAGTCAAAAGCAGATCGATACGGCTTTTTGATTTTTTTATCGATCAACTATCGAGTTAATAGTATGCGCACGTTCTATATTGATATAATCTTATGAAACACAACAAAACAGTTGTTCAACTAAAAGTTATATGTATGCGCTAGCCCTAAAACTGTATTTGTGGTTTAAGAAAAATGTATGAATACTTATGTACTTGATAGCACATAATTTTTTTCGTGGGAACTACACGGTGATCTAAATATCTGTATCCTTTTTTTGTTATAAGGATTGTGTTTTCTGCAAAATGTTCTGAACAAATGCAACTCGATTTCGTAGGCATCCAGTTGACCCTACCAGTCGCAGTAATCCACTTCTCTTTTGTATGAGGATCTTTAGGAAAACTAAAACGGAAATAATCAATACTTTAGATAACTATTTTGATTTTAGTTAAAATAACAATTACCTATATCTAAAATTAATAAATCGATAAATCGATGATATCGTAAGTCACAACCCTAATGTGCGTTCCACCTGCGTCTGTGCATAATTTCAGATTGTGCTTACTACTCGACACCAGGTGGCGTATTAAGGCTCATATAATTTTAGACTTTATTTCAATAGGAATACGTGTCATTCTTAATTTTCACTAATATTTTAAATGGATAGAGGATTTTCTGAAAGATTATTTATTAATTATAAATTAAATAATGACTTACCGATGATAAGAAACACCTGATCGTAGTAAGTTCTTCGTACCACTATTGTTTTTGCACTCGAGGATGGAACATCGAGTCATTATAAGGAATTTTTTTATAAAACACGCGTATGAAAATCACCGGCAGCACATGTCACAATACTTAAGCAACCACAAAGCAAGTGAGTCCAGTTAAGTCTCGCTGTACTTAACGACTTGTTTTTGACGACCTCTATGGCTCAGTGGTTCAGCGCGTTGGTGCTCAAGCCGGGGGTCACGGGTTCGAATCCCGCCGAAGGAACAAAAAAAAGTTTTTCTATGTTCCTGGGTCATGGATGTGTATTAAATATGTGTATAATATAATAAAAATCTTAAATATATGTATAGTATAAAAGTATTAAATATACTTCCCGTTTTCTGGTACCTGTAACACAAGTTCTTCGGATACTTAGCACGGGGCCAGATTGACGTGGTGTGAAGCGTCCATAGTATTATTATTATTATTATTATATAACTATGACAAGCGGGCTACGCCCACATGCCCTTTCCTCTTGTGTTTTATATTCCGTGATAGCACAGATTAGAAATAGTACTAGTATGACGTCACAGCACAGATAATCTATCAACCAACATGGCGAACAGTGTTTTCGCGGTTTTAAAAAGTGTATTTTTGAATATTTTTTTTGTAGGATTTTATGTTTCCAAATAATGTTATATTATTTTTTGTGTGTAATGAAACAATTATGAAGCGTTTTGGACAATAATAATAATGAGGTCAAGTAGCCTATTGAACTTAATCCGGCAGATAATGGCGATCAAATCCCGCGCGGTGCTGCCGTACCTGGTGCCCGTGCTGACGGGCGGCGGCGGCCTGGGGAGCGCGGTGGACACGCGCGCGCTGTCGGCGCTGGCGGCGGCGGCCGGCAACGCCCTCGTGCGTCACCTGCCTCGCGTGCTGCCCGCGCTGCTGGCGGCGCTCGTAGCGGCGCGCGGCCAGGCACACGAGGCGCGTGAGCTCGAGTACTGCCGCGACGCGCTGCTGCCCGTCACCGACGAGGCTGGCGTACGCTGGTGAGTCGCTGTCACTTGTTAAAGAATCACATGATCGACATATAGTAATTACCCGTAACCTAGCAAGGAGTTAATGACATTTTCTTATAAATATTAAAATTATTGCTGTTTAATTAAGCATCGTGGACACGCTGCTGGAGTGCGTGCGCGCGAACAGCACGGCTGGCGCGGCATGCGGCGAGGCGGAGGAGGCGCGACGACGCGCGGGCGCTTTGCTGCTGTGTGCGTACGTGTCAGGCGGGCGAGCAGAGCTGGGGGCGCACGTGGCGGCGCTGCTGCGCGGGCTAGTAGCGCTGCTGGGCGCGCGAGAGGCGGACGTAGTGCGCGCCGCCTGGGACGCGCTAGCGCAGCTCACGCGCTCGCTCGACCCCGAGCGACAGCTGGCGCACGTGGCGGACGTGCGGCAGGCTGTCCGCTACGCCGCCGCCGACTTGCGCCCCGGCGAGCCGCTGCCCGGCTTCTGCCTGCCGAAGGGCATCTCGCCGATCCTGCCGCTGTTCCGCGAGGCTATCCTCAATGGGCTACCGGAGGACAAGGAGGCGGCGGCGCTCATGTTGGGCGAGGTCATCGAGCTGACGTCGGCGGCGGCACTGCAGCCGTCCGTCGTGCACGTCACCGGCCCGCTAATTCGTATCCTCGGCGACCGCTTCGGCGCCAGCGTCAAGGCCGCCGTACTCGAGACGCTCGCCGCGCTGCTGGCCAAGGTCGGCGTCATGCTGAAGCAGTTCCTACCGCAGCTGCAGACCACGTTCCTGAAGGCGCTAAACGACCCCAATCGCGGCGTACGACTGCGCGCGGGGCAGGCGCTGGCTCGGCTTGTGGTCATCCACACGCGCGCCGACCCGCTGTTCGTGGAGATGCACAACGTAATCAAGCACTGCGAGGACGGCGCGGTGCGCGAGACCACGCTGCAGGCGCTGCGCGGCGTGCTGGGCGCGGGCGGCGACAAGCTGTCGGAGCCGCTAGCGTTGGCGGTACTGGCCACTCTGACAGCGCCGGCGCTGCTGGCGCACCCGGAGGACACGACCCGCGCGGCTGCCGCCGGCTGTCTAGGCGCACTGCTGCACGCGCTGCCGCCGACGCACCGCGACGCTGCGCTGACGCACCACGTGCTGGGGCCCGCCGCCGACGACGCGCTGGCGCACGGCCGCTCGTGCGCACTGCTGGTGGCGTTAAAAGAGACGCCGGACGTGATCTACACGGAGCAGTTCGAGGACCGCATCCAGAAGACGCTGCTTGCGTACCTGGCGGGCGACCGCGTGCCTGTGGCGTGCAACGGCGTGCGCGCCATCGGCTACCTGCTGCGACACCTGCTGCAGCGCGGCCGCCCCGTGCCGCCCGCCATACTGTCGCCCTTCGTCAGGGTTAGTAAGCGTTGACTTTTCTCAAAACTAACTTTCTACAATTACTATAATTTCATTTTACTACTTGCATTGAATCATGCATGGTAATAAAATTTTTGCACATCCATGTTAATAAATTCTATTACATGTTGGCAATGTTTTTTTGTGAAAACAGAGCATGAACCACCCCAGCAACGAGGTGAAGCAGCTGATGGCCCGCGCGGCGTCGCTGGCCGGCCGCTGCGCCGACGTGGACGGCGTTGGCGCTGAGGTTGGTTTATATTTTTGTTTAAGTTATACTTTCGCCGCGATTGTAAAAAATGTGAGTAAATTTTTTACGATTACGCGCAAACCGACAGTTTAAAAGCGACGTGATGAAGTTAGTTGATATAACTGTTCCTCAAATTTCCGTCTAAGAAATTATACTTAACTGGTAACATCAAAGTAGTATGTTTTTTACGTTCCATTTTTTGCTTGTTAATTTATCTTCTTTTTTTTTATTTATGGCATCGGCTTATAGCCATTTGCCAGTGTCAAGTTAAAAATGCGGGAAATAGAGCTTTCGTTTCAATTTTCAACACCGTATTCCTATATCGTCAAGTCTAAAGTCTAGTCAAAGTCCAAATATATAGTCAGTACAGTCCATGAGTCATGTTGTTCCGGGTGAAATTAAAATAAAAGAGGTTTTTCCCGTGACAATATATATTAAAAGAATTATAAGGGCGTGGGCAGAAGGCCGAGCGATCTGGTTTAGCTTCTTTGGTGTCTTTGGGTATCCAAGGGGCTTAAAACCACGTGGGAACTTAGCTGAGTCCAGGAGCACGTGGCGAACTGGGACTGCAACCTCTGGTAGCGTCTATCAGTCACCGCTACGTCCGATCGTCTTCGATAGATCGTCCAAGGGTGCAGCCTGATTCCCAATTCAGTTGTCCAGTCCGGAATATCTAGCGGCCTCAGAAATCCGGTAGTAGGAAAATAGCCAATCGTCCTTGATGAGCCTTTATCCGGTATATAGATAGCGGTGCTTGTGCCCGAAACGAAGCTCCCGTGAACACGGGGTTAAAATATAATTATTATAAACTTGTATCTAGAAAAACTTTAACAATAAAATTCGGCAGGAGAAAAAAGGGCGCTGTCATGTCGCGACAACCCTTATATACTCCTCCTGACATTGTTTTTTTTTTTCCACAATAAAGAAATATTAGAGATGAAGCTCTAGTTAGAAGCATTTGCCAATAGATAGCGTTGTCTAGCACAAATTAGCTATTATTAATATCAACAACTGCTAATAGATGACGCTATACGCATCGTTATTAGCTATAACAATACGTTAAAAAATGTAGCTATGCTACATATCCCCCCCTGTTGCCGAAGGATTTTGACTGTTCTCAGGAAAAATCCTGAAACAGCTACAAAATAAGAAAAGAAAAAAATATATTATTGTAGCTTGTTAAAAAAACTACGACGATGGAAGATAAATGCTAGTCTTGTGTCTACGCGCAAACAACCGACAACCCTTCATACTACGTTTCACACTATATTCATACATCCCATACATACATCCACTTTCATTATTGCATCCCGAACCAAATAATATGATCCGAGACGCCCTAACATGCGAGTATTGTTTCCCGTAAAGAGGAAAAAACAACACAAGTCGAAGATAATAATGTACACAGCTATAACTTTATACAACAAGATAACGAACAGCGTCTGAATAAAGCGCGAAACTACTAGCCTTCCTACAATAGTTAACCAACTACTTTGATAAAATTGGTAGCTTAAGGTCTTTTAAATACCAGGCACCAAGATCTTTGCCTTGCATGTCTTGCAGAACGTAAACTAAGGGAGAACGTTTACCTACAATTTTACATTTTACAAATTTAGGAGCTAACTTTTTGCTAAAATGTTTCTCCTTTTCGCTGAGAAAATAAGTTCTCTTAAAAACGACATTACACAACATTAAACCTTGCTATGCAAACATTTTAGCTTTTTCTCCTACGGTCAACTCTATTGAACAACTAAAGTCTCTTTGTAAGAACTATGAGGATGTACAATCTCGACTAACTTTATATCATGAACCGCCTAGGAATTAGGATAACGTCAGATACCTTGGCACCGGACCTAGCTTATACTAGTAATAGTAATAAAACAGAGAACAAACAAACTTTTAATAAAACTTTTAGTAGACCATTTCGAAATAATAATTTTTCTAATAATCCACCTAATAATCCACCTAATAATAATAATAATTTTGCTTTTAAACATTCACATAATAATGTTAATAGTTTGCAATCGAATATCCCTAAATTTTGTTTACGTTGTAAGGTTAACTCGCACAGCTATTATGAGTGCACAGCTGATAAGTCGAAGATTTTTTGTTTTGGCTGTGGCAATCCTGGCGTGCGCCGGCCCGATTGTACTCGTTGTCTTAATAAACATCATTCAAAAAAACTAGTTTTGTCGGATCGTGTTATACCTAACCATACCGACCTTCATGATCGGAAACAATGGGTTAAAACTGTAGGCACATTTTTTAAATATTACACCATTAATACGGTGCGATGTATTAACAACAATTTAGATTCTCGGCCTTATGTCAATATACATATAGACGCTTTTAGCATGCGCGGTCTTTTAGACTCGGGTTCTTGCATTTCTTTGTTAGGTAATAATTCTCATTTAAACATTATTGAGCTAGATTATCCTAGCCTATATAGTCAGTCGATTCAGTAAAGTGGTAGAAGCTTTACTGAAAGTTCCTAGGGAGTTTTGGCGGGAAACACAAAATAGCACGTTTTTAGAAGTTGTACCACTTGCCCACACTTGTGCACGTTAACGAATATTTAATGGTTAATATTCTACCAATATTACACATTAAGAACCGAAATAACACAAATTTATGAAGAAATACGAATTCCACAACGTCACCATTGAACTCCCCGGCAAGTTCCTAGGGAGTTTTGGCGGCAAACACAAAATAGCACGTTTTTAGAAGTTGTATAACTTTCCCACACTTGTGCATGTTAACGAATATTTAATGGTTAATATTCTACCAATATTACACATTAAGAACCGAAATAACACAAATTTATGAAGAAATACGAATTCCACAACGTCACCATTGAACTCCCCGGCAAAATTGTTATCTTCTTTGTAAAAATATTAATGAAACGGTTGTCTGTTGCCATAATAATAATAGTAAATTAAAAAAAAAAATGTGCTGCAGATGATGCGCGCGCTCCTGCCTGCGCTGGTGAACGGCACGAAGGAGAAGAACACGTACGTGCGCGCCAACTCCGAGCTCGCCCTGCGCGCCGTGCTGCGCCTCACCACCGACCCCGACTTCCACAATGTAAGTGTTCGCGTCATTATATCCTTAGCCCATATTCGCACGACCGCTTTTTATTGTGAAATAAAAAAGCGACAAATGCACTTCTATATATTAGTTCACACGAGCGTCCCGTTTTTAAAGAGTTGCCGTGTGTACGGTGCCGGATCTTTTCTAGTAACGCAAAAATCTTTTTTCAGCGCTGTTCAAATTTGACGTTTTTTTATTACGCGATGAAAAAGCTCTCGTGCTAACGCCGATCGTGGGCTTAGGTTCCTAAGACACAAGAGGCAAAGGCAAAGGCTACACATTTGACAGTTTTAAAAATCCTCGATCTGTATAAATTTATCGTACAAAGTACTCTGTGAGTATCGTCTATAAATATCGAGTGTAACAGTCTGAATTATTTCAACGCATACGCATTATAATTAAGTACATATTCTTAAATTTAAGTTTATGTACATAATTTAATTAATCACTCCAATATTAAGCAGTTTTACTGTCCATAGTGCTCTTGCAATCTTAGACCATGCTCACAACTACAAAAATACTAACTCTGTGAATAATGTGTGCGACAGACGTGCGCGGCGCTGCTGGACGAGGGCGCGCGGGAGGCGCTGGCGGACGTGGTGGCGCGCGTGTCGCGCCGCGCGCAACTCGACGGCAGGGAGGAGGACCTGGACTGCACGCTGCTCACCTGAGCTGCACACATACACTATGTTAATACACACTGCCGTTTTATTTACCGATACCGACCCCTTAAGTGTCAATTCAATTCCTACTTTTCATTTGCTATTTTAGATTTGTTTATTGAACTCGGGTCTTCTGCGGGGCTCGAGTTGCAGTTAGTGACGTTTGAAGGACAACGTTCATTTGTTTTGTTATCAATTGTTTCATTTTTCAATTGTCCTTTCCAAAGAAACTAGTGCTTAGTTCTCCGAAGCCCTAATATTTGAAGTGTACATAAGTGAAAAGACATTTTAACCAAGGGTTAAACATTCTAATAATTTTAATATTATTATTAATAAAATCCGTCAATTAAACGTGACAAATAAATGTTTATAAAAAATGTAGTATCTCATAAAACAATTCCTGCATTTGCTTTACAATAGGTTGACTTATACCGCCTTTATTAGATTTTTACACCTAAGACTTATCTATAAAACATCAAGCCATTTTTGTGAACATTTTGTATTTATAAGAGTACCAAAAATAACGGAATCACATGACTAGACTAGAAATATAATGGGGAATATTCTTTTCTTTCTATTGCCTATTCGAAAAGTAGATAATAAGCCAGGAAGTATTGTCCTTGCAATGGCATATCTACTGTTGACTAAATACAGTCATGACAAAAGTGAGATCGTTGGGGAGCATTAAAAACGCTCTACACAAAAAATTATGCACGAGTGACTTCATAGTAGTTGAAACTTTATTTACTACACGTTTCATATGACACCAGTCATACACTGCATGCGCTGTGCAGTGAAGTGTAACTTGACATTCGGACTCTTACAATGAAACGTGTATTTCTTGTGTAATGAATAAAGTTCAATTTTGAATAGCTATCTTAAAAATGCAGTCGCGTCGCATATCGTTTCGTTTCGGTGTGAATTGGGATTGAGCGGCTGGGATGGGAAGAATGTTATGCTACAAATTACTTATTTATGTTTCGAATGTAAATATGTTTATTCAACATTTAATTATTCTTATTCACATGATAGCCATAAAGTATTTCAGTTTACGGAAATTATAAAATATTTTATGACTTAAACTGAAATTCTTTATTTATATATAGTCCACCACAGTGCATAAAAATGTTGCAATCCTATTTGATACCTACATCCACTTTTTTAGTAGCTGGCACAGTAACAAGATCGTATGAATCAACTTGTCATATACTTTAGTGTAAAAGCCTCATAATAAATAAAGATATTTAAAAAAATAAAAATACCTCTAGTAATATTTATTTACTACTAAATTAATAAATATTTATTAGCATTTTTGGGGAAATCGCTACACAGTCTAATACAGGTAGATTTATTTGTAATAGTTTTCTTTTCCATTTAATTTATAACATGAGAGTCCTTTTTACTCCTGCATTATTATTTAAATTGTATTTTGCGATAGATATAACTTGCGTTGAGCTGAACAACCGACTGAGGCAAATTTTTCATAGGTACTTTCCCCAGTTTTCAAAAGAGTGCTGTAAAAATTAGTGCTTGAGCATTTGAACTTATGCCTACTTTAATACTTATTTGATTTTTTATATTTTAGTACGGCTAGCTGACCCAACAGACGTTGTTCTGTCTTACCTACTTATGTACCGTTTGTACACCAACAACTACACCCTAGGTTGGGGTAAGTAATAGGTACTTACACCTACACCTACTTCCTACCCCCAACCGCCAGGCGATGTGTGAAAGAGTACACATATTAAGAGTTCTCGACAACTGAGGGTTGAAGATTTAATTACAGTACTAATATCACTATAAAATAATAGTGGTGGGTTTAAATGGGTGAATATTGTGGGTTATATACCTGCAAAATTCCATAAAAATCAATCAAACCAATTCGGGGAAGTTTTGTTCTGACACTGACATTTTGATATACAGGGACTGTGGGTGAAGACAAATTATTTGAACTGAAAATTGTTTTAATCGTCAATGTTATAATTTTGTAATAATAGAAGTATAATTATTAAGTAATCGAAGCACAATTTAAACCTTAAAACATTAACCTTACTATACTATTATAAGTGTGAAAGTTAGTGAGGATGGATGGATGTTTGTTACTCTTTCACGCCAAAACTACTAAACTGATTTCGATGAAATTTGGTATGGTAGTAGTTTAGGCTTTAGATTAAAACAGACTATTTTTTATCCCGAAGAAGAACAGTATTCCCGAGGATATATTTATGCGGGCGAAGCTGCGAGAATAAGCTTGTCCTATATTTTAATAGGTCAGGTCACCCACTACTGAAAAAAAAACGAGATGGCGAACATCTCAGATATGGTCCAATATCGGCCATACAAAGGTGGGTTCAATCATTTGCCGTTACCCCCGGGTTTATATTTCACAGATTGACTGTTCTACCAAACAACCTGTATATTGTATAAGATGTAGATTATAATTTATTTTTAAATATAAAATAACTCACATTAAAATACAATTTTAATTTCGTTTATTATTTACATACATTCTACAAAAAATATACTAGTTTTTGTTCTGGAATGTAAAATACAAATGCATAGATTAGATGTGCAAGCTTATTAATTAACTAAGTAAGAATAAATGGATTTATTTTGTCGAGTCAATATATTGGAAATGGCTTTTTGATAAATTTATCTTGTAGGTAAGTTCTTGCACTGGACAATGTAATTGTATATTTCCAATAAAAATTAAAATTCCTCTTTCTCGTTTTTCTTAGTAAAACCCTTACTTTCTAATAAGTCTTTACATTCTTGCCTACTCAATTTGGACATTGGGATACGCTCGAGTTCGTTATCAGCCTCTCCTAAAAGAATCAATTCTGGGGGTGCTTCAGCGATGAATTTGACGTCGAGTCGCCCGTAAGAGGGGGCGTCTTCGAACACGAACTTCTTCACTTCGGGAAGGCGATTTAATGAACATCCTCTGCATGACTAAAAACAAATGTTGTAGGGTAGGAAATATGATCAATACATATAGGTATGGTACAGTTACATAGTAGGTAATTACAAAACAATAAAAAAGATGCTTACCTCGATTTTCGCCGAAATTATATCAGATTGTTGATAAGCTTTACAGTCTACGATTAATAAGCATATAACCAATATCAATGATTTAACGAACATTTTTACTTATTGTGTAGTAATTATATAAATACTGTAGAAATTTATTTTGACAATGATTCTTCAGTTTCTTGCTAACGATTTCAGAATTCGGATTTTATCAAAATACTGTCAAGGCTCAAGCTTCAAGGCTCAAGCATATGTTGGTCTGTCAAGTGTCAAGTCACTTCACTTGTCAAAAGCATGTCAAAACACAATAAAAATCCTGGAGTTTTGCCGGAATTCAATGGGTGACGTTGTAGATTTTGTATTTCCTCATAAATTTGTGTTATTTCGGTTCTTAATGTGTAATATTGGTAGAAATTAACCATTAAATATTCGTTAACGCACACAAGTGTGGGCAAGTGGTACAACTTCTAAAAACTTGCTATTTTGAGTTTTCCTCCAAAACTCCCTATGAACTTTCAGTAAAGCTTCTACCACTTTACCGAGTCGACTGACATGACTCATGGACTGCACTGACTATTTATTTGGACTTTGACTAGAATTTAGACTTGACGACTTAGCAATACGGTGTTAAAAAATTGAAACAAATGTTCTATTTCCCGCCTTTTTAACTTTATAACACAAATTTATGAAATATTACAAATTCCACAACGTAATCCATTGAACTCCCCGGCAAAACTCCCATAATTAATTAATACTCTTCTTTCCTACTTGACACTGTTTTTTTTAATATTTTCGCCAATTTCACTAGGACCATAGTATTAACAACCTCAATTAACAACTATGAAAGATTTTCTTCGCAAGACAATATTACTGCGACGTGGGAGACCGCCTTCGCGCTGCGGCCTTGGAAGTCTCGCGCCGGCTGTCTGACTCTGATCTCTGATTCTAATGTCGCGCCACAAATACTCATAAAGCAGACTCGACACGATGTAAACGTTACATCGTGTCGCTTTTATACCGATAATGACAAAGAAAATCTCACGTTTTTATCATAAAATGCACCTAAGGGTCGATTCGCGGCGCTGCACTTTTAAGATTGAAAATTGAACATTTCATCACTACCTACACAAAAAGATACAAGTTTCATATTATGACATGACTCATCCATTGCACATGGCACATGCGCTGTGCAGACGTGTATCTTCTTGCGTAATAAATAAAGTTAAATTTTGAATGGCTATCATAAAAATGCAGCGCCATGGGCAAAAGGTCTAACTTTTAGTTCTTACTGGTTTAATTTGACTTAAAACTTTGACACATACTCGACTCGATTTTAAAATATTTTTTTTGTAACGAAAGTACGGTCGCCGACAGATAGGGTGTGCCTCTTTTGGAACTTATTGCTATAGTAGTTAACAAGATCGAGACTTATTATACAGGATTTGTTGGTGACTGTACCTGGGATATTTTCTATTATTGTTAAAGAAACTTAACTTTCTGAAAATTAAAAACAAATGCTGTACATATATTTTTATTTCTACATCAGGAATAAATGTATCACTTATTTATTCGAAAACTTGAATGCCCAGGCTTCCTCGGATGCTACTGAAGCTTTGTCAGGCAGGGTAATGTAGGCCACTCCTGAAGTTATTGTCCACTGAAAAAGGAAAGGCGTAATATTATATCATATCAACCTATAGCTCATTGCTATACGTCCCACCAAGGTCATGAACGATACATGACGTAAAGGGCCATACTGACCGTCCAGCCTGCAAATCCAATGCCACGGCCTTGAAGCGGAAAAAATTTTATATGATTGACACTAATGACGGGTATTAGAACCGCTGCTGGATTTGTAGGCTGGGTTGAGTATGGCGCATATATCAAGCGTCTCTAGACGTGACGTACATCAATTATGTACTTTTATAATATTATTATTATTACTTATTGATAAATAATTCGCTTGAAATAGTTTTAAACGCATAAATTCCGTTCTAGAACACAGGTTGATGACCTCGAGAATGTCAACAAACATATGAATTCAAATATATTATGAATTCAAGCACCTATTATTGTTTATTTACTTTATTTGATAACTTACTTCGAGTGTTTTATCACTGCCGAGCATTGTGACGCTGTGCGTGCCGGCGTGGAGATAAGATACTATGTCACTCATAATCAGTACATTGCTGGTCGGCCAATCCAGGAGTATAGCATACACTGCTGATACAATATCGGATTGAGTCGGTGCTGCAGTAGGCTGGCGCGCGTTGTATGCTGTTTTGGTGCAGGTGTACCAGACATTGGGGTTGGTAGTGTCGTTTTGGTGGAGCCAGGGCGAGGTGCCGTATATCGCCTCCCCGTTGATATCTAGCCAGCTACCGAGTGATAGCAATCGCTCTTCGAATATCGGCGCGATGGTGCCTTCCTTGGTCGGACCGACGTTTATAAGCGCGTTACCTGAGAGCATTAATAATATTTACTGCCTTGTATCACATAGTATAAAACAAAGTAGCTTTTTCTTTTTTCTCTTTAAAACTACGCAACGGATTTTGATGCGAGGTTTTTTAATAGATAGAGTGATTAAAGAGGAAGGTTTATATGTATATAACATAATATATGCTTAATATAGTAGAGAAACGCTGATAATTTTAGAGGTTTCTAATGTGAAGTAAATAAACACATTTTTTTGCGCTTACTTTGCAGACGCTAGCTGAACCCTACGAGATAGATCAAAATAATGTACTACAGTATTGTACACTTTAAAAAGATCTACAAAAAAGTCCGCAATGGTCCTTTACAGCATGCAATTTAAATGAATATTTTGGAAGATATTACAGATTTAAAATGCAGGGACATAGCGGTTGGACCGGCCGGGCGGGCGGACCGGTGGCGTACACAGTTGATCCTTATAAAATTAAACACGTTACTCACTTTAAGCATTTTATACACATTAAAGTAGCCCTATAAACAATTTAAATTAATATCTTATAATTAGAAGATATTGTAAAATATATATTAAGCGGTCTCGCACGTCGCGTCGAGGTGATAGCGTCCCGTTTTTACCCATTGGGTACGAAGCCCTAAAAAACGTTTTCAATATTGTATACAGAAGTATATAGCTGTGAGTAGAGTTTTTTGCTGAAGAAGTTTTTTCTCCAAGAGCACTATTCCACGCGGGCGAAGCCGCGGTCAAAAGCTAGTATATATATAAAGTAGATTATTAGACTAAGACCATTTGCGCAGATCTGAGTTAAAGTTAACTCTGGGTTAAAATATAATGAGAGGTAACATGATATCTAACGCTGGGTTAACTTAAACCCAGATCTGCGCAATTGGGCCCAAGAGACAAAGACTTTTACTGCTAAATGGAAATGCGGGAAAAAGAGACTGTTATTAATCTATCGTTAATTTTACAAAAAAAAAAAGTCACCTTTATCTCCCGATAGATTGTACAGCTTACGAAAGTTATAACAATAATGGTGTGGCGGACCAATTAGCGCCAATATCCTGAATCGCGCTATCGACATTTACACAGTTTGTCGCTATATATACTACATCTAAAGTGCTTAGTGGGCTTCGGCCTGACCGAGCATATCACCTCACTCGGTCGGAGATGCCCCAAACGTCCACTATTTCCACAAGGGCAAAATAAATGTTGTAAACTAATTTTTTCAACTGTACCAATCTCAACATTTATTTATTTATTGTATTTTATTATTCATGTAGACATTAACAAAGACACATTTGAAAGTTGTAACAATACATTACCATTAAATCTTCGGCCAAAATGCCTTAAACAGTACACATTAAAATACTACACGCACCTCCACAGCTGACTGTAGAAACAACTTCTTTCAGCAGCTCACTGTTGGTCATGACGTCATCAAGCTGCAGGTTGCGTCGAAAACCCCACGATTTCCTGTCCACAGTGAACGCGTTCTCCCATTTATGGTTCTGTAGTGTCCCTGAAAATGATAATTTAAATCAGTGCACATTTTAGGGAGAGAGCCATGAACGGAATATCCGGCTCGATCAGTACAGTTTGCCGGCGTAATGCCATCGAAAGATACGGGAGGCAACAAGGAGAGCTTGTAATGTCTCTGGTTTTGCAGGTATCCATGGGCGGCGGTGATAGCTTATCTTCAGGTAATCCATTTGCTTGTTTTCCAGTCTATCTATTAAAAAATGTTGCTGCTGTTATTCTTCATCAACAAAAACTTTTCCTGATTTACTCAACAAAACTCCTATTAGTTTTGCCTTGTATTTTGATATTAACAATTAACCTGATTATGCTTAGGATAACATTATTTTAATGTTCATACCAAGATAACATAACAAGTTTGTACTTACATACCAACATTATAAGTACTTCACTTAAGAAATTTTCATTGCAAATTGTAGGAAACAGATAAGCTAAAAAGTGTTTATTTTTACTTACCTGGATTATATCTATCTGCACAGTTATAAAAGTCCCCATGATGGCATGGAATGCCGATGCCCCATCTGTCATTTACAACAATTTCATCTTTAACCGGGCTGTCGTTGTACAACCAAGCCAGTAAATCTGTGGAGTTCCAATAGGCATCAAATGCCTCCCAATCTCCATCAGACCAAATCACAGAGGGCTGGTAGTCGTTCACGAGCTGCTTAATGTCTGGCCAGAGCTTAGTCTCCGGATAATTCCTAGTTAGGAACAAGTCTGCCTTATCTTGAAGGTATATGGGATTGAACCACTCGTATAGTGAATGGTAGACACCAAACTTCAAGTCCTTATCCCTCACAGCTTGAGCCAGTTCACCGACAATGTCTCGCTTGGGCCCCACCTCAACTGAGTTCCAACTGAATGAGCGTTTAGATGGAAATAATGTGTATCCGTCGTGGTGTTTACTTGTCAGCACTATATACCTAAAATGAGTAACACAAATATTTACTATTCATTTTAACAAAAATAGTTACATAGCAATATTTTTAACACTGTCTAGTATTTATTAATGATAGCACAACTTAAAAATTGAGCTTTGCCTGTTCCACTAAGTAAGTTTCTTTACTACGGGTTTCGCCATATCATTTACACAGTTAATAATAATTAAATAACTTACTTAGCTCCTGCTTTGGAAAATAATGTAGCCCAGGCTTGTGGGTCGAAAAACTCGGCCTTAAGCATGGGCGCAAACTCCTGGTAAGTAAACCCAGGAGGATAATTTTTGGACATAAAATCTGAAACTGATTTGGTACCTCCTAAAATAGGAAAAACCTCAAATTAGTTTCAATAATTTCAATAACATTTTAATTTGTATATTATGTAATTTTATTGTGGATTGTTTGGTTACATTACCAACTTTCATAAAATCTAATAATATTATAAACTTTTAGTCTTTACTGCTTGCGATACAACACTTTATTTTTAATACAAGTTATAATAGTAGGTTTCAATGTTTAAGTTTGTTACCTTTCCAATTACTCCAGAACCACTCAGATCCGAAACCTGGCACACAGTATACGCCCCAGTGGAGGAAAATACCAATCTTAGCTTTGTCATACCATTCAGGCAACGGGCGGGTGTCCAAGTCCATCCAAGTCGGAGCGTAATTCTTACCACCATGATGATGTATGTTATGCTTACGGCTCTGCTCATTTCTTCTAGGGTGGGTTCTTATTTCTGAGCTTACAACATTCAGGTATATTGATAGAAGTATAAAAAGAATTGAAGAAGAATGTAGTTTGCTTTTTGAAACCATTGTTGAAGTACCTATACGGTCCAATGACACTAAAAGTGCAATAAATGTTAAGGAACGCTTGAATGTAACTTGAGAAAATTATTTTGAGTATGTAATATTAATACATAATAAGTACAATATTATGGTATGTGTGGATTAGACAACTGCATTTGCAATTACTGATAATAAATTTATAATTACCGCCATAGATATTGACTATCTTTAGATTACTTTTCTCCTTCTTTACTTTTTTTTTTTAAATAAATACGGCTTAAAACCATTTACAGTGTTAAGTAAAAAAGACGGGAAATTTAATTTTTGTTCATGTTTTCAATTATTTCAATGTTTTCATTTGTTCTAAAGACTAAATCGTCAAGTCCAAAGTCAGTCAAAGACCAAGTAAATCGTCAGTCGATTCAGTAAATTAGTGGTAGACGCTTTACTGAAATTTCCTAGGGATTTTTGGATAGAATACAAGATAACATGCTTTAAGAAGTTGTACCACTTGGCTACACTAATTATGGAAGTTAACGAATATTTAATGGTAGGTATATTCTACCAATATTACACATTAAGCACCGAAATAACATATATAGGAAGAGGAAAAGAAGGGGAACAAGAGGAAATACATGAACAACAACGACACTCTTCTTCATCCCACCAAAACTCCTTTTCTTAGTTTTTACAAATACAACTCCGTAGTGAATAGCTATTAGCAGGAGCATAGGACCTACATTACACGGCTATTTTTGATGCCAACAAAACCTTTATTATATATTTTAAGGTCGCCCCTAAATATTTTTCTTTATTTAATTTGCATATTATGCATATTAATATGTAACACAAAAAATACCTAAATATGTTAATTATTATTACGGAATTATAATTGCAATACTTATATAAAAAAAACCTACCTTTCTCGCGTCCGATTTAGTAATGCTAACTACCTACTTAACTCTATTTATGAAGCACCACCTACTTACTCAACATAACTATTTACTACTGAATACGATATCGGCTATATACAGGGTGACCTGAAATTCGATACATTCCTTTGAAAGACAGAAAGTAGACCTCATTTACAGTAATATTTTTCATGGCATCCCCTATCCGAAAGTTGATATTTACAAAGTTATTGAAATTTAAAAAATTTTTTCTTCATTTTCGACTTTTTGACTTTGACATGACGCATTTTTAAAAATGTTTGTCTTTTTAGTGATTTTTTTATGTATTTTAACCGTCAATGAGTCAAATATTATTTTTAAGGAATAAATAGGGACAAACTAAGCGAGAATTTTTCATTATGAGACATGAAACAGAATTTTCTTTTAAGAAAAATGCACATTTTTCTTAAAAACAGGTGATTTTCTTAAAAAAATGTATGATGCAATGCGTACAAATACCTTAAATAACTTTCTTACCTCATAAGCTTCCAAAAAAGGTACAAATATGTACATAAAAATATGAACATGTAATAAACAAAGACAAAACAATCATCAGGTAACGTTATCTCGAGAATTACTCTACCTGAGGCGACCTTTTTTTTCAATTGTTTCCTTTGTTCAAACTTCGGGATGTTTCGGCTACTGTCGTCGCGGCCCTTTGTCAATGAGTTACCGACTGGCTTAGAGAGCAAATTTAGTAGCTAATATTAGTTTTAAGTCAACTATTGCTGTGTACGGACGTATTGTTGCTTTAAACTACACCCTTACTTCTACTTGTGATTTTTTTGTATCGCGATGGCAGCTTTTGAGTACGATGAATACGCTGACATCTTGTTTTGTTACGGACTTTGTAATGTTAATGCTGCTGCTGCACGAAGAACATACGTTGAACGTTTTCCGAATCGACGAGTGCCAAACGTTAGAGTGTTTTCAACAACATTTCGACGAATTCGGGAAAGCGGCCGTGTTGATAGAAGACGTGGCGATTCAGGCAGACCTCGTTTGTATGCTCCAGAAGAAGAAGAAGAAATTTTAACGCTTTTTCAAAATGATCCTTCTATTTCTACAAGAGCGGCAGCTAGAAGACTTGGATTGAGTCAATGGAAGGTGTGGCTTACAGTACACACAGCGCGTCTACATCCATTTTACTACACACCTGTCCAAGCGTTGGAAGAGGGAGACCCGGTTAGAAGAATGGAATTCTGCCGTTTTATGATAAATGCAGACATGGAGGATCGCAATTTCTTCTCAAGAATATTGTGGACGGATGAATCGAAATTTGACCGTGACGGGATAAACAATTTCCACAACACACAATACTGGGCACCAAAAGGAGAAAACCCCAGGATGAAAAAAGAAAGGGCCCATCAAACCAGATTCAGTCTAAATGTCTGGATGGGTATAATTAATAATAATTTAGTTGGACCTCATTTTTTTCCTCAAAATTTAAATGGTGAAATGTACGAACATTTCCTAAGAGAGGAGATTACTGGTTTAATGGAAGATGTGCCAATAGCAACTCGTCGTAATATGATTTTCCAGCATGATGGTTGCCCGGCCCACTTCCGCCTCGGCGTACGCCAGTGGCTAGACCAAACTTACCCACATCGCTGGATAGGTCGAGGCGGGTTAATTCCTTGGCCAGCACGGTGTCCCGATTTGACCCCGTGTGATTTTTATCTTTGGGGTCATATGAAGGCTTTGGTGTATACTACACCCATAACTACTGTAGAGGAGCTCAGAAGCCGCATAAGAAATGCAGCAGAAGAAATCAAAACTAGTCTTACTACCAGAATAATCAAAACAGAGGTACGGAGAAGACTACGGTCCTGTATCAGAAACAGAGGTTCACATTTTGAACAAGACCTAAAGTAGAATATTTATTATTAAATTTAATTAAACATTGGTGTTTTTTAAACACAATAAACGTAATTAAATTCAAGTTTTTCCTTTTATTTTAACCTTATCGCAAATAAATCGATTTAGACATTATTTCATTTTACTTCTAATATGTTTACTACAACGTCATATTTTTATGTAGACATTTGCACCTTTTTGGAAAGCTAATGAGATAAGGAAGTTATTTAGAATATTTGTACGCATTGTATCATACATTTTTTTAAGAAAATCACCTGTTTTTAAAAAAAATGTGCATTTTTCTTAAAAAAAAATTCTGTTTCATGTCTCATAATGAAAAATTCTCGCTTAGTTTGTCCCTATTTATTCCTTAAAAATAATATTTGACTCATTGACGGTTAAAATACATAAAAAAATCACTAAAAAGACAAACATTTTTAAAAATACGTCATGTCAAAGTCAAAAAGTCGAAAATAAAGAAAAAAATTTTGAAATTTCAATAACTTCGTAAATATCAACTTTCGGATAAGGGATGCCATGAAAAATATTACTGTAAATGAGGTCTACTTTCTGTCTTTCAAAGGAATGTATCGAATTTCAGGTCACCCTGTATACCTACTCGTTTGTAATACCAATGTATTTATGTATATTAATAATCTAATTGACACTTACGTGTGGAGCAAATAGAAATAGTGTAGGAGCCTAATAAAAGTAGGAACCAACCAACTTTTCATAATAATAGTTTTTGAAAGTCGTAAGTTACTAATAATTATTATTAATTATTTAAAATTTTGATTTTATCAATTTATTGTATTATCAAGATATATTATAGAGATATATATAAGATATATATAGATATTATTTATCAAGTACCTACTCTATCCAAATTAACTAGGTAGGTAGTTACGTACATATTTCTATTTAAAGACTAAAAATTTGCTCGTACTAAATTGGTTTATTATTCCAATTTAGCTAAAACAATAATATTAAAAAAAAATATTGCTGGCAGCTGGAATAATGTTTTAAAAATTAGTCCAGCATAAATTGTTTTTCTTAAATAACTTTAAAACTACTTTTAGCACAAATTTTGCAATGCGTAACTTAAACGTAAAAAATGCGTACTTATTCCTCACGATGCACTACTCCATCACCTGTTATTACTCAAACTCTCATCACCCTAACAAACATCATTACCATCATTAAGTAAATACAGCCTTGGGCTCTCAGTCTATATTTAACTAGAAAAACGATAACGTCGGATAACCCCGCGTAGTTATCGGTCGATATAGTAAAGATGTAAATAATAACAGAGGTCTAAAACGATTACTCCTTTTCGTTTTGGTGCTTGATTCAGATTTTGCTAGATACAGTAGGTATCTATTACGATGAAAATATTTCGAAAATTTCAATATTTTGTAATCTTGCAACGTATTTTACCGCTATGCAGCATGCTGGATTACCGAAGCCAAGTCTTCCGGAGAGGTCAATGGAGAAATACCACAGGCCTTACAGAAAACCAGCGTGAATTAACACTTGCATTTTGACGAGACCGGGAACACATTTTGTAACCTTGTAAAGTCGTAGTCTAGCGGGCAACCATTACGCCGGTAATCACATAAGTTACTATTTACCTCAATTTCTCATTCCATAAAAGAAATTGGTGAATGGTGGTATTCTTTTATTAGCTTTTGCCCGCGGCTCCGCCTGCGTAAATACAGTATCCCACGGGAAAACTCTACTTTCTTTGGATAAAAAGTAGCCTATGTGTGAAACCAAAGTTTAACCTACTAACAATATACCAAATTTCATCAAAATCCATTCAGTAGTTTTTGTGGGAAAGACTAAAGAGTAGCTGGTAACAAAAATCCGTGCATTCATCCTCACAAACATACACATTTATTTAACTTGTGGAATTAAACTGAGCATTAAATTTTTTGCAGCAATTACCTAGATATAATATAACTATGTACCTACTCTTTTTAGATCCAACGTAAATAAAAATATTAAATTCCACCCAAATTAATGTGTCATTGTATTTCAACATTGCACGCTACTTCTTCCCAGTTTCCACACGTTACGTACGGCGTACCACAACCACACCACACCGATGCGACAAAATGTAGTCAGTTAAGCTGTGGACCTCATCGCAGCCACTAGCGACACCGAGTATTATGGTAATTCAAACAAACATCGACAATCGACATTTTGTCGGTACCACATTGTAACCAATACCACAGCTTGATCACATTCTGTCGCGTCGCGTTGGTGTGGTTGTGGTACGTGTGGGAAGGCGTAAGATCACTCATTATAACTTCAGTATCATGCAGGAGCCATCTGAATTATTTACTAGGAGAGGAGTTTAATTATAAGAATTTGCTATAAAAAATAAAGCATTACATACACTGTTAACACAAGTCTTGCTGAAAATTTATTCTATTATTTACATCATACTCCTTGTTTTGAATATTTATGTAGGTAAGTACTAATACTAACTACTAAGTATATGACAGAACAAAACCTATTATGTACTTCACATGATTATAAATTACTTGTAAGTTGAAACTTTACATACAAACATTAGGTTTGTCACAATAATAAAAGATACACATTATGATCATGTCTACTGTATATACATGTAAAATAAGTATATTATATTACATATTGCTTTTTTGTCCAAAATAAAGTACCTACATTGGATAATAAATAAAGAAAAAAAATACATGACGTCAATATATTACTATACAATTACTTTATTGATACACTTGAAAACATATTTCTTACTACTTCAAGCAAATTTGATCAAATGATCATTATCACTGAAAATTTACACAGCATCTTTACATTCAAAATTAAAATAAATAAATAATATTTTTTTAATCAGATTGAGAATTGAGAGTGGCTATGTTTTATTAATCCCACTTCTTGGTATCCACTGCAGAGAATTTACACTAAAATTCTTACAATTTTGTGGGTACTTATATTTTATGTCAATTGAATCTAGAGAAATCAAATCACACAAAATAAATAATATAGAGTACAATGATCATAGAATATATAATATAGACGAGGCATATTGAGGCAAAAACTGTCTCCTCTTAAATGGTCCCACTTTTGGAGTTTTTAGTGAAGTATAGTGAAAGCAAGATGGCTGATATTTGAGGTATGATGAAAACCAAGATGGTGTAACTTTTTCTTGTATGAAGATTTGTTCTGTTCAATGTACGTAATAGACAATAATATGAAATAACAGACTTCTTATTAAAGTATGGTTGGCAATCCTAATAAAAATATTTCTCTATTTATTATTTATAAATCTTATTAATTATAGTATTCAATTTATACTGTTGTTATTGATTTTTTATTTATTTTCAGTTACATTTAAAATTAATTGATTGACTAGTTATAATTAAGAATTTTACACACTATTAAAAATCTACAAACCAAAGGCTTAGATTATGTATGTGTAATAAAGTATTTATTTAAAAATAATAATAATAATATTAATAATATCTATGTAAGGTTCCACAACACGTCAATCTGGCCCTGTGGTAAATTCTCGAAGAACTTGTGTTATGTGTACCAGACAATGGAAATAATTTAATAATTTTATACTATACACATATTTAAGATTTCTATTATATTTACAAATATTTGATACTCATCCATTACCCAGGAATATGGTAAACACTGATGTGCTCAACCACTGGGCCACAGAGGTCATAAATTTTAAAAGCCTAATTAGTTATAGTATAAGTCTCATTTTTATCCACTTCCACAGTGGGAAGTGGCTGGTTTTGCTATTGATCGTCAACCTTAAATGTTGGGTAGTGGCAGCTTCCGCTAATCATAATCTCATTTATTCTAGTGTTTGTAGATGCATTATTTGACTGAGGTTCAATAGTTGTAGTCAGTTCTGAACTCGAGTAGAGCTTTCCGTTGTGTACAACAGGGGGCTGAGTACTTGTCGTATAAACTGTACATGTCGTGGTATGGTCCAGCCTCTGATCGCTTATCATACCCATCTTCACTTCAAATATAACATCTTGTATCTTCTTTTTTGCGACTAAAAGGTTCTTTTCACCTTTAAGCGAGCGTAACTCATTAGCTATGTATTCCCCAAACACTGAGAACTCATCTCTGCTGTTGGCTTGTGGGGAATATAGTATGTCAGGCTTCAGAGTATGTAGTAGCTCAGATCTGCTAATGTTAGATGTGTTCATGTGCTCCAGCTTGTTGTCGGAAACATCCATATGCTGTTGTGCATTGCCATTAATTTCCGAGTGGTCCGTCTGAAATCATACAATAATTGTTTCATATTATAAAGATTTTATGTAACAAGAAAGTTGAGACAAAAAACATTTGAAAACCTTTTATTTGAAAAGAGATTAAAATGTCTGAAGATTTAAGGTTTATTTTAAATTAAAGTAAAAGTTTTCGCCGAAGCTACTAACCAATGTCAGTATTCTATATGGTTTATTGGAATCCTTCATGAAGTGTAAATACTCATATGCGTACCAGTTGCTAATATAGTTTTCGTTTGGGCCCTCAGCATTAGCTCTGGCCTCTCTAGCCGACTCTCGGTTGTATTGGGTCCGTAAATGTTGTATCTTTTTCGTAGCATCAGATACAGTAATGCCAAAAATACTGGCTATTGCGTGAAGTTCCTCCCTTCGTTTCTGTTTATCCCTTCGACTATCACACAATGAAGGATTCCATAAGTTAGCATTAATTTGCAATAACTCTATTAGCCTCAATGTTTTATCCTTAGACCATTCCATTTTTTAAATTTAATTTTCAAAAGATAAAAAACATACACGATGCACTACAGTTCACTAGCCGGTTGTAAACAAAAACATCGGATTTAATTTCGGATATTTTATCGAACAATGAAACAAACGACGACTAATCGATAGATTTTTCGCTAGACTTCAACTGCACAGATTACACAAGTTTTCCAGTGATAATTGCACTGCGCAGTCAGCTGATAAACTTATATGTTTTTTATTATTCTTTACTTACTTTATTACATTAAAAGGAATCTAAAAATTTATATGTAAAAGGTTAATTAATATTAGAGTAGAAGTATCTATATTACTAATAATATTTAAAACGATGTATCCTGTATCTGTATGTATATCCTTTTTCCGTGCCTGTAGGTATTAGTGCGAAGGGGATGGCGTGGATATCGTGTCTCACCTTTTCTTTCACGTAGTTTTAAGTTTAACATGCCATTCGTTGTAATGAGACCGTGTGTTCGACATAATTATGGAGGATAGACGAAAGGAGGACTATCTCTCTAAGGCAGAAAAACTAAAGTGTCCGACAAAAGTAGTTAAATAATAGTTTCAAAACTAGCCATAATAGAAGAGGGTGTGATATGAAGTTAGCAGTAAGAGATGGAGTGAAGTTAGTTGAGTTTCATTATTTTATTTTTTTGCCCACATAATTAATAGTATTTAGTAGTTCATTCAGAAAGAAAATGATAATTCTAATTACTCGCGTAGTCGAAAATATTTTAAAAAATATAACCGATGAAGATAATAAGATTTAATTCTGTTTAAATTTTGCCGCTTTGCGACGGTAGTGCCACCCCTATTTTTTACGGACACTTTTTCATATATGGAGATAGTCCTCTTTTCCTCTACTCTCCATAGTTCGACACTAGGGTTTAGTTTTTAATGACAAAAATCCTTAAATTGGGTTTACTAAAGTGGCGACAGGCGAGATTTTATAACATAGGGGACCGGGATGGCGATTAGGGCTATCGCGTATGGATTCGCCGCTAGGGGCAATTATATAGCGTGAGGTCACCGAAATGTCAAAAATCACTGTTTGCGGGTTACGGATTTAAATGTTGCGAATATTGCAATGACGTTAGATCAGTGGTTCCCAATTAGTTTTTTCTAAGTACCAGTTCGAAAAAGACCTCAAACTCGCGTACCCCTTATTGCACGAACGGTAAATAAAAAATGAAATAAGGTGTATTTTTTATTTATAAATTAACTAGTGATTGCTCAGCAAAACAACTTTTGAGTCTACTGTTGCATGAGATGGATAGGTGGTCGGTGAATCGGTTTTCAACACTTGAACGCTGGAGAAAGCGCTTGATGCATATGCGGTTAACTTACCTACGGATCGTTTAATTAAATTGATTTTTTTTGGCAATTGTTTTATTTTTTGCGTTAATATTTTAGTTATGAGATTGCTGCCCCTTGATGCGATGTCACGTACCCCTGGGGGTACGCGTACCACTAATTGGGAAAGACTGCGTTAGATTAATTATGGCAAAGATACCGGTCAATGAATGTGAGTGCTTTAATAGCGGAGCTAAGAAAAAAAATCTGCCTTTTTTTCGAGCAACGGGACTGCGCAACACTGTGGCGTGGCCAATACGTTTACTCTACTGTTCTATTGTAATAAATATGATTTAAATGTAAATTCTTGTTTTGGCGCCCGCAATAACAAACTTTGACAACCGTACTTTAGGACCTCACACTACAGTGGCGCCACCTGGTGAGACAAAAAACGATGGTCCTCATTCTACTTATTTCATCTAAAATCAGTTCCCAATAAGTGCCTCTGAACTGACGAAAGCAGAATGTTATGTTAGGAGATTTTAGAAACACCTATAGATTTACTTTTATATGGAAAAAGACCGGAAAACTATCAGAATGATTGCCTAATGGTAACAGATTGCCACTGTCCAATATCCATGAACACCTGCGGATCCACAATTTCTTCTTGTGCTGGTCATTAACTTCATTCTTTACAATACGTGAAAATATATTTTCTTAAACTAATAATAAAACAACAATGTCTAATTAAATATTCATATATTTACAGACTACAATGTGTGAGGACTATCACATATAAAACAAGTGCTCCATTATATTTACAATATTTACAATTACATAAAATGCACTATAAATTAAATAAGTTCAAATAAACAATGACAATGGTCATATTTTTGTACACACTGACTAAAAGGACTAATAAAGCAAATTGAGAATTTTTTTACAAAAACCAGAATAATACTAACATATTTAGCAATGGCTTTGTCATAAGTATAATAATAAAATGCCCTAGTTTAGATATTGAACGGTTATAATTTTGTCACACTTTATTATCATTTTCATATCTATGACTACATACAATTTAGAAAATATCATTAACAATGTCAATTCTAATCAACTTTTTGTCTACAGATGAAAATTTGCTAATTATAAAAATCTAAGACACAAAATTTCTAAAAAACATATACATATTCTGGTTCTGTTCTACCCTTGAACACAATCATAAAATATGTGACAAAAAATGGTTTTCTAAAAAATTACTTTTATAATTGGTTCATGTCTGACTTATACTGAATTAAACCATAAAATAAATCAATGTTCAAGATATTTAATTATCTTGATAGCATTTAAATTTAATTAAAAAGTTTTTATTCTCTTTGATCTTCAAGAGAAGATAAACTTGTACGTAACTTAAAAGATACTACTGACCATACTTAGTTATTATTAATAGTTTAAACTTTATCAATAATAATAATTATTATTAACATATGAATGTATTAAAGGGTACACGTATAAAATTAGAATATTGAAACTTTGAATTTGCCACAACCCTTATTCTTTTTCAAAAGAAGATTGACAACCCATTCTGGTAAGCCGCTAGCTTGATTATTATGTCATTTATTCAGGAAGAAAATACATTCATTGATAATAATACAACTTTATTATCAATGAATGTATTTTATATATTAATTGTCACACAATAATGTGTGACAAATTCAATGTTCAATAAATTCACTGCATGGTACTGGGCGTAAGAGTTAAAACCTTAGAGTAATGTGAGTCCGTGCCTTCAGCTTGACTCGAGGAACTAAACAAAGGTACAAAATCTTAATGTACTGAATTAAGCCTTTTAAATTAACAATAATAATCTTACGGTTACCATTTTGATAGTAGCGTTATTGCAGAATATGAAAATAAATAAATCAGTTTTGATTAGGTACTAAATATATTATGCATGGTAACCTTATAATACTAGTTCAAAAATTAAAATATACAAACAATATTTATGTACAGTGCACGTAACTTACAAAATTAATATAAATTATATCAGCAAAGTTTCATTTTCAAAGGAATTTCATTGTATGTAAGAAATTAAATTACACATACATAACAACAACAAAATATTGAAACAAATAAGATCATTAAATAAACTAAATAGGTATTTACAAATATACAAACATAATTCATGAGAAATGAGGAGATTCAATAAAATAACAATATGTTAATATAATGAACAAAACAGTAAAACCTATTTCCATATAGAAAACTTTTGTTGGAATTTAGCTACGGCAACAGAGGAACTACCTGGACATGAATGTTAAAATCTATCAGCTGCTACATCTGCTACATCAGATGCAGTACTATCATCATTCATCACTGGAACCAGTCATCGTCGTTACAATTAATTCAACAAATAATATAGAATCTACGAATATCATAACAATTGACAAATAATTCGCCTAAATCGTGGTGGTCTGTTTCCGTCGGTGTGCTCACGTCTCAATAATTAGGCCTACCACACAGTCTGCTCAGAGTCCGCGGGCTCGCCGCACAACAACACACGCTGCGGGCGCGCGGCGCGCTTACGTCACGTCGAGCGGGCGGGCGTCGCGCGCCCTGAAGAAGCCCTTCTCCGTGCGACACTCGCGGATGGTCACCGTCTGCAGGTTCACCGTCACGTCCGTTATGAAGATCTGGTCGGCCACCGGCGAGCGCGCCAGCCAGTAGGCGGCGCCGCGGCGGGGAGGCGGCGGCGGCGGAGGCAGCGCCGGCGCCGCTACCTCGCTCCACGTGTCCTCGTCGTCGGGCGCCGTCGCGGGCTGGGGCTTGGCGCCCTTGGGCTCCGCGGGCGCCGTGGCGGCGGGCTGGGAGTCGGTCCGGCGCTCGCGTTCCGGCGGCGTGTGCGCGTCCGCCTCCTCGGGGGACTGCGGCGCGCGGCGCGGACCAGTGCGGGGCGCGGCGGCCTCGGCGGCGGGGGAAGCGGGCGCAGCGGCGCCCCCGGGCGGCGCGGCCGGCGGCGGCGCGCGGGGAAGCTTGCCGGCGTCGGGGCGCTTGGCGGGCGGACTCATGGTGATGGTGACGCCGATCTTGCCGGACTCCTTGGACAGCACCTCGGCCTTGCGCTTGCCGGGCGGCGGGTGGATCTCCTCGGAGCCGCTGCGCGCGCGCTCGACGGGCGAGTGCTCGCGCTCGCGCTTGCGGTTCTGCTTGCGGAGGTCCTCGCCGCGCTCGAAGCTCTGGATGAGACGGGGGTCGAGGATGTTCTCGGCCGGTTCCCAGGTGTTGTACTTGGGCTTCCAGCCTTTCCATTTCACGTAGTACTCCACCTTGTTCTGGAAAAAGCGGACGCGGCGGTTAGTAGGGGCATGTGGCTCGAGCGGGCGGTGTGGCGTGACTGCCGGTGGCGTGCGGCAGGGTGGTGCACACTGTACACGGGCTCATTATATTCGCAATTCCCACATTTGAAAATTGCCAAGGAACATATCGATGTGTGCTTTTTTATGCTCACCGGCAACGAGTGGGGCGTTATTATCGTGAGCAATTATAATTACATGCATTATTTATGTGAATTTACTTAAACCTTACTACGTTAAAAATTAAATAAGCAAATATTTCATACCAATTTACCAAGTTACAAGCAAAGTTTCATGCAAATTGGAAATGCACACTGCAGAAGAACTATTTGGATTCGGTCCCAAGTTGCAACTCCCAGCTTTATCTAATATTATTTTCAGACAGATCCGGTGTCCGCCGACAGATCATAAAATAAGGTCCAAAAGTGTTACACCGTCTTTGTCGTGCTTTGACCGTACATACTCTACACGGAACTACATTTAACATACGGAACATTTGGTAGAATAAAAGTTTTGATAGAAGTGTGAAACTCTACATATAAAAATGTTATAGAGAAAAGACATTGGCCGTTTTAGCAAAAGTAGCGACTAAAAACCAAAATAATATAAAAACTTGGGCCTTTTTCATCCATTATTGGATGATTTATACAGTATTCTCAGAGCGAAGTAACCACTCTTGAAATACTGTAGTGCCTGGGACAGGCGGTTTTTTAAATGTCGTATGGTTGCCCAAGCACATACGGCATTCTCACAACACAGTCAGCCTAGTCCAGAGGAATGACTGGTCAATACGTCTGGGGCCACCCATGTGCGGATTTCCTCACTATGTTTTCTTTCATCGTTAGAGCGTCCGTATAATGTACTAACTTGAGATCTGAAAAGTCTCATGGGTATACGCCACAACCTGGGAATCGAACCTGCACTCTCTCGAGTGCGAAACAAACAGTCTACCCACTAGGCCACGGAGCTCTTTTAAAATAATTTTAGATTGTACAATTTTCATTCACATTTCATTTCGCGTGATTATTTTAATTCAGATCCACGGAGAAGTGAAGATAATAATTAATCAATAAATTGTTTATAATATTTTATATGAATATTCAGTGAAATGAGTTAAAATAAAATAATTATGGGGTAAATAACTAAATACTGGGAGTATTTAGTTATTTACCCCACCTCCTGCAGATATGCGACATATGCGACTATTTGTGATCATAATCGCATTCACACACGCGTCTATTGATAAAATTTCCTTGTCCTTAACAACAGTATCGATATTTGTTGATAAAATAAATGGGCCAAAAGTTGCCGAAAAAGTAAAAAACCGTCGCAAGTTTGGAGCGCACCTGCCGACCAGCTGTCGCGTATCTCCCCCGGCATCGAATCCGCGACACGGCCCGTGCGCCCGCCGCGCCGCCCGTGCACGACAACATGCGTTCATGCAAACACCGAGCATAATATGCAATATATATTATGTATGCTACATAAATACAGTGCATGCAGTGATTTACACATTACGGCTATGACCTACGGTACACGCTTAGAATGTTGTGTTATGGGTTATGTACTGTGTTATATATTAATACTTGGAATGGGACAATATCCAATCTAAAGTCCACCAGCAGTCTCAGTCTAGATAGCTGCTAGGATTTTTTATGTTTGGGGGCAAAAATCTCGTCTACCTTTAAAATGTTACTAGCACTAGCCCACGGCTTCGCCCGCGTGAAATTGGTTTTTAAACGATATCTTTATAATAATTTAAAACTTTCATCTAATATTTTACCCCCCCTAGAGGCTGAATTTTAGAAAACGCTGAAAAAACGTAACTCATTAATTTTTTCATACTCAATTCAAACGGAATATCATGCAAATATGTCCGAGTAATAAAAAGTTTCATACAAACTTTTATTCCCTATTTGACTCCCTTGGAAATTTAAAAAAATTGAAAAATTGTGAAAAATCCTTCCTTAAGTTAAGGTTTGGCCTGTGCGTTGATACATCAGTCAATCAGCTTTGCCTTTTATATTGTAGGTTATGTATAGACAGATAGAAGATTAGGTTCAGGGCCTGCTCTACAATCTTCTGATAAGTGACGGATAGCTCATTCATAGCTTTAGTATATATTTTACGTCAAGGGCCTGTTTCACAATCTTCTGATAAGTGACAGATAGCTTATTGGCAAGTTTTATCGCTGTCGCTCAGTATAAAGTAAACAGCGACAAAACTTCCGGATAAGCTATCCGACACCTACTAGGCCGATTGTGAAACAGGCCTTAAAGGCCTCCACAGACGAGAGGCCGATCGTTTCAGTTAGAACTGACGTCAGTTCGGCCTGAACGGATTAGAGCACACACGCGGAGAAAATCGCATCCGACCGAACTGACGTCAGTTCGGCCCTTAGATTAATAACGCCTAGATAGTCTTCAAACAAACGCATCGTACAAAGTGAAGCAAGCAACAGATAGATGTAGGCGTAAGCATTACATACCGACACGCACACAAACAAAACTTTAAAGTTGTGGAGTGTGTACTCATAAAATTGGAATTATTGTATTTGTTTTTCTTAATATCGTGATATGTAAAAATGTAACTTATATTTCATTTTAAACCGTCTCAACACAATTTGTGAACTTTATTTATATTAAAGTGGTATTAAGGAATATATTAAGGATTATCTTAATACTGGCAATACTTTTAATTAATAATTTAAAAAATCAGGAATATTATAAATTGAAATTAAATTAAATTATAAAACTTTGTCTTAGTTGCAACTATTAGTTAGCCATGAAAATTTTGAAATAAATTTATTTTTACTAGTAACACTTTCACAATTCAAAATAGGGCAGCAAGATGGCGATATACTTAATAAGATTTTATTTTAAAATGTTTTAAATATTTGACATAATACAAGTCAAATTGTTCGGACATAACATTTCATACTTACATATGAAATGTAGCGTCCGAAGCTTTTTTAAGTCTTTTCCGATGCATTGTGACACATAATAACGACACAAACCGTCATAATGTTTTTAATAGTCGGAGTTGTATGCACTAGCGCTTGACCTTGAAAACTGACGGGTCGTTCGTACAAACTGAGCCGATATGGCTCATTATGATTTACTTCACTTTTCTAGGCGTTTTAATCTAAGGTTCGGCCTGAACGAACGTGCTCGAGCACACGCTTTCGAGCACGGAAAATTGCCACGAGCTTTTCGTGTTTTTAGGGTTCCGTAATTCTTAAGGAACCCTTACAATTTCACTCTGCCCGTTCATCCGTCTGTCTGTCCGCCGCTCTCCTAGCTTCTGTAATAACTTTATGACAATAACTTTTGTAGTAATTCAAAGAGAACCTATTGCTCGTTGATAGTTACGGAACCCTCCTTAGACATGTCGTGACATGCTCATGGTCAGTTTAGGCTATTATTTTATTTATTTATTGTATTTTGCTGCAATTGTAATCACGCTATCGACGAAACCGAATTATTGTGTCATACATTTTTCCAGTAATATGTTATACAAATCATTTCTCTTTGTTTTAGAGTAATGGTCTTCAGATTTGACCAACCATAGTGGCTCTAAAGTTTTAAATACTTCAATGAACTTTAATAAATTTCTTTAGACTACGTGCCATTTTTAGGGTTCCGTACCCAAAGGGTAAAAACGGGACCTATTACTGAGACTTTGCTGTTCGTCCACTTTTTGTTCATTTTCACAAATGTATGATGTAGGTATTTCTATTGCCGTTATAACAACAAATACTAAAATCAGAATAAAATAATAATTTGAGGCTCACATACAACAAACGTGATTTTTTCCGTTTTGTACGGTACTCATCTTGCTGACTCGCACTTGACCGGTTTTATTTGACACTCGAATCTTATTACCGTTCAGTCCAATTTAATTGCCGTTCAGTGATTCAGTCCATCCGTACAGGTCAGAATTAATGTTGCCAACTTAGTTGTTTTACAAAGTTTTACTACAAAATTTTGTATTTTATTCCCTCCTTAGTAGGAATTTAGTTGTTAGTAGTGGTTTTGTAAAATGTGTGGAAAATAGCTAGACAGTAATCATAATATGCAAAATGGCCTGCTTCTATGTGCTATTATGACACCTTATCATAATAGCACATAGTAGCACGCATCAGTAAGTCGCTTAAAACTACCGATTTAATTTCTATATACGTAATATTTCCTACTATATTTTTTTAATAAATTGTTTTAATATTAAAACTAAAAATATATTCCTTACGTAAGTTAAGGGATTCCTAAGTTAAGTAGCTTTTTTATAGTTGTCGGTACCCTTTTAGTAGAAAACAACGCGAGTTTAGTAGTTTCGCAAAAACATAGTTGGCAACACTGGAACGAATCGCTTCAGTCCATACGGCCGACTGATGCGATCTCAAAATTGCACACAGACGATACGATTTTGCATCCGTTCAGGCCGAACTGAAGGAAAACCGGACCGTGTATGGGACCCCTTAGTCTAGTGAAAGAGATGAAATTTCTGAATTTCCCATCAGATTATGATGTATTATGAAGTATACAGTACAAATAAAATTTGTTTATTAGGTTAAGGCGGTAGCTTTTTGTGGCATCGGCCATTATTAAGTTTTTTGTTCGCGGCCACTCACACTTGAACCTTGATTAACTTAGTTGGTATTTGGCACAACGCACGGTCGTACCAACTTTCGTACTACTAACAACAAACGTTAAAATGAGGCATAGTAGGTAACCCTAAATCATACACTGTAATACTGTATAGAAAATAATGAGACGAAACCTTTGGCTATTGTAGTCATAAAGGTATAATGACATAATTAAAGACGAACACCAAAGATGCTGAACACCCGTGGCGACACAAATTATACAAAAGCGATCCAATATAAAACCCAACATTTGTTATGGACCTTTCTCTACGACTGTTCCAGTTTCAATTCAAACGAAAACAAACCCTACAACTATACAAAATAAGGTATAAAATGGCGTACCACGTGGTGGAGATAGGGCGTTTCTCAGTTGACAATAAATACGAAACCCTCGCGTCTTATTGGTTTTAGTTTCAAAGGGTGAGTACGAAAACACGATGCACTATGCAGTGACTCTGTATTGATGTTTGAGTAAAATGCGAACTTTCTCCAGTTTAGTTGTCAACTTTAGTTGTTTGGAAGTATTATGATTAGGTTTAAAAAACAAGTTTGTACTTTGCCAACCAAGTACAGAGAGATATTCCTACCATGCAGGTACGGACTTACGAAGGATGTTGATGAGTTGATGACGAAGATTGAGTGTTTACAAAAAAAAAAATTATTCAGAAACAATATGACGATAAAATTTGTGTCGCTCATGTGGGTGTGTGTGTGTATCATCAATACACCAGCTCAACTAAATTGATACCTTTTCAATCACTATACATAGTATAAAACAAAGAAGCTTTTCTGTTTGTCCCTATGTAGGTATGCTTAGATCTTTAATACTACGCAACGGATTTTGATGCGGGTTTTTTAATAGAGTGATTCAAGAGGATAGTTTGTATGCATATAACATGCATAATTTAGTAGAGAAACGCAGATAATTTTCGACGTTTCTAATTTGGAAAATAAACACATTTTTTTGCGCTTACATTGCAAACACTGTCTGAACTCTACGAGATATATCAATATAATGTACTACAGTTATGGTACACCTTAAAAAGATCTACAAAAAAGTCCGCGATGGTGTATATTATGTCTATGTCTTAGAGATAACCCACAATTACTATTTTTGTTCTTTACTTTTTACCAGATATAATTGCTTATTTACAAAGCGATTTTAAGCAATACAGCATTAATCCTTATCCAACTATGTACCTTAAATACATTGTGCATTTAATATAAATCAGTATGTCAGGGTTACAGCATGTAATTTAAATGAATATTTTCGAAGATATTAGAGATTTAAAACGCAGGGACATAGCGGTTTACTTAATAAAACTAGCTGCCCGTGCCCAGTTCATACTTATTATTATGTATGGTATATTCAGAAGCTATTTAGACGGATACACTATGATCCTTATCAAATTAAATACGTAACTCACTTTAAGCATTTTATACACATTAAAGACCTTACAGTTTAAATTAATATCTTATATTTATAAGATATCGTAAAATTTATATTCAAGTGCGAAAAATATATATCAAGCGGTCTCGCACGTCACGTCGAAGTGATAGGGTCCCGTTTTTACCCATTGGATACGAAACCCTAAAAACATTTTAAATATTGTATACAGAAGTATATTGCGGTGAGTCAGAGTATTGAGGTGAGTTATTTGCTGAAGAAGTTTTTTCTCCAAGAACACTATTCCACGCGGGCGAAGCCGCGGGCAAAAGCTACACTACTAGTTCTACAAACTATTCCATTGAAGTCTTTCAACAGGTTTAATCTAAAGTAAGAAAATCTAAAGTAACAATATTACTAAAGTATTCACCACAATATGTGAGAGCTGTCTACTAAATACTAATTAGGGAAGGTAAACAAATGTGGATTGATTCCAGCCAGCAGTAAATAAACTATGGATATTTAACGACATCTATTTAATAACCACGTCCACATAAAAACGTGTATTGGACCGCGTCAAAACAAAAAGTCGGACTCATCAATCATAACTTCATAAAAGATTAACAAGATGAAAAAAAAAACAAAAAAAAACTAGCAATTCACAAAAAAATAAAGGATCGCTGGGACGTCCGGGCAAGGTGAGGCCGCGCGCGATTGGCCGGCGGGGGCGGGGCGAAGGGAGCGCGCCCCGCCCCCGCTTCGTCTCCCGCCACCCCCGCACCGCCCGAGCCGAGCCTGCCAACATACTCGTGCCTCCGCTATGAGCTTTAATACGCAGACATAAGGTCGACTTTGCCGTAAACTGGGCGTATTCGCAAGATGGCGGCGCGATGGTTATAGTCCCCATGGGCGGACCACGTCTCCGTCTCGGGTTCCTAGACGCCAATTAGCGATTGTTGTAATTAATTAGTTAATTAATGAGCAGAGTGCAGGTGATCGCAGGTCACTTTATTATTGTACGAGATTTTACCATGGCTATAGGTGGTTTTTCTGTTTGTGACCATTTTATTCAACCAACATTTTTTAAGTCACAGTAATTAGCAAATAGCAAGCCGAATGGTATTATTGTTCAAAATGAACATGAACAGCAGATAGTAAGCCGCAAAAGTTTAGACGAAAGATTTATACACAGCATTCAGCTGTAAAATTACTGTTTGCATGAGCAGTGTTTATTTGTAGAAGGCCTATTTATATATGGAATTTCCCTAATAGTTTTTTCTTGACTTTCCTACGATATTCGTCAGAATAAAATAAAATATAAATCTTTTTATTCAGAATAAAAAACATGGTTTTGTTTTCTGAACGTTAAACAACCCGGCGAGAAGAACCGGCGTAAGAAACTCGCGCGAGTGGCGCCACCTTTTAGTAAAAAGGATAGCAAAAGTGCTTTAATCAGAAGCTTAGATACTTACCTAAATCTACCAATTTAGCTTTTATAGCGTCATTTTATCTACTGTATTTGTATGCGGGTTTTAGTCGCATTTCTATAGTCAATGATTTTTTAAATAGGTTTTTAATTTTTTCAAACATGATTTATGGTCATTTTCACAATCTACTGATAAGCGTAAGACCTACCTTTTTTTCTGTCGCTATTCTGAGTAGGTAAGCAGTGACAAAACTTCCAAATAAACTATTCGACACTAATAAGACGATTGGCCACAGGCCCTGAGTACCTACCTACCTATTATTAGACTATCAAGTACCAACCAACTCCAGCCATACAGATTTAAGCCCCAAATATTACGTCGTCTCCTTCAAGGAAAAGTCTGATCCATAAACGGATTACGGAGCTATGGTTAAATCTGTTTGCAAGCTCGAATACTCTATTCATTCACAGCATGCAGTTATGCAAAAAAAGGGCATATAATAGGTATATCTGTAGGTACCCAATACTATGTAGGTATGAAAATATCTGCTAATCTAGATCGAGAAGTCTCGCAAAAGAAGTCTCGATAGTCGAGACTCTGTGGAAGACAAGGACCATCTTTTAGGTCTAAGTCAGAGATTTTTAATGATTACATATAGAGCTACATAGACTTTAACATAAAGTCCATACAGTTTCTGGCAAAATATCTACTAAGTGACTCCATAAGTAAGCATTAGATGTATCTGAGTGCGGCCGCAAGCTACGCAATTTCAAAGTTTCTAATTAAGTATTGAGCAAATTTTTCATATTGTTCATTTCAGATAGGAGCTAGATAGGTAAGTACCTACCAGCCAGTGGCGAAGGCTGGTTTTCCTTCATAGGTAAGCCCAAGCCTGTATAATAGGTAAGGATTTGGATGAGGGTTTTCAAAAGGTAAATGAAGCCGATTGGAATGGAATTATAGGAACACCACGCCACTGCTACCCAGCATCAGATTTTGGTGTGTTATCGATAAATCGAAATTTATTCACCAGATTGATACGGTTTTTAGGGTTCCGTAGTAGTCGCTTTGTCCGTCCGTCTGTCGCAGTGGGTCCGCCCCTGATAACTTCTGTATGAACATACATATTAAGTTGACGAAAAGCACACTTAAAGATTGCGTATATACTTTACTTTTGGCAGTATAAAATAAAAAATATTATTTTGCGTGCGTAGCGTGGATGAGTTTTTTTTCATTCAACCAGTTAATGTTAAATAAAGGCGAGGTTTCATACTTTTTCCGACATTTTTATAAAGTGAACCATTTGTCAAAGTCGTTTACAAGTTACTTCTACTCAAAAGGTAGGAATATGTAACTTTCCATGCTGATAGATCATGAATACTATATAGGAGAGTTATTTTGGGCGAAATCGGACAGTAAATTTTGAAGTTATCTCAAGAAAAAATCCTACTGCGCGTTGATATTTACGGTCTTACGGAGCCCTCCTTAGACATGTCCTGAATCCTGACATGCTCTTGACAGTTATTTAGGTACTCTGCCCTTGGATGAGTTATTCCAATATTTTGTTTATAAAACCTGCTATTAGGTACCCTGCCTATTAGCTATCTTAATTCACAGTAACATTCAAAACAAAGTATTTTAAACTGCGCTGTTGTGCGAATAATGCAATAAAATTCCGCGTTGGCCGGTCGCCAGCTACGGGGATAATTAAGTGGCGAGCTGTCTAGTGAATACACCGACAGGTCTAACGATAGAAACATTAATTAATAATGATAATATGCTTTCTGATTTATTTGATGAACAGCTACATGATTTCGTGTGAACTTAGGCTAATTTAATAGGTAAGAGTAGATAGATATACCCGATTGAACTAGTTAGCAAGCAACTAATTATACCGAATACGTTATTTTCCTGTATTTTTTTACTTTTATCAAGTTTGTAATACCTAATCGTCCTTTTTAAAAATGTACCAACGCCATTGTTCCATAATGATTTAAAAGTCGTAAGTTATCTGTGCAGCGTACTGCTGAAAGCGACAGTAATTTGCATTTTGCTGTTCAAACTCGGAGCTCTTCCTAAAACCAACACAACTCAGAGAACATAAGCGTTAGAAGGTGCAAATCGAGTCGCATAAAATATTATGTCTCCATTGATTTTCCTTGCAATGCGGTCCAGAGAGAATCCAGGTGCCCCGGCCACCATGTTTTACTACCGAAATAGTTCTAAGTAGCTCCTCTTAACGTTCAGACACAATGGATCAATATTGTTTGTAGTATGTCCGTCTTGGAGATCTTTAGGTCAACAAACCACGGAGACCTTCTGGTGACTAAACAAGTGTATTTTTTGTCTATTTTCTGTCTATGGTCAGCGTCTAGGAATGTTTCACGTTTATTTACATTTAACCACGTCACATCATAACAACGTATTAGCGTGATATTGCAAAATGTTTTTCACGTTCTACTAGAAATAAAAAATACAGGATTCTATTTTTGTTGAATTACCGAATTGTAATGAGATTTAAAGATTATCCTAGTAATGTTACTTCTATCATGTGTAACTCGTTAAACACAAGGACTGGTACAAGTGACGACTACATACGATCATGCCGGTCCCGGTTTTTTTTAAACGAATACCATAGCAATATCCAAATTGAAAAGCGAAAGTTGATTGAGTAATAAATTGCGTCGCGGGCTTCAGTCGCGGGCTCACGGCGGCGGCGAGTTGGTTAAGGGGAGGCTATAGAGGGTGACCAGAGGGATAGGGACACAGGGGGGGACAGGCTGAGGGAGATTAATGGTCCGGGCGGCCGCGGGGACCGATACGGGAATACTCTCAATTGCCCCGGAACTGTACAAGTGCTCGGTATTGTTTGTTTATTGGCAATGGTTCAGCTAATTTGTAACACCGATTAGTGAAGCAAAATGCTAACAGGCTTATTGTAGTGTCTGCCTTGAAGAGAAATTCTTTTCTTTTTCTGTCTCAAATTCTAATTAGGTAGGTACAATAACTAGATAATAGAATCGGGCGTTACTTTGCATACAAATTCAATTAATATTTTACCTAGTTTTACCTAGTAATAACTTTCGCGGGACTTTGCTAGATATAATATTAATTTTATAGGTACAATATCGACAAAGTTCCTGCTCGACCAGTTTCTAAACATTTTCCTTTTGTACTAGGACACCGCAACGACTGCATACGTGGTTGAACTTCGTATTTACATGTGAGTATGTGTGCGGGCGCAGGCGTGATTCATCGGCGTTGTAAAGTGATTTTTTCTTATGCCTGGTCGAGTGGCAACTTGTTTGATAGTACAAAACGACACAATCATTTATACATATTATTATATTGTTATCGGACACACATACGATTCTTTAAAAAATATTGTAAAACGCCTGAACTTTATTTATGTAGGCATATAATACTTAATTTTACGCTCTCGATCATTGAGCAAAATGCGTGTCACAACTCACAAAGTGAAGAGAAAATTAAAACTAAAATCTTGCCTATATAAATTATACCACAACATGCACAAATTCAAAATCGAACTACAATAATTGAAATTATGCTATAGCCCATGTAACCCGTTGCTTGTTTCCTTACTACGAAGTACGAATCTATTGACACTTCGTTCATTAAAATCCGATCAGTTAGTTTAGACGCTACGGTGCAACAAACATCCATACATAGATTGCCGAAATCATTACCCTTCCTTTTGGCTTCCCCTTAGGCGGTAAAAAATATAAGCGCCTGATTTTTTTTATCATCACGACGTTAAACTATATTGCCAGAGTCGGCCTGATTAATTGTAGCAATCGCAATCACGGCGCGTGACGCGTCGCGGTCACGGCGGCCGTCGCGCTGCCACGTCGACGTGACGTGACGAGCGTGTCGCGGTCGACGACATCGCCTTGTGGCAATTAACACCATCCTTGCTGTCACTTCTAATAAATGTTCTATTTCAGATGCGACTGCGTTTGTTTTCATTTCATTATGATTAATATATCATTTACTAACGCAGTGGTGACAAATACATAGTTTTAAAAGTAGAAGTAGACTCAATCGGCTGTAAAAAATCTTATTTGAGTGGACAAAGTTCCAAGTGACCGTAAGTATTTGACTACGAGCTTAGGACTAACCAAGCTCAAGACATGAAGGCTTCAATTACAGCTTTATTATTAAATAACAAGAATGAATTTGAATTTAAGATATTTATGGGAACCATACTGACACTCGATCTTTGTAATTATTTTTTATCGATCATTGGCTAAGAAGACGTATAAAATGTAAGATATTTATTATTTTATGGAATGGAAACTAAATGCCGAAGGTTTAGTGGTCGACACACACCGTTCATGAATATTCTACGCACGATTGGACCTCCAAAGAGGACTACGTGACCCTCACAGCCGTAGCTCCGTCTCAGGCGAGTATGGAAATGCGAGGAATGTGATGGTCTAATTGAAACTAGTTGGGTTAAATAAATACACAAAATATAAATAGTGAAAGATGAAATGTTGTTTATATTCAATTACATAAAATATGGTTATTTTTAAGAGTTAAGAGTGGCGTTAGTCAGCGGCTCGAACTCAGTGCGGCGCGCGGGGAAAATGTTTGTTATTTCACCTAACATCGGGGAAAAACGATATACCCAAACATATACTTATATGAGAAGAGTTTTTACCGCTTTGTCTTTATTTTAGAAAATGCGTCCTCAAATTACTCAAATCGACACTCAGCTCTTGGTGTTTTATGAAAAAACTGAAGCTGAACAATCAAACTGTGTCGGTACGTGCTTGTTTTTTTATTTATTTTCATTCTTCGTTTGTTTGTGTTTACGGTCCAAGTTGCGTTAAAAATCCGATGGTTGGAGGCAAATCTTCTAAGCAAATTTAAATTTTATAAATTTGCCACATTCCGACCTAGATACATTATAATATTTTTATTAGACTTATCTAGGTCGGTACGTTACACTAAAACGGTTACACTAAAACGATATTACAGTAAAATTTGGGTCTACAATGTTTGACTTTCGAGTACTAAGAGCGTTTGTATGGAGAAAAAACCGAATAGTTCAAGCCTTAAGCAGTGTTTTTGCTGAGAACGATTAACCCATTCTAGTGGAACCTTCAATGATATTTTCTGACAAACAATACACACTGCTGGCGTTAATATTTTACTATGTCTGCAGCGTGAAAATGAAGTACTAGGACTAAAAGCATCAATATTTTCAATGGGCTTCTGATGTTCGGATAACCAAGGATCATTCCCGTAATATCCGCGCATGCTTTCGTAACCAAAATACTAGGAACGCAGAAGTGGCGAGTAGGTAAGATTGCAAGCGCTGCGCAAGCGAGACAGAATTCTCGTAAATCGCGGTAGTTAGACACGAGACGGATGGCGCGTACCGCCGTCCGCCGCAGAATTGAGCCAGACGCGCTCGACAGCTATTGCATGACTGTTGACACAGAACTGTCGAACCGAGTGTCACTACAAGCAGTAAAAAAATGGAGGGGTTTACTTTTTCCTTCATTATTAATTTGAATATGGGGTTCGAGTTTGTTATTTTTAGACTAGTGTTTTTTAGTACCTAATCAGGAAGCGGTATTAACAATAACTTTCGTATAGCTGAAAGAATTACGGTTCGGTCACTGCACTGCAGAGATCAGCTTCAGTATTGTACAGGAATAATATTTTGCTTATGCCATTGCCAGTCTGTGGCTCACGGTCATCGGGTATTACAAATGAATCGATACGATAACACATCCTGCTCAGTGGTTACAGAAACTAGCTATACTCCTATATTATAGAATACAACTATCTGTTACGATATTCTACGTAGATTATAAAAGGGTTTACTGGAATAGAAGGGCTAAATCGGTAAACTCGAGCAAATTGGACAATGGCGAACGTAAGCAGTATTTACAAGGGTAAAACACAAGGGATTTCAGTCTCTGTGTTTTATCTGTCCGTATTCTATCATGTAGGGAATGAAGAATTTGTAAAGATATATTCCTTAAATTTATTTGTACTAACCTACATAAATGTAAGGTATATAGTCTATTATTTTTATACTGAATTCGATTATACTTTGATTAAACCAGTCCTTAAAATGTGAATAGTAATTTGACTCTTCCTATTACAGTACAATGGTATAGGTCAAGAATTATTTCTATAGTTTATCGGTCAATCATAAGAATCATATTAGAAACATTGAAAGCATCTGCTATGTTTTTTTTTCTTATTTTTCTATAAAACCGTAACATAAAACAGTGCCATCTAGTGACAAATTCATTAAACATATATCTCTGTACTGGATACGCATAAGTTTTCGAGAAAGGGGAGAATTTCGCAGCTCCGCCCGCATAAAATACAGTATCCCACGTGTACACTGTACTTTTTCGGGATAAAAGAATCCTGTGTTAATCCAGTGTCTTAACTACTACCATACAAATTTTCATCGAAATCTGTTCAGTAGTTTTTGCGTGACGAGAATTACGAACATTCATTCACCCATCCATCCTCAAAAACTTTCACATTTATAATACTAGTAGGAGGATATCATAATTCATAACTGTTAGTAGTCAAACGTGTTACATTATTTTTACTAGATTAATAACAACAATAGGTCCTTCATAACAAATCCCTTATAATTTTTGCGTAACTAATCCAATCATAAAGGGTGACGCCGGGTCCGAGAGATAAGTCCCGGGTGGTTTTGACACGGGGGTGGTCACCCTCGGTGCCGCAGACCCCACATTACTTGATACAATAAACAAACAGCGCGGTAACGACCTGATATTAGGAGATTATGATTTGTGAGGACATGTGCAATTAAGATGTATGGGGTCCAACGTACGGAAATGTGTGGTTCCTTTCGAATTTTTGAAATAGTTTTATGGTCTCTACGATCATTTTGAAACCAATATTGTAGAAAATTACTGAGTAATAGTAAAAGCGACTCGACGATTTGTAATAGATGTTAATAAGTGAGAAATGAGTAAAATTAAATGAACGGTGTTTAGAAATATAAGTCTTGTTGATATATAATAAAGTGGCTAATTGTCAGTTAAGATAATATATATCAGTTTAATATACGTGAGCACCGCAATTTATAGATAACGATCAACAGATCATTATAAAGTCAAAAACATGGGTTAGGCGCTTTGTAATGATGGTTTTTAAATTTGTTACATATTCTGACAGCTTTTTGACACGACAATGACCGTCGGGCTACCAAGCGCCGCCTGGTGACAGAAAAATAGTCGAAAATTCTTATTGGCCGTTTGACACCACATACGCCACCAGATGACGCTTTGTGTGCGTTGAGTCTGCCCCCTAGCGGAAGAAGAAATATCAAATCAAAACAATTTACGGAATAAAAACCCTCATAGGACAAATTAATGGAATTATGCCTCTCAGTTTTAGTCAGGCCGCAGACAGTTAGCAGGCAAAAGTAAATATATTTTCAGTTACCGAGTTATTAGTTAAGACTGTAGAAGTAGGTAATGTGTTTTCACCATGAAGACATCCTATCGGATTTATTATAAAGTCACTTTTGACTTTGAGCAAAACCTACAATGTACTGTCGCCAGCGGGTTCCCGGACCACTACGACCTTTAAACCTTCGCGAAAAGAGCGAATTATTTTTTAAAACTTTAATAGCTTTCCATTAGGTGATCCGTCTGCTCTTTTGCGCCATATTTCACAAAAAATATATTATTAGTAACAATTAAGACAAGAGCTTTTGATTATGAAGAGCTTGTAGAATTGGGGGCACTAAAAACACGAACACACCATAAAAAGTAAAAGAAACGTTAATCATTAGGAAATGTAATTTACGGCAGTAATGGGCTTGCACTTCTCAGAGGGATGACACTCCCGTCTAAGCCCCAATTTCACCAACGTATTGAATCGAAGTTTAACGCTGAGCTTCGGTTTAAGATCTGTCTGTTCCGTTCTAACATTGAATGAGAGAGATAGAGAGAGAGACAAATCCGAGTTTAGCGATAAGCGCATTTAAAGCAGTTTGGTGTAATCGGTGCTTAGTATGATTATAGTTCGTTCCTATTCTCAATGTAATCTAAATGTAAACAAAACATGAAATTCGACCAAATTAACACAACTGTGAAATTAATGTGTCATTGGCCAATGCATTTCTTTGTTGCGTAGTGACATTTAAATTAGAAGCATTAAAGCCGCCAATATTTAGCTTACATTGAATCGGAACGGAGTATACTTTGAAAGCTACGCTCACCTGGAAAATGGATCTACTCTAGATTTGGAGGTGTTCCATCAAAACTAATTAGGGTGAGTTCGTGTCTCACACAATGTGTCTGATAAAAAAAACGATAAGCGACGGGAAAAAGCAAAGGTGTTCCATTTAATTCTTTCAATGCATTTTCAACTCTAAACCTGTACGTTTAAGTTTGCAAATCGATGCGTTTTCGGCGTAACGGAATTGACAAAGGCCCGTTTTAATTGTACCCTGCAATATGACGTTTCACTACTTCAATATTCGTGCGTATTAAGGGTGCTTTCAGTGGGACAAGGGAGACCCTTCACATAAGACCGTATACGAGGGGTAGCAAACTGTACCTACGAATTTGGTATATAAGCCCCTAGCTATAATTAAACTGATGGTAGAAACAAGGACATGTCGGAGTCGCGCATGTATTTTTTTTTTTAATTTTGTATTTTCCAAGAGTAAAGCTAGTTTAAAAAAAATCTTTTTCATTTTTTAATTGTATTAATTTTTAAATTGTTGAAAATCAATATTTGCATAATATTATTATCAAGCAAGGGCGAGGATACTGGCCTCTGCAATACAGTTGAACTAGTGCTCAGGGACTTCAGATATGTAAAGTTTTTGTGTCGACAAAGAATTTATTTATTTTATTTTCCAAGTCTATTTGTCGATGATACCTATTTCATTGGTTGGTAAGATTAACATATTTCAAGAATAGTATTAGATAAAAAAAATATTAACCGCTGCAGCTGTTGTTACTTGTAGAAAGTATGAAAAAATTGACAGACAGCATTAATTTGTCAATTTAGTTTCCTTTGTGACTTTAAAAATTTTTATATTATCTATGTTGACACCTTTAGATAGAACATAAATTCGACAAATTTGGTACAAGAACCACCTACCTAACTAGGGAAAAGAAGATTACACCTAGCTTTTAGGCGTTACTTTTAGTGCTTACGGATACTGCATGGTCTTATCTGATCCGTACTGGTCTTAAAGTCTCGTAAGCTGAATAATATTTGATGAGCCATATATAACACCAACGGCAATCAATTAACAAATCTCCCTTCTTAGGCTTGCGGTATCATAAACCAGAACAATTAGACTGAATAAGGAAGTGAACATTGCAATTTAGGCATACCAACTGTTTTTTAAATTTAAAACTTAGTTCTGTTAATACTTAAAGAAGACAGCTTTTTATTTAAGATAAAATAATAATGATACTTTTTATGTAGTTGTCAGTCGACTCCATCTCTCGCCTTGTGCCGTTCACACCTTTTTTGTGTTCCGATATACCGATAGGGATAACGTTACGTAGGTATTGTGAAGCGATTATTTATACAGAATTGGATGGCTTTGTGTCGTTGCCTGTTGTTGCCTGTTGTTGAAGCTGGTATCAGCGGTCACGCATGACTGACTACTCAGGCACAAAGGGGGTGATTTTTAATAAAGCAATAACGTAATAGTTATGTATTTGCCAGCTGTCTTTTGTCAACGTTCTTCCTTATAAGCATAGGTTTCTAGATAACGGAAGCTTAGAAGCTTCTAATATTCGTCATACTCGTATTGTATTCTATTTTTTCATTAGGACAAAAAAATAATTATGCGAGATTTTCTTAGATTGCATATTAGTTTTAAAATGTTTTTAAAAAATCTCATTTTAAAAATGTTATCTACAAATCATCTACAAATTATTAATATTTTTTGATACTATCCAAACACTAAAATTATATTAAGAAAATGTTTTTAATGTTTCAAAAAACACAAGCAACAAACAAAAGCAGGATTGTTCTTGATAATTAATTTTATTTTTGAAACTTCATTTTAATCACTGTGCGACAAAGCGACGAGTGGCATGATGTGAAAATGGTGTGCGATTTTATTATGAAAAATAAAAACAAAGAAAGCGCCATCTAGCTTGCGACGGTCGCACTAGCTAGTGAACTACTTTATCAAAGTTCTGCATTCAAACAAAAAATAAAACAAATAAATCGAGTAGACACTGAGAACCTGTAATGAACGCATTAAAAACGGTAATGCGAATAAGAAAAATTACGATACTTGGTGAAACAAGCGGATAAACATCGAAAACAAAACTTTGTTCACCTATTTATACGTTCGTAAAGCAGTTGCACGATATTTTACCGAGCCGCGCTGCTCGCCTTCGATTGGCCGGCGCTAATGGCGGGGAGCATGCGCAATCGACGTCCGCTCGTTCAAAGCCGAATACTGGCGCGTTTATTATAAGATACCAGGGCTACAGCGCTCTGTAGGAGTTGCTAAGCCCAGTTTATGGGTGTACTCGAATACGATCCTTATTTTGTTTGCAGTAAAGGTGTAATTCAAAACGTAACTCCTTTATTTTACATTTAAATAATGCCGACAGATAAGAACTTAGTTTGCGCGCGTTGTAAAATAGACTTTGGACACGAATGGCTTAAGAGTCATATTGTTTTGCAGTGTATTACTGAGCGGTATTCCGACACGCCGCTAAAGCTATTGGAATCTTGGTTACCGGTTGACAATGAAAGATGAAGCAATGAATGAATGAAAACAATTATTGGAACAAAACTTTATAAACAACTAAACAAGGCTGTGATGATGATTTGTGACAACGGCGGCTCTATTAAGGGCGTCGCAGACGGTGAATCCTACTAATATTATAAATGTGAAAGTTTGTGAGGACGGATGGATGTTTGTTACTCTTTCACGCAAAAACTACTGAACGGATATTGATGAAATTTGGTATGGTAGTAGTTTAGGCCCTGGACTAAAACATAGAGGCTACTTTTTATCCTGAAAAAGTACAGTGTTCCTTTGGGATACTGTATTTACGCGGGCGGAGCCGCGGGCAACAGCTGTCAGCTAGTACATTATAATATTTTACTAGAGGCCCACCCACCCAGTGGTCTAAATTCGACCATAAATTATAACTATTTTAGGGTTCTTTCGCCTTTACGTATTTTTATTGCGTAAATTTTATATGTATGTATAGCCATGCGAAAGAAAGATTGACAATTGTGTCAAGCCCAAATCTACTGTCAATACAAACGCACGGTGGTGTGAGTAAGGTAGTGTGTGCACGTTTATTTTTATTAACTTAAATGTATTTCTAAGTATTATTTAAAAAAATATTTCAGTCCACTATTCCACTATTTGTTCACCACTAGTGGACATCAGGAAAAAAAGTAGCTAATAATAAGTAACTATTTTTTCCCGATGTCTACCAGTGGTGGACAAAGTGGGAAACATCGGGAATAGACGGATATTTCAACTTAACATAAATTTTATAGTATCTTCGCCGTCTTTGATGCGGATGCCCCTTATTTCTGTGATTATGATGACTTTAGCGCTTTTACGTAGTAAAATCACTTTTATTTTAGTGTTAGTAAAAAAAAACCTAACCAAGAGCATGTCAGGACATGTCTAAGGAGGGTTCCGTAACTATCAACCCGCAATAGGTTTTCTTTGAATTTTGTTCAAAATTTATAGTCCGATTTCGCTCAAAATAATTTCCCTAAAGAGTTTTTAGCATGATCTATCAGCATGGAAACTTACGATTATATCTCCTATAGTTTAGAAGTGTCAGACGGGACCAACTTACAAACCACTTTAGGCCAATTACTAGAAAATGGTCGACTTTGTAAAAAAAGTCATGTATGAAACCTTGCCATTATTTTAAAAGATCTAAACAAGATGCTGTGTGGGGTACACGATGGGGTAGAATGAAAAAAATATTTTCACCCCCACTTCACATGTATGGAGAGCCACCCCTTAAATATAAAATTATTGTTATTTTAGAATGCCAAAACCGAGATCTGTACACGATCTATAACTTTACCAAATTTCATTAATTTATATTCATAATTACAGAAGCTAGAATCGCGGACAGACATACAGACGGACTGACAGAGCGAAACTTTAAGGGTTCCTTGAGTATTACGGAACCCTAATGAACGAGATTACTTTATGTTTAATTAAAGTTTTAGTAAAGAAGTGTGCACAAAATACGTAACTGTAAGTAAGAAAGCACGAAGTTTCAGAGGAATCGGTTTTTAAAAGAAAACTCTACCTACCTCTACATTTCAAACACAGTTTCTTTTTCCAAACTGTATAATAATAAGCATTTAAATGTTCCTACACGATGACTGAAAGTGATTTAAAAATAAAAACTTTTTCGTACAAAATATAGATGGCGTTTAGTTGAAGGGTAGAAAAAAAGAGAGGGCGCTAACAGTCTGCAAAATAGCTTTCACCGCTTATTTATACGAAGACAGTGTCTTACTTACTAAGTTAAATTAGGTGAAATAGCCTAATTAACGCTATCTTTTACAATTGCGAACTATAGGTAGAAATTACTAAAGGTAATTTATAATATGACTAGAGTTTTATGATGATTCATTAAAAATTATTTTAGTATCCTGCGTACTTTGAGGTAACGACCATGATAGTAATAAAACTGCAAATGATTCTTAAATTTTGTCTTAATTACCTACTCCGTACAATAAATTATACTTGCTTATTTTTTATTGCCCACCATAATATTTATAATAAATTCAATACCTAAATATTTAATAGCTAATCATTTGTAAAAGAAAAAAAAACAATATATATGTATTTAGTATGTACCAAAAATTATCCATTGTTTAAACGTAGGTACCAACTGCAAGTGAATGCAGACAGGTTGTCTTAGGTCAGTTTTAAAAATAAAACAGCAAATTACTTTTAGTTATACAAATATATATTTTTTCTTTTTTGTACAGAAACCATCAATGCAAGATTAATTATGAAAAAAAAAACTATAAAACTGTGTCGTTAAAGTTTAAACAACGATACGAAATGTTACGGAATTTAGGCCTAGCACTCGCCAACTGCTCAACCAACTATAACAGCATTGTTTAATTAAATAAGTTATGAACTTCGGAGTGATGCAGGTCGTCATAGTTTGTACTTTAGCATTACTATTTACCAAGTAAAACTAATCCCGGTTTTAGAATCCTACTACTATTATAAATGTGAAAGTTTGTGAGGATGGATGGTTGTATGGATGCATAGATGTTTGCTACTCGTTCACGCAAAAACTACTGAATGGATTTCGATGAAATTTTGTATGGTAGTAGTTTAGGCTCTGGATTAAAACATAGGCTACTTTTTAACCCGAAGGTGTACAGTATTTCCGTGGGATAGCCGATACTATAGGTATTTACGCGGGCGGAGTCGCGGGGAAAAGCTAGTAGGTTTTAGTTTAGCACTTGTTATATTAAAACTTGAAATGTTTTAGATATGAACATAAATAACCAAACCAAGAGCATGTCAGGACATGTCTAAGGAGGGTTCCGTAGCTGTCACCGCGTAATAGGTTTTTTCAAATTACTTTAAAAGTTACAGTACGATTTTGTTCAAAATAATTTCCCTAAAGAGTTTTTAGCATGATCTATAATATCCAATCAGCAATCAATATCATCTCCTATGGTTTAGAAATTCCAGGGGGGCCCCCCCACATATAAACCACTTTAGAATTAATTATGAAACCTTGCCTTTATTTTTTTAGACCTATTCAACGATACCCCACACGATAGGGTGGAATGAAAAAATATTTTTTATCCACACTTCACATGCATGGAGAGCGACCACTAAAATGTAAAATTATTCTTATTTTATAATTCCTTAACCGAGATCTATACACAATCTATAACTATACCAAATTTCATAAAATTATATTCTTAATTACTAAAGCTGGAAGCGCGGAGACGGACAGACGGACGGACAGAGCGAAACTATAAGGGTTCCTTGTGTATTTTGGAACTCTAAAACTGCAAGCTTGGCAGACTAAAGTGGGTAAACAATAATATTAGGTAGAATCGATGTCAATATAAAGAGAAAATTTAATAAAATAGGAATGTATTCTAATTCTTAATGTGGATTGATTTAACTGAATGCCTAGCCCGATAATATTATCGTAAGACAAGTTTATATGTGATTTGTTTGAGAACACCAATAAAGCGTAGGTGGGTGGGGGAGAGAAAGGGCTTTAGGGCCCTCGTATTGTTCAAACAAGTGTAAGTGGCTACTGGTCGCCTAGCCATGAATGTTCATTTTTCCGCACACGACTACTACCTACCTTGTTAATATAAAACCTTATAACATGAAAGGCCGACCGAACCAAACGAACACCGAGATCGTCTTATGGTTAGAGTTTACGGCCGCCCATGGACACCCCCGCAACACCAGAGCGTTACATTTTTTCAATCGGTATTCAGAACCCACTATCCTCACTTAGCGAAGCACAACGGCTTAAAAACTTCTACATACCACTGATCATCCATAGATAGTGATTTTTCAATTGATTCTATCAGAGAAAAACATTTGGGTCAATTTTCGACTGAATGCGAATTATTGTAACCTTGAGCGTCTTACTTACTATCCTGGGCCGCAGCCATAAAATAGTTATTTAGTATCGTCCATAATAAAGCATATCTTTTAATGGATATTCTAGATTATTAGATATTCTGTTCAAATTAAATATAATCTAAGCGTGAATAAAACGAAAATAATAAATTTATGTGTTTTTGATGCATTTCTTTATTGCACGCACAGGGAGTAATGACTAATGAATGACACATTGATATAATAAATTCATTATAATTTAAATATAACATTTAAATTGGTACAATTATGTGTACTGTTGTTCATTTTGTTTACGTTTGGATGAAATTGGATCTGAACGGAGTATAATATTATAGTGTATTCCGATAAAACAAAATTATAGTTAGATAATTTATTCTTTTGAACTAGTATAACGTTTTTACTCTATTATACATTTTTTTATAGGGCATCTTCTAAATAACACTAGCCTCGGAGTTTAATAGCAAGCCATATTTGGAGGGATAATATGTTGGAGGTAAAAAACTAAACACCCACAGAACCTTTCTTAGAACTATCATCTGCCTGAGATCCGCTCTCAATCAACTTTTCGGCAAGGTACAATAATTGTGTTTCAGATCAGAATAATAGGCAGTAGAAAGTTTTAACCAAAGGAACATATAATTTTGTGTACGTACAACGTATTATACGTAAGATCATGTTAGTTACTATACTAAAACCTTTTAAACGCAGGTGCAACGTAACTAACACCAATCGTTTTTCTATATAATAAGATACTTAAATTTACCAAAAGACCAAATTATACCGCTCATAATATTCTGGTCTATTGTATTTGTAATTCACAGTCTTCGATGAACCCAAATCTTACGTCTAAATTAATCTATCATGCAGTTGCAACACAATTGATTGGTTAGTGTCATAGAGGGTTATGTTTTACAATGCTATTGATCAAGCCATGCATAATCAAAGCCTCTATAAAGAATTTAATAAATTATTATCCATTATTCTTATTGTTTTGTAATATATTCAGGTGATGGAATAAAGCCCTTAAAGTTACATTCCGGTTACAACTTCCAAGCAGGAAACAAACATAACACTATCGAGTTGGCAACAGACAAACATCAAAAGCCAAGTCAGGTACAGACAGCCACAAGGTTGCCCCAAGCCTTCAAAACTCGTTTATTATAAAACTAAATATGATCTCAAGAAGGGAGACATTCATTCCCACCGCCCTCAGGTCCCGAATAAAGAGCAGGGGAGACCATAAATACAAGGGACATGCTAAAGAAGTCCAAAACCCTTGCGCGATATCTCAACAGCTGCTCCCGTCACAATGCAGAGATTAAACTACACAAAATGTCAATTAAAATGCAGTGCACAGCATAATTTTTTAATATACAATGCATTATTGAAGCGTGTTTTGTGTTCATGCAATCATGCCCGGAGTACCGACCAAGTGACATGTGACACCGCGGTGGATATATTGCGTAATTACAACGTGCGGAGCTGCTTACCCGTCTAATCCTCTGTTTCATGATGCGCTCAGCGGCGTACACGCTGTCGCCGAGCTCCATCTTATGCATCCCCAGTTTTGCGGCCAAAAATAATCCAAATCCAATGAAAAAAACACTGCAATCCAAGTGGGGCAATCCGATCACTGCATCCAATGTGAGGAATCACCGCAATCCTGTGCACATGTTATTCGGCACTCGGTCACAGTTTGAAGTTGCCGCGCAAACGAACCGGTGTCACGGCGCGGAGCGTCCACATTACTTCACAGCGGTGTACGAACTGAGGAAGGGGGATACTCGCCCGGCGCCCCCGCCTCGCGTCCCGCGCCCGCTCTCCCCGTAGCGCCGATAGAGTGCGCCACGCACCCACAAACACCCGTTCGATATCTGTAAACAGTTATATTTTCATCTGCCACTTTAGGTTTTCAGCGAGTTTTTTCAATAATACGTAATTGGAATGGCATAATTGCGTTCGAATATCCACTACATTTCATGTTATTGAAACTATACGATAAAGGCATATCGTCATAATAAGTAGGTATATAAAAACCACTTATGTAAATACATAACAAATTATATACTTCGTCGGAATCCTGTATTTTACAAATAAAACTCGTGAATGCAAGAAAAACATTTAAAAACTACAAGTACTCCAACATAATCTCGATTGGAGACTGCAATTA